>JBAWJQ010006124.1:0-746175 GCA_037783105.1 Bactrocera zonata
TTCCTTCGATTTTGTAGGAAATTGAATGCCCTAAAAAAAGGTAGCCCATGATTTTTTCGTAAACCTAACCGTTTAAAAGATATTAATAGTTAAAGTTTGATTATTTTTGGGAAAATTTTTTATTTCTTCTGGATTTTATTACTTAATGAAAAAAATCATTATGAATGATGAAACTCATAGGTTTTTGTAGAGGCTTTCTTAGAGGTGTCTAGGAACATATTTTTCAGATTATCAAACGAATTTTTTTTTTTTAATTCCACCCTAATATGCATTGATGTTTGACGATGAATATCTCGTAAACGCCTAACTTAATCGAAAAATCGTATAAGACCATTTTTATAGAGCAGTAAATTTTCTACAAAACTATGAGTTTCATCATTCATAATAATTTTTTTTCATTGAGTTATAAAATTAATAAGAAATAAAAAAATTTTTCAAAAATAATCAAACTTTAACTGTTAATATCTTTTAAGAGGGTATTCTAGTCTAGAAATCAATTTTGGGCAGTTTTTTGAATTTTAATTAAAAAAAAACCAAAATATATTTTTTCTATCCATTTTTTATGGTATTTTTATTGATATCTTAAGAATACAAAAAAAAAATTTACAAAAAAATATTAAAAATTAAAATAATTAGAGGGGGGAGAAACAGGTGTAAAAAAAATGGCGCATCTTGGTGGCATCGATCCTGACTCTCCTAGTGGTCTGCAAAAATAAAAAACATAAGAAATTCTTAATCATTAAGGATGCTGTTATGGTCCCTATCTCAGGGAATACAAAAAAAAATTTTTTTTTT
Organism: Bactrocera zonata; assembly: GCA_037783105.1. NCBI lineage: Eukaryota > Metazoa > Arthropoda > Insecta > Diptera > Tephritidae > Bactrocera > Bactrocera zonata. The sequence continues at coordinate 796 of JBAWJQ010006124.1, forward strand.
GAAAAATGGTGACTGCCTGAAAATAAAAATCATTTTTTACGCTTTTTTTTAAATTCCTGAATTTTTTTAAAGTATTAAAAAAAATTGTTTGACACGGTGCTGGTATGAACGATAAAAGATTACATAAAGAAGGTTCACACAAAATTTCAAGTAAATCGGTTGTATAGAACTTGAGATAATGCCGGTACCGTGTGGGAAAAAGTAGTTTCGAGAAAAACGCGTTTAAAAATTATTCCACCCTAACTTTCTCTGGTAACCGTAAATTTCCTATACGATGCCACATTGAATAGGAAAGGCCTAAGCAGTACGTACCATCGTCTTGGTACAACTCCTTCTAGTGCAAGCACATTAAACTGCTTCCTCAAGTCCCAGCTAAGTAACACTGTACGAAAACCTGATACAGAGAGATCTTATTATCTTCATTAGCTGGACTAAATTATGCGCATCATCACACCCCAAAATCTTTTAAGTGATGTACCTCTCATTTGCATCCCATCGCAGCCACTCAAGAGGACAATCAGGCGTTCCCAGCAAGCAGTAAAACCAAAATTTCTCGCATTTTATATAATTTTGTAAGACATAAATAAATACAGCGCTTTTTCCTTCAAGTATGTATGTGTATATTTTTGTGTGGATAAATAAAGTCCAAACCCTCGTTCCTCCTTTACAAAATAATGTTGACTTTGTTGATTGTGGTTGGCAAGTTCTTACACCTTGTGGTTGCTCGTATGGTTGCATATTGCAATTTGAGCAAATAGGCATGACACTTACCACGCCAGCCCAATCCACCTTTCAGTTTCCTACACTCTCGAGAATTCTAGACGCAACTGTGCTAACGTTGGCCGGCGCGCATATGTGTGTGTGGACCGTTCAAGGAGATAGCAAGTGTACTTCAATTAAACTCATTCAACATTAATGCACGCAAAAAGAGACAAAAACCAACAAGAATAGCAACAACAACAACAACAACAACAACCAAAGTGGCAACCGCACTGCATTGCATTGCGAGGAAGGCAGTGTAGTCAGCATAAAAAGGGTCATGCCACATTTTACTGCAAGCTTGTTAATGTTAATATTGTTCACAGGCATTTTTGCCGCGCCATTGTTGTTGCTGTCCTTTATATTGCTGGCAAACATATGAGTGGGGGCATGCATGCGCATATTATCAACGCCCGTCTTTATGTGGCTCGGAATAGGCCACAACGGCCTACTCTTGCAACACAGCAGCGCGAGCGACCGCCACCACTGCCACTTGCCCTCTGCTCGGCCCAGCGCGGCCTACATAATTCCACGTACAGCCTCCGGTATGAGCTGCGTAGCTCCTTAGGATCTAACTGACTGTTTGCCTGCTTTGTGTCATGTGCTGATTATGATGAAGTGTCTTGTCATAAATAAGCAACGCGCCGCAACTCAAAGCGCGCAGGAACTCTGCGCATTCATACATACATACATACGTTGATGTATGGTTGTATTGTTGTATGTATGTATGTGTTTGTGTGTGTAGGAAAGCATCGTTGTTTGCCTTCAGTATTTTGATACAGTTTTTTTCTTACTTTTTATATTTTCTTTTCGCCACTTGTGTTGTTGTTGTATTCCTGTTGCGCATCTCGTTGATTAACCCTTCATGATCTTAGTCTACTCTGTCTGTGTGTCTGTGTGCGTGCACTTACTGCTGTTCGTTGTATTTATTAAAACAAACAAGTACACGCTTACATATGTATATATAAGTATGCGCATGTGTGTGTGTGTGAGTGGAGCGTGGTCTCACTTTTCCATGCGCCGTTTTGATACTCTTGTTATATTACATGGCTCGTACTTCGTACTTCATAATATTTTATGATTCATGCTGATGTCGTGGTTGTTGCTCTGTTCATTTGACTTACTTACACTATGCTCGCTTGTTGTTGTTGTTGTTGATATCATATCTTTTGTTATTATGCGCGTGTGTGGGTTGTTAACATATCCACCTCAGCGCTCCTCTTCTGTGGTCTGCTTGACTTCATCAAAGCCCGCAGTCATTACAACAACAAAAATAACATCTCACCACATTGTCTCAGCAGCACTCCCTATCATTTAGTGGCAAGCACTTCATTTGTGCGTAACGAGTCTTTATTTTTTAATTATTTCAAGATTGAAGATTGAGCAACGGGTTAGCCGCAGCCAAAAGTAAAAAAAAAAAACAACATTACCAACAACTATTTTACAAGAAATACACAAAAGAAACAAAAAAGGAAAACAAGTTTTATGCCAAGCTTACGAGTTATGGGCAAAACACTCTATTAATAAAAAACGTGATTCGTACTTTGGGTAAAGTTTTCTTTGTTTTTTTATTCTACTGAGAAATTATGTCGGTTTGGTTGCCTGGAGGCCATTTTTGTTGTTGTTGGTCATCGCATTGTCTTGAAAATTGTGTCAACTGTACTAATGTGTAGAAGGTTAAGTAGTCTGCAAGAAGACACACACATTCTCATATGCCAAGGTATATTAAATTAGTAATTAAATTTGAATGTAACTGTATTCACACACATACTTATTTGCATGTATAATATAAGTATATATGCAAAGCTACATGTTGCATATCACACCTTTAAACACTTATGTTGTGCCTTTATCATCGCTTTAATTTTCATAATTACAGCCTCTATTGTGCTGTTATCTACTTTGACCACAAAAGAGTCTCAAACAAATTTCTCACATCATTATCTAACCCTATTATGCTTTCAAAAAACTGGTATACTTACACCCTCCTCATTCTAAAACAACATTAGGGTGTTACATGTATTTCGAAAATATATTTTAAGTGCTCGAATGATGATGTTGTTTTTGTCATCAAGTGCAATAGATATTATGAAGCCTTGTCCATCCTCAGCTTTCGTTGCCTGGAATTTATCGCCACGTTTTTCCAAAGTATATGCGAACACTTTCCTTCGTCCTAGTTCAAAAAAATAATTAAGGGTATATATACTGGAAAAATTAAAACATAATTGTTGGCGTCATGAAAGCTCTCATTAGAATTATGTCGGTAATATCAAAGCTCCCAATGATCTCATAGATAATAAAAGTAATGTAAAGCTGTTTACATGAGAAGGGAGCGTCGACCCAGAGAGCAGACTAGTAAAAAACAGCTTATATTATGCGTGTACACTGTCACCTCAAAAAAAAAGCTTTAAAGAAAAAGCCATACCCTAATATATTTGACAATAAGGGAAAGTTCGGAAGTTTTCAATAATTCATAATGTGATTAATCCCATTTCCACAGATTATTATTGCAAAGAGATTAATTTCAGCTTTCCTAGCTTAATTAAAACACGGTTGCTCGTGCTGCTTTCCTACAAACTTCAAGGAACAGAAACATGAACCGGTTGTAAACTGCGCTAAAATTCTACAAGAACCTGCTTTTTCCAATTTAAGCCCTATAAACCTACATATTAGCACATCAGCAACAGTTTCCATAATAATGCCACCAATCAGTGCAGCTCATCAATCAAACAACCTTATCGTTTATAATTAAAAAGCTGAAAATAATTTAATATGCCCACTAAGGAAATGCACGGCCACCAGACCTTTGCTTAAGTGCGTACACCGGCTTGTTGCTTGATGTGTGCGATTGCGTAAGTGGATGGCCTTGGGCCAGCCAACGCAGCGGGCATAAAATCTGTCACATGAAAATAAATAAATCATGAAGTATCCTCAAGATACACACGCCTACCTAGGCCCCAATATCGCCGGCAAGCGAATCCGAAATGAAAATTACATATTACATGCACCGGCAGTGAGAATGGGAAATTCAACACAAACACACCGGCACAACAGCAACAGCACCGCAACCGACATGCCACATTACATGATGCTGTCAGACACGTATTCGTTAGCATAGCAGCCAGAGTAAAGACTCTTGCAAAATCAACAACAACAGCAACAACAATAATAACAACTGCTCCAATGTTGAACAACAACAATGAGGACAAATTAAATTTACAATGAAAAAAATTCAATTACAGTTGACAAAAGCGCCCCACTCAAAAGCTGTCACTTACAATTGCCTCGGGTATTGGCGCAAAGTGCGCATGTGTGTGTGTGTGTGTGTGTGTGCGTAAGACTGCTTCGGATAGCATTGACTATTGTGAAGCCCGCAAAGCTGCAGAGCAGCGCAGCAACATCAATGCTGGCAGCTAAATTTCATCAGCACAACGCAAAGTTGGCAACCATGGCGGTGGCGGTGCAGGTGGCTGGGGCAAGAGCCCTTTAAAAGCCATGCAGCCCTAGCGAATAGTATGCTGCTGCGCAAGTATAAAAAAACGAAGAGCGACGATGTAAAAAAGGAATGAGCAAAAAGCGCTTTAAAAAGTAAAAAGCAAGCAGCGCATGAAATCAAAAAGCAAAAAGTTATAAAAGGATAAGACTTTTGATTTATTTACATGACAACCGGGTTAATTACAACATGTTGTGGTTACACGTTTTAATCGCACACACACACACACTTATATACAAATGCATATACCACGTATGTGTGTGTGTATGCCTGTGGAGCACTCAGACGCTGGTCGCAGAACGCTCCAGCTCACCGCCCGTCTGCAGGTCTGCGCCGCTCGTTTGTCGGCATGTCGGACTTACGGGCGCACACTGACCAGCAACGGAGGCAACTAGCCACTCTAGCGACATGTGCCGCTTCGTTGGATTACTAAAAGCTGGGGAAAAATATTACATAGCAATCAATGCACATTCCCAAGCACTCACTTATGCGTATGTATCTATGTATGTATGTGTTACTTGGTATCTCCCCTGTGTTTACTCATTTGTGTTTCTATGAAGACACGCCGGCACTGCTTTACACATAATCACATTTAAGCTCCAACGAAGCGACTCGTCCCACTTGCCACCCATTGTGGCATTACACTTCACTATATACTTATATAAACACATAAATAGACATGTGTGTGCAGGCGCATAGACATAAGCCATTAATGAAAAAATGGCTGGGTTCGAACTGTGAAATAAATAAGTAAACAAATGAAAAAAGCTCAGGCTATGTGCTAGTGAAATCATGTTGGATACAAAGCAAATTGTTGGGCATTAATAATAGTGGCAGCCAAACAGATAGTAAATGGTGACGTTAGTGTAGTGTGATGCTCGGCTTTGAATTTAGGCAAACACAAAAAACAGGTTTTACGTTTCAGCCGCACTGAAGCAATAACACCCTTTACAAATGCAAAATATTCCATTCAAGAATTTTATTTTAATTGTTCAGTTTGTATGGCAGTTACATGTAGTCTACAGTTGTCTGATATTGGCGGTTCTAAGCCAGCGAGGGAAGAACACGTGCAAAATTTCAGGTCGACATCTCAAAATCTGAGGAACTCCTTCCTCATAGGTTACACGACCGTGTTTGACATAGAGTTGTAATAACCAAACTTGAAACTTTATAGATTCGGAATACCTTTTAAGAAAATTAATTCTTATTTATGTAATGTGACATAACATAGATAATTTTGTCTAACTGGAAACCAGCATTAACACTAACAACAAAATCAGCCTCGAAATTCAACGCAGAATAACTCTTGCCAATAGGTGCTACTTCGGACCGAGTAGGCGAATGAGAAGTAAAGTCCTCTCTCGACGAAGACCAAACTCTACAAATCGCTCATTATCCCCGTTCTACTACATAATAAGCGGCATGGCCGATCCCAACATCTGATGAGTCGGCGTTACGAGTTTTCGAGAGAAGATTCTGCGGAAGATTTATGGTCCTTTGCGCATTGGGAACGGCGAATAGTACAGTCGATGAAACGATGAGCTGTTCCAGATACACAAGTACTTTAAATAGTTCAGGGAATTAAGAGGCAGCATCTATGCTATCTAGGTCATGCCGTCTGAATGAATGAAAATGCTTCAACTCTGAGAGTATTCAACGCATTAGATATGAGACTACATTTTAAATAAAATATCTACCCTCTCTCAACAGGAACCAAAAGTATGTATGTCCATACTTCAGCTAAGAGTCGGTAACTGTGACTTTAATATTGCCACACAAAGTGATGAAAAGTTTAATAAACAATTGCGAGCTGCGAATAAAATTAATGATTTGAATAAAAATATATTTGAAGCACCTTATATACATACATATGTACGTATTATTTACATTTCAAATGAAGTGAAATTATTTCTCGGCTGAAAAAATTCAAGTTATTTGTGCTATTGAAACATAAAACCAAAGGCATTACTGGTAGATGCCGAGTGCCAGGCAACTGTGGCTCACAAAAAATCAGTACACAGGCTACAAAGAGTGTCGAATTCGATTGCACTCATGTGTGTGTGTGCGTGTGGCTTGAAACGGCGCACTCAACTTCCAGATTCCATACAGCGCATGCGCCTGATATAATTTGTTGCACATTTTGCTTCCGTAATATGAAACCGAACATATAAGAAGCAAGCAATTGAAAAATAGTAGTAGGAGTAGGCGTATGTAATCAAATCAAGTAAAAATAGAAACATAAGGTTGAGTTAAAGCCGGCGACTCTCGATTGGTCACACCGCCGCCGCACTTTATGGTGACACATTGGGTTGCCGCGATAATAGTGAGAGTATGTACAATACATAACAACAGATGAATGTTTCTTATCCTAAAATTACATGCCACAAACAACAATAATGTATTCACGCTTACATATTGTGCCAATTATAAGGCGCGAAAGCTATTTGCTTGTGCAACATTCGATTTATCAATAGACTACACCATAAAACCGGCCAACCGACTGAGCAATTGGGTATTTTATGTACAATGTTGCAGAAAAATTATATATGCAACAAACATCGTGTACAGTGGGCTAGACACTTTCAAAGGTTTGTCGAAATACTGGAAAATAGAGGAATAACTGCGGAAACTAATCAAGATTGCTAATTCGAAGGGAATAAAAAGTAGTGGTGGGTATGATGTGAGAACTGTAATAAAACGCTACAAGTGCTGAAATGGCTTTGATCTAATCGACCGGTCGCTTTTGGAGTATCCTAACTAGGAAACTATGAAAGCTTCATGACATTTTCCGTAATCGTTCTCAATTTGTGGGTCCGAATATGCCTCCAACCCAACAAGTCACGTTGCTACCGAGCCTCCAATATATATGTAGAAAAATTAATTATGTAAAGTATAAAGACTGTAACCTAACACATACATACCAAAGTCTATGTCTAAAAAAGGAATGAGAAATCACAACGTACACAAGAGTTTCGCGTAGTTATGTAAATAACTTCGATCCTAACAAACTTAACAGAAATCTCTGTCATTTAAAATAGTATTCAATCGATTCCGATTCCTGACATCAAGGGATCTATCGTATTACAATATAGAAGGAGGGTCATATGGGGCAATTACGACGGAAAAAATCGCGAAAACACATTTAATTTATTCGTTAAATGAAATTGACGGAGTTAGCTGATATAATTGACCTCGCAAATGAATGGCCATATGATTCAACAACTAAGAATAATGAAAATATTTTCTTGCATTGGATACTGCGTTGCTCTCTCGCCAAGACAACGTAATTTGTTATGTGAGTGATAAATTTAAGAAATTATAATACAAATTACCTTTTCAGATTTGGTTCAAAGATACTATTTCGAGTCCAACGTTGTAAGTCCAACGAAAGTGAGTGAAACGTTGGAGAAAAATTTAACTGAAACGAGGAGGTTAAGAGTGTCTAAAAACGTCTACTTTGGAGGTCTCGGCAGTTTACAGTATGGAGAAATCACTACGCCAAACTCTTTTTAGCCCATGAAGTTGTGGGTGTTTCGAAAATGAAGATACTCCTTTCCAACAGAAAACAGAAACAACAAATTTGAGACTGGACTGATACAAGTTCGCTTGAGTTTGCAAGCATGAGTTTAAGCCTCGTCCCGTAACTATTTTTTTTTTTTTTGACGATTTTTTATTACTTTCCTACAAAGTTATGGCCCACTGTATACTCTCACTTCGCTCTTGGGCTAATTTTTAATTTACAAACACCAATCTATGCTTGAAAATTTGCAACCGGTCCGCTTTTGCCGATGACGGCGGGAATTACACAAGCGACTTACGCTACGTACGTCTATGCATACATTGACCGATTACAAGTTGCTGGCCTAGTATATTTACAAACTAAAGGACTTCAGCAACGAGCTTCAAGCTAACTAGACCAGTCGCGATGGCCTAGCCAACATATGGCATGCAGAGCTATGCTTTTTATACTGCATCTGTATATAAATACCCGCAAATTTTTACGTACATGCATACATTAATATGTATATATACATTGCACACATACCGAAAGCGCTCCGTTTGTTGCGGCACTGCAGCTTTTACTGCTGCCATTATCGATTATGTAAATGTAAAATTGCATAAAATTCATTGAATACCATTATGAGGCATCAGCCGCCATCGACATCAACGCTGTTGTCGTTCGCGTCATCAACAAGCTCGTTGTAACAAAAACAAAACAGCGCACGCCAACAACAATGACTTTAAAGTCAGCAGTGAACATTTTCATAGCTCCGCGGTGCGGTGCGCGTAGTGCGGCGGCGCGTTTCTTGCAGTTGTTGGCTCCGCAGTCGGTCGCGTCAGGCGCACTCAGTCAACCACGTTGCGTCGAGCCGCCAGTTTTGCATAAGTAATTCCATGGTTCGCCGTATGGGTGGCGCGACAATTCACAACTATTGACTGCGGCAATTTGTGAGTTAATTTTCCTTAACGAGTTTTTATGCGCCGTTGCGACTGCCGGTTGGTAGTTGTTGTTGTTGTTGACTGCCTACTCCATCGCATGTGCGGCAATAGTTTATTGTTATTTTCTCAAGCCTTATATGTGGCAACCACATACATATCTACATGCACGCAAAAGTAGGTTCGGTGTGATAGGTGTTTTCCTTTGTAAGTTTCCCTTTATTCACAACTTCACTTTCGCACACGGTCATCCATTTATTTGTTTTACTGTTATTGCCGCTGATAAGCTGTCGGCAAAAGCCTCCGTGTCGCTGACTGGTTGGTATGTTTATTGCAACTGTTTTCTGCCACCATTGTTTTATTTTTAAACACGTTGTTGTTGTTGTGGTTTTGTTTGAATCGCTGCATTATGCTGTGGCTTTGTGTATTTCTATTTAATTTTTTGTTGCTGTGCGGTTTTATTGTTATTGATAAGGCATTTTTTCGTAATCGTCTGTTTCTTTCGCGGATTTTCCCGTTAAAATCACTAATTGTTGTTGCAATGAAGGTGTGCATGCGTAAATATTTATTTATGGGTTCGTTTTGCTGCGACTTTCATGTGATTTTCTGCACTTTTGCACTTAATTTATTTAGACTTTATAATTTATTGATTGCCGTTATTACATTGACTTTGCAATATTTCTTGATTATTAATATTGATTTTAATGTGTAAAATGTGAACGATTGATAAGGCATGCCCACTTATTAGTAGATATTATGTGTTCAATTTATTATTAAACCCTTAGAATTAGACACCTGATCGTCATTATGGGCTTAAACTGGCTTTGTGACGAATACCTTTTGTTTCAAGAAATTTCCGTTTGATACCCCAAAGTAGTACTAGAGAGTCCTAATAGAAAGCGTTCATGATCAGCCAAATTGAGCTAGGCTAGTTGTGTTTCAATAAGCTTTTCGAAAAAACCCCCACATTTTTCAAAATTTGTGGAATATTTAAGACTTTACAGAACGAATATAAGGTCTTGATATTCGTATAACAGTACATGATATGAGAGATTTTTAAGCCAAGCTTTCTACAAATTCAGTTAGATGAAAAAGTGAAGGTTATTGAACAGCAAGTCAAGATTAAAATTTTGTCGAATTGACAGTCCTTGACCGCATACAAAATTTGGGTCCGTTCCGTTTAAGTAGGCCCGACTGTCATGGGATCGGAGGCAAAACAGGTTACCGTTGACTTATCGTTTCCTAAATTTGCATACAATTTTGTAGATGAAACGCTTAAAGTATTACAAAAACAATAAATCTAAAAATCGGTGATGATCTATAAACTTACTCCATCGCATCTTTGGTCCAAAATTTATCAAAATTTTACCCCTGAAAATGACTTTTCCGTGCCTGAATTGGAGGATGTTGATGTGTGTGAGAGAATATTCATCGAAAATATTATATTACTGTAAAAAGAGGTCTCTGCTGGAAATTATTCGAGCCAGCCGCAGTGATACTCGCCTGAAATATTTTAATGCCACATGTCTGAAAACAAGGCATACAAATATTATTGACAACTTTTGGAGTTAAAAGCACAGCGAATGCAATTTTTTGTGTAGTTTAATAAAAAACGTTCAAGATAAAATTTAATTGAAAAGGAAGTAAACAAATGGGGGCAATAGTAGAGCGTAAATACCAGTAAGTCACCAGAAGCTCCACTGCTACACTTAAAACTCTCTAGTGGTTATAGGAATGGACGCAGTGGTTCACCCTGCACAATAACAATAAAATAAACGGTGTACAGTTGCACACACCTCCGCAAAAACATTCATGCGTTGTTGCAATGCAGCTTCCAATTGTTTGTTGCCTGCTTATTTACCAACTTTCGGACTGTTGTGCCGAATTGTTGTTTACTAAAATTGTTACGCAGTGGGCGTTGTTGCAGTCGTTGCGCTTGTAGTTGTTGGGTGCAGACGCCAAGTCACTTTTTGTTGCCGTGTTTGTTTAGTGCATTAGTGTTAATTGAAAATGTCGCTCCAACAACCAACAACTGCTCATCTGCCCAGTAGTCGTTCGCATTCACGCCTAAACGATGTTCACTCTAACTTTCAAAGTTTTACACATACATTTCATATACTTATGTATGTATGTGTGCGTTGCGGGTTTCTTTAGTTTTGTTCACGCATTACCATTGTTTGCTGCTCAAAAGCTATCCAATATTCAATTTGGGCCAAGTTGCTCATGTTGCCACTTCAGCTGCATTTGCATTGGCTTTGTGCGCTTCATGGGTGTGATAACAACAACAACAGCAGGGGGTTTAACAACCAAATGGTACGCATGGTGTAACTACACATGGTCACAATGGCCAGTAAACAAACAATAATAACAGAAACAGGTTTTTGACATATCTCCACATCACTACTAGTGGTTTCACTCCTTTGTCACCTTTTTCAGCGATTTATATGAGTTTGAATGTTTTTTGTTTAGGAAGATTTTCGTTCATTATACTACTGTAGATTTTAGAGAAAACATTCCGTTTATTTTACAAGTTGGTTAGCCTAGCGGCGTTATAACCAAATCTTAACCATGGGCTAACTCTTTTGTAGTAGGCCTCGTTTTTAGTTCGATATTGGAATGGATCTTGGTAATAATTATTGTCGATTTATTTTAAGTGAGCATATACTAGGGATCTAATCACAGTAAAAAGTGATTAGAAGCAGATCCAGCTTACACAAATGATTTGTTGGAATTTGCGGTTTAAATGGCAACATAATTGGGGTTAGGAGCTGTAGGACACAGTTATTTTTAAAGCTCAGCCGATTTACAGAATAGAAGGTATAAGCAACTCCCAGACCAATAAAGGTGGATCAAAGACTATTAAGTAATGTGTTTGAAAGATTTAAAAGCCAGCAGCAACACGAAACTTTGTCAATATTCCACCACTTAGACTGTTCTAAGAAATTCCAAATGGATATAGAAATTATGTTCGAACACTAAATAAAAAATAGCCATTAGAAATTTAATAATCGGTCACACCTACCAGCCGAAGTCTCCGATGCTAGCGCTGCGTTATCTTTAGTTTATGTAATAATTTTATTGTTATGTAAAATTTTATAAAATAAAAATAAAAAATATTTTTTTATTCTTTATTATTAGTTAGTTAGTAGTAACTTTTAACTCGGCAAATTTCGGATTTGACAAATCATTCATCATGACAGCAAATCACCTTTGACACAGCGCGGTATTTTGACACACACTTTCGGTATATATTCCAGGAATGTTTGAGGAACTTCATTTAGCTTAGTAAATAGCTGTCATAAAGATTAAGTTATCAAAATACGCGACTAGACAGACGATTATCGCTTTCGATTAGAAATCGGAAATATCAAAGTAGTCCCAAAAGTCCACAAAATATTTTCAAAGGGCACAGTTGTTTTCAATTAGTCCAGAGTTGATTTTACATTTGTCTATTGTCACTGCCTTAATAATTGCTTCATTTTACCCGAAAAAGCTTCCAGCTTTGAGACCTCTTCCCCTGCAGTCACAAAAAATGCAGGTAGACCTGGCTTTGTGAGCATGTGCTAACATTTTACAATGTTTCCAGTCTCTGGCTGCCATGTAAACTTGTTGGCTGGCCGAACTCATCGCGTTCGTGTTGATTTAATTTGCATTACGTTAATTGTTTGCTGTTAAAAAGTGGCAACCAACCGACTTGTGCGGGTAAAATTGTAGCATTAGTCGCATACATGCAACTGATTTTAGCTTTCCACATGTGTTTGTATATACTTAGGTGCAAATGTAGATACATATATAATGGAGTTTAACTTTGTTGTTTAACCTATATATTATTTATGCGGGCACTTACAGCTACAAGAATTGCAGTCGTGCATGACAAACTGGTGACTAAGAAAATGTGAAAAATTGTGACTTGTGGTTTCATTTTATTTACTTACAAAATATTTATATTTTCATTGTATTTTTTCGTCTTTGCTTCAAAGAAAAACGAAGAAAACATATTATTTAAAAGTTTGTTTGTATTTTGCTTTAAAAATGTATAAAATGAGAAGAGTATGAAATAATAATAAAATTCAAACACTTTAGGCGACTGGCAATGCTAGAATCAATACTCAACTCAAAAGATTTACATTTTTATTGAAAGTGTATCGCTAATTCCGGAGTTTAGAAATTATACTTGAAAGGCCATTGAAATTTTTACAACCATATTTATAACTTTTAAACATAATTGTAAAAGATTTATTAAACAGTTAAAAAATTGAGAAAAGATCCAGCTTGTAGTGCAAAAAAAATTGAGCCTCACTTCAGAAGCATTTCCGAAAACTATAACCTTTATTTTTAAATATGAAAATATTTAAAAACCATTAGAAAGGTTTAACACAGAACTCGTTATTTCCTACCTGAAAGCCTGAAACCCACAGTTTGATGTGAAACGACGGAGAGTCGTTTGACATTATTTTTGACCAGAAGAACAATAATTACATATAATGTATTATATATGTGCCATGAGTTCAACCGGAATTTTAAAATTTGTACAATAGGCACATGGGTTCTAAGATTATTATCTAATTGATTTTATCAATTTTAGGCAAAAAAACATACATTTACTAGAAGATGAAACACACTGAAGTTCTTTGAGATATCTCGCATAATACCGGATACACGTTATAAACTTATCCGAACGGCTCGGAGAGTTCCTTTCCAATCCTGACGGAACTTTTAATATTGCTTAACGTCACCATACCCAGCCGTATTAACTTTGTGGGGATACCAAGTTCAGAAATAACGGCAGATAATCAGTTCCTTTAGGCGAACGACTTTAAAATCGGCGTAGAGGTTTGGTGTGTTGATCTTCCTTTCACGGGTCTTTTCCAAGATTTGGCGTGTGGTGAATCTGCTCGATTGTAATTTTTTTTTAAGGCCACACTGATAAGTTCAATAAGTTAGAAACGATAGACTTCAGTATTTCAACACCACGCACGATATGACTTTACATGCGGCTTTAAGGACGTTTATCCCATGGTAATTATGGAGTCTCCGTTTTTGTAAATTGTGCAGAGCACACTTAAGTTCCAACCATCAGGAATGCTTTCATCCAACCGTATCTTGCAAAGAAACTGATGCATACACCTTGTCAATTCATCGCCGCGGTATTTTAATAGCGCGGCGGGTAATCCAACATCTGTACATCGCCACATCTTTTCTCTAATGCAACACGCCGTCATCGTACCAGCGGGTCATTCAACCTTTCCGAAAACCAATGGTTTCGCTTGCAGCAATACCCAAGGAGCTTGAGATGCCGCGATATTGAAATATTAATGATCGATTTCGACCAGTTTTAGATATGCCACATTTCACTCATTTTCGCAACTAATAACTGTAAAAATAAGTTTGCAAGTTTGACTGTTTTTTTAAATTTGTATATAATAACGACTAACCAACGGTAATATCTTAAATTTTTTTTTTTAATCCAGTTCGCAAACAAAACTCGTATATGAAAACGTTAGAAACGTTCGGGTTAAAAGCCAACAGCTGCCGCAGGACGCTCATAATTTGCGTATTAAATTACACGAAAACCCTTATTGGCAGTTCCTTCTAAAGAGTTGCTTTCGCTGCCCAGTTGATTGTTGCTCCTTCGTGTTTTTTTTTTTTTTTGGTCTTCTTTCTGCTTTGCATTCACATTTAGTGCCGGCTTTGCTCTTCGGCTGTTGATTTTGAGCGCTTAAATTTAGAGCTTTGTAACTTTGTTTTATGAGCGCTTTTGTAACCAGCAGTAACCGTTAAAGCACTCATTCTAAAGGTTTCTTAGCATTTGCTTACTCATTTTTTCCGTCACAGATTTTGTCGGGGCTCTTCCTGTGTTGTTTGCGTTAAAGGCTTCGTTCTGTTGCTGATTTTAATTGTTTCTGGTAATTGTTTGTTAGTTAAGTTGTTGTTTGCAGCTTGTTCTTTGCTGGCAATGTCTCTTTTATACTGGCCAACGTATGTATATATAAATATGTAAAAATATTTAAAAGTCCACTTAAAATGTAATCATAAAAAGACGAGTTCAGTAGCTGATGAGACCAAGTGAATGAAGTTGTTCGTCATGTGAAATTGCTGTGTGTGTGTGTAAACACACACTTTTTACCTGTTTGCTTGTGTACCGCAGTTCGTTAACTGTTGTCAAATTACCAACTTTCGTCTGTCATACGAAATTTCGTCTTTTTACCGTCTGTCCCTCTATGAACTTGAAAGGTTCTCGTCTACATATATGTATATATACTATATAGTACACACTTAACTACATTTTTCGTTCTGGCGGATATGCGTCAGCGTGCAGATAACAGCAACAACAATTATGTGGTCTGCGAAAAATATTATTAAACAATGCTGTGCCTTTGTAATGCGATATGCACCGCTCAATATTTGCTCAGTGTCGAATTCGCGAACCTCAAATATTTGGGGTTGGGGAAAAAATTTTGCAAATATTTAATATACCATAAGTACACACCTACATATATATATATATATGTATATATGTATGGTTTTGTTTTTGTTCGTAGAGGAAGGAATATCTAAACGGGTTTTAGAAATGTGCACGGAGAAATATTTGTGATCGTAAGAATACGAAGAGCTGTGTTTATTTTATAATAAGAAACTGTATCTAATGTTATGTATATATGTATGTATGTTTTGTAATAATAAAAATAATCGGTAATATTCACAGATAACAATTCCAAAAGACGGCTCGATGGTACACGAGGTTTGATTATGTTTGGTGTTAATTTTTGAAATCGAATAGTTTAAATAAAATCGAATAGAAAATTAAGATTTGTATTTTCATATGTGGACTATTACGATTTCTTGAGATCACTAAGCCCTAAAATATCTACTTTGAAAAATTTATGCAATCTAGCTCTAAGCCAATAATATTTCTATACAATTTTATAGCACCCTTTAAATAAACCTGAAGAGCTGAGAAATTTTTCGAATCAACATTCCAATCTACTTGTGTAATATACGTACTTAGAAATGCCCAACTTTATCTACAATTACCGAAATAAATAGTTTGCAATGCAATTCAAATGAAAATCCCCAATGAATGGGTTCTGGTACATTAATAACCTTTCCGAACAACTTGTTTGTCGCCATGCGAATATTGGGTAAGTTCAAAAGAAACTGTTCTTAACTTTTTTGGATCATTATGCTTTACTTTTTCGATCGTCTCGTGCTTTGAAGCATTTTTTGAGCCTCCCATTGCTCCCAAAATCATTTTAGTAAAGAAGTCAGGCAATTCAAATGAGGATATCTAGGTCAGTTAATGCTACCTCGTTATAACAGCATACGGCAGGGGCATGCACCTCTTTTTCTCTCAACGTAACTTAGAACTAGTGAGTTAGGCGACCCCTAAGCTATCGGAATACTGCAGTATCTTCCAGGCAGAAGTCTTTGCGGTCAGGAAAGCGGCTAAGATCACTAACAATGCAGATAAAAACACAAGGAAGATCAATAAATACGCCGATAGCCTGGTGGCTATTATGGCAATATTCTCATATATCATTACGTCAGACAATATCTTAAGAAAGCAGAGAGGCAATAAATATTGTGGCTGCCGAAAACGGTTGAATATATACTGGCTTCCAGACCACAAAATAATTCCGGAAAGCGAAACAACTGAGGAGATTGGTAAAATTGCCATCCATCTGGCTACTGAACCAGTACAGGAATACATAAGTCAAAATAATACACAATGAAATTTCGGAGAGGATTAAAAGACGAAACTTGGTGAGATGGAATGCCTTAAGGGCATGCGGGATCACCAAGATCATGTGCAAGAGCCAAGAAGAAAACCAAGAATGATATTTGCTGATAAAGAACGAAAGGACTGTAGGTAGGATTCTATTGACATGTCACAACCCATTGCAACAGACGCGAGCCGGATGAGCATAACTAAGGATGACACATGCACAAAGTGCAGGAAAGTAAGCATAGAGAGACGCTGGAAGACCTCTTATGCAGTCTTATCTTGAACTCAACTTAACTATCTATGAGCTTTGCATTTTAAGGGATGAAGTATCAAAATTAGATATCAAGTCGCACTTAAAGTTCAAAGCTTTGACGACCTGGTTATTCGTCACACAATCATATGCCAGCTAATATTAAAAAATTTTATTCTGGCATTACTAGGAGCCGGAAGGTCTATGTATGGCGTGGCAGCGGGCCAATATAACCTAACCTAAGCTAACAGCATACCTTTAAGGTTATTATTAACTTTTTTACAGTCGTTGAAACACTGTGAAATTTACATAAAAATTATCAAAATATAATATATACCGCCGAAGGCTCAATAAGTTTTATTGGAGACTGTAAACACGCCGAGAAAATTGGAAAAACATCTAGATGGCCAGCATAATGGCTAATTATAAGTGTCGCGTTCCTTTATATAATATCTTTGCTTTTTTATTTAGAATTTTTTCATGGACATAAGTACGCGTAACTGTCGTTACAGTAACATTAAAAGGTTTGGGTTGTAGGTAAACTATGCGCAAAACTCGTTTTCTAATACAATCATATATACATATGTGCATATGTGTTATTGCAGGACGTGGAAAGTGGGATGAATTGAGCACCCCACTTACAAGTTCACTTCATGCAACTGTCTAGATATGTATCTACAATTGGGAGTAATTTTTATGACTGCCCGACATGCGCTGCAGAATGAGTCATAAGTTATATTAGGGCAAAAATATATAAGAGAAATTGCAACACACATGTGTGCATATAATAACATGCTTGGCATATATAATTTTAACCTGACATACCCGAAAGGATTTTCCGGGCATTTATATATAAAATTTATTCCGACGAAATATTCATCCGCATAATTGCATGTTAATTTGACAAATTTATACATTCATGCCATTTTTTGTATATTCCTGCTACGGTCCGCATGCATATGTGAGTAGGTACAGGGTGTGTCTGCATGTGCGTCAACATCCGCCTGCGAGCAGAGCAAATATAGCCAAGCAAGCATAAAAGCCAACGAAGGGCCATGGGAGCAGGGAATCCTGCGGGGAGAAGTATCCCGTAGCGCATGTGTTTGCTGTCACGCAGTGGCATACATGTATGTATGTGTGTGCATGAATAAGATTATGTCTGTGTGTCGTGGTGAATTTAAAGCAGCTGCTCTTGATACAATTTTTCGGCTGCGTGTTGCTTGCAACACGTGTACGTTTAATACCGAATTCTGAGGCAGCAAAAAGTGCTGGGCATGTCCTGTGCGCAACCACACATACACACACGCATACAACCATTATGTGGCACGGTGTTTCGTGTCAATGATTTGAAATGCAAAAAGAAAAAATGCAAAAAATAAATGAAAGAAAATTGGAGCGAAAATGTATTTGAGTACGAAATGAAGTTAATTTCATGAAAGGAAAGAAATGAGCAACTTAATATGTGTCTGTCGGCGTATGCTTGTACGTATGTGTGTATGTTAGTGCTAATGTGTGCGTGACTTGTGGCGAAACTGTAGCGCTGCGCTAAAGCCGCAATCAGCTCAGCTCAACTCATGACACGCGCACACACATACAGCTAAATTTTGCGCTCACACACATACACATTTGCACGTATGTAAATATGCAGGATGGCTTATGTAAGTGCATTTGGCAAATAGACGCTGTGCCATTAGTAATGTATGTATGTAGGAAAGGCGCAATCAAAGACGAAAGAAGCATTAAAAAGAGAATGACATTAAAGCAGACAAGAGTAGACAAGCTGACTGTGCAACAAAGCAGGCAAAAAATTAGACGAAGTAGAAGTAGGTACATCACAGACGCCACATGCTTGTTAGCGTACGTGTTAATCCTGCCAATGCGAGACACACTGCCTCACAGCTCACAGTTCACACCTACATTCAGGCGTATTGGCGGCACATCCTTCACTCGGCGCATATCTAGTAGCTGGCAGCTATTTTAATTTCCTAAGCATGCGTGCAACATGTACACTTTATCCTTACAAAACCTTTTGACTGCTGCCACGCACACCCACATGTTCAACGGTTCGCATACAACAACAAAAAAGGTGCTTCATTCATAACTATGGAGCAAGATATGATAGCTGGCGCTAAGAGTTTAAGCGAAAATTGCAGTTGCACGTAGGACGCTGTTGCTGATAAGCAGAAATTTGCTTTCACAGCTCAGACAGCAGCAACAACAAAAACAACAACAACATTAGCAGAATAAAAAGCAAAATAAGAAAACATTGTTCGATGAAGACGCTCTGAATGAGCGAAATAAAAACGCCAAAAGTGAATGTGCAAAAAGTGCCGACACAGGCATGACAGCTAAAATGAAATACAGAAACTAAAAAGCATGTATTTTCTGTTCAAAAGTTTAGCTGTCGAAAAGCAGATGAATCTCAAGTTTCGGCACACACGCGCTGGCAGGCAGAGTTGGTTAGAGAAGGACGTGCATGGCCAGCGCAATGCAGACAGCAGGTGCAAAAACTGCTGCGAGTTTGACATTGAGTTTGTCAAAGGATCAACACTAATTTAGGCCAAATCATCTTAAGAGAAATGGAGAGTCGTGCCGACATGTGGAACTGCGCACGCCAAAAAGCAGGTGTCTGCGGAGTGTTTTTGAAAGAAATAACGCTGCCATTCCAACTATCAGCGGATTGAGGTTAGAAAACCTGCTGAATGGGCGCAGTCCAGAACTTGGACTGATTGGAGTCTTTAATATTTGCCTAGAAGCAATACGTTTGTTGCTGTTGTAAACAAATAATTCCGGTGAATGCTACCGAGTTGATACCGGATAGTATTTAAGGTCCGTTTGGTTTATGATGACCAGACTGTCTGAGAAACGCAGAACCCAAAACGGATTTTTTTGACGCCTGAAAGTACTGTAGAAGGTACAATCGAGTTCAAGGACACTTTTTTTTGGCAAAAATTTGGTTTCAATTTTCTTTCTATTTTTTTGTGATTTAATTTCTAAAAAATGCCATAACGGTGCTGCAGAGCAAATCTCGCAGAAAGTCATTGCAATAATGTACTTGGTTTGTTTTGGCCTTATCCTATTGCCACACATAACTGGATTACTTATACACGCTCACATGCGCTCCGAATGGCAAATCAAATTGGCACATGAATCGTTCCAAGCAACTTATGTAACTAAGTAAATACGTATGCACACTTACATTAGCGTTTTTGGGCACTAACAATGTGTAATAATATTAGTGAGATGTGTAGTATGTATGGCCGTAAAGCCATCAGACGTGATATTTGGTTATTTCCACATTTTTGGTTTGTCTAGCGTTGCCAGAAGCGCACAAAAGTGGGTGGTGAGTACATTCGTGTGTGTGTGTGTGTGTATGGGCGGCCCAGAAGCGTGAGTGTGTGCGCGTACAAAGTTGAGCATAAATTAATTTATCTGCTTAGTTGTCGGTTCTGAGTTATCCGAATCCCTTGAAGTGTGCAAATAGGCAAAATTAACAAAGCGAAAAAGAACAAACCCAATGCAAGACTTGAACTTTTGTTTGACAAAGCGCCACATAGCGATATGTCTACTTTATATCTACATACTATATGTATATGTGAATGTGAACTGAAAGGCGTGCTGTGGTAAGGTGAAAAAACAAATGTACAAAGTTGCAAATTAAAGGACGAGCACAAAGCAAATATTTTAATGAAGTTGCAGTGACAATTTGACTTTGACAAAGTAAAGATGGCAATCACTTGCGATACGATCCGATATTGCGGAGATAAGGCTACGAGCTTAAAAACAGAATGTATATATGTATATGAACGCTCTTTGAATAATCGAGCTACCGTTAGGTGCTCAGCATTTCACCAATTTTAGTAGCCACTTTTTTCGCATCAACTATTGGAAAAATATTTTTATTTTTATATTTTCATTAGTTTTGAGTTTCTTTCTGGAAATACTAGTCAATTACCGTGCTTTTCCTCTATTTCCAGAATTTTCACAGAACTCATCCACCTGCGTTTCATTAAAAAATCTAATTTTCTCTTTCAAAACCTCCGCTATAATCTGCTTGTTTTCCAATTCCGAAGAACACGCCAAATCCTGCACCTTCTTGCCTTCATTTCTTTTGCTTTGAAACATGCCACTTTCGCTGTAACGGCCTACAGCAATGCTATTAAAAGTTGCCACCCATTTGCACTGTCTGTTTTCAGTATTTTCATTTTCATTTCCATTCCTCTTATTTGATTTGACAGTTTTGTAATAAAACTTTCCATTTTTTCACATTAGCCAGAAAAGTCGTTTATTTCGTATTTAAATGCCTTGAACTCAATCACAGCACCTTTCCTTTCAGATGCCTTTCCCTGCCCGCCTGCAATGGCACCCAGCAGCTACCTTGCTACATAAGTCAAGCTAAAGGGTTGTCAGCTAGTTGACCGTCTTCAAGCAGTGGCAGAGAAATTGAGAAAAAAATGGCACGGAGAAGAAAATGAAAGGCAAAGAAATCAGAGCGTGGCACAAAAAGAAATTTTTTAAGTTGCTATTCTATTTATGTAAGCTGGGAAGTGAGTTCAAACATTGCGATATTTTTATAGCCGCACTTGCTTGTGAGTTTGGCGGCGATTGGCGTTTTGGGGTCAATTTATTGTGACATGTTGCAAGGAAGGCAAACAGGGATTTATTTATCTCCGCCATATATACATACATACTATACCGTTCGTTATAAAAATGAATAAACCCTTGCTGTAATGCACACCTTTAACGTGCTGTTTAGGCTGCTATGTGTTTTCAGCTTCACTTTTGTCGCTCCTCTAATGCAGACGTAATTTGATCCCCAAACGCTGATTAAATGTGACGGTTCTTAGGTTTTGCAAAAGTTTTCGGTCTTTTATGAGAAATCGGATAGCATATGATTTGGTGGGTAATTAACTTGGTAGCCAAGAAAATTGAAGGAAAAAGTTGAAAGTGGACGGCAGCGATTAGTAGGAGTGGAGATCCAAAGATCAATTAATGACAAAGGATAATGAACAGAAATGAGAATAAATACGTTGGAATGTGTCATTGAAAGGTCGGCAGATTTTATGTAGACTTTTTGGTGGCACGAATGGATAAATTTAAAGCTAAATAATGGAAGGTAGTAATTATACCCTGAACTACTTTAATTTGCCAAGAACTTCTAACACCCAGCAGAAAACTTTGGAGATCCTTTAAATTATATAAGATCAGCAAGATGAGCTTGATTGATTGTTGATTTAACACTGACCTTCGTGTCGGTCTCCCTGTACATACGTGAAATATATCATAAGTTTTTGAAATATCGCGCTGATATTTTGTTATTTTCTCCCCAAGAAGCTGCTCGTTTATTGAAATCGCCGATATCGGCTTCTTATAGCATATAGCTGCCATATAAACTGAACAATCACATACACGTCGTTGTAGCAAACCATTTTTATTTGACAAGATATCTTCACACAATTTTACAGCGATTATTGTCCCAGAAACGCTAAAAAAGCCGAATGAAGTTTACAGATCGGAGTACTACATGTTATACCTACTTTACAAACTAAACGATCTAAATTAAATTCCTATAAGGAAACTACTTTATTTGTGGTGGATATTCTAGCTTTTCTAGTTGTTGTATAAACTTTATTCAGAAGAAGTTATTGGCAAAGAATATCACATTATTAACAGCTTTAAGAAAGCAACCCAGTCCGAAAATATAGAAATGCTGCGCTTAACTGAAATCTGGCAGTTTAGATCTTTTAATATTCGAGAGAATCCTGTGTTCAAAAATAATAAAAAATGATATTGCGAGAATTTCTTCCTGTTACTATATTAAAAACTGTACACATAAGTTCAGGGCAGTCTTCGGTCGGTTGTTGGATTTGTTTTACACTAGAATCTCCGTCAGAGATCATAAATATAATTCTAAGAAAACAACATTATTAGAAATCATTTTTGTTAATTTTTTGGAGAACTTGTTTGGAACCCACAGCCTAATATGTTGTAGATACGCACTTAACTTGCACGGCAGAGAGACCGTCAAGGAGTTTCTAAAGCAGAATCTCCTCAAATATCTAAAATCTTCCCAAACATTTTATTTTGAGACAATTATTTCACATATGTATGTAAGTTATTTTATGCAAAGTTATTGCCTTCTTTAAATTATTTAATTAATATGAAACATTTCTGTGAGAGATACTACGAAATCAATTAAGCATAACTTTTCTCCTTTTGCTTAGTTGAAAAGTGCCTATGATATTTGAATTCCACCGCCTGTCTACCAGATTATTGCTCCGCCCACTTATGCCACTTTTTCTTTAGATCTTGCATAAATATTCCGTCGACGAACCCTTTTAAAAATTGGCTGTATTTTTTATCAAATTAAATGCTAAATTGAATACTCAACTGGCGCACTGAAAGTGCTACAAAATTTTCCAACTGAATTTGCATTCGAAGTGTGCACACACACACGCACATT
The DNA here is from genome assembly GCA_037783105.1 of Bactrocera zonata. Classification (NCBI taxonomy): domain Eukaryota; kingdom Metazoa; phylum Arthropoda; class Insecta; order Diptera; family Tephritidae; genus Bactrocera; species Bactrocera zonata. Next base: position 23,924 of record JBAWJQ010006124.1, read on the forward strand.
GGCAGGGACGCATTAAATTCCACAAACAATGATAAATGACGTCTAAAATTACAAACGAATACCAATGCTGTGGCCCCGCGTCGCCATTTGCCAAAGTCAATGCAAATAAGTAAGCAACTGTGCTTCAATAAATGCAAAACAATGGACAAAACAAAAACAAAATCAGCGACAGCCAAAACTAACAATTTGCCGTGGAATACCGAAATTGTGGCACAAAAAAGGGGTCAATGCAAATACAACAAGAATTTAAATAATTTAGGGTAAAGCATTTTGTTATGCTTTTATTAGTATTTCCACAAACGAGCTGTAGCAGGAGCGCGCTGGGTTGAAGAGCAAAAGCAAATGCGCATAAAGTGAACGAAAATATTTTGCTTTTAAACAGGAATACCCCTTTTATGGCATTTATTATGGAGGTTTTCCTTGTTTCGTTTGCGCTCTTTCTTCACCACACTTTGGCGCCCTTTTTCCTTAAGCCACTCCGGTCAATATTGATGAATAATAACTGTCAGCAATTGAATGCGGTATGCAACAAATAGGCACCACAATAAGACACCCGGTTGAAGGAAAAAGGTCACTCGTTAAAGCGAGAAACACAAAAAGTGTAAGAAAAGGGTCTATCTACAAGCATACTTTTAGGCATGTGGGCATAGACGAGACATTGATGTAAGCCAAATGTCGCTCGCTCTAAAGGATACACGTGCAATATTTACTTGAATTGTGTACAATTTCTTTTTACGTTGAGTTGTGGGTGCGTGTTTGTTCTGCTATATATGCGAGTTTACCTTTCGCTGCGCATTTTGGGGGCGTGGCTCACATTTTTGATATATAGCCGAATTTAGTAGAATTGTGTGCTTGATAAAAGAGTTGACAGATCTCGAGTATATTAGGGTGTTGGCATGTAAATGATTGAGTGCTTTCTATGAGACAGTTGCTCAGGCGTGAGCGCGTACATGCTTAAGTAGATATCTTGGTAAAGGAATTAACTTATGTTCTATGTAATATTTGAAAGATATACTTTGTATATTTTGATAGATTAGTCTTCATATAATGATAATCATAATCAAAATTATTATTTTGAAGGGTATTATAGCTTCGGTGTAAAGGAATTTAAAATGTTATAACGAGTTCCAAGAACAGCATTTTACATTTTTACATTCATTATCATCAAAGCGATCATTTTCGATAATATAACAGCTTACTACTTCTCATTCTCTCATCTCAACAAACCGTCCGTATTTAAGTAGGCATAAACCTTTGTCTTTCCTCAATTCAACTATGCCTAATGATAGCTTAAAAATATATTCTAGAACCGAAACTCAAACGCGCTACAATATAATTTCAATTCAAATTTTAGTTATGCATGATTTCATTTGCTGTGACTAATTGAGCAAATAATTTAATTAGTATTGGCTAATGACAAAGGCAAATATTCAAAGCGACAAAAAGACAAAAAACACGTGAAACGCACACATACTTAGACACAGGCGCGCACATTAAAGGCAACCTTTTTCAATTCTCCCGCTTTTCACTTTTCTCTTTTTCCTTAGACACTAATGGCTTTGTTGCTGCATAATTAGTAGCTTGGCGACTCGCACAAGTTTGCCTCTAATAAAATGGCGTGAGCAACGACATCTCGCTTTCCTTTAAATATAATTTCCACGCACTCATAAACACTAAAACATTTCAATTAAAGCCTAGCAGCAAAAGTAATTTAAGCAAAATTTACAAAAAGTGATTCGGCTAATTTGGAGTAGAAGCTTCGTTAGGGAAAAAATATTGCAATAAAATTCGCACTTAATGATGACAGTGATTTGAGCCAAGTCAGCGCTTTGATTAATGAAATTCGCACAAATAAAGGCAAAAGAGAGGAAAATCTGCTTTTGCCTAAGTGTGAAGCTTATGTGAAAGCTAAAGCATGTGGGCGCGCTTTCGTCGTAAGCTGCTCTGCGGCACGATAAGTGGCAATTGCAGCAGGTGCCAATCAGCCCATTCGCCGTTGGCCACAAAGGCATGTGTGTGTGTGTGCCCGTCAGTAGACTGGCGTCTTCATTTACTTTTTTCGATGGCCTTCTATCACATACAAGTTCTTACGACTGTTTTTCCGCCACTTTTTCCTGCGTTCCTTTACACGCTTCCTTCATTATGCAGCTGCCCCGAACGTGCTGCCTCCAATTCGCACACTCACATTCGGTCATTAATAATCGTGTGCGAAAAACTAATAAAAGTGTGTCGACATTCGCGCATTTATACGATGATATATGCATATTTGCTCTCGGATGTGTGTGCTTTGCGGCTGATTGCTTGCTTTTCTTGTTATCGGGACAAAAAATGGAACTTTCCATCATTAGTAACACAGTAATCAGCCATAGGAAGCAAAAATTGGTAAACGAAAAGTGGCGAATGCAGAAAAAGGGCGCAAGCCGATCAGCAAAAAGCGGTACTTGGAAACTATAACTCAACAACATGTAGCAGCAGGTTAGGTATATAGCAAAGAGTAAAAGCTTTATGTTAATGAGTTCGAACAAAGCTCTTGGATTGCACACACTTGCCTTTCAAAACTGGTAGCTTCAGGCAACTTTTAGAAAAAATATGCATCCTGATTTTCAACGTGTAAGAATTAGCCAAAATAAACAAAATATATATAGATCACTAAATTACAGTTACATTGCATACTTTTTTGCGCGCAAATTTATTAAAAAGTTCTTCAATGCTAAAGAAACAGATGTTTCTTCTTTTTTGGTTTTTTGCTGATTTTACTATTCGTTTATTTTTCAATGTTTTTTAAGGCCACTTTTTATCCAAATAAATCAAAACAGCTTCTGTCTTTTGTATGATATCACACGACAGCTTCGTGGCGCATACACAGCAGCTCCCACGCAGTTCCGTTGATCAGACGATATTGCTAAATTTAACTTGTCTCATTTGTTCTTATTACGCAAAAATCTTCTTCTTTCCTTCGCAGAGTAGACAACATGTATACGCGTTATTGCAAAAAACAATAGGCTACATTAATCATTATCACATCAACAACAGTGCTACAGAGTGCGAGTAATCGGAGCAAAAAGTCGTTACTAAATTAAGTGAGGAATTTGTGGAAAATTTAATTTGACTAAAAATAAAAAAATATTGAGAAAAAATGTTACAAAATTAATTAAAGAAGAATATAACAACAACAACTAATTTGTATCGTTTAGTTTGTATAGCAGCTATATGCTATAGGCGATCGACGACCTTGAACAATAATCTATGCCAAAATTCGTGAAGATATATGGTCGATTCAGTCCTTATCGAATTGCTCGAACAAGTCATATATATGTTTATACCCTTTGGTATATGATTATATATACATATATATGCGAGTAAAAACGTAACCGTAAACTCTAAAACTGATTCAAATGGTGCCGAGTGCACCAACTATTTCAGCTCATCATGTAAAAGAGAGACAAAACGTGCCGAAGGTATTACCTATGACTCTCCATTGGAGGACAAATTTAATCGACATTTGAAAAACTTGTTTACTGTATTTTTATATATATAACATAAAAAATAAAACTATGCGTTTTTATAAGCAGCACTATGTGCTTTGTTGAGCTTTATTACAAAACTGAAAAACTTAACTTTAAAGTTTATAAGCTAACCTATGCTTGAGCCGGCCTACGTGACCAAAGATGCTTGGTCAGCTAAAAGGGTTTGCGCGTGTAGCGCTCACCTGCAGCTATTTGGTTTTGGGGGAGAAGACATGGTTGCGCGTGTTTCGCTCACTTAAGAATTTAGCGGATGCGCGTTTAGCGCAGTTGCACTTTGGTTGTAATAGGACTCCAAAGTATGCAAACGGTTTGTATGTTTCTAGCATATAATGTGGGAATGGAATTTATGAAGAAGTTCATAAAATATTGTGTTAACTCCTCCCTCCGAAATATCAAGCGTCCCCGCTTGATTAATTAAAAAATGGGATGTCGTTAAGACTTCTATGCTGCGGCCTTTTAATTACTGGCATTTGAAATGATTCCGGTTTGCTAATAATTATTTCAGGCTTTACGCGCTTTTTGCATCTGAAAATTGCAATTATGGTAAGTACTAGGGCTAATAGCCCAAAATGAGTGAATAAACTGGATTTCACTAAAAGATTCAGAGAACTTATTTTTTTAATGTTTTTTATATTAAGCTCTTTCATAAGTTTTAAGGATAGAACTTCCTCGAACTCTGAATTTGAGTTTGAATGTTGGATTAAAGCAGGCAGTGGTCTCAAGCTATGTTGTTCTAAAGTTGTAAAATTCATGTTATTTATTCTTATAGTTTCATTAAAGATTCTTATCAAATATGATCCTCTTAATTTTCTAGTATTATTATTTGTAGTAATATTTCCTTCGAAATTATTTAAAAGTATTAATCCATTATTTATTTCTACAATATTTTTAACATGTTCCGTATTTGTTACGGTGCACTTATATGGTTTATTCCTTATTAAATTTTTTATACAATTTTCGTTTTCCAAATTAACAATTTGGGTTTGTTTGCAAATTTGTATTTCATTTATTATTTTACAATCTTTTTCTATACCATAATATTCTTCATTACATTTCAGTATTTTTTCAAAATTTATCTTTAAAATAGTTTCGTTTTTACTTAAAGGCTTAATTATAATAGATTTGCAAATTTCTTTACCGGTTTTCGGTATTTTTATCATATAAATTAGTAAGTTTTGTTTTACAGCAATTTGAACATCTGCAAAATTCAGAGATTCTTCTAACGAACCAAATTGCAGATTCTCTTCGACAAAAATTTTATTTATTCTATGAGCTTCTTGATTGTTAATAATAACTGAGTTAATAATGTTCGCTTTAGTTAAATGAATTGCTCTTTTAATATTTTCTAACTCATCTTTGATTATGTCAATTTTAAATTTATATTGAAGTATTAGGGCGGTTTGAAGTTCGTTACTACTTCCTAGAGACTTTATTATTGAGTTGCTAATTTCTGTTATATTGTTTATTCTTTCTAAAATGTTTTTGTTGATTATTAATTGTTGGTTGTTATTCTCGATTATTTCTTTAAATTTGCTGTTGATGGCTATTAAATCGTCATGGTCAGGGTTGCCAGCTATCCATTTCCAGGCTGATCCTATGTAGTCTAGTGATCTTTTATTTTTGTATTTAGGTAAAATGTTATTAATTGTTATGTTGATATTACTGATTTCGTCTGTTATAAATGGGTAAAGAGGGTTGTTAGCTGGAATGTTTCGTATGAAGTTTCTGTTCAGTTCCCGTAACTTCAGTATTGTAGATCCGTTGCATTTTATTAGGAGTCTGTATTATCTGTGATGGTGGTCTCTTACTAGCTTGATTATTATTAGCCTGCGCTGGTCCATTACTAAATGCTTGTGGTTTGTTACTGAATGTTTGCTGCCTATTATAAAATGTTTGATTTTGTTGATACTGAGGCCTATTCTGATAATTTATTTGCTTCGTTTGAACAGAGCGATCAACTTCCATTGGTGTAGGAGGTTTTGGAGGAAGAGGTGGTCTAAAGTTTGGTTGCACTGTGACGTAGTGTCGGTTTTGTCCGTACTGTTGATACGAATTTGGTCTAAGGGATTGGTTGTGAACATTTGTAAGTTCTGGGTAAAAGGGTCTTACTTGGGGTTTGAATGAGTATGACCTTGGTTGATTGTGGCTAATGGGTTGATTGTGGCTAATAGGTTTGGTATTGGTCGGCAAGCGACTGATACTATTTGTATGGTTCGTCCTGTAATTCATGTTGCCTAATTTGAGACACATATTGAGAGCCTGTGGTAAACTGGTTGGTTCCTTTACACTTAACAGACTGGGTAAGTTACCGTTCAGACCTCTTATAAATGTGTCGAGGGCCTTTTCTCTATATGTCGTTGTCATGGCATACAAAGCTTCTTCACCTAACTCCAGGCAATCGATTTTGTCTAGGATAAGCGAGAGATATTGATAGACTTGTTGATAAAATTCTTCAACAGTGCTACCCCGTTGTGCAAGTGTTGTCATTTGATATTCCAACGTGCTAACGTCTCTCTTGTCTGAGTAATGTAACATCAGACATTTTTTTATCTTACCCCAATTTAATGGGGTGCGGTAAGACTCAAGGGCCGTGTCGGCTTCGCCAACTATCTTGTGTCTTATTGTATGCAGGATAGCAAAATATTTTGGGGTGTTCTTATTCTGTCCGTACATTAATAATATTCTATCTACCGATTTCCGCCATGAACTGAATTCTCCGTTTTTACCCGAAAATTCTCTTAAACATTTTACCACATCTGGAACTCTTTCGGATGCGTCCACGTTAATGCTAAAATCTACAGGATGTTCAACTTCTTCTTCGATTTGTGGGTGTAATATGGTCGAAACTGTTTCCGATATTAACGAAACGAGTTCTCTTTTTTGATTAGGAGTGAAAGTGGAAGGGATGTTAGGAGGGGAAACGTTAGTGCTGGATGAGTGCAGATTTAATCTCGACAATGTCGATGCTATCTGTTCTTCCTGACTCATTCTGTTCACTTGTTTCTGATTATTTAAAAAAAAATATATTTTTTTTTTTTTTTTTTTTTTTTTTCAAAGTTATCTTTTCTTTTGTTATAACAATAATTATTTCCTTTCACATAACCTTACTTACTAATAATCTTAATATCAAACTTACATAAATATCATTTGCATTTTCCTGTGTTGATAGTGTTTCCTCCTTTGTGTGATTAATTTAGATTTCTCCCCTTGTAGTGGTATTTGTTGTATTGGTTCTATTTGATGAATTAATTTAAATCTTTCCTCTTGTAGTTGTATTTGTTGTATTCGCTGGATTAGTTTAAATCTTTCCTCTAGTAGTTGTATTTGTTGTATTGGTGCTTGATGAATTAATTTAAATCTTTCTTCTAGGAGTTGTATTTGTTGTATTGGTTGTATTTGATGAATTAACTTAAATCTTTCCTCTTGTAGTTGTATTGGTTGTATTTGATGAATTAACTTAAGTCTTTCTTCTAGGAGTTGTATTTGTTGTATTGGTTGTATTTGATTAATCTTTTCTTTTATAGTTGTATTATTTTACACTTGTTTAATTTATTCTAAATTTCCCCGTCACGCACTTTTTGTTCAATGTATTTGTATTAACTTATGCTTTTCGTTCGGCTGGGTTGATACTGCCCGTCCTTTTTCCGAAAGGTACTAAGGGGCCGAGTACGAAATGTTATTTAGGTTTAGTCCGCGAGTATAAAAAATATTATTATTTTTTCCTCACGGTCCCTGCTCGGGCGCCACATAAAAAATAAAACTATGCGTTTTTATAAGCAGCACTATGTGCTTTGTTGAGCTTTATTACAAAACTGAAAAACTTAACTTTAAAGTTTATAAGCTAACCTATGCTTGAGCCGGCCTACGTGACCAAAGATGCTTGGTCAGCTAAAAGGGTTTGCGCGTGTAGCGCTCACCTGCAGCTATTTGGTTTTGGGGGAGAAGACATGGTTGCGCGTGTTTCGCTCACTTAAGAATTTAGCGGATGCGCGTTTAGCGCAGTTGCACTTTGGTTGTAATAGGACTCCAAAGTATGCAAACGGTTTGTATGTTTCTAGCATATAATGTGGGAATGGAATTTATGAAGAAGTTCATAAAATATTGTGTTAACTTATATATTTTTTTTTTTTGTAATAGCTGACCTTAGACTTGAGCAAAGTACTGAAAAAAAAACAAATAATAGAAGCAATATGTTATAGTAAGCCACCAAAAATAAAGCACCAAATACAATAGCCAAAACATGTCAAAGTGTCACAAAAAGATAAAACCACAAAATGAAGGAAATTAAAAAATTCCAACAACACGGATAATGATCTTTTTATACTTCTCCAGCAATAAATAGCAAAAACATGTGGAGAAAATGAGTGGACCTGGAGAAAATTGAAAATTGCGGTAAATCTCTACATAAAAAAAAACCAAAAAGAGCGAGCAATTAATTACATACTTACAAATGCTTTAAGCGGCAAATGGGCGAAGTGAACAGTTCGTTATGGCGAATGCGAATGACATAAGAAAGCAATGGTTAAGAAATGTAGACAGAAGAAATATAAAATTAAATTTTAAAACGCTTTTTAAAGTACATACGTAAGCGTTTCTTTATTTCTTTTTAGCCAGTTAATAATTTGATGGATTAGATTTGACTAGCCATAGAATGACAACAGATAATCAATGTACCCATGTATGTACGTGTATATGTATATATGTATGAATGTTTTTGAAAGTGATTTGTCAATGTGACTTTGACGCAGCTGACGTATCGACATTAAAATCAAAGATCTCTTCGAGGGACATATGTACTTATACATACATAGGTACAAAGCAAATTTCTAAACATACACTTTACAATTTAATATATAGGGTATTCACAAGGTGTCATATTGTGTCATATCGTCATATTGTCATATTTTTTTATGACTGTCATATTAGCACTGTTGTTGTTTCACATGCAAAATTAAAATATGACTGATACAACACTGCGCGGTATGTTTATTGAGTTCGCTATTCTATCGGCTGTATTTGTTTACAAATACAGCACTGCGTGGTATGTTTATGACAAAATATGACATACAACAGTTAAGGGTGCTCACAAGTGTCGTATTTTTTAAGAATATTAAAATATGACATAAGACATACAACCAAGCTTGTGAATTGCCTAATAGTATTTATCTACTTATGTATGTAGCTCTGTAAGTGCCAAACCTCACTTTCAGAATACGCCACGCGATTACAACGCAACGGAATTGACGGAAGGGAATTTAAGGCTTCAAACGCTGAAAATTTTACAAATTGTAGGAGTTAGGCTGAGCGCAGAATTAAACGTCGATGAAAAATTAAAAACGAAATTGCAGAAATGAAAAAAGATTGATGGCACCCAGCTGCGTTGCGGCTGCAACGAAATTGACGCATGCCCACAACACAAAATACACAGGATGCGCATGTACACATAAATTCATATGTATGTACATATATGTCAGTATTCAGCGTTAGAAAATCCACTAATCAGTAAAAGCATTGTGCAATTTGTATTCGAATGGAGCGTGTGCGAGCAATTGGTTATATGTGAGTGCTAGGGCCAAAGAAAGAAATGTCCACGAGTTATATGAATGCTTACATACGAAGTTCCCTGTAAGCAACGCACGCTGAGGAAGCCAAATTCTATAAAATATGTATGAATTACAGCTAAATAGAAAATTTTATAATTTTTATTAAAGAATACAAATGGATAATGAATTTAATAACATTATTTATTTATTGAATATTGGCTTCAGAAATATTAAGAACTTCACTTTAGGAATAATTGTCTTCGATTTGCTATTTCTCTGCTCGCTTCTGCTCTCTTTCAAAAAAATGTCATGTAAAAAAAGTAATAAGAAAGTTATTGCGTTGAACTTGTGGCAGAGAGAGTGCGGATACCTCAGTAAAGTGATACAGCCACTACTTTTAATTCTTTCAAGTTTTGTGCAGCATATTTTACATCATACAATAGTGAATGATTGAGATGACAAATAAAAATACATATATTTTTCTTTTTATTTTTATATATGAAAAACTTAAGACTTAAAGTCTTTAGAATGGTACGCTTACCGGAGTCTAGTCCTACAGGGTTTACATAGATTATGTCTGTAAAATTCTATGCCGGAGTTTGAAACATAATATGTTGATTAACAAACAAAGGAGGCAATACAAAAAGTGCATGACAATAAATTTCATTTTATTTGCAGTTTTCAAAATATCGATAGATGTTTGAACAAAGGTTTCATAATGAAGGAACAATACATAAAATATTATTTGTACGAATTATGAAACAACTGACTTCAAGGAATTTAACCTTCACATGCTACTTCATTCTCTTATTAACAAAGAATATTTATGTTCATTAATAAAATTGTCAAAGACAAGGAAAACTAATAACTACGTACAAAGAAGCTGTAAATTATTTTTGAAAGCTGCGTTTAAAGTCATATACATTTGTACAGCAGTTGTTATTAAAATAGCTATTTTTATAAAATTCTAACTTTATATAATTATGCAAGCTCAGTTAGTTCAATTTCCTGCAGACGCTAATAACATTTGGAACTGCTTGTGAATATATATGTACATATATACCATATATATGAAAGTATGAGTATAGACACAACTACCAAACAGACAATAAAAATTACGCAAATTTTCTGCGTATTAAATGAGAAAGAATATTGAATGAAAATTAGGCAATCAAATTTACGCGACATTTGTCAAACGATACTCGCTGAACGCAGACATTGAGGCGCCACTGTTTAAATGTTGTTGAGAAGGGCACTTTGGTGAATGACTAGAGAAAAAGAAGGAAACTTACGTTCTTTATTGGTAGAAAAGAGGAATAAATCTACATAGTATATAACATAATAAATGAGAGAAAAAAAACAATATTCGTAAAGCAATAAACGGAAGCACGCTGAAATGATCTCATAGAAATTCTTCTAAGTTCTTCTCTTCTTCTTTACTGGCGTAGACACCGCTTAAGTGTCATGGATCAAAAATTTCGGACTTTAATTGTAATATGTAGATAATTGCAAAAATCTTAGACATTTATGAAATAGATAATTGAACAAGGAAAACCGTTAACTACGGTTGCACCGAACATACATAGATTCCATACAAGAACTTGATTTTAATCAGTCAGTTTGTAATTGTAGCTACATAGACATATGTATGTATGTTAAAAGCGTCCGATTTAAAACCTTTATTTAGATATTGTAGTAATAATTTGAACAACAATTCGTGCCAAATGCATATTTCAAATATAAAAGTTGCATACAAAAACTTGATTCCGATAAACACATGTATCTATGTATGTACATATATGGAACTTATATGCCATAGGCGTCCGATTTCGGAGATTCCAACAGCTTCTTGTTGAAAAAAAGAAAATGTTCAGGCCTCTATGTCAAAGCCTAAGGAACTAGTTCGCGCATATATAGACAGAGAGATGCACATGACTAAATCGACTCAGCTCATCATGCTGTCCATTTAATATATACCTATGCTACTGTATATATGTACTTATTTTAAACGGTCCATGAAGTTTCCTTCTGGAATGTACCAAACTTAATATTCCATTTCCAAGGTATAAATATGGGATGTATAATACATTATTGGCATTTTTGCCCGAAAATAATCCATTCAGAGTGCTAGAATACTCTTTTAAACTCCATATGTTTACTATCTCCTTTTTTATACTTCAACAACTGTCAATAGTGTTACAAATTTAGATGCCACTGTAAATTTATTAATTGAAGAAGCGTTTATTCATTTGTATAAAGGGTGTGAAACATCTAAAACACATTTCAGGCCGATAGTTCCCAAGCCACTTCAAAAGTACGCAAATATACCCACATATTATACACATCTATTTACAAATGAAATTCATATACTTGTCAACATACATACATATGTATGTATTGGTGACGGTGCCTGCGTAATGTTGTTATGAGTTTCCAGCATTGTTGCGCTTAAACAAATATTTGAAGAATAATTAAGAAATATAGCAAATGCGTTTTTTACTGCCAGCGACTGCCGTAAGCCGAGCTTATGCTTTAATGAACAGCCGAATATTTCGTGTCAGCTGCAAGACCACTCAAACTCCGGCGGCAACAATGTCACGGCTTTGTGCGCGGCTGTCGCTGACTACTCACCATTGAGCTCAGCACTGCTGCGACGGCAGCTTGTTGCACAGTTGTTGCAGAGTAAATCAACGGACCAAGGGAGCGAACCAGACTGTATGCAATTGGGCGTGAGAAATTATTTTCGAAATACCCAAATAAAGGCGGGGTATTATGAGTAAAAAAAACACATATTCGTAAAGCACATTGAGAAATCGACAGCGCCATTGATTTGACGCATTTGCGTGTGTGTGTTCTTTAATTTGTGTTAATACGCCTTGCACAACATTTCCTAAGCGACAACGCAGCTGCGTCCGCCATCACAATACCGATTTTTAATGCGGCGTTTAAGCCGTCAAGCGCCCAACCCACTGGCGCGCGTAAGTCACAAGCAGTCGAGTCGAGTGTGTGCTCGAGATAAATAAGTGTGGCTATGTGTGTTTGCGGCCACTTCATATAGCGTGTTTTTTTTTTATTATAGCGCCTGTGTATGCGCACATACATACCGTTATTGCCGCTGATTGTGTTGTCTCATGTGGCCTCTGCCCCAAATTACGAGTGCTGCAGCTTAAAAGGATTCAACGGCTTATTGCCAATTGCTGTTGCTGTAATTGTAATTTGTGTTTTTTCGCTAACAACAACCAGCAACAACAAATCGCTTCCCTTTTTTACACGCATTGTTTTGTATACTTTTTTCGTACAAATATGCCCACATAACAATCCAAGATCTGAATAGCAAATCCCTTTAATATGCTGGGTCTTTCCAAACAAGAGGGTAGAGCGCGATACAAAAAAAAAAAAAATACAAAAACAACGAAGGTCATAAAAAATAAAGTTTGCGGCAACGGTTAATGCTTTAATGCACTAAAGTGCGAGAGTTTCAAAACACTCGAGCACAATGAGCCGATGAGTACGAGCAGAAGCGTAAAACAAAACCTTAAATTACCAAGGCAGTTTAGCGCATTTCGATCCGGTTCATTGTGGTGCAGGGCTTCATAAAGCTGCCAGCCGAGCACACAAGAGTTCAAGAATACTCGGTATTGTCCTTTTTCGTGGTTACTGCTGCAGTATGTATGTAGGTGTGTGAGTGTGTTTCCCATTTTACGCTCGTCCACGCCTCGTCTATTGTGTTGCACGAACAAAAGTCCACACCAGCAAGCCGTCAAAAGTCAAGTCGGAAATCGAAGCATGCAACAATAATTGACGATTGACTTTCAACACCTACCCTGCTGCGAGGTTCATACATATTGCCTGGTATTCCAAAGGGGAGTTTCGGTGTAATGCGAGCTGCCAGGAACTTTTGAGAGCGATCAAAATAAACCGAAGCGTGTTTAGCAGGCATTAGCTAGGGTGCAAGCACTTAAATGTATTTACGAAGGATTTGCTTGGTTTCCAATTTTCTTGAAATGTTTATCAGCGGATAGTAGAGAAGGAATTAACAGAAGTTGTGTAGCAAGGGAGGATAGCGGTACACAAGAAGTTAATTGCACCTACAACAGCAGCCGAAAATACAATGCCGAGATTGCTGTGGTGCCTCTCAAGCAGCAATATCAGCGCCAAAAATAAAGCGGGACACACATTTTCTGACGTATCCGGTGACGCCCACGCAAAGCCGTTAGAAGCAAAGGCCAATGCTGGTAACTCCATTAATAGTCTGGGAAATTCGACAGCACAACAAAAGGCGAGGAAGACAGCCAACAAGAATAGCAGCACCACAGCAAATACAAAAATAGCAAAGAGCAACAACAACAATAACTACATATAATACCCTCTGCGTTCGCACAGTAGGCGCAGAAATTATTGTTATCGCTTATCAGGCATCACCCAGACAGCGGCAGGAATTCGAGACGCGCCAAGCGAGTGCGCGACGAACGAACGAGCTAGTCGAACACATAGCCAGACTGCGGAGCTTCTTTGGTGGCCAAATGCTTGTGCAAGCACATGTGGTGTGTGCGGTGACAGCGCGGTAACGGGGTAAACAAAGCAAAGTATTTTCACATTCGTAGACAGCCAACGAATTGGCAGACAGACGGGCAGCGGCAGCGGCAGTGTGGCGGGCCACAATCTACCAGCTAGGCTGATAGCAGGCCTGACATGCTGACTGCATACTTTTGCCTCTTTAGCGGCGCTAAGGCTGTGTGTCAGCAGGCTTGTACGTCACACTAATTCAAACATACATACATATGTACATACCTACGTATGTACAATATATTCGTATATGTACGAATGAATGGCATAGCAAAGCATAAATCAAAAATTGTCTTCTCGCAAAAGTCTGCTTGAAAGAAATCGGAAACTCACATCAGATTTGTGTCAGCATGTGTATAATTTATATGACATTCACAAAGGCTTGACAATCAGCTGATTAGAAAACGAAGTGAACGATGTCATGTGGGCAGATGGGCCGGAAGGGGTGTGCGAGCGGTGAACTGTGAAATGTACTTCGGTAACGCTTTGCGAAAGTTTGTCCATAGCGTCGAGATGTGTGCCGTTAAAGTTTTAATGTTGAAATTTTTATAAAAAGATTTGGTAGGAGTAAATTTGTAAAACTTTTATGGGGCTCCCTAATTTTATTGTCTTCCACTTTGCTAATTTCCACCACCTAAAAAATAAAATATTCTCAAAACTTCTGGAATACAACATAATTTATTTATCGGTAAATATATCGTTGTTAGCCAGGCTTTATTTCTAGAAATTTGTATTAAGTGCTTTATGCAAAAAATAGCTTAGTAAAAGTGACCGTCATCGATTCGCCATTTTTTGCTCACTGTTTGAGCTCTGCTCGCTAGTCAAAATGTTTTCATTAGAAAGCAATAACAGAGTTAGCGAGTTTTCGGTTTAGGAGAGTATGCGGACTCTTCATTAAAGACATATTTATTTAAAATACCAGTTTTCAATATCCACAAAGTTTGTGACACGTAGACTGGAAGATTGGATACACTATAAAATATAACTGATGAGTATGACTAGCTTAGTCAATTTAGTCATGTCCGCCTGTCTCTATGTACGCGATCAAGTCTCTCAATTTTTGAGATACCGTTCTGAAATTTTCCAAATATTTTTTTTTTCAAAAAGCTGTTATCGGAACCACCTATATCGGACCATAATTGCATATATCTGACGTACAAACTGAACGATCGAAATCAAATGTGTATGAAATATTTTGTGTTTTTTAAAAGTAGAGAGTTTTGCATTAAGAGTGAAATGATTGAATTTTTAAGAAAATTCAAATAATTTTTATTTAATAAAAGTACAATCGATACAATTAAGTTCTGAATATAACATCATGACTCTTTTGCAGGAACGAATTCGATGAACACAATATTTGAGTACTTTTTCCACTCAATTCAGTCATATGTCATGAATAGCAAGTGCAATATTGACTTCTAAAGCTTGAAGGGAGTCTGGTTTATTGCTAAAACCGATGACCGATAAGCCCACAAGATGACTATTGGTGTTAAATCACAAGTTTTCACAATGCCACATTTTCTTGAAATAATCGAATCTCCAAACCCTTCTCGCAATAATTCGGTTGTTGCACGTGCTGTGTGGTACGTAGGCTCGTCTTGTTGGAGTCAGATGTTCTCAAGATCAACTTCTTCCAATTGCCGCTTGAGGCCAAGAAGCTAATAAATTCGAAAAGTTAAATTTCTTACTCGAGAAAGAAATGAATTTCCTAAGCGTATGTGAAAAAAGAGGTGCTAGGGCAAGGTTGCATTATTACTTAAAACTTCCATAATTTGTTCTATTCAGCTCTCTGATACTTGAGTTTAAAGCAGCTAGTGCAAGTTGTTATTTTAATGAATTTCATTCCCTCATAACTGTAAATCAAGCTACCCTAGCTTTGATTAACATTTCTCGCACTCTCATTTAACTCTTTTTTCGCATTTTTCATTTTCGAATGCTATTCTAAACGGCTACAAATTATATTTTAAGATTTTTTTCTTCAAAAGTCACATATTTTCACAAACTCTCTAAGTCGCAGGTGGCGCCAAAAAGCTTGCAACACTCACGGCGTTTCAGAGCTGATTACTTTGCTTTATATTTTTTGGGCAAAAGTGTGCTGCGACGTCTAGGTTGTTGAGATGAAACATTTACACTGTGATAAGTTAAGCGTACAATTTATGTTAAAAGTTCTTGTATTACTTGCAAAAACTTTTTTGATAAAAGCAAGGCATGCGAAACAATTACGAGGGAAAAGTCGGAAAGCTAAGGAATGAGGAAGGTGCCTGGCTGTCATGAGTATATATGCCGTGTTGTAATGTGAGCAAAATGGTAAGGAATGGCTGAAAATCGATAGGTTAGTAAACGAAAACAAAAGTTGCCCAAACTTGGCTAAAGAGTTGAGTGCGCTTACATATTCATATGTACGTATGTATTTGTTAGGTTAATAAGAATGGCGTGCGCTTGTAGAGAGCCAATACAACTTCCGTTCGCGTGAATAAAATAAACGGAAGTTTGGTCAAAATTAGTTGGAAGCAGGTTGAAGAAAAACCAGCGCTAAAAGCTGAAAGTATATTTAAAAACTTGCCGAGAAATACAGGTTGTGGTAAAACAAAAGAGATTCGGTTGGGTTTTCTTTCGTAAAATTCGCAAGTTAATAACAGAGGCTCGTTTATTATTTCTGGAAATTTTAATGAACTTTTTAAAGTGCTTGGAAATTCTGCACAATTTAAAAGCAGCATGAATCCAACAAACTAACCAGCAATCTTGTTTATTTACAATTAAGAATATGCAAGAACACATACACTTACATATAGGACTATCTTTTGTTTGTGTTTCTCTCCTCAATTTTCATCGTAACTACACAACCACATTGCTTAGCAACATGTTGAAAAACAAGACAAATTTATATCTGTATGCTTGTGGCTGCGCACAATCTTTGTAAACAACAACAAATCAACAACTATGCTCAAATATGCGTAACAAATCAAGGCGCACATTTCACAAATTGAGTTTAAGCCTATTTATTCCGACATACATATGTACATATGTGAGTTGAAGTGTTGAATTTGTTGTTTGCTTGTTGTTAAGCGCCTTAAAGTAGGCTACTGATATATACGCCTTACATTGACAGCACAGGGCTTAGAGTTAAAATACAGAGAAAATTTTTGTAAAAGAGAAATTGCTGAACTAAATTAAAAGAAATATTTGAAAGTATTAAAGAACATACAAATATATTTTTTTCAATTTGCCGTTAAAAATTTCGCTTTGCAATAATTTTAAGGGATATCCAGTATGCCCTCAGATTGATTGAGACCACATAAGATGACTCAGCGGTGCATAAAAAGGTTTCAAAGGCAACACTGTAATTTTTTATGACATTTTCACACGCATACAAGCATGTATGTATGTATGTATGTATGTAAGCGGGTTTATGCGAAAAACCAATAGCAATTGCCATACATACCAATTAAGTTGATGTGCGATAAAATACGAAACGAAGCAAAGAAGCAAGGGTATAAAAACATTAAGGATAATAAAAATGTATTGTTGCAGAGAATGGCGAAAAGAACTCTTAGCTAGCATTAATTGGACCATAGCATACTTGTATGTGTGTGTGTGTGTGTGTAAGCTGTACGCCGATACCGTTAGCAGAGTTGCCTACCTAACAAAGCTGATTGTCTAATGATTACAGTGGCACCTTATGGCACTCGGTTTTGTTGTTGCGCAGCAAGTTTCCGGTATCCGGCATAAAAGTAAACAGTCACAGCGAATGTGTGCCGCCGAGTGTCACCGTTAATGTAATGCGCAAATTTCAGTTACATACGCGACACACATGCGGTAATAAAGGAACGTGAGCACGAATGTCGCATACAAATTCAGAAAATGCGACACCGCGCCACTGGGCGCATGCAACATAACCATAAAAATCAACCCCCAACAGCAGCAGCAATTTAAATTGTCTATTAATTTTAATGTTTTTCAACCCTCCGTTTGGCAGAAAAACGAAACAACAAAGTAAAAGCATGTTAGGGAAGCGGAATGAGAGAAAATTAGCGAAAATTTTGCACACTTGCTACTTTTTGGTTGCCACATACGGGTGTAAGTTGCTAGTGCTTCCTTGTACTTATGTAATATGTTTGTGTGTGTGTCAACAGCTTGTAAGCGTGTGGCATGTATAGCTGAGTGGCAGCGAAACAAAATTAGAAAAATGCTCGGCAGTCGAAATTAAAGAAAATATTTTATTAATTTACAACTACAAAAGAAAGTAGTTCAAAATGGAACAGACGTGGACTAGTAACAAAATTATTTACTTTTAAATTTAAATCAAAACTTAAAAATGATGTGCCAGTGACCGATGCACTGCGGAGGTGGGTTTTAGTGGCCAGAATTCAAAATTTTTTCTGTAGAAACAATGAAAAATAAAAAACTGGATTCATCATTCGTGATGTACCTTTATTAGGTATCTTCAGTGCGCCAAGCGTTACTCTCCAGTGAATCGAACAAACTATGCTAGATGTTCAAACAAACGTGTATCAATACGGATATTCTGAAAAAAATAAAATGCGACAGAGGCCTTTAAGAACTGGGTTCAAACGTGAGGTACATTAGAAAAACCCTCAAAGGAGACCTGCTAATCGAGCTAAAAAATCAAGCAGAAAAGAGAGCCGACACGTTCGAAAGCGCCCTAGAAGGAGTTATCGGTGGGATGGCAGTAATACAGCCAAAAACTCACAATATTACCATTATGTGCAAAGACTTGGATGAGATAACCACCCCTGCAGAAATCTGTGAGGCATTACAAAAGGAGTGTGGGATCCAAAACCTGGGGAAGCAAAATATAAAAAATTTGCGGAAAACTCGAAGTGGCACTCAAATAGCTCTTATATGCCTACGAGCTGAGGATGCCAAAACCTTACTTAAGTGTGGCAAAGTAAAGATCGGGTGGTCTATATGCCGCCTCCGAGAATTTTCACCTATTACTCGTTGTTTTAGGTGCTTCCAACTAGGACATATAGCGCACAAATGTTGCAGCCCCATTGATAGGTCTTCCCTTTGTACACGTTGCGGAACCCCAGGTCACGTGGCAAAAACATGCACAAATTCCCCATGTTGTATGCTCTGCAAAGGAGAGCACTCCGTTTTAAGTACGGTCTGTCCTAAATACGCAGATATGTTGAAGACAACGAAAAAATGAAGATATTGCAACTAAATCTGAACCATTGCGCTGCGGCACAAGATCTTCTAAAACAGACGGTGCTGGATGAAAACATAGATGTCGCCCTATTAAGCGAACAATACTCTCAACGTTCGGAAAGCACTTGGAGTAAAGATATAAGTGGCAAGGCGGCAATATGGGCCTGCAAAGGTCAAGCCTTCACATCCCGTTCTAACGAATCCCATAACGGCTTTACATGGGCGAATATAGAAGGAATTTATTTTGTAAGCTGTTATGCTCGTCCTAGCGCAACAATTAGCGAGTTTGAAGATTTTCTCCTGGAGTTATCTCTAGAAATCAGAAGCAAATCGCCAATAATAATAGCGGGAGATTTTAACGCATGGTCTACTGCTTGGGGTAGCAGAATTACTAATCATCGTGGTCGCCTCATTCTAGAATTTTTGAGTCAAACAAACCTTACAATTATAAACAGTGGGACACAAAATACCTTTCAAAAGGGAAATAAAGGTTCAATAATAGACTTAATGTTTGCTAACGATGCACTTAGCAGGCATATTAAGTGGAAGGTGTCAGATATGTACACAAATAGTGACCATATGGCTATAATTGCTGAAGTTTCGTTCTCCGAAGAAACGGAACACTGTCCGAGAAATACCTCTCGAAGGCGAAGTTGGCGGCAAAAAGAATTTGATACAGACGTTTTTGAGAGCGCTTGGAATGCGGCAAAGGCATCAGGCGAAGATGCCGCCGACTTAGTATCCGCTGTGCGTAAGGAGCTAGTTGCAGCATGCGATGCAACTATGCGCAGGACGAGATACAATGTAAATAGGAAGCCGGTATACTGGTGGAACGACGAAATCGCCAAGCTGAGGAAGCTCTGTCACTCAGCTAGACGCCGTCACCAGCGTAATCAGGGAGGTGATAATGAAATCAGCCTCAGAGAATCATTTAAAAATCAGAAAAAGCTCCTAAAGTCAGCCATTATCCGTAGTAAGAGATCCTGTTTCAAAAAGCTCTGTGAAGAAGCGAACATAGACCCCTGGGGAACGGCATACAAAATTTGTATGTCGAAATTTAAAAATAAATCTCAGCAACCTAAGAACGCATCCTTTATGAAAAATGTTGTCGAAGCGTTATTTCCGACACATGCCTCCATTTCCTATATTAAACGAAACGAAGCTACGGAGCCACCCCTTTTAGTCACAGAAGACGAACTATTGGCTATTGCGAAAAAAATCAAAAACTCAAAAGCGCCTGGAATAGATGGTATACCAAATAGAGCACTTAAGGAAGCCATAACTCTAAGGCCCAGCTTATTTGTTAATATGTACAATGCGTGTTTATTAGAAGAGGTGTTCCCTGATCCGTGGAAAATACAGCGTCTGGTTCTACTCCCAAAGCCAAAAAAGCCACCAGAAGAACCTTCATCTTATCGACCTCTTTGCATGCTCGACACAATTGGGAAAGTGTACGAAAGCATTGTAAGAAACCGCTTGGAGTTAGCAATCCAAAAAGCCGGCGGATTATCAGAGACACAATACGGCTTTATTAAAAAGAGGTCCACTATTGACGCACTTAGAGAAATAGTTGATACTGCAAAATGCGCAATAAGTGGAAAAAGATGGAAAGGTGGTAGGAAAAAATACTGCGCACTAATAACCCTAGATGTGAAGAATGCGTTCAACTCCGCAAAGTGGGCAAATATTATAAAAGCTCTACACGATATACATGCTCCTCAGTATTTAATAAATATTATAATAAGTTATTTTCAAAATAGGAGATTGCTATACGAGACGGATGAGGGAACTTAGAGCTACACTATCTCCAGTGGAGTACCGCAAGGCTCGGTTTTAGGCCCGCTGCTATGGAACCTGATGTACGACGGGGTTTTAAGAATACCGCAATCAAAAAATGTGAAAACAATCGCTTATGCGGATGACCTCATAGTGGTAGCTGTAGCTAAACACCTGGATGACCACCGGATCACATGCAATGACAGCATAAATGGTCTGCGCCGATGGTTTACTGCCATGAGTCTAGAGCTGGCTGAGCAGAAAACAGAAGTCCTGCTCATAAGCTCAAGGAAAGTTGAGGAGAAAATATCGCTGACCATCGGAGAATGCGAGATTACCTCACAGCCGCAGTTGAAGTATCTCGGGGTAATAGTGGACTCAAGACTCAAGTTCAAGGAACACTTGGAAAATGCGACAAGTAAAGCAAATAAAATATATAATGCGTTGTCTAGAATGATGGCAAATAAAGGCTGCGTGCGTGCCAGCCGACGATGTTTAATATCTAAGGCAATAAGTTCAGTGATCCTGTATGCGGCTCCAATATGGATACAGGCGCTAGAAACAAAATCATATGCTAGACCAATTAACACAGTGCATAGGCTTTCAGCAATACGAGTGATAAGTGCTTTCCGAACAATTTCAAAGGACGCTGCTGAGGTATTAGCCAGTATGGCACCGATTGACATCCAGGGAGACGAATTCGCGCGAATATATAACTTATCAGAGACGTCTACCACAGCAAAAAGAGAAGAGAGAATAAAAAGCATAGCAATGTGGCAACAGCGGTGGCAAACTTCATGCAAAGGACGGTGGATAGGTGGATAGGTAGGAAACATGGAGACCTGGATTTCCACCTTACCCAAATACTCAGTGGGCATGGTTGCTTCAGAAGCTATTTATTCAAATATCGTCATGACTTCAGTCAATACTGTCCGACGTGTACAGAGTGTATAGAAAACTCTGAACACGTGTTCTTTTATTGCCCACGGTTTTCAAGTATAAGGGAAATATTGAAAACTACCCTGGGAGGTAGTGTCACGGTGGAAAATTTGACTGCACATATGTGCGAGTCCTCTGTAAAGAGGAAAGCTGTCAGCAGAGCGGCAAATCTAATTATGACAAAATTGAGACATTTAGAACAGATTAGGCGTCAGTCAGTCCGTGCAATAGAGGAGACTTAAACGTCTTCTTCTCTCCCATGAAGTAATACTTTGTCCAGTGGTCCCGTGGGAGAGACATGAGGTGGGAGTAGGTTAGGTTTAGCGGATTAAAGTCCCGCACTCCGGCTTTCGATGCTTCCTCCTACTATAAAAAAAAAAAAAAAAAAAAAACATGCTGCTCTGACACATGTACATATATGTATGTATGTAATACATGTATATCATCTGACGCATGTTTGATAGTTTTATGATTCTTTTTAGTGGAGAAATTTTGTGTTTTTGCCTTAGAAACGTCCCAGCAACCCTTTATTTTGGTTTCCTTTAAATTAGTATACATGATTTTAAGTCTCTTGCTTTAAAAATACAAGAAAAAAAATGAAATTTTTATATTCATTTGACATTTCAACCAATCACAATAACCAAACTGAGGCGTTAACTAATACTAGTTTCCAAGCAGCTTGCAACTAGTTCCTTCCACCATTGGGTATAATTGCTCATACTCACGTTGTCACTTGATTTCAAATAAGTGGTGACGATGGCTGCCGAAGCACTCAAGTTGATCGAATTATATTTTGTACGTACCACAAGTATCGCCATTATAGCTTTTTAGTTGCGCGACATTGAGCTTTAAGGGTTGACAAATAATATTGAATACCCGCACATGCTCTAAAGTGCCAGGAATAATTCGTATTTATGCATGTAAAAAAGGTAACGAAGCGATTTGAGCCATAACTAAGCAATACAGGCACAAAAACACCAGTTTCCAATCAGCGGAAAAAGTGCAAAGACAGGTGAGTTTAATAAAGAGCAAGCGATAGATCGATAATGTGAGTAAATCTGAGGCAATTCATATGGGAATATGTGTTTTACATTCATCGAATACTGTTTTAGTACAATTTCATTCATAGTATATGTATGTATGTACATGGGAGATGAAACTGAAAAGAAATAAGTGCTTATTTCGAGAGAGCCACTAGATGTACATAGGAGTATGCATATAAAACGTATGTACATATGTATATGCTTATGAATCCATATAGTCGAAGTTATGGAAGTAGTCCACCTAAATAATATTTGTAATGCACCTAAGTGCTTATTTATGTTTGTATAAGTTACGTTATAAGTATGTTTATGTAAATTACAGTCAAAAGCTAAAGTCAAAATCTGCTCATATAAATAGCAATTTATCAACAGTTGGAAAGAGGTGGGGACTTTCAATGTAGTGTTTTGACTCTGCGAAACCGTATTACCGTAAATAATGATTCGAAAAGGCTAAAAAACGCTGATATTCTCTCTTCCTTCAACTGCATTCCTGAAGACTTGTAGCACTCCCTAGCAGAAGTTATTTGTGGTGTCTTTTTCCCTGCTCACATACTGACAAGAGATATATGAGCGGAGAAAAGTCGTTGGAGATGTTAAGCCGGAAGATTTGAACGTATGGGTAGAACCTAGAAGGGCAGTTTCTGTAAAGAGCTCTCCGTGAAGCTTCACTTTAGGCTAACAGAACACTGTAGTAATGCTAAGGTAGCAATAGGCTTACTACTCCGAAGTGCAGCTTCTTTTATTGAGGTGAGCATCCATTGCGACAGAAGAGCGGCGTTGTTCATTAAGTTCAAATGAGATCCCTGTTAGGATCGACCGCTTTGCGTAACCTAATGGACCTTTTATCAAGTATAAATCCTTCCCATTCTAACATACCACCTTGCCAGTCGATATACTTTTACGTGGCATGTGTTCAAAGCTTATGGGAGCTAAAACTCTTCTCTTCATTTCCATTCACCCTTGAGTTGCTACACGTGCTCCGCAAAATGCGGCAAAATTAGTATGAAATAATATAAACCAAAATATATTTATTGGCGAAAGCAACGTAAAGGAAGATTAAGCACAATAATATAGCACACATTTAGGCGTAATTGCCATATTACAACGCAGACTGACAAATGTATCTTACGCTAATATCATTAAAAATATGGTGGCTTAAATAATATTAAATTAAAAATTGTGTAATTTTTTCAAAACTATAACAGGAGGATTAGGATGAAAATATTTTATTTTTTAATTTGGTCAGTAAATAGCGTAATTCGATGTACATATGTATATGTCATTAAAATGTCATTTTGTTAAATTAAAATCTACGATTTGTATGATACCTCCAGCTTAAATAGAAAAAATCCTCTGGTCAAGTAGAGAAGAGACGTAAAAAGTGGTTGGAGTTGCCAAATTATGCAAATTTTCATCAAATATACATATGTCTGTATATGCGAGTGCGAGGTTTTACAAACAAATATTTTCCAAAGCCCTCACAGGATTCAGCACATCCATCCTACTGTTTCGTTATGCCACATAAATCTTACTGAGATCTGGCTTCTGCACTAAGCAGCCCAGACAGGCATACAATATTGCCACAAAAACACACATACTGTGTGCAAAAAAATAAGCAACAGCAAACAAAAAGGGCATTGAAACAAAGTAGTGACCATTAGAAACACTAATATGAAGAAAAACGGAAAAGAGAAAAGAGAAGGGAAATGGCATATCTGCCGGCCACAAACGTACACTAATAATATGCGGCCGTAAGATGGGTCAGCGACGGGTTAACTAAAATCATTATTTATGTGAATGCATGCCTATGTATTTGTGTGCAGGCGCATTTAGTAAATTTGCCAGGCTCTAAGTTTGAATTATATCCACTCCTAATTGCGGCTGCCAATAGTAGACCGCTGAACAAATTATGTACGTTAGTATGTAGTCGCTACGGTACGCTTATCAAAGCTTAAATAAGTGTGTAAGTATACGCTTTGAAAAATCGGTTAGAGAATTGCTTTACCATTCGTATTGATTATAGCTATAAATTAAAGTAATATGACCCATTTTTTAACTAAACAGTTTGAGAAACATTGTGTGGCATTGGCATTTTTTCTTAAATTCATCTCAATAACTGAGAAAATTGTTTGCGCTTATACATACGGACCGTCAAAGACAAAGCTAAGTCGACTCAGCTCGACACGCAGATCTTTTATAAGGATACTATATGCATATACTTTTTCCGGTCTACGACGTTTTCTTCTGTGTGGTACGAAAATCATGTCATCGTAATATACTGTTCTCAGGATATAAGGAGTGGCAACATAGGATGAAAGGCTGATTTAAGAGGGTTAAACTGATATTATTGCTGTAATAATTTTCGAGATATCATTAAAAAAACTTTTAGTAAATTATATTTCAGCTTGGCCGAAATTTGATCCAGTTCATTACATAATACTGTTTGCATAGTTTCATTTCCAGACTATCGCTGCTCTAGCTTAAGATTGACGTTAAATAACTATTATCATTTAGGCACAGGAGCGCAGGCATGTCAGCAACACCAGCTCTGACTTCCTTACTTTGCCGACTAAGCTGAGCTGATATAAATAAGGACTTCGAATACGTTTTCGCAAATATTTCCCTTTCAATGTCTTAGCTCACTCTCCACATTGTAACGGTA
Organism: Bactrocera zonata; assembly: GCA_037783105.1. Lineage (NCBI taxonomy): Eukaryota > Metazoa > Arthropoda > Insecta > Diptera > Tephritidae > Bactrocera > Bactrocera zonata. Next base: position 49,152 of record JBAWJQ010006124.1, read on the forward strand.
CCGCCTCAACAGGCACGTACGCATGCCTTCATTAAATGCAACTGTATATCCTGTTAGCTACACTCGTATATGCTATCCCCTCTTCCGTGGGGTGCGACAAACCTAGCTCACTTCTAAGCGCGCGACCGGGAAGGCGGGGTGCGTCTTCTATGTTTGATGATTAATTGCAGCCAACAAGATAAATGGTGCGAGCGCTAGACGGCTGACGTAGTAATGCCACGAGTATAACACAACAACACTAACAACACCAAACACAGCGCTGGCTGCTAAAATGGAACAACAGCAATAATAACTTATGGTACGTGTTCGCATTTGGGGTGCAAGATTTACATTTACATACACGGAATATTATTTGCCGTCCGCTACCCTCTGTAGTCCAGATATGCCAAAGCAGTTGCTGATGGAAATGTGCGCATGTGTGTGTGGGCCTGTATTGGTATGCTCATATGCCTGACAGCTATACGACCGTACAGCCGTTCGCGCGGACACCATCTGTCCGTGCGTCCTCGCCGCGTCCAGCTGGCAGCAGCTTGGCCTCAGCGCTTCGCAGTTTTATTGAGTTCGAATGTCGAAAAAGAAATCCCACTGACAGTTGAATGGACGCGTCGACAAACACATGCCACACATGCCAAGTGCGGGTGCTATATTATTGTAGTCAACGTTGTTGTTGCTATTACATTCAGCACACACACATATACATGTTCACAACATTCCATTTGCTATATATTAAATCCTACCAAATTCGGCGCTTCGGCTTTACCACTGCTTCTTCACTCTCTAGCTTTTATGGGGCATGTTTTCGTGGCTAAATAATGTGCCACAAAAGCAGCAAGGCAACACAAAAACATAAAAACCAAAACAATGCGAACATTTAGTGGCGGTCACAGAGCGCATACATTTCTGACATTCTGCCGCGTTGCAGACAAATGATGGAAAACAACGAAAACTAAATAAATAAATTGGAACGTGCCATTTCGGCTCAGCCTTGGCTGAGTACAATTATGTGTGTGTGGCACCCCCGTGCATGTGGCAATGGCAGTCAAAAGGACAATCCAAATGGCTGTGTGGCTTAGCGATTGATTATAGGCTCATTGTATTGTATTTAGTCGGAGGGTGAATGGGTTTCCTTTCTCTTCATCCGCAACCCTTGTCTACGTTTTGACGAAATGTGGCATGACCCAGAAGCGAACGCCGGGATCAATGCGAGTTTTCACTTAATACTTCAAGTTAACTGGCCTTTTTGTTTCACGTTCTGCAAAGCATTTCGTGCAAGCGGCTTTATTGAATTGATAAACTTTATTGCGAAATTATACCGAGCGCCGAGTGTAGCCTTATGGGTAGCTTTAGTGAAAAAAATACTTAAATAAAGAACTAATGATATAGTTCGGTGCTGCAATAAGTTGTTATTAATTTGTACCCCAAAAAAATGGAAATGGAGGTATTCGTTTGCTCTTAAAAAAAACCCCCCCTTGCATTAATCATTTCATTCGTTGAAAGTTCTCGTACTGGCAACTTCGGGAAAAACGCGATTTGCACTTGGGCGGCATAAAGTCTAGATGGAAAGCAGAAAGCTAAACTTTAAGAAGAAATTCTGAAGGTTTTCTGTATGTAAATGCCTATATAGTATAGAAGATGAGCCAGTTGAAGGGTCATTTTGGACATTGTTTTTTATTTTTGTTTTTTATTGCCTTGAACAGTCTGAGAAATACATTCTAAATGCACAAGAAGCATTGAATATTAAAAGATTGATAAAACTCCGGAACTTTTTTCAAATTTTCATTCTTCGATTTATTTTGAAGCAGACCAATTTATTTTCAAATTCATTGTTGTCATCTATAATACCTAAAGTAGCAGAATTGCGTCGTATAATCATTCATGCATAGACATATTTTATCATCCATAAATATGTATGTATGTAAGATATGTGTATCTACCTTAATGTAAATTAGGCTATTCTTCCAATAAATTAAAACTGGATTTGCTTAGAGATCATCAAGTCCTCATAATTAATTTCTTAGGACAAAAGAATTAATGATAATGTCTATCCCAGAAAGCAGCAATTTTATAAGGAAAATTACATATTAAGATCTTTTTTCATAGCAACTATGGATCATTATCATCGCATTTTCCGAGAAATTTTATTGAAACAACATCCAAAGCAACTCAATTCAGAATTTTCTCACCGGAAATCATATGCAAAAACCACTATATAAACAATCAGTAGCACAAACCTCATCACATTTACAGGCCTTTAGTCAGCATTTTAATAAATATGAGAAAAAATACCAATTTCTCGCATTCAAGTTAGACCAGTGAGTAATGCACACCTTAGTCATCATGAGTTTTCCTCAATGAACAGAATTTACTTGCGTTCATTTGAAATTAAAGAATTTGTATCTCAATGGTGTATGTATATACATATGTAAATTTAGATATTTTACATACATACTTATGTACCAAAAATGTTGGCCTTTTTAATTGGAACAAACAATGTTTTGGTCATAATTTGTGCGTATCATAAATATTGACAGAATTTATGGCATATTTGTATTTATTTCGCACTCATTGTTTATGTGTTTTACAGAGAAATGTTAAATAAATAAAACAAAAATTGAAATGTACACAATTGCCTATAAATCAATTTTCAAATGCCACATACATATGTATATATGTGTTTGCCTGTCCGTGTTAGCTTTTGGCCATCAACATTCAATGCTGGCTGAAATCAGATGAGGATGAAAATACAGTTTTTGTAGTTAGCTGAAGCAACAGATATGCATCAATATCGTTACTGCAATATTTCTTGGCATATTTAATTACTTTATGATGATGAGGTTAAATGCTATAAAATTATTGCAATAATAAAAGTTCCAAGAAAATCAGACATTTTCGAGCCAAATTTTGTTCAGCGTTGAGGCTCATCTCTGGCTCAATAAGTATGTAAACAAGCAAAATTGATGCATTTGGGACAAAGAGCAACCTCAAGAGATTCAAGAGCTGCCATTTCATCCAGAAAAAATAACGGTTTGGTGCTGTTAGTGGCACGGTCATCGATTCATATTTCTTCAAGAATGATGCAGCAGAGAACGTAACCGTCAATGGCGACCGTTATCATGCAATATTAACTGACTATTTGATGCCTGCAATTGATGCTCGTGAGCTCGGCGACATTTGGTTTCAACCAGTCAGAAGACTTATTGGGAGAACAATTCAATGAGCTAATAATTTCAGGTTTTGGGCCAGGCGATTTGTCCCCAAGATCGTGTGACATCACACCATTCGACTTTTTCTTGTGGGGATATGTAAAATCTAAAGTCTATGCGGAAAATCCCATTTCGGTTCAGACCTTGGAGCAAAACATCGCGCGTGTCAATCCCTAGTTAACATTCGAAACGTTCGAACAAGTCATCGAAAATTGGACTAAGCGGATTGACTATCTGAGAACCTTAGAAAGATATAATCTTCAAAAGTAAATTAGAAGGAATGTTCTTTCAAATGATAATACTTAAGCATTCCCCATTGAATCCGAAGTATGTATCTGTGTTTTTTCCTTAAAAATTTAGGGAACCTTCACCTTTTAGTTTTGGCGATCTTATTCGAGAACATTTCCAAAGCATCAAATGCGCTACTTTACTTCATACTTCTACCATCTTCCTTACCTTTTCTAAAGAAAATGTAGGTCAAGAGCTATCAAAAGTGATCTTCGTAGTTTTGATACAAGTTTATCAATAAAATTTTCAAAATATGTTCTGACATTTAAAATATGTACTTAATTTAGTTAAAAATAAAATTAACATGAGATTGGCCGTCCATTCATGTAATGTTCTGTTTTGAGCTGAAGTATTCGTCACATAGGACATCAACGCTTTTTACGAGATTTTAGCGACCCACCCAATATCTAATTTTGAGAGCATGCATGTGCGTTTTCCTTCGGTGCCCGACCATGTGAGTTATGTGGTGAAGACACCTGTTAAAACAACCGTGTTCTGACGTTCGAAGTGGAAAGAAGCGAATAGCGCAGTTCAGCATGTTGTCAAAACGGCGACTTTTATTTTTTTTGACACACTTACCAATATGTACGTGTATGTATACATATATAAAGAAATAAATAAGAAAATCATATCTTCTTCTTCTTTACTAGCTTGCGCGGTTATAGCCAAGAAAATCATATAATAGTAGAAAATACTGAGGCAGTTTTCCATTAGCAATATGTTTATGTTGAGTAAAGACAAGCAACTTGTAATATTCCAGAAGTTTGTATTCTTCATTAAATAGTTGTGTCTGCATAAGCCACAGCCAAATTTGCTGTTGTCTTACTTAGGCTGAAAATGCACTTGTAAATACATAGAAGAATATTCTCAAGTATGTACTTTTGTTCACAGAGGTTACTGCGCCTATATGTATGTATGTAGTTATTTATTTATGCTTGTATGTGTGTATGAGGAGTATGGGACGTGCCTCAACATTCATTTATTACACGCAATACTGTGTTTGTTTGTTAACCGCCGCAAACGGAAGTATGTTTATGAACAGTTAGAATATCAATAATAATAATAACAACAAAAACAACAAGAAAAACGTTTGAGTGCAAATGAAAACAAATGAGAGGAACAGAAATTAAACTACATACATATGAATGTGTGTTGCAGCACATGGTTGCATGTGTGCGTGAAGGAAGCACTTGAGGAAATGAAGAACGCATTGAAACAAAATTTCCACACACATATGTACATATATGTACTATGTAACATATGCAGGAATTCAGATATGGAGAAAAACAATGGATGAAAAATTACGACTGCTGTTGTTATTATTGTATGTGAGCTGAAGAGCACACAGCACTACGCATATTTTTGTGGCCGCTACTATGCTAGCAAGAAATCAGAAGTCAAATGCACTTGTACGATTACATACTTATGTATATAAATACTTACATACTTATATACATACACTCGAGCATATCTGCGTTCGTGCACATGTTTGGCCTCAAATATGCGCAATCAAACGGAAGCAGAATGGAATATTTATGAGTGGCAGAAAGGAAGAAGGAGATAATAAAGGCGAAATAGAACGCTTGTTAGCAAGGAAATTGAATGAGAAAAATATGGAAACATACCCAATATTAATATGCAAGAGCAGCAATATTAGTAATATCCTTGCAATAAACTAGAAATAACGATAAATACAACTGTATAAATAGATACATGTCTACAAACGGCATGATTGCTTATACATACACACACAGATATATATAAATATTGCAACGTTGTGCACTGCTCTCGCCTCGCAGCAGGTTAAAGGCAACGGAAATCGAAGGAAATAAGCTAAATATCCGTTTCAGTTCGGTTCGGTTTGCCAGTAGACGATCACTGGCTTAAGGACATGTTGCAGGTGTGGGTTCGGGGCATGTCAACTGTGATTAATTTCGTTTAACTGATTGCAATTAAGCTGTTTGTGGAGCCGTACAAGCAATACAGAGTTGCATTTGCATACTAATATGTATGTGCATGAATTCATGGAATTATTGGCACATATTTTTTTTAAATTTTCCGATTTTATTTCATACACACGAACGATTGCAGTTTCCATAATTCGAAGAATTTTTATAAATACTTGCTTTAAATGGAAGTTTTAAGAGCGCTAAATCGATCTTGAGATATTTTGAGTGGTAGTAGTTTCGTTATAATTGTTTCAGGGAATAGGTTATCCGATTATTCCGCCATTTCATGAAATTTTATCGGCATAAAAACATCACGAAAATTATTTGAAAGAACCACTAGTTTATTCTTAACAATTTAAGTCAGTCAGCGCTTTAAAAGGAATATACTTTTGGGTATGGTTGCGGACAAAAGTCTAAGTACATCTACTGTTTCTGTTGTTGCGAAAATATAAACCTATGGAATACGCTTCCATATACACACACTCAAATTTAATTTGATCAATCAGTTCGCGTTCCAGCTAATACTAATCCGATTTTGAAAATGGCTTCAGATATCCCAGAATTGTATTTAACAGTAATCCTTGGTACATTTTTTAAGATATCTCGTCAACACGACAGTGAAAATTTTTGAATCAATATCTCAAAGACTTAGAGACTAGTTCACATACATACAGACAGACGGGCAGATGGACATCGCTAAATCAAGTCATCTCGTCATACTGCTGATAACTGGTGGGCCATCTAACGTTTTAAATTTGAATTATGTATATTTCGACATTGGAAACGTCAAATACCATTCGGAAAGTGACAGATATTCAGTAAAAAGTCTAAAATTTACGAAATGGGTGGCTATTGAGTAGAAGAAAGCTGGGAAATATTGAAAGAAAAACTAAAAGAGGATGGTCAATTTTACCGAAAAATCATCTTTTCGGACGAGGCTTTCCACTTCGATGGTTACATTAACAAGCAGAATTGTCACATTTGGGGCACAGGACGACGCTACGTGCCATACAGCAAACGCTACACTCAATCTTTTACGCCCTATCTTCGAAAATCGCATTATCAGCAAAAGAGGTGATGTGAATTGGCCTCCCAGAAGCTGCGATTTAACTCCGTTGGACTATTTTCTGTGGGAAGCTGTTAAAGATAAATGTTACGCCAATCATCCAGAAACAACTCAAGATCTAAAGTATGAGATTCAAGCTGCTGAAGCTGCCATAAGGGCTAAAACCGTCGAGAAAGTACTCCAAAATTGAGTGTAAACTCAGCTGTGGTGGTCAATTGTCCGAAATTGTTTTCCACAAATAAATTTCATAAAACAACCTTTTAAATAAACGTTAGACCTTTGAAAAATATCAATAATTTTTTATTGACTTTTTAAATTTAAAATTTTATATGGCTCACCCTTTATATATTTTATAATGTCCCAAAGCTTACATTTTGGGTGTTACAAACTTCGTGTAAAATTTAAAGTGCATTGCTCACAACATTTCATACTATGCTAGTAACTACTTATATAACATAAACTTAGCACTTACTGTAGACGTTTTTCAAAGCAACTTTTGAGATTTTTCCACAAATTCGTTGTCTAATATAAATAAAAGACTTTCTAAAAATACTGTGGTTAGACAAGAAAATTCGAATAAAATAATGTAAAAGTTAAAAAAAAAATCTTAAAGTAAAAAAAAAAATAAAAAAAAAAAATTTTAAAAAATTAAAAAAAAAAAATATTTAAAAATAAAAAAGAATTAAAAAAAAACTTAATAATATATAAAAAAAATAATAATATAAAAATAGCGTCCATTTTTCGCAATTTTTACAAGTTTATTTATTTACAGTTTGAATACATACACTCAAACTCCATGCAACACGCGCTTATTTTATAGAATAGTGTACAATTTCAAACCATTCAGGATTGCTCAGCGAGCGTGTGTAAGCGCAAGTAAATTACACACAATTATTGTAGATTAACAATGTAAACAATGATTACACGTACGATTCTTGCTTACACACAACCTACTCATACCATAATTGTGGGAAAGTGAATATCGAAAATGTGTAAATATATATGTATGTATAATATGTACGTGTTCGTGTATCTGTTTAACCAGAATTGCTGGCATCGCTAAAAAATAGCAAGAAAACTGCGAAAATGATGTGATGTGTAAATAGTGCAAACTTATAAACATACATATGTATGTATACCCACTATGTGTATGAATCGACGGTTGGTAGTGTGTGTGTGTGTGTATACACGCGCCACAATTCGCAAGTGCCCGACTCATAGGTGTCGACTTTTGTCTTTCACACCTGCTAAAGAATTTCCAAGACTATTTATAAAGGAATTATAATCGTAAACAAAGTAAAAAATACACATCGGTACATACAGGTTTATATATACGACCATACAATAAAATGTTTATATCGCTGCATGCCGGGGAAATAATTGTAGCAGTAATTTTTAAGGAGAATGCTCCTGGGGTACTCACAATGGTAAAGGGTATAATGAGGTGTGAATTTGCTAGCATCACATACCCGTATTATACAATTAGGCATTGATAAACCTTACTAGAATTTGTTTAATTGATTAATGGTGACTCTTGACGTGACGTATATCAGTTTACATCAAGCTGTAAAAATACCAGTTTTTAGCGGATTTGCCATGTGGAGAAAAACTGTAGCATATCTCGTTGAGATGTAAAGTTGTAAAGTAGTATATAACGAGTTCATTCGACTGAGAGTTCTGAGAGTTGCAAATATCTAAATTAGGACAACCTTTTTTTAATTTTTAATAGAATCAAAAAAATGTTGCATAAAAATACTGACTGAAAAATATTATGATATTTCATTATTGATATAAAGTTTTATGTAGAAATAAGTAGAAATTAAAATATTAGCTTCATAAATAAAAAACAATATGTCCAAATCACCTAAAAATAAAAAATATTTCGGTCCAGCATTTGGTTAAAATATCTGGGGTATCATATCTTTCGCTATCCATCCAACACATTTGGGTATTTATGTACCCAAAGCGTTTTTTAATTCCCAAAGAAGCTGCCAATTTGTCGGAGCTACCGATATAGGATCTCTTTTGCACACAAACTGCTTATTAACAGATCAACTTCTCTTGCAATGTGGCGAATATTGTAACTCTGTTACAACCGAAGTTTTTTGTAATAATTGTTTGTTTGTTTTATCCTTATGTAGACATTTTTCTGGTTTTATAAAGAACCGGTGTTTCAGCTCCCCAAGTGCGATTCGGTGATCTCCGTCGTTGAGATCAGTCTTTAAATCTAAACTAACCCAACGTTAAACAATGTTTTTTTAGATAAAGTAAAAATTATTAAATTTGATTCTACCTCTTCAAGACTTTATTTCGTTGCTTTTGAGTTATTTTCGCTCCTTTATCAGCTTATAATCACTGACCATATCAAAGAACTTCACACGTCGTTCGGTTGCGATGCGCTATCATTTTCCATTTATTAACTATCTGTTTTCTTTGAACCCATTAACGAAATATTATCAAACTTTTAACGTCAAACATAAGACTTCTAATGTTGAGTCGCTAGTGCTAATTTCATATCGTCAGTCGGCCCCTTATATAAGTATGTAACTTCTGCTAATTTCACACTTAAACGAAATTGTTAAAATTTAGTTTTCGCCAAAATACGATTTCAATTCACAGAAAAATTTTCAAAATGTATATATATGTATGTATATATGTATATTTACATAGGTAAAATGTTTTCTGTATATATAATCGATGGTAAGCATTTAATACAGAAAAGCTCAATGACTCTACATTTAGCTCCTGCAACTACATACTTTAATGTCTGTTCGCACTAGTTTTCATTATAAACAAAAATCCAAATACAAAAGTCGTAATATCAATGCGATTCGCGATATTTTGTTTACATTCGCGAATTGTTATTGCGGTTCTTAAAGCTGATAGTAGTTGGCAACGCGAAATCAAATGAGGCCACCGAAAATAAACACACTTGCACTTATATAGCGCAAAAAGTATGTTTGTTATAGCAGAACCCACATATACATATGTACATCTATTGTATTTAGATAAATATATTATATATATGCGTATATATGTATACACTTTTTCGCACTTCTAGATTTTTGGCAAAAAAATTCCAAACAAATGTGTATTCTCTATATTTTTCGGGGTATGTGTCGCGACGGAACACCTACACATGCATACTATAGAAAATGTGCGCTTGTGTGCGGCAATAATGTGACTTAAGCAATCGCTTTAGTGCAAAGCAAATAGCAGAAACTAAATTGATTGACAAATATAAATATGTGTAGAGGCTTCATATTGAGTTTAGATATGTACTTATATTTAAAATTAAAGTGCACTTTATTCTTAATTTATTTCTGAAATTATTTAGCAAAAAATTAATGAATAGAGGTTATACAATTTTTTTATTAAAATTCAATGAAGACAAAAAGGAAAAAAGCCAAACATAAACAATATTTTATAATATGGCAAATATTTATTAAACAAAACAATAAATATTGATTTTGAAGTGGTGATGTACATAAATAAAAAAATTTGCAAAGTTGCAATATCGAAATACCTTCATCAGTCAATGCTATAAAAAATTCTATGCCTACAATATGGATAAACCATAAAAAATTAAAATCTATCCCATCATTTGGCATGTCAGTTTTATATTCATTTTTTGATATTTATTCTATTCCAACTAAGCGCCATATCAAGCCAGAGTTCAAAAGAATGTTGTTAGAAATAAAAAATTCACGGTCATTAGGAAAAATATTTTTTATGAAGAAAAGTGAGTATAAAAAATAACAAAAACATATTTTTTTATTTATTGTTTGGTGGTGTCAGACCGGTTGTAGCAGCACATATGAATACACATACCCGTGATAAATACATACAAGGTGCTTTCCAAAGTAAACAGGACTCAAAAAAATAGAACAAATGATTTCTTCAGCAAAATCAATTTATTTTATTCAAAATAGTCTCCTTCTGCTTCAATACAGCTTTTTGTACGGTCCAAAAGCATGTCGAATGAGTGTTTTAGCTCGTTGCCGTTATGGCCGCCAGTATGCCGGTGCAAGCCTTTTGAATGGCTTCTACGTCTTTCCTTTCATGGGCAAATGCATTTTTCCGAAAAGGAAGAATTTAGAAGTCGCACGTTGCCATATTAGGTAAATACGGGGAGTGGTTAATGTTTAAAATATGATTTTTGGTCAAATAATCGTCCTTCGAAGGTTGGGTTCTGAGCAATTTTTGGTCGTCAGTTAATTTTGCGGAACAAACCGTGCACACACCTTTCGTAAGCCCAAATATTCGGTCAAAATGTGATAAGTCGATGTTTTGGAGATGTTTGATTCCATTCCCATGAATTCCAATGATAACTTCGGCTGATTTTTGATGAATTCACGCACAGTTTCCATGGAATTTCTGGTGATCACGGATTTTGATTGTTGTAAAGTTAGCAGATTCTAACGTACCAGTTGACTATAGATGGCGCCACCAGGGGAGATTCAAAAAGTCCTGTTTACTTTGGAACGCACCTTGTATGTGCTTATCTATAACGCTGTGAACATATGACTCAGATTAGCACGAGTCACAAAGCAAACTCACTGATACAAATGTAACTAAGCAACACTGAAGGGCAGACGGAAAAACAAGCTTTCGATATAAATCGCTGCAAATATTTTGAAAATATTAAATACTCGTAATAATGAAAAAAACTATTACACTCTGTAACAACATGTTACATATAATACATTTTAAATACTTTTAAACAATTTAAGTAAAAAATAAAAACTGAAAATATATATTTTTATTTTAAAAAATACATTGATTTTAAAAGTCTGAAAAGTTATTGTAAAATATTTTTTTTATTTCGATCCGAGGTCGGCTAGAGAAATTTGAGGATCTTGTTTGTATTTTTAAAGTTACAAAGGCTTTGAATCCTATAGAAGAAAGTTATAGATAACGAAAAAATCACCAACTTTTGTTTATGTACCTTTTTCACTTAACCTCAAAATGTATCTGAAAAATCTAATTAGATTTTTTTACTGTATTTGATGTAAACTTTTTTCCAACATTATTTTTTACCACAACTATTAATAAAAAATATTATTTCGAGAGTTAGAATCGAAAAAACACCTAATATTTTATCCAAAATTCTCACATCAAAATATCGGATTAAAGCAACAAAACTGTAAGCTTTACATTTGATGAAATCTCTACATTCTGATGGTGTAAAATATATAAGGTATATATACCGATTTTTCAGTAGAAATTACATGATTTCTAAATGTCGTTTCGGCCATTTTCAATACTTCGTGATCTGTAACGTTTACTGAATGTTCAATTTTATTATCAGTCGTGTGCTTTTGCCATTTTATGGCCGTAATGCTCTTCCACTGTGCTCGCTCGCTATTCGTCGAATTGTTGCAAATTGTGAGCTGTACTTTCTTTACATAATGTTCAAGCGCCTATAAAAAAAATTAATGAAAATATTTCTGCCGTTCGGTCAAGTCTTTGTCGAATCCAAGAAGTTTACAAGAATCGTGACTGTCTCAAACCACAACCTGGCGGATTTTGAAAAAATATTAAAATTGTTCTTACTCAAGAACTGAAGATTTTTAGTATTTAGATCACCGCAAACGTCGTTAATTTTCTAATTTTTACCACAGAATTTTTGCCAGAAAAGTCTGAAGACTCGTTTAATTCAATAAATTGGGACATGGAATGGCCTGCAAGAAGTTATGATTTAACACCAATAGACTACTTTTTGTGAGGTTATTTGAAGTCATTGGCGTTTAGCAACAAACCGGACTCTCTTCAAGTTTTAGAAGTCAGTATTTAACGTGCTATTCTTGTCTTACGACTTGACTTAGTGGGAAAAATACACGAAAATTGGATTCATCAAATTCGTTCCTGCAAAAAAAGTCGTGGAGGCATTTTGATCAATTTCTCATGCGTTTATCCGTCACAAGTTTCCAGCAGGGATGCCAAAGCGTTATTGTATCTTAAGTGCTGATATACTGCATATGTATGCCTACATACATACATACATATGTACACATATAATTATTCACCGCTTTAATAGAGAAAAAATCCCAGTAGCAACAAAAATTGTTCCACAAGAATCATCTCACCGAAACACACACACACATCGGTCTTCATATACTTTTTATTTTCGCAAACAATTAAATTTTAAAGTGATTGCGCTACTACAACAACAAACAAGCACACATTCTGCAAATAGTGGCTTGCTAATTCATTTGCCTTTGCTGTTGCTTATTTTTACCTTTTGCTGATAACACGCAACGCAAACAAAAGTGTCCAAACAAAAAAGAAATGCGAATACAACAAGAGCAAAGGAAAAATGTAAAACAAAACAAAAAAGAGCAGCAATTATCGCATGTTGCCATTGCTCAGAGCGCTTATCAAACTCAGCTGATTGTGACTGCTTGTTACTCTTGTTGTTGTACAAGTATTATAATTCATTATAGCGCTGAACTTCCCGCGCCACAACCCCACTCTTTTCTGCAACAACTTATCGGCAAGCGAAAAGAAACCGGTTATCGCGCAGTAAAAGTGTTATTCGCATTCTTTCGAGGTTATTTATACGCTGCACTCTCGCACATATTTCGCCCCGCAATCTCTTGCAGGCACGGGTATTTCTGTACTTCTGATAAACTCAAGCACTTCTATGGAAAAATATGAATAAATCGAAATGCACAGTGCAGGCATTGTGCTGTTGCATGGCTGATAGGCGCAATTCAGGGCTTGTGCGCAGTGATAAGCGGCGAGTGCTCGCACACTTAAACACACATATCTACATACACATATATGGATGTATGTAGGTTCTGTGTATTTAAGATTGCAATTTTTGCTTGTCCTCAAGACAAAGCTTTGAGAAAAAGTAAAGTGTGAAACAATTGCTGAATCAATGCGCTTGTGCGGACATGAATTTTAAGAACGAACTGCAGAAGTAGTGATTACCCAATCAGCTATCGGGAACTGGGCCTTGTTTATGTGGAGACCATGTGAGCACACAGTTCAACTACGCAGAGAAGTTCATTTTTTGCACGCGAAAACTGTATCAACATGAATTTTAGCCGAAGGTCAAAGGCTGCTACCGCGCCATCTCCGTAAGCGCACACACTTTGGTAAATATATGTAGATTCTTCTTTCTTAAACGTTCAAAATAGCAACAAAACTTAATGAGGACGTGATTGTTTACGTTTAAGAAAAAGCTAGGAAAACTTTACTTTTTCGGAAATTGTGAAGCATAAACACATCTTTCGCACTCACTCATCTAATCATATGATGATTAAGAAAATTGTATGCCATTTCTTTAGAGCTTTAAAGATACTCAGGTTATTATTATACACACAGGTACTTATGTATATACATACAGGGTATATAATATTATATTATTTAATTATTTTTTATACCCTGAAGGAGTATATTAAATTTGCCACAAAGCTTGTAACACCTGGAAAAACGTCGAAATCCTTATGAAATACATGTTTGTATTTGATCAGTAAGGCGAGGGGTTGATTAAGTCACATCCGCCAGTCCGTCCATCTGTATATATATAAACGAACTAGCTTTTCAGTTTTTGAGGGATGGATGTAAAATTTTGCACACGTCCTTTTTTTCTCCAAAAAGCTGCTCATTTGTCGGAATAGCCCACGATATAAGTATGTACGTTGCTGTCATAGCCAGTTAACCGATAAGATCTGAATGTAAGATATGTTTATTGGCTGAACACTTGTCCCTTAAAACATAAATCTCATTTATTACTTCTTCTTCCAAAATTTTAAGTGTTGTCTTACGGAAAAATTACTTGCTACTGCAGTGTAAGAGAAATAATTTTTACCGTTTAGAAAACATCGCAAATTATTTCTCAAATCGATAGTTGGCTCTGATTTTTGATATCTTGATACTTTCTATGTATTGTATAAAATGAAATCAAGAGATCTTCCCTGAACGACATCTTTCAATACTTGGAATTATCACATTCTCAGTCCATGTTGTCCTGTTCTATGTTATAAATATATTCGGAGAACTGGCACATTATGCCCAGACTGATATTTAAAAGTAGTTGTTTTTAGTTCTATCGCACCAGTATAGCATATAGAAGTCATACAAACTGAACGATCAAAATTCAGTCCATGTAAGGAAAACTTTCGTATTTAACAAAGATAACGGTACAATCTGCACAGAAATTATCTGATGAGTCTACTCTAGCATATAGGTGCCATAAAAACTGGCCAATCAAAATCAAGGTAAAGTTGTTTTTAGACCCTTTTGTACCATAAGGAAAGTTCCTGTACGATGTTTTCTTGTTTATCAGCCAATAAAAAAATTTTATTTCGAAGAAGAATACTTTCCAGTGCCCTAAAATATCAAATTATATAATTAAAGCGAATATTGAGATTTGATCGCGTTGATTTTAAACAGTGTTGCTTGCTTAAGGAAATCTTTGAATATTGAAGAAGTTAGTCAAAGGTTTATTGACTGCTGGAAGAGAGGTTTTATTTGTATTTCAACTACATGCTGGATTTTAATTGCTTCCAACTAAGAGGCGTACGAAAGCTACATTTGCGTATTAAGGTTTATCGAAATGTACGGTTGAAAGAAATATTACCAAATACATAAAAAACTAAAATTCTAAAAAAAAAAAAATAATTAACACCAAAAAAATAAGTACTGTACTATAAGTACTTAGTAAGTACCTGGTAATCCGAAATCGGTAATCTAACTTTTTCATATGTACCATTTCTGATTTGCATTCACGCATATTTCTAATATTCACAACACAATATTTTGTCATGATTTCTTGAGAATAATCAAAATAATGCAGGAAAGAAGAGGTTCGCTCTTTTCTTTAAAAAATATGTTTTCTTGTTTTATATTTATATTTTCACATATATTATATATAATATTACGGTGGCTCTACAAAATTGGCCTACATCATTTTTGGATTAAGTTGAGCGTTTACAAGATATGCAGCGTCATATATCAACGCCTATCAAAGGAAAACACAAACAAAACCAAAAAAAAACAACAATAGGAAATTTTTATGGAACAGTAAATTTCCTACAAGACACTCACCGACTTAAAATAGTCAAATTTCAACCGCTGATATCTTCCATATGGTTAGGTTTATGAAAAACCGTTAGATACCATTTTGCAGAACATTCAATTTCCCCCGAAAACTATGAAACTAAATATTTTGTGGAGCATTTGGAAGCGAGATAAACATTTTTCTCTCTGAAGATAGGAAAATAATTTAAAACCATTAAGGGGATGACTTTCCCGTTACAATTAAGAGATCTTAATGTGTCTGTTAACCAATTTTCAGAGTACGAAGCCACAAAAAGATCGATTTTGACCACCCACAAACAAATATTAAAATACTTATTTCACATAAAACTAATATATGAAATTTTCTCTCATAACTATATATTCAAATATAAATACACCACTCTGCCAGAATATTCGAGTTCTCGCATTTATTCTTTAGTTCTTTTAAATATGTGTGTTTTGTTTCGCTTTTGTTTACATCTGAGCATAGATTTCCATTTAAAAATAGCGCAGACATAAACTATCTGCTAAGATGCGAAATATTTTAATTTCTTTTAAACAAATGCTACAAAAGCTAAATTTTCAGGCTGCCACACAATTTGAGTGAAATTAAAAAAAAAAATCTATAAAAAAAGCCAACAATTATATTTACATATATCACTCTTTAATTAAAAATTGTGTGGTTAAAAATTTCAAAGAAAAGAGAAACAAATTAATTTCTAAAATGTTTTCATTTTATTATTTTTTTAATTTATGTTTTCAATTATAGAAACTCTTGTTCTTAGTATGCGATGCCAGAGCAGCACTTAACTAAAGGTTTATAAATAGCGCACACCTACCTGTTGCCATTGATCCTCAATAGATGGTTGTGATGAGAAATAGCCAGTGGTGCAGACGTGCTCCAATTCGCTGAATATATTCCCGCTCGGTAGTATATCCATATTGAGATCCATACTATGAAAATCCAACGACTCCGTTTTCATTGAGATATTTTTACACTTTTGTGAAAAATAATTTTTGAAATTTATAAAATTTTGCCGATTTTATAATTATCTTGCAACTTGTATGCACTTCGAGTTTTTGAATTATTTTCACACAACTTTTACACAAGCTAATTTTAATAATAATTTTTTGATTAATTTTTACAATAATTACTACTATATCTTATTTTTTATTTTTATGTTAACACTTATTTTTCGCTTCTCTAACGAATTCACTGTACTCTGGTTGACAACGGTTGCGCTTGAGCTGCTTCGAAGCGTGCCTGTAAATGAAAAATCAACACAAATAAATTAATAATAATGCAATTCGTTAAAAATTAATTTAATTTTATTTAGAGCAAAATTATCAGTATTAAAAAAAAATGATTTTACACTAATTTTATAAGCATATTTTTATAAAAACTGCATTTACTCCATGCATATAAATTAACTATTATTGTTTTTACGTGCCTTTAATTTTTCTTAAAACGCATTTCCTTATACCTATGCGAGTATTTACTTTCATATACTTTTTCAACGCGTACCACGTGATATCTTTTCAATCTCTGTCAAAGCCGAATTTACCTTTCCCGCCAAGCTACAGCCGGACAAAGAAAAGCTTATACTGACACAACTATACACACATTTATATTTGTATATGCATTCGATTACTCGATTTACTCATTTCCAAAAGGCAAATATACACACATTTATCATTCCGTAATACACGTTTCTTGTGTATTCTCGGCCAATTGACCATTGCATGGTTGTTTTTGTTGCATTTTACTTTTACCATATTTCCTTAACCTGGTTTTCCTACTACTCATATTACCGAATAAACCAACGGCACCGACAAACAACAACAACGGCGAATGCGAAGAAAAACTACAGAGAGAACGGGAAAAATATTTTTAACGTTCGTATGTAAATTGATATGTTCGCATGTATGAGTGTCGATATTCTACCGGGCTATGAAAATTTCGGGTCAGTGAACTTCTGTTAGCGGCGCGAGCTCGCGTTCCCCTTTCTTGGTAGCTGAGAACCGCCAGAATAGTTACCAAAAAAAAATTCAAAACAAAGTAATGGAACACACAGCAATTATGAATATTCATGCATGTGTTAGTGACGGCGAAGTATCAACGGTATAAATGGGTCAGGTCGCATTTTTAGGCCTTTATTGCTTATATATATTTATAACCGCTCAAAATCTGATATTATAAATGCATTTAAATAATATTTTAATCACTATATATATTCTACTGTGTTTTTATAAGGGAAAGGCATTTTATGATAAAGGCCATTTCAACTTCTTTATCAAAGAAAAAGTAATATTTTTATAATTCCTGCACACTTTTGTTAATCACCGATTTACTTTTTTCTATAAACGTTTCAACGCTTAATCAGTCCAATTTCCTGTTTCCGCGAACACGAATACTGCCACAGACAATTGTATGTGTGTACGCTGGTTTGGACATATAAATGCAGTACGAGACAAATTTTATTATTACTTATTTTTTTGTTTTTTGGTAAAATGCAGTTCGTCAAAATTTCGTCAGTCCAGATATGCCCGTTTCTGGCCTTTATAAGTTTTTCCAACGGTTTGTTGCAAGCCCATACAATTAGTATAAAGAAGCACATCCCTTCCTCTTAACTTACTAATTACTTAATGAATGACTTGCTGCGGTTTCATTATTCTCTCATTATTGTTTTAGTTCCACCATTTAACACCTCAAGCGTGATTCCGCACTTTGAAACCTTTAACGACGTTTTCTCACATATTTAGAATAACGCTTCTTTTAGTGTGAGACCTTATTTTCGGAGCTGTAAAGAAGTAAAATCGCAATTTTGCTACATAAACTCGTTAAGTCGATTTAAAGTGTGAAGCGTTGATGAGAATAGTGTTCCAAAACCCAGTTCACAGACTCTTTGCTTTTGCTCAGTTCCTTCTAAAGTTTCTTTACTTCATTCGAACCGCTTGATTGCTGCGGATAACCATTATTACAGACTTCAAATCTCAGTGTTTTGAATAATTACTTCATTCAGGTCCATTCATCACTTGCCTGCGCTCGTTTCATAAAAATGTCCTCAAAACATCTTCACCAACGAAAAAAACATCTTTTTCTTTCGTAAATATATATCAAATTTTTCTACAGCTTTCCACTCTTCAACAGTTATTGTCTGTCACTTCCCCCATTCGTTATGCATTGAACATTTTATTGGCCTTTTCATAAGTCTGACCAGTCCTGCTTCTTCTTCTACCTGTCATAGCATGTAAGTGCAATACCCTTCTCTTCAACTTCTTTTATTTTTCCATTGCGTCAATTATCACCTTTTGTATATTTCCAGCCAATACATTGCTGCCCCTCTACACCTTTACATCGCACTTCCTCTGTTCGCCGCTGTTTGTTTTTATTTTCCTTTCATTTTTGTTTTGGTCTCGAATTTGTATGCTGCCTTTACAAGTTTGTGCCACAAACACGGTAACAAAAATACAAAACCAAATTTGATGAAGAGGTAAACGGAAAAATTCAACAAAAACAAATTTCAATACCAAAATAAATAGCTTGTAAGAGTGAAAAGCGATTTAAAGCAAATAAAGAGTTGCTTAAATTTATGTACAGTTGCAAGCTATCGACAAAATATTAATGAATTCTTATACAGAGGGTGCTGGGTCAGCTATTGAAGCTTCCGAAACAAGTTACACAGAGTGTCGTTCTTTGTGTATTTTATTTAATAGTAATAATAACGTAATAAACTGAAGAACCTACTGATAAATCATTCAAAAACTCTAAATGATTATTTTTACAAATAAGGCACCTCATAAATCTTCCACAGTCTTTCTATAGCTTTCCCGACAAATCTTCTAATTAAATGATTTCCGATTTTTATGACAATCATATATAGTATATATAATCTCACGTTGTTGACAATGTTGTTTTCAAGCTCTCAGATGGATTTGTATATATAATCTCACGTTGTTGACAATGTTGTTTTCAAGCTCTCAGATGGATTTTAGCTGCTTGTTTTAACTGGTTCTAGACTAAAAGTACGTGGTAGCTGACTGTGGATAAAAGTCTCTATTGTTGGCAGAATATTAAAAAACAGCTGAAGCACTTATATTTTAAAAGTTTTAAAAATGAATGAAGAAAGAATATCTCTTATGTTATGAGAGATAAGTGAGATTTCTACAGATATGTAAGACTCTTAGACAACTCAGCAAAAAATTATGTGCTCTATCCCCAAACAACATGGTATTAGGAACGTATTGCACGCTTATAAGGTTATTCAAATATTTAAACCAGAACTCGAAAATTATTCAAATATGTCTTTTGTAATGAAATATTAAGGAATCATATGCTCTTCTGTTAGTCGAAAAAAATTATTTCGAATAACTATTCCATATTTCGTTTAGATCTGAGCACCATAAGCAAAGTTGCAGCTAAATATTAAATGATTTTTCACTGATTCCGATATCTACTTATAGTTCTTAAGAGTTTTTAAATATTTTGAACATCCTCTCTGTGCGCAGTGAATGAAGCACAAACTGAAGAGGACCAACACCCTGAAAATTTTAATTTTAACCAAGAAGTATATGCCGAGGAATAGTAGACTGTCTGAAATCTTAATGTTCGAAACACTTCTAACGGTCTCTTGGTTTTATTTTTGCTCTTTTTAAATTGTAGTTTGCCTCGTTTTCGAACTTTTCTCCACGAGTTCAACGAATTTTCACCTTTCTATTTGAAAGTTGAAACTGCAATTAATGATGAAATTAATTTAAAATTACATATCGTCACCTAAAATGCAAAATGTAGTATCATCCTCAAAACGGAAATTGAGTTTTTTTATTTCTTATGATTCACTACTCCATATTATATACATATGTACATATATGAACATACATTTATAGGATAAAAGTTTTAGCTTACGCTGTCAGATGTGACCAATATACAACCATTTTCATTCGCCTTGAAACTTATGAAAAGTGATGTTAAATTATTTTGCATTTTAGATGAGGATATAAAATATTTTATTTGCCCATTTTCCAATTTATATTAATATTTTTAGTAAATATACGAATACTGTTCAGCTACAAGTACTCGTTGTAGCAATTGTAATTTTTTGGTAGTCTAGTCAATCCCACTGGCACAGAATTGAACTGCGTAATACCACAAAAAAGCAGAAGTTTGACAACACTTCAACCAAAGCTTTTTTACACTGAATTTTCAAACAAAAAATTGCATTATGGTACATAAAGTAACTGACCACCTATGCTAACTCTCCTAAACTGTCAGAATAGCCGACCTTGTATTGTTGTTTACTCGTATTTTGTTATTTTGGCGAGTTTTCTTTTGTCGATCGCTTGTGAGAGAACGGGCCTAGCATTGTTTGCTAGAATTGCTTAGATATATTATGCGTAGTATGTATTTTAAGGGGGTATTCTACTCTAGACTTTTGAAAAATTCGATTTTTTCATATATTTAAATTTTAGACCCTTAAGAACATATCCTCCAAGATTTTTAAAAATTAAAATTATTTTTAGAGCTACAGTTACGTTAGCGACGCAGTACCTAGCCCGGTAGGTAGGTAGACTCACTTTTTTAAACGCGTTTTTCTCGAAACTACTTTTTTCCTCACGGTACCGGCATTATCTCAAGTTCTATACAACCGATTTAATTGAAATTTTGTGTGAACCTTCTTTATATAATCCTTTATCGTTCCTACCAGCATCGTGTCAAAATTTTTGTTTTTAAAATTAAAAAAAAAAACAGGAATTTCAAAAAAAGCGTAAAAAAATTATTTATATTTTCAGGCAGTCGCCATTTTTCAAAAAAATTTTCGTGGTTCCGGAGGTAGGGACTATAACAGCATCCTTACTGATTAAGAATTTCTTTTGATTTTTTTCAGACCACCAGGAGAGTCAGGATCAAAGTCACCAGAATGCGCCATTTTTTTACACCTGCCTCTCCACCCCCCTCTAATTATTTTAATTTTTAATATTTTTTTCTGTATTCTTAAGATATCAATAAAAACACCATAAAAAATGGATAGTAAAAATATTTTTTTGTTTTTTTAAATTATATTCAAAAAACTGCCCCTCAATAAGTTTTTTTCTGAAAAGTACAAGTTTCTAAGAAGCTAAAATGCATCCTATCTGAAAGATATTTGTAACCACAGCGTATATTGTGAGTGCTTAGAAAAATTGGTATGAAAATAAATATGAAAAAATAGTAGGAAAAGTCTCGTTTAAAACTATATTTTAGTTACTTGTGCATCGATAAAAGGTTGCTAAATCTTATTTAAGCATCTTTTTGTCAGCCGAGCTGTCATTCGATGTTCTGCATTTCATGTATTACTAGTGGATCTGGCTACGCGTTGCTGTGGTATACCTTTTATACTATTATTCATATCATAAACTATTCAATACAGTAAATTTTACGAATAAAGGCGAAAACGTTTTTTCTGTCCAGTTAATAGAGTTGTCCGCTTAATAGATCGTCTATTTAATAGAGTTTTCACTGCATTTTTTATTTTTGAATTATTTTTACTATCCTATCTTTTAAGTTGGTCCGAACTGGACACAGTGTGCTAAATTTGACTAAAATCGGTTCAGTAGTTTAAGAGTCCATCGCCTACAAACAACGTGACACGTACTTTTTAATATATAAAGATTTAAATTTGCATTAATTTTTTTGTTTCTTCTTTGCTTCTCGTTTCATATGAATTCCCAATAGAGCAGAACGTGCATTTGTAAATATGGTATACACTTATGTGCATTCATATATACATACATATAGTAATGTGTATGAACGAATGTATGGGAATGTGTTTATTTGAAAGCCATTAACATCCGGCTTTGCTTGTGCGCTTGTGTTCCTCGACAACGCGTACGCACAACATTTCAAAAATTGCGTTTCTTCCCTCACACCGCTTCACTTCACTGTCGACTCGATGCACCACTCACCTCTGAGCCTCTTTATACATATTTCTGTTTTATGTTTTTCAACTTTGACTTCGCTGCATCACCTTGCTACTGGTTTGTTTGTGTAAACAGCGACACGAGCTGGTGTGCGTGTATATTTGTGTGTAGGGTTTTACGTTGTTTATAGGGTGTAGGTGCATTATAATGCGTTGGCTTTTGCTTTGATGCTATTAATGTGCTTTTGTTGCTGTTGGTGTTGTTTTGACTCTCTTGTGCTGGCGTTTGACTTGTTACGAACACTCTCTCATTGCTGTTTTCCAACACTTTTATCACTTTTCATATGCTTCTCTGTTTCTTGTATTGGATTATACATACATACATATGTATGTATGTATCTAATATGTGCGTATGTGTTGCTGTATATTATGTACAAGTGGTATGAATGCGGCTCCGATGTTGCTTCACGCTACCTTTTGTTGTTTATTTACTTTTGTTCTGCCTTTGTGGCAAGTTTGTTGTATTGAAATTCATAGCTGCCACATGCAACAGTAGCCGCCACAACCAACCAGCCAGCAACTTTTCCATATATAACAACAAGCCTTGACAACATGCAATTAAAAAAGCGAAAACAATGCTAATATCAAACACAACAAAAACAGCAAACAACTGGTCGCTGGTGTGTGCAACACGCAATAGCGGAAAATTCTATTTCACTTGCGTCGCATTATGACTTTTTATTCAGCTGCTTTTCTCACATGTCTGCCCATATTTACACGCATGTGCTTTTCTCGTGGCAAGTTTCGTTGTTGTTGTTGTTTGGTTTACTTTCAGCATCTTCCTGCACTGCCTCGCTCAGCGTAATCCGCCGCCGCCTCGGCCCCGATTTATTACAATAAACAAGGTCGACGTTGCATGCCATGAACTTGATTTGCCACGGTTTCCTCTCTCCAACGGCCACATACTCTCATCTCGATTGTCTTCTCGCTTCCCCCTTCATATGCCTTGCAACTACCACAAATCTGTGTTAGCACGTACAAATGCTGGCATTAGTGACGCGGCATCTTCAACGAATTGTTTACACTCGTGTTGTCTGCCGGTTGCATGCAACAAAACTAGCGGTACATGCCCCACATACTCGTACATTAAACACAGCGTAGGACACACTCGAAATAAAAATAAATTTGTATTTTTCTCAATTTCACTTGCCAATGTGCAACATAATTTTCTCACGATGTTTCTGCTCTTTCACACTTTGTCGCACGTTGCCGGCAAGCGCTTCGCTTTTCTTTTCGCATCCGCTCATCTCAATGCGCCGCATTTTCCTCTCCATTCATTAGCTTTGGCGCATCAAATTCGATTTTCCGGACTTACCGTTGCTTTTAAGCACTCCAATTGATGCCGTCACACTGCTTGCCGCATATTTGTCGCATGGACGCATTAGCACGCATTTATAGGCATTTACTTTTTTGCACATTTCTGCCACTTCAGCGGTTTCTATTTGCGACTATGCCAAAGTGTGTGGCAGCAAGTGATACGCATGTTGCATGGCGCAAAAAGTAGCGGGAAACTCGAATTTTCGCAATGTTGATGAAAACGAAAAAGTCGATATGCGTGGCACTACAGCAACGCACATGCAATATGAAGGCGCACAGCCGCCTGGTGGCAATGTCATTTGTGTGCGGGTTGCATGCAGGAAAGTACGAATATATTGTTGTTATTAGTCATGCGTTTAGCATGCATCTATCATGTGCAACATATTAGTGGCCATTGTTAGACGCTGCTCGTGTAACGAAGGGAGACTTTTTCAGATTTTCAAATTGACAGTACCCAAGTGGCATGCAACCGTACTCCATGGCATTGAAGCGAACTTAATGAAATTGTTGCCGTTGCTTGTGCAACAAATCAGCAGAACAAATGAGGTTGTGAACTGAAACAATGAAGTTGTAAGGAAATAATTGAAGGACAGGGACGTGATAAATGTGCAGGATTTGTTGAAGAAACTTCAAATTATGGAAAATAAAAGCATGGAAATGTCTGTATATAGTACATCAATAAGTGAACAACGCACATATACATACATACATATGTGTCTCTCGTATAAAGCTAATCAAGTACAAATTCCATTTCAATTCTTTAAATGCCTGTATAACTGTTAATCAAATCGAATAAGACAGCGAATTCCATTTGCGAAAATCTTATTGGAGATATACCTATGTAATTACGTGTATGTACATACATACATACATACTTATATTTATGTATGGATGTAATTGTGTATGTTTCTATGACAATTATATGATGTTTTGCAATTATAAATATGTGATGTTTAAGAGATTATTTGACCTACTAACGACAAGGACTTGACTGTTCACCTACATATTTATATCTGCTCATTGGGTATCTCTTTTCTCAGTAACAGCGCACACTCAACGAGTGATATATAAAAGCACTTTTTCACACTTAAAAGATGGCTTTTTAGGAGTAAGCGTAACTCAAACATGATTTTCATATTTTGAATGAAAATATTCTTTAATAAAATCTTAAGCTGACAAGGTAAAACTTTTTCATAAACTTAGCTTTAACATAATCTGTTGGAAAGAGTTATTCTGCGTTGGATTTCGAGACGTGGCGAGTGTGACGACTGTTTGTTTGATGAGTTTATTGAGATTTTTTATCTTGTCCTCGTTCACTACCAGACCCATTTGCTTCGCTTTAAGGAGGATGGAGTTTTGTGTAGAAGTTCACGCAAGTGAGAAAAGTTCTCTGAGCGCCATTCACTTAGGAGTGGCCAGAAACGATTCTTTTACATATGGCTTAAGCAGCTCACGACTTACGGTCTTAAACCAAGTATTCTCTGAGTAGACATAGAACATCCGTTTGAAGGAGAACTAAAATGAGAGGGCAAACCATCCCTCCCCATCATAGTGCGCTGGGTTTGAGGCTCGCCACGTAAAAAACGCCCTCAATGAAAAAGAAACAACAGCCTCGGACGAAAGACCCCCCTTTTTGATAAAGGAGCTCTTAGTTTTGTTAAAAAAATATTTTTTTCACATCTTTGGCGTATATATATATTTTTTGGTTATAATCTTAATTGGAATATATGTAGATACCAAACCCATTTTGACTAGTTGGAGTTCGTTCATAAATCATTTAAATTTTAGCGTAAAAGTATACGAAGGAAGTCTTTGAAAATGGTGAAAAGTAAAAAAAAAAAATAATAATAATTGTGTTACAATAAAACCTATTGGACATTGCAAAAAAAATAACAAAAAATAATTAAATAAATTGACGTGGAGAAGGGAACGTAGTGGTTGAATTTTTAAGGGTCCAAACGGCTTATCTCGATTTCCGGCAAAACTGCAAGCCCCAAAGAAAAAAGTGAAAGCTGTAGGCATTAAAAGATCTATTACTATTTTGTTAGCATTTTCTCAATTAACCCAAAATTTATGTTAAAAATTCAAAAAAAAAAAAAACAATTTTTTTTATTGTTATTTTTGTTTTTTTCTTTTGCAAATATGTTTTTGCTTTCACAAAATTTAGAGGCAAACGATCCTTTTAATATCACAAATATATAGTTTTATTGTTAATTGTTATTATGTTAATTTTAATTAAGAATTTTGTGTCTTTATTGTTATCTAATATCTGAAAGTAAGCATAATTCTCAAACAAAAATTTTCACATCTGTTTGCTTCAGTCGGTCGGACATCTACTCCGTTGGAAGGATCTGGCTACACTTGAAATTTCTAATTGGCACCAAACAGCGAAAAGGAAGAACGACTGGCGCGCGGTTGTAAACTTGGCTATAACCGGGTAAGCGGTGACTTCGCCAATAAAGAAGAAGAAGAACCCAGGCATTTTTAGATTTATGGGGTCCCGGTGGTCTAGAACCCGCAAATTAAGGCTGTTTTCTGGATTTTTTTAAGGTTTAAAAAAGAGCAATCAATTTAAAATTTTTACAGTTTATTTATACATTTATGAAAAGTACAAAAATATTTTTTGTTAAACAAAAAAAATTGTAAGAATGTTAAAAATGGCGTCCAAAAAAGGCTATCTTAAAAGATGACTCCCGGTGCCGTTGTCGATTTTGAATCTTCTGAACATGTGAAACATAAAAACCAAATAAATTATTAATCAGTAGGAATGCAGCTATCGCTGGGAGTACAACAAAAAAAAATTAAAAATAAAAAAATTTCGCGCTTTTGAAGTTCAGATTCTGAAAACAGCAATTTTCGGACCAGTTTTAGAACGAAAAAAATCGAAATTCTTAAAATTAAAATTTGATCGTAGTCGATAAATATTGATCTTATAAACACCATATTTAAATTTCAAGTGATTCGGATCAATAATTTTTTTTTTCATCAACGGCATGCCGAAAAAAGTAGTTTTGAGATAAAACAGTTTACAGTTTAGAGTGTCTATATTTTAGATACCTGCGCTACCTGCTAAAGCGGCTGTAAAAGCTAAAATAATGTGAATATCCCTCCAAAAATTGTACAGTATATTTTTAAAGGACTATACCTTAGAACTATCAAAACAAAATCGATTTTTTAAAAATTCTAGACCTCCGGGACCCCTTAACACATAAAAGATCAAGTCTCGACAAATTCTTCCGCCCGCTCGTATGCGGATTGTGCCTTTCGAGTCAGTAAAGAGAAACGAGGATTATCTTTAAGTTTATTATAATTAAATACGCATATAAAACCACATAAATAAATGTCGAAAACATGATTTATGGGCATTGATGTTTCCAAACTGTCAATCTAAATCAATATTCTAAGTAAAATGCGTTCGATTCACTACTTCGTAATCTTTGGATCATCAGACGCTAGATGAGTATTCTCAAAAAGTGTGTATATTTTGAAGTCTTCATTCCATTCCGGCTTAAATTTCGAAAATTCACTATCTCTTTGTAGCCACATCAAACAATCAATTCGTGAATTTACGTTTTTTTCATACACGACCTACCGCTTAATGTAACCACTTGGAAAAGTTCTGTTGCTATATGGAATAAACTCTTGAAAATTTGCGTAAAATGCCATAAAACACGCGCACACATACATGCATACGAGCGTGGCTATTTTCGTTATAATGCTTGCCACTTACTGTAATTTTTCAATCACTTCACCGGCTGCGTTCAAGCAATTACCGCCAAACGGCTCGCCTATTCAAATATTCGGCAAATCAAAAGTGAACTCTTTGGATGCTTTATGCTTATCCGCTGACGCAGAACATCCATCAGTCAAACACTTTGGTTTGTTTATATACACACATATAGTAAATATGCGATGTATCTGAGCAAAAGAATAACACAGCAAATTGTATACACATGCCTAGCGCTAATTTTCAAGCCCCATGCGCCCATGTACACACATGCACACATAAATAAATACAAACATGCAGTCGCACAAACACATAAACAAAAACACGCATTTATGAACAATTTTTAACTTTTTTCTAAATATTTTGTACCCCACTCAATCAGCGACGGCGCAGAGTCACCGCTGTGCCGATCACTATAAGAAACTAGTTTCGCTTTTGCCTTCTTTGGCTTGTTGTTGCTACGCTTTTTTGCCGCTGCTGGTCTTCATTTTTATCTAAACAATTTTCCAGTTTCAATTTCAAGTGGTTCTTATTAGTCAGCTACTGTTTTTGTTATTGCTTGTGGAATCTATTAGCATAATCGTTGCGCATGCATGAAAGTATGTACATAGAACCACGAATGTGTGTTAATAGGATCGAAAACGTAAGAAGCAATCTGAGCTAAAATTATACAAACGTTGAGCGCTAAAAAATGGGAGGCCACATAATAAGACGATACAATTTCCTGATTTCGATTCACATTTGTTTTTTTTAGACTGGGTTAAGGTGGGTTAGGTTCCATGGCTGATTTGGATTGCTAAGTAGATAGGAGCAAAAGAATCCCGTAATTAAAGCTCATCAGTACACAAAGCGTTAATCTGTTTGGAGTTTTATTTCTATTTTTGTGCTAAAATTTTCAAAACTTTTAAAATCCACTTAGCCGTTCATTAATATACAGTTTTTAATACGTTACGAAATAGAATACTATAAGAGCAAGTATTAATTTAGCACTTCGCCAAGTAATGCTTACACACACAGCGATAATATAAGCGAAATATGATTAATAGGTTATCAAAGTTATATCTTATGAAGATATGAATCATAAAGGTTCTTTAGTCTTATGAGCATATTCGAATATTACGCTTGTTCTTTTATCATATACATATGTACATAAGTACATACAAATGTGGTGTTGATTAATCAAATGCAAAAAAAGATAAAAATAATTCGATTATGGAGAGCTAATTGCTAAACCTTTAAAGTATTAGAGTCAATCAATGATCGGATCGTCATAGATTCACGGACCTGTATGTAGTTGAATTAAAACGAATTTTTTTATATTATAATTTAAAATAAAATTTTGTTGAAGTTTTGTTGGAAAAAACCCCTTTTCAGTTTCTTTTCATGTTCACTCAAAACAGTCTCTAATTATTTACGATAAAATACGAAAATTCGCAAATTTGCGCACGCTGTTATCTAACAATTACTTGCGGCAAAGCTTCTATGTCGCGCAAATTCCAATTGGACAAATGGCGTTGCCACTTAAATCGAATTGGAGAAAAATTTGTAAAACCTGTTTAAGAATTTCAATAAGCCTTTGGTAATTTTGTTTCTAGTAAACTTGTGATCTAAACGATTTTTTAAAGATGGACTCAATTAAAAGCAGCAAAAATAGTACGTTATATAACTTGCTTAATAAAATATAATATTTTAACATATTTTCAAAATTAGTATATAACAAAACCAATCTTTTAAGAATTGTATAAATAGTTTTCTGACTCTTAAGAATCGATCTCAAACATATTCTACCGAAAGTTTAACCAATAAATGTTTAAAATAAATTTCTTCTCTTAAAATCAAAACTATAACCTATTCCTCCAAAATATTTTTCCTTTCTTAAATATGATTTTTTTTTTTAATTTCACTAAAATGCGTTGAATTTTTTACTTTAATGTCCTTTCAGTTAAAAGTGGCTATGGAATAATAATTAAGTGGCAACGCCGCACAGAAAGAGAAACAGCCATAAAACAAGCGCATTTATAGCCGTAAGTTGACAATGGACTTTGGGCAATTTAACGCATTAAGCATATAGCATGTAGACATGTATATATGTATACCGCTTTATGTGCGCCAAAAGATATCAAGCTAATTGTTAAAGAAAAAAGAAAAAGTGAAACAAAAAAAAACGCCAACAATTTCAACTTTGTCATATAAAAATAAACGTTACGGCACACTTCTTAAGACTGCGTCTTTTTTGTGCTTTACTTATGGCCTTAACTTTGTCCCCATAACTTACGTAAAAATCGAAAGCAAAATAAAAAACAAAAAAAATGAATGAAAAAACACGAAATTCAGTTCTCACTTTTATTGCCTGATTCACAGCAACAAGCACTCACATATTGTTGTTGTTGGTTTTATTTTATTTTATTTTTTTTTTTTGTTTGTGTAGATGTGCAAATAAAAGTGGAGCATGAAATGTGTCCAACGGTGTCAGCTGTGGTTAAAGGCAAAAATCAAATCGCCATAAAACAGAACAGATTTATTCTTGCTGCAACAACAAGAAAGATATGATCGTATTCGCGAAAATAAAGAAAACAGAAAACCGAATACAAACAACAGCAAAAACATCTTGAGTGACCGTATCGAATGGGTGTAATGAGTGGCAGAGGTTTGTTGTGAACACAGTAGCTGCAGTAGGCGCCGAGTGGGCGCCACTTGCCACACGCCACATGTGGACACTCTGACTTGTTGAATTCGCTGGAAACACAAGTGAGTAAGAACGCTCACATAGCGAGCTGCAAGCAATTAGATTTTTACTATAACTACACTGATCTGCTGGTTTTACGGCCAAACGCTTAGTTCGCGGTATTTTTTCTGCCTCACACACAATGTTTGAAGTATAAGCGTCAAAGGCAATTTTGTGGTTTTATTTTAATTTTATATTTATTATAAAACAGCTGCTGTGCGGACTGTCAAACAGTTGTGTGCGTTACTGGCAGCACTTTTAATAAAAGTGATTATTATAATTGTTTTAAAAAGGCTTTAAGTGCATGATTCATGATATCAAGTTAGCAACAGGTAGAGAGTAATATCATCAATGTTAGAATTCTAAAATTTGGTTGTCTTCTGTTTTTTGGTTGCGTGTACTCAATTTTCGTTGTACTGTATAACCGCTAATGTTGACTTATGCTACTTTTAGTTGTTACTGCTGCAAGTGAGCTAAGACCGCAATTGTGTTAACCCACGCCTGTATACTTGAAAACATAGATAACAATTCTGAGTTTACATACGTATAAAGAGTGCTGTTTAAAGTATTTGGCAGCAAAGCTCAAATTTGTGCAGAATTTCAGAATATGTATGATTTTTATAAGGCATAAATTTGTACTAGTAGGTCTGAATGCAAAATGTATAACATACTGTGCTCAATGTCTCTTTTTTGATGGCTAAATTTGCGTGATTTCACTTTGACTAAAGTGAGAGCATCTGAAAAATTATTTAGCATATACCTACGAGTATATATTTACTCAAATTAAAATACTAATAGACATAATATTTTTTAAAAATTTTATCACAACAGTAAATATTCTTCGATTTTTTTTTTATGAAGTTTTTAAAGTGATCCAGTTTAGCAAGGCATACTAATAGAATCGTTCTTTAAAACAAAAATGAAGTGCACACCTTTTTCCTTATTGCATACAAAAACCAAAACTCACAAACTACTGCAGACATAATAATAAGTAAGAGTAAAGCAAAATGTTGGTAAATGTCGCCGATATTTTGCAATTGGTCGGGTGAAAGAGACACCTTTTCCTCCTCGGTCGGGTTCGAGGTCGATCTAAACGCTATGCCGTGCTATGGGTTGGGCATCCGACCGCACACACACTGAATTGAAATTTTCAAACCCACCTGCCTTTAGGCTTAAACCACAGTCACCACGAATATCTGTAAAGGGTCAAACGCAATGAGCAGATTGCTGCGAACTCCAAGGACTATCATTCAAAGTCTATAATATCAGTTCAAGCTGAGTATTAAAGCACTATTTCTGACAAAGACTATAATGAAATTTCGAGGCAAGCCAAAAACAAGCATAGTGGATATTGGATTTTGAGCATATCCTTACGCCCTTACCGAGCATACTACCTACCGCAAATTCTACCCCCTAATCGGCATAACAAGATGAGTTCATCCGTTTTCGAGATATCGATCTGATATTTCGCTTACATTCTTTTCTCCTCAAAAAATGCTCATTTCTCAAAACCAAACAAACTAAATGTTCAAAATCAGTGCTTGTACTGAAAGTTCTTTATTTGACAAGATAACTACATCCAAGGCAGTAGTACAATCATCTAAGAAATTGTTCAGTTCGGCCCCCTTTTGCATATAGCTTGACGATTGAAATTCTATAAAGAATCTTTTATAATTGTGAAGAGCAGTTTGCTTTGGTTCAATCGAACATAACGTTTGTTTTACTTATTAGCTGCGATGGGTTTACCTAATAATCAAATCATTAAAAAGTATTTTACTTCAACAGCAACAGGTTTTTAATAAGTTAGCAAAATCTAAAGATTTTGCAAAAAAAGAAAACAATCAACTGAAAAAAGAAAAAATATATTTAAAATAAATTTATCAGTGAGGAACTCTATTTGCTGTATATTTTCCAAGCAAAAAGCTCATTCAAGCTTTTGTATATCTATCGATGTACCTTTCTGAGGTTTATTAAATCTTGTATAACTCTTACAATTTAAAAAAGTTTTGATTCCACAACTTGTTGATTATTTTCATAGAAGGCAACGATGCATTTTAAGTTCTTCAATATCTTCTCAATTTTATTAATAATTGATTAACGTGCTTACAATATTTATAAATTAGACATAATTTTAAGAACTTATTAGAGTTAAATACTGCAATGGTTCGGTGTAATTACTTACACGCTGTTGTTGTTGTTGAGTTGAAAAAAAATTCAACTGATAATTGCCAACCGCAAAATTCTAAATAAATTATTTCAAGGCTGACGCATAATTTCTCCTTTATGATGTAGGTATGTGTGCATGTGAATTTCGCGTTTGTGGCCACTGAATTTTATTTAATCCCTTTATGCTATTTCTGTGTTAATTTTTGATATTCGCATTTCAATTTTGACGCTTTCAATTTTTGTTGCTGTTTTTGCTCACGATTTTTTCTTATGTTTTGTTTTTAATTAAAATTTCAGCTAAAATTAATAAAGCACCAATCAAACATTTGCGCCGCTCAAACGAACACATGCAAACACACACATACATAAGTGCGCGTTTGCGTTAATAATTCGAAAATGAAGCGAAGTATAATATGTAGGCGTCTAGACAGTGGAATGAAATTGTATGAAAATTTATTGTTGACACATGCTGCACAATTTCGCTCAGAACTGTTAATATTTTACACTGCTGAGCATTTTCTAAAAATTAAGACGAATTATGGTAAATTTATAAAAATTGTGCAGATTTTGATTTTAATTCTTTTTACACTGCAATTTTAAATGATTCGCAGAACATGTTTGATAACTTAAGAAACTTTTTAATTTAACTTTTTTTGCTGGCAAAAAGCGATAAAATTTCCAAAAATAGGTTGCAATGCAGTAGTCTTCTTGACTGTTTTTTTTTTTCTTTTTGCTGATATTTTTTTATTTTATATTTTATTGTTATTATCTACGTATTTTTTTCAGGAGCACACACACACTTGCATACACAGATATCTGCACTTTACTTTAGCTCTGTGCGCGTTGAGCAACTTCTGACGCCTGTGTTTGACTTGCTCACCTATCTTTTTTAATTATTTGTATTTGTTTTTGTTTTTGCCATACATTTGATTCAATGTTTTCTCTAGCGCACTTTCTTGTTGTTACTTGCACTTGCTGTCACTGCTACCGGCGCTTATCACCGCATATCACCTGCCGGCGCACACATACGCACACAAGACGTTGGCAGCACACTGTTTAGTGTTATTGGTGTTGTTGTGTACTTTTAAATTTCTTATATTTTATTTACTTTTTCTTTGTGCCGTGCAGCAGCTGCTTGTGCGTGTATACGTTGTTTGCTTGTTGTTGTTGCTATTTTTTTTTTTTTTTGCATACGCCGCTATCAGTCTATTGACGTGCTTGCTGGCTCCGGCACTGTTGATATTAACTCGATTAGAGACTGTTTGCTTTTGCTGCTTCAGGCAATAAGAAGAATTTTCTTGCAAACACAGGCGCTTACATACACAGCCAAATGTCGCACATGTGTGTGTGAGTGATTTGAATCAAAAGCGCGAAGTTGTGCGCTTACACTAAATCTACGAACTTTATTATTGCCGGCTCGTAGAAAATACTTTTATGTGACTTCACATTAAAACTGGTTGGCTCATTAAATGACCGCGCCGAACACTGCACTCACGCTTACCGGCGTCTTGCTTTATTACACATGAACTTCTTCACCAACGCGCTCGCTCGGTTATCTAATGGCACTCTTTTATTTTTTACTAAACACGCATGAAATTCGCTAGTTTCTTTTAAGCACTTTCTTTTTTTATTTTCGCTAACCTTCAATTCTCGGTCTAACCGGCTTTTACTGCATGCGGAAACTAGATGCCGAAACGTCTGACTGTATCTCGTTGCTCTTGACTTGGCCCAAAAGCGTACGCATGCATCACGCGCTGTTCGCTTTGTCTGACTTTGCTGTTGTTGCTATTGCTATTGCTGTCACTGCTGCGGCGACTGCTACTACTACCACTTTACGGCGTACGGCGTACGGTCTGCGGGCTTAAATGCGCCCGTGTGTGGCTACCGACTGTTTACACTGCAATTATAGACGCTCACTAACGAACAATTTACCGCTGATTTACGCTTTTTTGCTATTTCTTTAATTTCCACACTTGCTTTTTACACTCTCTTAAACTTTTAGCGCAGCTCTTTAGGTTAGTAACTGGTGGTTTTTGCACTTTTTAAGCAACGAACGTACGCTTGTTGTACATTAGGACGTTGCCACACAACTCTACTCGACTCCGCAGACAAAGGCGACAACGATTGACGCTGCTGACGATACGACGGCTATGTTGACGACAACGACGACGACGACGACGATGGCGACGACTATTACTTTTGCTGTTGCTGTTGCTGCTGCGACGACAACGATTGGCAACGTTTTGCACTTACGGCGTTTGTAAACGGCGACGATAACAATATTTGCTGCGCGCGATTTGAAACACGACAACGACGACGCTTATGTTGCATGTTAGCCGGCATAAACAAGACTAAATGCGGCAAAAGTGCGACGAGAGCGAGATGGTCTGCGAATTGTTGGAGGCGAATGAGCAGCACCAATACCAATAGAGAAATGTCAGTCCGAAAGGCACAACACACACGCGTACCTCGTAGCGGCCATAATATGCTGGAGAATCACACGAAAATTGTGCCCGATAGTGGTGGTGCAAACGAGAGTTGCTTGACATGAGGAGAGTCAGCAGAGTTAGAATTGTAGCCAACGCTGGTGAGTGCAAGCATACATATAGGGAGCAACAAAACCTTACGAAAACACCACACACACAGACACACTCAAAACATGGTAATTCATTTGTGTTCACAGCGCATACTTCGAAAATTCGAACTTCCGTTGTGATTGCTCACGATTGCTGTTTGTTTATTCTGAGCACACACGAGTTTGCTCGCATCTACTGCATACTTTTTACTGGTATGCTCTTCAACCGGTATATATGTGAGTATGTCAGCGCTATTGTTTGGTAACTTCGAATTCTAATTTGATTTTGCATATCTCATATGTGAAAATATTTCGAACTTCGTTGTGTATAAGCGAGACCACTAGATGGTTTCGGTAAACAACCGCTACAAGTCAAATATCGTTTATTATTTAGTAGGCGCTAAAAGCCCTTACTACATTCAATATGTTTTTCAACGCTTTACAGATAGAATATACCAACCCGGTCTCGAGTAATTAAAGTCTTTGAAATATCGTATTTAAAATAAAAAACGTTGCTCAGAGAGAGAGCAGTCAATTTTGAAAAACCATACAAGAGCGTAAGTTTAGCCGACTTTAGCAGTCATAACATCGGAATTTGTGCTGATAACGGTGCGCTTTGCGTTAGTCAAGCTGTCATAATCAAACCATAACCGGTATTATTAGTACAGTATTCTCATACGATAAATGCGGTTGCGGTTACTTAACATGGATGTATAACAGTTAAGGCGTGAACAGCGCGCTGTACTGTTAAATTGCCACACAGCATGCTGATTACAATAAATAAATGCTCTCTGAGAGTGATCTTTGTTGGACACTGTTATGTCGTCAACATTTACATTTAGGAAATACTTTTTTTTTATATTTTTGGTAATTTCTGCTCAACTAATTCATGAAGAGGTGTTTGTAAGCATGTTAAGTAACTAATAATGCTAACTAATGCAAGTTGCTGAATATTTCTAAGTTCGATTTTTTTATTTATGTATAGAACTTCATACTATGTATGTATATATGTGTACTCCACTGTAGAGTGTGATATGGTTGGCGCTACGTGCACTTTATCACGTATATATCTTATATGAATATACAGTCGTGGATGGAGAAAAAGCACACTTTTAAAATAATTTATTCAAAACAATTTTTAGTTTTATCGAATAAGTGCATCGCAATAATTTCCTATCTATATTTATATCCTATAAAAACAAAAACATAAAATTCAAAAAGTATTGAATTGGAAAAGAAAGTTAAAAACAGAAAAATAATTTACGGAAGGTTTGTGGTCGGGAAGAGGAAGGTGAGAAGAGTGGTTGTTTTTTTTTAAGGTAGAAAGGGTTTATTTCGATTTCCGGTAAAAATACGAGTGCTTTGAAAAAGTGTTATATTGCAAAGTTGTAGATAATTCAAAGATCTAAAACTTTTCTTATGCATCTTTTTCCAAAACTTTAAAATTTATGTGAAAATTTTAATTACGAAGTTTTTTTCTTGGATTAACAATTTTTTTCTGTCACATATTTTAGAGTAATCCAATTTTTTTGGCTTAAGGAATGTTTTTTTTTATATTGATTTTGATTTCTTAATAAAAAAAACTCTCATTTTGAATTGAAAATTTTCACGTCAAAATAACGCTTTTCATTTTAAATTTCATGTGTCTGTTGAAGTCTCTATTCTAGTAAAGCGAAACAAGTAAGTGTTTTAATATAATTAAAAGATAAATATGTATGTACATATATATCTACATATATTTATGGTAACAGCCCTACAAGCTACCTAGCGATTAAGTCATTGGTTAACTACCCAACAGTGTTATCCGCGATTTTGTATAAGCTTGTATAATTTTTTTTTAAAGACCAATTGACAATTTTAGCCGAAAAACTTGTGTCCGTGTAACCGTCCTACCCTTTATTAAGCAAAGGCATTATAAGCTGCGCGGTTTTAATAACCGCGACTTGTTGCAAAGTTTATAGACGCGTAAGTTATTCTTATTTTATAATATGATATCACATTAGCACTGCTATAAAATTAACCGACCCCTTAGTTCATTTTTGAAAACTAAGAAATAAAAAATCATTGGATTGGTCATTTGATCCATTAAATTCTAATTGACCTAACGGGGCATCTTGACAGGCAATTGAAGATTGCTTAAAATCTGTATTGCTAGCAATAAGGAGAAAACCCATTTATTTAGTGCTTGCTTTCACAAAGTTATTCAATACGCCCCCTATATGTGGAATACATAACCGTGCACTGAAGTTGGCTCATAAATAAATAATTATTGATTTCTTTGTTAGTTCATGCAGTATTTATTTATAGAGTTTTGATATGGAATATATGGGTATTCTACACATTTACAATTAGTTATATTATCTGAAGATTCTTAATATAAACTAGTCATGAACTTTAACCACATACAATGCACTTCACTTCCTCCTGCTTAATACACCAGAGGTTTTTTAATCAATAAACAGGGTTTTTGATATTTTTTATTTGTGTTATAAATGAGAATATAGTATTGAAGCGTAGCCAAATTGATACTACAGGTTTTTCGAAGTGTCGTTTCAAGCCTTTTTAATATTTCATGATCTGTAATTGTTTTTCATTATGGAAGGATATACAAGAACGTTTACAACTTATTCAACTTTAAGCTTTTGCCATTTTATGGTTGAAAATTTTGAGTTTAAATTTTCTTCGCATAATGTTCAAGTGCTATTAAGACAAAGAATCGTTGGAAGTAACGCAAATATTTCTGTCGTTCGGTCAGGTCTTGTTGAAGACCGCAATTTGACGACTCCAAGCAGTTCTCAAGAATTGTGACTGTCTCAAACCACAACCTAGCGGATTTTGGGAAATGATTTGGGCTTGCATTCGCATGAAATTTCTCCCACTCCAGAACTGCAGTCAATGGACCACCGTCAACGTTGTTAATTTTCTGGTTTTGCCTTTAAACTACTTGAAGAAGATAACGATTTTTAGAAAAAAAATCATGAAATGAGTCTCACTTTCATCGATTCTAGTGCGAAGAAAATCCATAAACTATAATATAGGCTGTTGCGGTTTTTGATCTGAAGGTAGTGCCTTCGTTATTGTCAGTGAAGAGCGGTATAGATAGATGATAATCAACTTTTTATGGATTGAAAGAACTTTTTCTTGACATCATCTGGTTTCAACAACACGGGACTACATGCTAGTACACAGCACGCACAACAACCAAATTATTGTGAGAAAAGTTTGGAGACTAGACTGTTTCAGGAAATTGTAACATTGAATAGGCCCAAAAATTGTTATTTGAAGTTTTTGGTCTTTAGCAATAAACCATGCTTAAAAAGTCAATATTAATTGTGCTATTCACTACAAACGATTCAATTTAGTGCAAAAAGTACTCGAAAATTGGGGTCGTTCCTGCAAACGAATTCCCGAAAGCCATTTGAATGGTGTTATATTCAGAACTTAATTTTATCGATTTTACTTTAAACAAGAAAAAATGTTAACTTCGGTTGCACTGAAGCTAAATACCCTTCACAGGTGCCTTTCTGTTAGTAACTATGTGTTCAGTTTGTATGGAAGCTATATGCTATAGTAACCCGTTCTGAACAAGTTTTTTAGAGATTACATTATTGGCTTATAAAATAATCTATAAAATAATCTATACCAAATTTCGTGAATATATCTTGCCAAATGTGAAAGTTTTCCATACAAGCATTTGATTCCGATCGTTCAGTTTGTATGACAGCTATATGTTAAAGTGATCCGATATCGGCCGTTCCGACAAATGAGCATCTTCTTGAAGAGAAAATGACGGTTGCAAAATTTCAAAACGATATTTTAAAAACTGAGGGACTAGTTCGTATATATACAGACAGACGAACATGGCTAAATCGACTAAGCTCGACATAGTGATCATTTATATATATACTTCATAGGATCTCCGACGCTTCCTTCTGGGTGTTACAAACTTCGTGACAAACTTAATATACCCTGTTCAGGGTATAAAAATATGTGAATTGCCTTAATTATTATTGTGTTTTCATTGAAAAGAAATTATGTCACTCTTGTTGGAGAACCCTGTACAAAGTAAATATATCTTCTTTATGATGAAAGTTTAGTTCACACGAAATAAAACCCCAGTATTAGGACTGCATCCAACTTCGGCGCCTTCATACTTATTTGTTTATAAAAAAGTTTCAGAGATATTTGCGTCGCACCATCGACTTTGCAGTGTTCAGCG
This sequence comes from Bactrocera zonata, assembly GCA_037783105.1. Lineage (NCBI taxonomy): Eukaryota > Metazoa > Arthropoda > Insecta > Diptera > Tephritidae > Bactrocera > Bactrocera zonata. Next base: position 88,376 of record JBAWJQ010006124.1, read on the forward strand.
ATTTGGTTATGAGCCGACACAGAAACAATTGGAACACCAAAGTAGATAAAGTCTTTAGCATATGTTAAAGAAGATGTTCAAGACTAATATTGTAGTTCAGATATCGGCAACCTCTTGTGCTTGAATGATACTGATTGGATCCGTTTCTAGAACAAACCTCCGATCTTAATTGGACTCTGATAATGCTTCTCATATAATCCGTTAATCTTTCAGATTCAATTTAAAAGTCTGGTATTCGTCCGACTGAGACATATAGCTCAGATGTAAGAGCCAATTATGTATGTACAAGGTCTGTCGCAAAAGAAACAGGACTGTTAAAAAAACAACAAAAAATAATATTTTTCTTTTTTTTTATTCAAAGAAGTTTCCTTGTGCTTCGATACAGCGTTTAGCCCGGTCAATTAGCTTTTCAAATGAGTGTTTAAGGTCAGTTTTCGGAATGCTCTTGAGAATATCGGTCGTCGCCTTTTGGATAGCTGAAATGTCCTGAAACCAGTGTCCTTTCATGGGCAAATGAAGTTTTCCAAATAGGTAAAAATCACAGGGTGCTAGATCAGGTGAGTAGAGTTTTTTGTCAAAAAATCAGTGACAAGCGTCAACCGATGACACGGCGCATTATCGTGCAACAGGCGCCAGAACCCTGCCTCACGATATTGTGGTCGAGCACGACGATTGCGTGACAAAACGACGCTTCATAACACCAAGGTAAAACACAGCGTTAATCGTTTGGCCGGGTGGGACGAACTCTCGGTGTACCATCCCCTCCGTAAAAACAAATCAGCATTGTCTTTATTTTTGACTTCTGAAGACGACTTTTTTCGGCGACTTCTGATCGTCACAGAGGTCCTCACGACCTTCTTGGAATCACTTAAACCACTCATGCACATTACTACGGGATAGGCACTGATCACCATAAACTTTTTTCATTATTTGAAATGTTTCAGTAAACGTTTTCCCAAATTTAAAACAAAATTTAATATTTGCTCTTTGTTCAAAATGCATTTTACGACCGATGACCAAAAGCTGCTGTCACTTTTTGATCGACAACATCGATTGTAGTTATCCAATTGTCTTAAAATTTTTACGAAATGTCATTATTTCATATACCCACCAATAGGTGGCGCCACCAGAAACAGTTATATTTAAAAAGTTCTGTTTCTTTTGCGACAGACCTTGTACATAAGAAGTTTGGGAGTTCCTGAAAATATAATATTGTCTAAAAAGAAGTTATACTTTATTTATACACATATAATTTCATTTATAAAACCAATAAATATTCTGGGCACTATTCCACCCACATTCCTCTCTCACAACTTGAATAGGCCATTTGGGTAACAATCCGAATGTCACCTTATCTACGCCGAAAAGCCCCCAATTCAATCGTAAGCTCATCCACAGTTACATTAACATAATTACAATTAATAACAATAAGCTTTCAATGCTTATAAGCAACTCTGGAATACGCGCCAATGTGTTTTAAGTGCACTTACACGTAACACATATGCACCGTTAATGTATACCGATAATGCATGTATGCGAGCTGTTGATATTGGTGACAGTTAAGGTAGTTTATGTGCCACACGATATTAATAACTGATGAGGTTCGATAACTACACTTTAACACTAAAACCAATACTAACAGTAATATTAGTAACAAAAACAACAATTGCTCGCCATCTACCACGAAATCGAGAATCATGGCGTGTTGCAGCAGACACCCACATATGTACATATACATACATATAAGTAGATACAAGCAGCAACTATAGTAACAGCAACAAAATTACGCACAGCTAACGTTATCATTGCCAAAATATAACATTTGACAGCACATTTGTTGTTGTTGTAGCACCAGTTTGCTATTTATGTACATACGATGTTCTCACTTGTGTGTCAATTTGTCTCAAATTTCTAACCGTTGTTGCATGCCACATGCGTTTGCCCAATGTTATTGCTAACGTTGCCCTTACAACATACGTCATAACGGTGAGCTGATTACGAAGCTAATCTAATGACGATAGCGTAAAGTTTTGTTCGCATTATATACAGTGTTGTGCAATAATATAGCATACATACAATTACGCCACGATGTTTGTTTTCTATAAAGAATATAACGGGTGATCCAAGTCGAGGTTATTTTTTTAATAGCCGAGTTTTAACAAATCATGCGTGAGTCGTGTCAAGTTGTCATGTTATTTTTGTTCAGTATTGTTTGGCATTTCATTATAACTTCCTTATATGATATGTTGTTCTGCTTTCGTATACTTCTTTTATTACGAATATACAACTATGATGAACCTGTTATTGTTATAAACATTTTTTTACTGAAACCTCTGTATTTTGTCAATGATCATTGGCTTCCACAGGACTCCGTGAATCCCGAATGAAATATTGATATAAATTTTATATGGATATAAAAAGCCAAACAATGTCTTCACAACATTGTATTTGCATTCGTAAGTAGATGAGTGCGAGTAAGAAAATCGACCATCGCGCTAATGTTGCCATTGCCGTAATTACACCTATTGTTATTGCCTTTACCATTTGTTTTTGTTGTCTGCTGGTATACATGCATATATTTCCGCTCGCTCTCTTATATGCCACACTGCGCTAACACGGCAGTGGTCAGTCTCCCGTTCACCGACCCGCGATTAATTCAAAAGCTGGCCAGTTGCTGCTACTCCATGCTTAATATAAGTGCGGGCTCTCTAACACACCCTCACATATGCATACACATAAGAACATAGGTGTGTGTATGAGCATTTACTGTATTGATATGGCCCGTTGACTTCCGCTTTCGAACGCTTCAATGGCCGTTAGTTTGCTGTTTAGTGGTTGCCCACTTTGCCGCTCAGTCTCTTGCCCACCAATTTCGGGCTAAGTGAATGAATTTGGTCGCCTTTATCAGTGAGAAATCTTTACAATGTAATGTGTATCGGCATTTAAAGTTGACAACTAATTTAAACACAAACTCCTTGATTTGCAATTCGAAAATGTTACTCCATTGACATAAGTAGGTGTTTTAGCATAGATTAATAAATAAGTCTATCATAAAATTTGTTCTAAACTAGAGCTTGGTTATATAGTGAATTAACGTTATTTATCTTTTAAGACATAGTTTGCGGATATCAATGATTTTACCCAAGCTGAATCCATTTATTTTGTTGTAAGACATCTTTATACCATTGCAACAAATTGCTATAATAGTTTTGTTCACCTAACGGTTGTACGTATCACCCAAAACTAATCGAAATAAATACAGACTTATTCACTATACATTCTGACAAAAATGCATCCGAAAATTGTAATTAAACAATCGCATTTTGCTAAGTAAGTAGGATTGTCCTTATTCCTAAGCGAAATATGAGTGTGATCTTTCAACTAGTTTGTTTACAGCAGCTGCTTAAGGCGGTATACCTCAGTGGTGCGTTGCCAATTTTACAATGAATAAAAATATCGAACGATGAATTTGTCTTAAATTTTTTGTTTCTAACAAAACTTCGTTTGCGGAATCGTGTCCTACGAGTGGTACGACACTTTCAAAGACGGTCGAGAGATCGTTGAAGACATGCCTCATTCTAGACAACCTTGGACCTATTCAACTGACGAAAATATTAAAAAAGTGATTGATATGGTGCTTGAAAAACGTCAAGCAAGCATTAGAGAGATGGAAAGAAAGCTCGTCATCACTCGCAAATCCATCCAAATGATTGGTGGATATTTTGGGTATGATACGCGTTCGTGCTCGACTCATCCCGTCAAAGCTGAAGTTTTTTCAAAAAGAATACCTTAAGCAGGTCTCTTCGAACATGCTTGATGGTGCGAATTCCGATCCCACATTTATGGAGAGCGTTACAACTGCCGGTGAGACATTTTTTATGAGTTTGACATGCAAACAAGTCAACAATCATCGGAATGGAACACTTTTCAGCCGATCGAAGAGTTAAACAAAATTCGCTGAAGAAGCTGAAGACCATCCCAAAAAGTGCTCATGAAAACGATTTCGAGGACTGGAAATTTTTTGACATAAGTGTATTACATCTGTTGGGGATTACTTTGAAGGTATAATAAATATTATTAAATAATTCCGTCCGTTCAAGCTGTAACTTGAGGAAAGATTCAGATATCTTTATTAAACTTGGTACACGTACTCCTTAGTAAAAAGAAAAGTACGAATTCGTAGATAGGCGTAATCGGACCAAAACGTCATTAAGCGAAAACCTTTAAAGTGCCATTACTAACCATTAAATTAAAATATAAGTTTTACTTAGCGAGTGGGTCGCAGTAGAAAGAGGCAACTGTGGGCAAAACTTTGGAAAAAGTGGGCGTGGCTCCGCCCTCTAATAAGTTTAATATACATATCTCCTAAACCACTAAAGCCACACTTAAAATTAATAAAATAGGAAGATAACCCCGCTCACTCGCTATATACCGGTACGGCTTGAAACTACTAAAAAATTTTACACCAGACATCCCACGAGAGGATTTGATAGGAGTACACAAATCGAAAAGTAGCTAATATAACAGGAGGAATTTTGCATTATAATTCCTATAAACTATGCCATCTTATGGCCAGAAATTGGCAAACTCTACAAGTTCCTCACTATTCCCCTCCTGTTATATAGGCCGGAGGTATGAACTATGAAATCATTAGCCTTAGGTGTGTTCGGGAGAAAGTCAATGGAACGATGACCTGTAGGAGATATACGACGACACCGACATCGTGCAGCAAATTAAGAGACAGCGGCTGCGGTGGCGAGGTCATGTTTTCCGGATTGAAAGAACCATCAAGCTTTGACGGTTTGCGATTCAGTACCTGCCAGTAGAAGCAGAGAAAAATAAAGACCTCCGGAGAGATCAGGTGGAGGAAGACCCTGCTGTACTTGGTATTTCGAATTGGCGCCAAATAGCGAAAAGAAGAAACGACCGGGGCGCTTTTGTTAACTCTGCTATAACTGCGTAAGTGGTGTCAATGTCTGTAAAGGAGAAGAAGACACATCTAACGGGAAGGTTCTCCTCCAAACGGTTAGATGTACAAAAAACCGTAAGAGACCATTTGATAGAGTATTAAAAAATTCCTTATGCAATCCACAATACGAAATATGTTTTCAAGCATGACCTTGTCGTTGCAATAAAGAGCTCATACTTGGAGAGTCTTTCTTAATGGTGTCTATCAACCAATTTTCAGGGTACGAAGCGAAAAACATAAATTTTTTGATCCACTCTAATATATACATATAGCACTTTCTGAGTACTGATTTATTAATGAGCAATTCTTTCTCCTTCTAGCTTCGCTTTTCCCACAATGATGTAAAGCAAAATGAACAAATAATAAAAATCAGCAATCGAGCTATGATAGTGACAAACATATTTACATTCCTTATATGACTTAGTCAGAGGTGCTCAGTGTACAAGTTACTCAAATATGAAAATCACGTATTGTATTTGTCACAAACGGAAATGGGTAAAGAGACAAATGACATATTTATATTCTTTATTTAAATCATCTTTTGTATATTTATTAACCTTCATTCATATGCTTACTTTAATAATCAATATAGGAATAAATCTGTCGAACCTAAGAATTGTATTGTAACATGCGAGAAAACAAGGTAAATAAAAGAGGCTTTATGAAATTAAGAAATCAAACTCGTATCAATGAGACATAGTCTTGTCTTTTGAGCCCACCTGCAAAACCAAAGAGAAAAATCCAAAGAACTAAGTATACTCACATAAATTGTATTTGAGACTTCATCAATGAATTCACAAAAAGTAAGCCAAAGCCAAGCCTCAAATCTGTGGCACGCAAACAGGTGTCGGCCGTTGTAATGGGGCATGAATTAGCGAATGTCACGTACATGGGTAACAACAGCAATAACATTAAGCCGCAAGAATAATTATTAAACTATGCTCATTGAATTTATCTACGTGTTCACTTTTCGAAAATTTTTGAAGAATTTCAAATAAAAAAGGCTGTGGCGCTTTCAAAAGTTTTCAATGAGATTGTGAAGATAGATTACAGTGGTCTGCAGTGCTTTTGTTGCAATATCACTATCAATCGTTATTATATATATATTTTTTTTATTTTTAAATCTTTATTTCTATTTTACACTACGGACAAACAAAGTAGTATGCATATATATGTAAATATGTATGTGTGTATATATATAAAATATCAGTTTTGTTTTGGAAAATATAAATGCATCGAAATGAACAGCGAGAAAGATGTTTTATATCTTAATTGAGAGGAAAAATCCCTTTTTTTCTTATCCAATGTGTGCAATAATTTTGTTTGAGAAGTTTCTGATCTTTTCTTCATAAAGATTGGATTTCGATTTACAAATGCAACCTTTGAGCATTACAGTATTATTTTATCGGTTCACGTAAGGGGTTATATATACTTATGAGTTTCAAAAAATAGGTTTTTTTTTTGCTGTATATCAAATGGACATATATTAGAGAATATTCGTCGAAAACTTACAGTTCATGCAGATAAGCAATGATATTTTTTAAGAATAAAAATGACATTGGGCGAAGTTTCGAAAATCAGTGGATATTTAATAAAGTGCTAAATTTTAAATTTCTAAGGCATATTCCAATATGTTTATCTAACTAGCTTAAGTAATTAAAACACTGACGGAACTGCCATACGAAAGACATGAAAACCTATGATTGTGTTAGAAAACAAAGCCACCGCAAAAAGAAGCAAAAACATCAAACATTTGTTGGGCACGTATACGTAACGGCGTACAAGCAACCATTCAACCAACCAACCGACGAGCAAAACAAGCCTTCATTGGTGATGAATACAAACTGAAAATGCCAATTTTATTTTGCGGCCGTCAGCAACATATAATAACAGCTCGCAGCACCCGTAGCTATCAAGAAGGAAAGCAAAGACCAAAAACACAAATAAACGACGTAAAGAGAAATAGATAAGGAAGCCTGAAGTTCTGTGGAACCGTATGGTATGCTACGTATACGTTATACTAAAATGGACCAAACTACCAAAACTATAAGCCTATTCTGAACAAGATTAGATTATATTAAAAGCTCAAAGGATTGCACAGAGTCTAATGCTGTGAGAAATATTTTTTTTTAATATTGGCCATTATAAACATAATTTCATGAACCAGCGTAATGAATGTGCGTATATTAAATATCAATATGCTAGCGGCTATCTATACTGTTCCCGTCTAAGTTCATCAATTATTTACACGTAAAATTAGAAGATAATTTTATATTCGGCCAAAAATACAAACAGAATTTCATAAAGTAATTAGTCGGAACCGACGAGCTTGGAATTCCTCTTTTAAGGTACACATCGCTAAAATGGTCGAAAGGCTTTGCGGAGAACAATTCTCTCGAATGATCTAAGAGCTTTCTCATCTCGGTTTATTGTTGTCCATGTTTCTGCGCCGTATAATAGGACGGCAACGATAAGCGACATATAAAGCGTAAATTCTGTTCGTAGAGAGCGAGATCTGCTACTCAAACGCCTACCGATCCCTTAGTTGCAAGACTTATTCTACGCCAGACTTGGATTAATGGAGGTATTTATGCTGGTTAACAGTCGATTCCGCTGTCTTGGTACAATAAACTGTTACCTAAACAAAGGTAAAATACCTTACACGAAGCAATCGATTCCGGGTAAAAAAATAGTCGATAACAGTATTCGCATTTACAGGTGTTCGTCTGTGTGTTTGTGCGTGCCTACTATTATTTTACGCTGCGTTCGGATAACATTTTATGAATGCTAAATAACCTGACAAATCGCAGTGAGGTGGAAAAGCAAACTAGAGGAATAGACAGGCTGTCATTGGCTGGCAGTGCCGACGAGCGCAGCGACGACTTATTAATAATTTACGTGGTAATATTTCTCATACAGCTCTCGGATAAGCCAACGATATGGCAGCACCACCATCGTCACCATCGCCACCTTCATTACAAAGGCAAAAAAGTGTATAAGCAAATGAAATAAAGAAAGTAGAGAATATTATTACAACAACTGCTGCCTCGTTCGATTTCGAATCAGAAATAGCAAAGGCTGCCGGTGCATAAGAATGTGCCTTAACGTCAAAGCAAAGCGTACATGTACAGCTATATACAAAGTTGGAAAGCTAAAGAACATTGGCAGGCGAATAATTGTAGCGCAAATGAATAGGCGCACGGAATGGTTATTTAGCTGCTTGGGCCGCCATTAATATGCGTAACGCACAAATCATTAACTGTGGTGTTTGTATGCATATTTCGTCTGTCTGTTATGCCGGTAAGTACATTTATGAGTGTGTAATCCCATTTAATGGTATATTAGTAATGGCATTTCTTTTTCTCTGTGCATAAAAGTACATTCATCAGCATACTTAGTTGTCATGCTAAAGTTAGGAATGAATTAGAACTAAGTGGAAACAGCTAACGTTGTATGTGTGTGCAAGGTGTATTGAAGTTGACCTCTCATTGCTATCCGAAAACTTCGGCTTACTTATTTATCATTATTACTGCTGTACACTTGAAAGACATAATAAGTTTCTTCCAATCTTAACATCACTCTTTCATCTTAAATCCTTGTTTTCTTATAGCAATGGTTATTTTTCTGTTTTGTATTTCTTAATTCGTACCATTTCGGATTTACTTCTCATATGGTATTCTTCACTGGCTTTAACCAGCAAATCAGAAATATTATTAATTTCATGCTGTAGTCTTTGGTTTAGCTGCCGGCTTCAATTGGAACCAAGCATTTTCTGAATACACTTTCCTGCCATGTGTTGAGGGCTCAAAACTTTTTTAAGAAGTTTTTCAAGAATATTTCAGTGAATATAGTGGGTATATTCTAGGAAAATTAATCGTAATTAGCGCTAACCTATATTATTGCAAATAATTTAGTTTATTAAAACATCGTATACTTAAGTTAGCTTAGGTTAAGAGACCGAGCCTAACAGGTAACTCTCTTGGATAGCTTAGAACGCCGATCCGCTGAGGTACCTAAATCTCCTACATAATTCACCAAAATACCTGCTAAGGGCAAGTAGTTCAGTAGATCCATTTATGCATTTAACTCTAGATCAAAAGGATCTGGGGACGCACAGGAGCGGGTCGTCGGCCAGCGGACACGAGGTCAATTGCCATAGTGCTAGAATTCCAGATGCGAATGAAGATTTAACTCGTTCCCTTTTTAATGGCAACGTTAGAAAGGTGCCCTGGTTGGCTACCTCATCGGCTTTGCAGTTACCAGTGATTCCGTTAAGCCCTACACTCAAAAGATCCTGGTAATGAATTCACTAAATGCTAATTCTTTTGAAGGCAAACGCTATTTAACTAGCTTTGAGCACGCAGTTAGCGAGTTCAGCGTTATTATTGTCACTCTGCTGTCGGAATAAATGCTTATCCCTATAAAAGAAATTGAACTTCATAGCAATTCGTCTACTGCCACCTAAATTGCAGCCACTTCTGCTTGAACACTACAGTGGTCCCGTATCTTAAGATTGTTTGAGAGCTCGTTACAGAAATCGGCTCCTACAACCATCCTCCTAGATTCGACCCCTCCATAAAGAAGTTCGATGCGCCTCTTCTCCAGAAAATCCTCTCCATCCACATATCCTCGTCGTTATAAGTGAGCAGAATGATCCAAGATTTCATAAATATAGTTGAGGGAGGAATATATTTCAGCATGTCCTTTTTCTGACACTTTCACACGCTCAGCTTTCCTGAACCTTAGAGTGCACTTCGCATCAATACACCTGGCTGCAATGTCCATAGCATGGGTAAAATGTCATTAAGTGCTAAGACCAGGAAGTAGTTTTTGCCATAAGTCGGTGTATAGAAATAAACCTCTATCACAACCATCGCAATAAGCGAATAGCCATTCTCAGCGATAGTCAAACGGCGCTAAAAGCGATCTCTTCTTACGAGATCAAATCGCTACTAGTGCAGGAGTGCAGGGAAAAACTGAACAGCCTTGCGGAAAGTAACCAGGTACACCTAATCTGAGTGCCTGGCCACAGAGGTATAGCCGGTAACGAACAGGCGGACGAGCTCTCCCGCTCCGCAGCCTCCACCAAGATGGTAGGACCCGAACCCTTTACTGGGGTAGGTCCCCATACCATAAAGGAGCTACTCCGCAAGGAAGAATTAGTGGGAAGGGAAGGGCATTGGCAACAAACACACGGTATGAAACATGCCAAGTTGCTAATGGGAGGATACAACTTGAGTAGGTTCAAAGTTGTAATAAACCTCCCCAGGAACAAACTCATGCTACTGGTCGCATGGTATATCCTCTTGCGCTAACTGCCGGTTCTGCGACAGGAGCACCTGCTGATCGACTTCACAGCAGTCTGCAGACGCATAATTAAGGCCCTTGGATGCATGTTTCCGGATAGGGATCGCATCGCCTCACTAGCACCCGGTAGTCTATTAGACTTCATCAATGCGGTGGGGCTAAGTGAGTCTATGTGATTTAGGATAGGGCACAATAGACCCAAGGTCCTGGTGCTTTCCTCATCTTTCAATCAATTGGTGTAGTCTACCGAAGATGCCGATAGGAGCCATTCTTTAGCCATCATATCACATACCTTGTCCTGCTCAGTTCTGTTACAATTTCAGCCCGTTATTAAAAGGAAACCACAAACATTTTTTAAGTTAGTTTTCTTTAATAACGCATATTAAATGAACGATGTGCTCTTTGTGTTTTATTTGAAATGAACCACTTCTGCTTTCAAACAAGCCGTCAAATATACGGCCATTGATTGCACCCAAGCAACCAAAGACGAAACTCTCCAAATTTGGTGGTTGTTTGACATGTCATGTTACCTAACTGTGTGACAAACTTGTTGACTTCCAGATGGCCAATCATTTGCAGCTATGAAACTAACAACATTGACTTTAAGCCACTGATGCGTGGTTTTTGTCTTGTGTGCTGGAACAGATTGTTATTCTATTAACTACTTGTAAAGTGAATGGATCTAATGGAATTTGGTGGCAGCTACCTGTATATACAGCTATTAACAGAGATTTAGCGCACTTTCTTATTATTTCTGCAATACTTAATAACGTTACAGATAAAGTAAGTAAACCCATTTTAATGCACAAAAGCTATTTATTACTTTACTAAAAAATTAATAATTCAAAATACTTAGTTTCTTATAATAAAAACTACAATATGGTTAAGTTTACATTTTTAATTCCAAATTGATTTGGACAAATTTTAGCGCACTTTAAAAGACAAGGCAAAATAAATATTATTAACAAGGGGCGTGAAATACTTTGTGGAATAACCATTATTCTTAATCACCGCTCCACAGCTGCGTGGAAAGTTCTCTATTGACATTTGGTACTGTTCAAAAGATTAGAGTTCCATGCTTCCTCTACTCTTTTTTCGTGCATAAGCCAGTTTTTTCAATATGCTAGGGATCGTTATCTTGCATAAAGATCCAGTCTGCTGGGTTAACATCATAGGTATACAGCTCCATTGTATTCCTTAGTATATTAAGCTATGCAAATTTAGCCATATTCTCTTCTATCTTTAGTAGTGGTCCAAGTCCAAGCCACGAAAACGAACCGCAAACTTTTAAGTTTCCTCTTCCGTCCTTTACGGTCTTTTTGGTATATCTTGGATTCTTTTTTTAGTTTTTATCTTGGTATACAAATGTTTTTCCATCAAGATCAATATGGTTTATTTCGGTTTCATCCGTAAAAAGTATTATTTTTCAAAAATTTAAATCTTTTGCTCTTTGACTATGAGCGAATGCCATTCATTTTTGACAGCAGTGTTTTTTTATGCTCGGACACCCAAATAAATTATTTGCATTTCAACGCCTTCGCATTAGAAATTCTGCATAACTTAGTGCGAGAGGATTTGAAAGGATCGGACTTATATTTTATAAGATTTACTTTATCTTCGAGTTAGGTTGTTTTGCAAGGCTTACAAATTGTGTTTCGAGATGACAGATAGCGGTCATTCTTAACATTTTTGATGGCACTGTACACAAATTTTCTGAAACATTTCACTATATTAGCAATTTTTACTTGATTTTTACCATCTTTGTAAAGGTCACAAATAATTTTTCTTTAATGCAAATTAACAGTATTTTCCATACCATTTAATTAAAATTTGTAATAAAATTAACTATTAATTACAACTTCAGAACAGAGAGCGGTTTTTATATGTATTTATGTATACTATATATAAGGATACATTGGTTAGGTACGCAGCTATTTTCATTGTGAGACAAAAAATTAATTTCGGTTGCACCAAAGCTATAGTACCCATAAATAGATAATATTCAGACAGCTTGTATGGCAGCTATAAGCCAAAGTTATCGGATCTGAACATTTTTTTTTTAAAGATTACACCAAAGACTATACGCATTGAGTAATTTCTTGAAGATTTCTCGCCAAGTCCAAGAATCCAAAACTTTCCATAGCAACCATATGCTATAGCGGTGAGATATTGGTGGTTCCAATAAATTATTAGCTTTCTGTGGAAAAGGGATGGATGCAAAATTTCGGATCGGTATCTCAAAAACTCTGGTCTGTAGGGGCATAACTAAATCGCATCAGCTCAGCGTGTTGATCATTTATATATGTACATATGTACACATTTTATAGGATCTCTGACGTTTCTTTCTAGGTGTAACAAACTTCGTTGCAAATTTAATAAACTCTATTCAAGAAATAAATATTTTAAATTGGCTGTATGCTTTTCAATATCCAATTAAAAACCATAGCGCAAATTTTAGAGCTCTTACATACATATTCGGATATACTTAATTAAATATGACTGAATATTATTTTAACTGCAAAATATAAAACAGTTATTTTTCATGGCTAACGAATTAAATTCTGAACCGGCGGCAATTGCTTAATGTTTATTTTTAATTAACACAGCATTTGCGCTCACCTATATATTATATTTAAAGCTTTTCGAGTTTAAACGACTTTGAATGTAGAAATACACGTATTACAAATACAACAAAATTTCATTCGGGTAGCAATTATCACAAAAGCACAGAATTTAAAATGATTATGCGTTTTCCAATAATAATCATATACATACGTACATGTATATGTGTGTACATAACTGTATATGCAATATTCCGTTACCATATACGTAAGTTTGTACAGCGAAAGTCTAAAATTTTGTATGCATCACTCATACACTCCGTCATTCTCTTTGGACATGCCGCAAACAGCCTGTAGCGGCACGGCCGTCGCACCCCGTTTCTTCTCTTCGCAAATTGATGTCCAAAAATTACGTGCACGCACCACCAACAACCGCCCTAACAAATTGTACATAATTTTCATGCTGGCATAACCATCCCCAGATATCGGCACAGTTAAGTGTCCTGCGTCCTGCGTCCGTCGGCGGCGTTGCGACGCTTTGGCTCCGCGTGTCCTTGCCGGTCGCCTCTGCCGATATTTCAATTTGCGTAAAACCCTTTCAACGCAATCAAGCGACCAACCGCTACCGCCAGCGCCGTCTCTACGCACACGGCCACAATCTCACCGCCCGCGCGCCACATACTACCGTTATTTACCAGCAGCACTCACGAACCCCACAAGCGCCGACATGTTTACACATTTACCCATATTTTCCAATTCGCATACGGCTGCGTTACGGTGCACGTTGGTTAAATTGGAAAATCGCTCGTTGTTGTTGGTGTTGTATCTTAAAATACCAATTCGCTCGCTTAATATTCTCTTTACCGTTATTTGTTCCTTGCGCGCCTTTATTTATGCAATAATTTCTTGTTGCGCCGAGCGTTTTATCTGCGATGAGCGCCTGTGTGCTTGTTGCTATTGTATTTATCTCTCGCCTCGGCGTCGAGTAATTTTTACTTCAGCAACCACCGCTTCACCACTCACCGCTGCCGCCGCCGTCGCCGTCGCCACCACCGCCGCGATAATTTCAATTAATGCTGCACTTAATAAAAAATTTATTGCCTTCGGTTTGTTCTTTTATTGTTGCGTTACTGCCACCAATATTTACTTGTGTTACTGTGTGGTTCTTATTGTTGTTGTTTTTGCATAAGCTACGAAGTGCGCTGTAAAGTGGCGCGATACCAAAAAGCGGCTTATAATTCCCGCTGCAAACCGGACGTGCAATAACTTCGTGTTATTGTTGTTATTGCGGGCATTCTCCGCACACTGCGCCGCCGCCGCCAGCCATGTGTGGCACGTTCGCATTTGCGCGACTTTGCATTGATTTATAAATTGTGCAAGTTAATTTATGCGCGTAAATTCACATTTTGCGCTTAAGGATAGCCCGCCAAAAAAACGCACTTAAAGGAGAATTAAAAAATAAATAAAATATGTAAATATGTCAATATGTAAATATGTGAACATTAAAAATGCACACAAAACAAATTAAGTGCCGCGCTGCAACAACGACAAAATGTTGCAAGAACGCAAATTGATGGCGGCAACGGCCGGGAAGCGTGTGCATTCGCACAGATTCTCCAAATTGTTGTTGTTTTAATTTTTATTTATTTATTTTTCGGTCTTTTGGTTCATTTGGCTTATTTGTTTTTACAAATTATATTGTTTGTCCGCCATTTAAGAGACCGCTCGCCTGATTGCATTACGATGCGTTGCCATTAGCCTTTGGCCACGTGGCACTATTGGAGTGCTCCAGCGCTTGTAATCATGTGTCTGTGTACATATACATCCACTCCTTCATATATATACATGTATGTGAGGAAGCCCAATAAAACACACCCTAAGGTATGTCTCTGTGTGGTTTCTTTGTTGCCAAAATATGGTGCCATTAACGGCGCTATTAATTTAACATTATTCCAGTCATTAGGCTCTTAAGTGTTCGGATTTTTTTTTTTTTCAGACTACCCCGAGAGCAGTTCTGATACACGAAAGGCGAGCATAGTTAGATAATTTAAAGAATTTGGCAATTTTTAATTTACAATTCTCGCCTTAAATCTAGTTTACCCATCGCGTTGTTATAGTCTTCAAATCTATGTAATTTAAGAATTGTAGAGATTTCTATGATTCTTAAAAAATTTTCCTTTCTTTCCAGTAGCAGGGATTTGCATTCCCTACGATATATGAGTTGGAAAGGGATGAGGTGGACATGGTCACAGGAATAAGTATCTATACGGTTGGTTCCAAGCTAGAAAACAAAGTTTTAGGTGGTATACGAAGTTTGACATTTAAGTAATGAGACTGATTTTATTGTCACGCTTGTGGTAAACCTGGGACCTTAATCCGTGAAGATTGGCGTTTAACAGTTCGAATGTTGCCAAATACTCGAAAGATTGCGAAAACGAGTCAACAGGGTGCGCCCAGGCATCGCTCGTAGCTAGATCCTTCATCACGATAACACGCCGTGCCACACCGCCCTCAGCGTGTCTCAGTATTTGGCCTCTGAAGGGATCGCCGTGTTGCAACAGCCGCCTTATTCGCCCAACATGTCACCCTGTGACTTTTTTGTTTCTTAAAACAAAATCGGTGGTCAAAGGAACCCATTTTGAGTCGATGGCGGTCATCCAGGCGGCCGTGACGAGGGTACTCGCGGACATCCCAGTCGAAGCTTTCCAGAAATGTTACGAAGCATGGAAAACGCGCTGGAATCGCTGTACAGCTGCCCAAGGGGACTACTTTGAAGGGGATGGCAGAGTTGTAAAATAATTTTCAAATATACGGTTTTTATGGAATCAGTCTCATTACTTAATTATCATACCTCATATTCTGTGTAAGATTAGATACCAAAATCGCCTTCTGTCTAGCAGACCACTGCAGTGTCTTCGAAGCGGAGATCACAGCAATTACTGGTCTTTAAAAAAGTTTGGTCACAACAAGGAATGTCTTTATATATACAGATAGTCCGGCGGTTTTGTGATCACTAAAGTCTCAAAGCATCTCGTCTAAGATAATGAAGGAATACCTTGATCTCTTGGTAAATCTACCATAATACACGATTCACGATGAATATACAAATGGCTCCAGGATACAGTGATATCGATGGGAACTGTGAAACATACAAACTAACCAGAACAGGCACCACCTGGAATTAAACACCGGAAAAGAGAGAATTTTCATGCTTTTGGTCACTTGTATTAGCGATAAAATTAACGAACGTACCAATTATATTATAAATTTAGCTGAGTCACGACGGAAACAACGCCTAACTTGCTCAACAAGTAGACAAACGTGGCATGAAGGGAACATGGACCACAAAAATTTAAAAGGAATGATATAAGAATTCTAATTGGAGGCTAAACAGGCATAAATCCTGGGGTTGCAAGCTGAGGATTGTTAGGTGATTTTACACCATAATCGTGTGACCGACTATCACGTATGGAGCAACGCAAAGAACATATAGCCATATTTAGCGATAGTAAAGCGGCACTTAAAGCGTTATCTGCCTACGAGATCAAATCGCTAGTGGTGCAGGAGTGTACAGAACGACTGAACAGTCTATCAGAACGTAACCTTATCTGGGTGCCCGGTCCCGGGAACGAACTGACTGATGAACTCGCTCCACAGCATCTACCAACATGGTAGTGCCTGAAGTCCTCATTGGGAGAGGTATTGGCAACAGCTCCAAGGCATGCGCCATGCCAAGTTGCTAATGGGTGGTTACAACCTTAGCAAGTTTAAATTTGTGTTCAACCTCCCAAGGAATAAATTTCTGCTCCTTGTCGCATTCGACACTGGCCATTGTAAGCTCAAGAAGTACTTATGTAACATAGGCATTGACCATTCTAATGCAAATTGCCGGTTCTGGGACGTGGAGCCTGAAACTCCACAGAACCAGCTTTCCAAATAGGGATCATATCGCCTCAATAGCACCTAGCAGTAGATTATAATTTATCGAGATGTTCAGATTAAGTGAATCGTTGTGACTTAGCAGAGGGCACAATAGACCTTAGGTCGCGGTGCAATCCTTATTTATTAATTAATTTATTTTTTTTTTTTTAACTAATTAGCAGACATGCCAGTAGACTAGAAATCTTATATAACGACTAATGTGGAAGCTGTCAAGAGGTAGAAGACCAGTAAACATCTTCTATGCGACTGTAAGGTAGATATAAAGAAAAATAATCGAAACTGTCTGTCGTGAGTTTCTCGACGACGTCTTTGAGGTTGCTTATTTTTAAAAAAGACGCATTCTGCAGGTATATAACCTCCTCTTTGTCCATAAATTTTTGCCCAGCAAGAGATCTTTTGAAGTTTGGTTACAAAAAACAAGAGAATCTCAGAAACTGGTGGATATCCTCTTTTCGAAATATAGGACAGTCTTCGTCTTCTACGGATTACGTACGCCTGTTAAAGTGCATCATTTCGACTATTCATGGGTTCCTGGTTTGTACCAGTTATTTGATAAAAAAGAAAGAAAAAAAATGTTTCCGTTGAAGGATAAATTTAACAAAACGAATAGGCTAGTCTATATACGGCTATCTTTAGAATCGTCTGAACTTATTCATAAATTGGTATGGATCCTCATTTCTACTACTTGAACACGTAGTAGTAGAAAAAAAGAAAAGTATCGCGAATCGTAACTGACAGTTTTCTTCGATTGCAGGGGCGTGGTGCATCGTGAGTTCTTGCCACAGGGAAGAACGGTCAATAATCAATCCGCCAGAAACGCCCGGATTTGTGGAAGAACAAAAATTGGCTTTTGCACCACGATAACGCCCCTGCTCACACACATCGTTGCTTGTGCGCGACTTTTTGGCCAAAAACAACACACTAATGATGCCGCAGCCACCGTATTCCCCAGATCTGGCCGCCTGTGACTTTTTCTTGTTCCCTAAACTGAAGAAGCCCATGAAAGGACGACGTTACGCTTCTCTTGACGAGATAAAGACGGCATCGAAGGAGGAGCTGAAGAAGATAAAAAAAATGATTTTTTGAAGTGCTTCGAAGATTGGAAAACCCGTTGGCACAAGTGTATCTCATGGGGATTACTTTGAAGGGGACAAAGTAGATATTCATGAATAAATAAATAATTTTTTAAAAAACACAAAATTCGCGGTACTTTTTGAACACACCTGGTATTTTATGATAATATAGGTAATGGCTTGAATTTCTGTGGAAAAGGAGTAAAGATATCTCCCAAATGCTACCAAAAACTCGCTTTGCTCGTTGGTAAAACATATTATTATACAGTTACGGATTTTCCTGTATCACTCAGAGGGAACTCATAAAGCTAATATAGACTTACAGTGACTTTCAAAAATATTTCTTTTCTCTGCAGAAAGGCCTTCGGGAGGTAAAAAAAACATAGACTCTAAAAGGCTTCGGATTAAAATGAGGATAACTTGAGCGAACAATATGAAGGATATCTAAACATTGGTTATCTTAAGGTAGTCGGTTTTCGAATGACACAAATGTACGGGAAGGCAAATACGGATATTCGAATTAACATTTACAACATGTGTGTACCGGTATGCTTTTACTAAGTATATCCGCGCTCATATTTAGCTGAAAAATATATACCATTTCTTTTATGATTTCACAACCATCATCTAAAGCTTGTCAACTTGTGTAAGAATTGCAAAATAAAACATGTTTTCTTTCACTATAGCTTCATATATCACTATTAAAACACATGCCACGTTCTTACATATCTTGATATCAATCAATTATCTATATTATTCACGATATAAGCCACACATTATAAATGGTGAACTATATGCTCATGAATGCCTATTACTGTATTTACGCTCATGAACATTGCTTCTGGATCAATTACGAGTAGACATAACCATAATTGAAATTTATTGAATGTATTTGAGCCTAATCAAGTAATTAATTCAATCTATTGACCCTTGCGATTAACCGGCACGCACCATACACACACATATACGACTGTAAGTGCGGAGGGATACAGAAAAGCTTACACTTAGAAAGCAAATCTCAAATAGCAACTATCAGCTCATTGTAGTCTAGCGTTTCTTGAGCGCAACCACAAATCATAATTTTTCAGCTTGTGAAAATTTTCAACATTTCGGTGCAGCTGCAACAACAACATAGCTTTCTTCCACGCAGAAGTCAAAGTACTTGCCGCCTTACGAAGCGTGTGATGCCACCCACAAGCTCGACGCTTGGAGCATCAAACGCTTGCACATAGTTACGCATACATGGAAGAATTTATGTGCATGTAATTATAGGCATATTTAAGGTTATATATACATATACAAAATTCATTAAACTTGATCTTGCTGCCGAGAGGCCGACAGGCCGCCATTAACATACCGAATTGTTTGCGTATGCTAATTGAATATTAAAAATATTTTTCTACTTGACTACCGTGTTTGAAATGCGAAAGCATACAGACAGCCCTGCTTACTCTAGCACCCGCAATGCCAAGGGGAAAGCAGGCTGTCTGTACTTAGGTGGAAGTGGTTATACGTATGCAAAGAGCGTTGCCATATTGTTTTAATTTTCGGTATACTTCACTGCATATCAATTATTTTTCAACTAGATTTTTCAATTTGGAAAACAGCGAAATCTTAAGTTCCAAGAAATCATTTTCAGAGCAATATGGAATATATAGTGAAACAAGTGTCTAAGTTAAACGGAAAAAATTTGTTACTAAACGGGTTTATTTAAAAGCTATAGAATGCTAGGTTTTTGAGCCCAACAAACTCCCTCCGAAACAAAATCTCTTTCACCGATTAAAACCATTTCAATTTCGCTACTGTGGAAGGATAATAAAAGGGGTGGAAACTAAAACCGCAGGTAAAACCTGTATGATAATAGTTATTAGAAGTAACAATGAAAGTGGTCAGCATCTCCTATATTTCATAAGTAAGACTATTGAAAATTGTAGACTGTTCTTCATTCGAAATATAGCCGGTGGATGATTTTAGATCCAGGGAAACTGGATACATGCTGGGTCCCAAACATCCTTGCTCACCTGGACCACAGCTTCGCGGAGCTTACTCTGTCAATCTTAGCAGGCCGAGAACAAAACGGAGATCCTCTGTCTTCTGCATTCTAACACTGGATCTATGAAAATATGCTTTCTGTCCATTAATTATAAGAAATTTCTGCATAAGTACGATAATACTGTAAGTACATGTAAAGGGTGATATTATTACGAGATTCCCAATTTTTTTATTTTGTGGTGATCGTGACTTTTTGATTCAACCTGAATTGAAACGGAACTGCCGGCATAAACTTTAGACTTTACAGACCCTCATATAAAAAAAGTCTAACGTTGCGATATCACACGATCTTGGTGGCCAGGCTTGACACGGCTCACGCGTAATCCGTTACAAAAAGGTTGAAAGAGGTACCTCTACATGCATTACCCATTATAATAAATTGTTTCTGTTTAAGACAGAATTGAGATTAAAAATCATAACTTTGACCTCTTAAAAAACTTATTTAAACTACAAACAAGCAAGTCTTTTGAGAACTAAGAAGCAAATCTTTCAAAATGGTCTGTCAGACCAAACGGTGGTCCTAACCAAAGT
The DNA here is from genome assembly GCA_037783105.1 of Bactrocera zonata. Classification (NCBI taxonomy): domain Eukaryota; kingdom Metazoa; phylum Arthropoda; class Insecta; order Diptera; family Tephritidae; genus Bactrocera; species Bactrocera zonata. The sequence goes on from JBAWJQ010006124.1 coordinate 108,811, forward strand.
AATTTTTTTTGGTGGAATAATATAGTAAATTGTTTTGAAAAACAAAAACTGGCAACACTAAGAAAAAGCTTCGTAATAATCTATCTAGTCATTGTTCAGTAATTTGAGCGTAGGCACGCTGTCAATACTTCTTATAAATACAATTAAGTTCATTCCTTCGTAAATGTGTAGGTTGCTGCCACTCCTACTATGAATAATTCTTTGTATGTATGAGTTTGCATCTGCCTACGTGAGAAGTGAGAAAACCATCGGCATAGAATATGGGCTGTCAATGCAAAGTAGGCACGGCTAATATATGTATAAATGAGTTATGTGTGTTGCATACTTCCACAAGTGTGCTATAAATAATAAAAGTTGAAAAACATAATAATAAAGTTTAAAGAGCCTTCCGAATAAAAAATACATTATTATTGTTTAATAAAAAAAACGAGCTGCCTCAAAGTTCATAAACTCTTTAATTAGTGAAACAGTTTTTGCATAAATTAAATAATTGCGCGTACTTAACGAAAATTATTAGCATATGCACGCGCTGGTTGCTTCGAGACACGCAGTGTTCGTGCACAAGTAAATTTTATTCAATAAATCGTACGTGTTAGTGTATGAGGACTTTCTTCTGTCATATATGTACATACAATATATTATTCACTAGGTATATAAAAGTGTGTATATATGGTATGTGGCTTCAAATAAAATTTAAACAGCTGAAATGCATTTATTTTATTTTGGACTTGAATTCAGTACTCTTTTGAAAAAATTCTACTTCATCGGGACGAGTGGAGCAAGAACACACTTTCTGCTCAAAATATCCACCAAAATCATTTGAACGGACTTGCGAGAGATGTCGAGCGATTTTGAAGCATCATATTCTTCACTTTTTTTTTAATTTTCATCAGGTGAGTCAGAGGCCGAAGGTCGTCCTGAACAAGATGTGTCTTCAAGGATCTCTCGACCGTCTTTGAAGACTTTGTACCAATAGGAGGCTTGTATTTTCAATAAAACTGAATCACCGTTAGACTTTTCCAACATTCACAACCATTCCGCACACACAATTTTTTTAGAGTTACAAAATATTAGGCGAATTATTTGTTCGGTATTTCTTTTTTTTCATTGTTAAAATCGCAACGCACTTCTGAGGCACTGCCGACTTAAACAACTTGTTTTCCTGAATGTATGTCGTTAGGTAAGTTACGGATTCATAGCTGATTTTTTTGATGGGGATGGCACTTCAAAACGCCTTGAAACGATTGCAAGTTTACTTAGACGATTCGTTAACCCAGTAACTCACTGAGTTTCGAGTTAGTGAATGAAGCCTTGCTTGATATTGTTAAGGCGAGACAATCAAGATAGATATGTTGAGGTGTTTATACCTCTTCTTTTTCTAGAACCTATAAATTAGGAAAAGCTTTAATGATGCAGGAACTATTTGTAGCTATCCAGCAGAAAAATTCACGAAAGAGAGCGGAGCCTCGATCTGTTCCCATTCTAGTGATTTGCTTTCGATTTCGCTCTCGCTTGAAACTCAAATTATTCTTTTCACGAAGTGTTTCGATTGCTTTGATAGTAAGGTTAGGTACATCTTAACTTAGTACATCTTAACATCTTAGCTTTGAACTTACTGTTCACAATCCGTTCTACTAATACAGTGGTAAGTCAACCTTGGTTAGAAAACCTCTGCAATAGTCTCCAAACCTGAAGCTAATGTTGATAGAATTTTCCTGACAATAAACTCTTGCGGTAGGCTTTTCTCCCCACTTGTACGTCGATTTTTACCTACCCATATCTCTTTCTTAGCCTACTTCTTTACTTGGCTTGAGGTTCACAAGGTAGACCAAACCGGTAGCTCCTCCTTGTCTAAGTATTGAGCCGATTCGACATCGAAGAGGTACCGTTCGCCGCCGTCCAGATTTAGTCCCGTGCGACAGATATTTGCTTCGACATTCGAAAAGTCATCGGACAGAAATTTGAATGAAACGAATAGATTATCGCCGCCACAGAGGTCTTCTTTTAAGACTTCCAGAAATATGATTTATGAACGGGTTAACGAATATGGAGCTAAATGGAGACCAATTTAAGAAAGGAATCTCAAGTAATGAAAGTTACAAGCACTTAAAACTTTCAGTTAGGATTTCATTCAATTAGACTATTCTATGAATCTGACTTGATTAAAACTAAACTTAGTTGTCAAAACTAAGTCTTGTGCCGTGAACAAAATTTATTAAGTTTGACTCAAAGTTTGTAGCACCAAAAAGGAAAGGCCAAAGTTCCTATAGAGTATTTACATACATAAAAGATCAGCATGACAAGCCGAGTCCATATATCCTTAACCCTCTAACTATTTGCAAACAAATCCATTAGTTTTTGAGATAACGATCAGTTATTTCTTCTCCCGAAGAATCTGCTCATTGAGTGAAACCGCCGATTCCGATTACTATAAGATGTAGCTGCCATACAAACTAATCGAGCAAAATCAAGTTAAGTTAAAAATCTTATACGTCAAACAACGTCGTTAGAAGTAATTAGCCGAAACGCATCGATGAAGGGTATTAAAGAAGCATTATATTAATATATTTAATAATCCAACTAAATTTCCATTTTCTTGAGTAAAAACTTTTCACTGTTTTCACTGTCAGCTGTCAAATAAAATGTGTATGTGTAAGCGTAATTGAGTATATTTGAACGCTCAACTCGTCGACATAATTACCCACTAAATTGGCCTTTCCTTGCTTATTTAATGCTTTTTTTTTCAAAGCTTTGCCAAGTTGTGTGTAATGCCATACATAACTGAAATGTGTGCACAAGCCATAGCAGTTATGTATTCAGTGTTAACGGAGACCTACGCTTTTGGATGTAGTGGAAACACATGTCTGGTAAACCTCATATGGTTCGACACTTCCCAGAAAGGAAACTACGTTTATATACGGCATGTGGGCATAGGTGCTTGACCCGAAAGTATCTGAAAAAAGTACAAAATATGTATATTGTCACTTTAAAAAATATATTATACAATGAAAGGTTCCAAAAGTTAGTTTTGTTTAATAATTACACCTCCCTTAAACGATACAGACTCAATAAAAGTGAGAATAGTCACTCCGATGTAAAACTTCCATCAAAGGTTGCTAGTAACAAACTAACAATCGTTCTTAGAGGAAGACTTGGAACACTCCTAACACAGGGCGTGCCACAAAATGCTTTTAGGGAGAGACAAAAAGTTCAGTGTTTGTATGAAAAAGAAAAAAGTCGAATGCAATACAGTAATGACCATTACATGGCATTTATTTCTGACTTTGGAACTTCAAGAATCACTTTAGGAAGAATTGAAGTGTTGACAGAATATAGAAAGTATGCTGATAAAGTTGGAGTGTTAGTGTTTATGTCTACATATCTCCAACTTTTCAGTCTGATAGAACTCGGCCAGTGTGGGTGGAAAAAAAAAACTCAAAAAGTTGATCAAACACAGTAATTTATGGAATCCTGCTTAGTTGGAACTACCCAAGAGCACAAACTGCAATTGTTGCGGTTAGAAATCCTTTCAACTTCCCCTTTAAACCGTCAGGTGCAACAATTCAGTTTATGCATGAAATAAACACACTATCATATTCTGCCAGACGGAGAACAAATGCTCATGGAGTATCCTTACAGCGGTGAAGTATGTGTAATTAATACACACATGGTTAAGCATTTTAATTATAGCAATAGTTTTGAAGTTTAGGATAAACTGTAGCCAAGGCAAAGTGCATTCGAAGAGTGCAAGTGGCACCGGAAATACAATTATATTCATACGAAGATACAAAAATATTTTTAAGCAGTTACAAGTAGTCTGGAGCTATCGTATTAAAGATGGAGGAGCTCATACGAATTACAAACTGACAATTAAATTTTTCTGGACAACAAAAGATCCGGTATGAAGGTCATGCGGCACGCTTATTATGATATTCTTATATAATATAATTGTAAGATGAAATACTTTACACCAGCCATGAAGATTGGCTTCTCCCTACATAGCTTTGAATTATTTTGGCATACTGTTCATATTACCGGAAACTCACCACGCACTACAACAACCATTCGCAACACTATTTGACGATACAGAAGGGTCTCAGCTCAGATATACTAGACTCCCCCGTAATTTTAAAACCTTCCACATACAGCAACATATTTGAAGGTCTACAGAAGTTCCTAATTGCAAATGTGATATCCCTTTGAACAATTTTTCGAATTTTCTCTCTTATTTTGTTACTTATCTGTCTACTAGAATTGAAAATACTATTGATATACTTGTATAAAAGGATTTTTATAATTTCCGAGATTCATACAATTTGGAACTTACTCAGATACACACTTTGCATCTATTGCTATTAAGTGAAGATTTACAGATTTCAGAAACATATCAATCTTACTTTTATCTACCTGTGAAAAATTACCTACTATTTTATAATAATTTTTAATTATTTTGATAACTTGAATTAAGTCATAATATGTTACTTTTATTTTTAGGCTGCTTACGAGGTGAAGAAAAGGCAATGAAGTTTGCAATACGCAATACTGAGAATTTGGAGGGGACCAAATAATAATCTTTCAAATATTTGAATAAGCTTTTAGAGGCGAAACTACCAACTGGAATATTTTTAGACTTTCAAAAAAATGTGGTTGGTTATATATTCGCCAAGTTATTAAGCAATGAGGATGCATGGCTTAAGTCAAACCCATTGAATTGAAAATTAGAACAAGCTGAATACTGATATGATTACGAATTTCTCAATCTTCGAATTCAGAATGTCTCTACAGATGTACGAGGTATGACAATTAAGTAATGAGACTGATTCCATAAAAACCGTATATTTGAAAATTATTCTACAACTCTGCCAACTCCTTCAAAGTAGTTCCCTTGGGCAGCTATACAGCGATTCCAGCGTGTTTTCCATGCTTCGTAACATTTCTAGAACGCATCGACTGGGATGTCCGCGAGTACCCTCGTCACGGTCGCCTGGATGTCCGTAATCGACTCAAAATGGGTTCCTTTGACCACCGATTTTCTGTTAGGAAACAAAAAAGTCACAGGGTGACATGTCGGGCGAATAAGGCGGCTGTTGCAACACGGCGATCCCTTTAGAGGCCAAATACTGGGACACGCTGAGGGCGGTGTGGCACGGCGCGTTGTCGTGATGAAGGATCCAGTTACGAGCGATGTCTGGGCGCACCCTGTTGACTTGTTTTCGCAATCTTTCGAGTACTTGGTAATAGTAGACTTGATTCACAGTTTTCCCCGGTGGAACGAATTCTTTGTGGACGATTCCACGGCTATCAAAAAAAGGCAATAATCATCGTTTTCACATTCGACTTGCTCATGCAAGCTTTTTTCGGGCGGGGGGCCCGCGGATACAACCATTGTGAGCTTTGGCGTTTGGTTTCCACGACTAAAAACACTCTTACAAGTTTAGCGTACGCTTCCGAAGCTGTTTCGCCCAGTCTGGCGCAAAATTTTATCGCGACGCGTTGCTCTTTATTTCGTTGTTCCATTTTCGTGACGAGCACTACAAACACCCGTCTACTCAACTTGACGCAGAAGGCGAACTAAATAAGCTAGAGCGATGGTACATGTATCAATGGAAAGGGGAGGAATTCCGGAAAAAGAGGAAGGGAATTTCAAGGTCACAAATTTTCCACAAGCGCGGCCATAAAATCAGTTTCATTACTTAATTGTCAAACCTCGTACATGCAACATTCTTATTTGGGTATATTTAAAAATAATACGGGAATTTATTAGGAAGAACAAGCAGAACACTTCCATCAAGACATAATGGAATTAGAGAGACGTTACCAAGGCTAGTATATTTCGGGTTAATAGGAAAAACTTCTAAGAAATGTTAAAGGAAATGAAAAACTGTTAAATTGCAAACAAATTCATATATTCTTCTATTCTTTTTTCATATATTCTCATAAAGTTATAAACATAGCTTTAAGAATTTTAATTGTGTAAACTGATTTTTGAAGGTAATGCAAGAACAATTTTTTTTAAACAAATGTAAAAATTTATAATTTTATTATTTTACAATGCGTTTTGACAAGTTGTGAGCATCCTTATTGCAAGAATGAGCCCTGAATGAATGAACGGTGTCTCTAAATGAGAAAAAAAATTAAAAGCTATTTTGTTGTCATTTGTATTTTGAATGTTTTAGATATTAAGTGGTTGCATTAAAAAAAGAGATCTTGCATTTGTACACGCAGTTGTTGTTGTAGTCCAAAAGGAGTAGAAATTTTCCCTGGCAATTTAAATTGAATATACAGGAACTTCCGTTTAATGCATTTCCTCAAACAACTGCTTACTTAGCTGAATACATATGCATTTTCAATTACAGGGCGACACATAAATATGCCGAAGTAAATACAGACACGCATGCGTGTTATTACTTTTTACGGTTATGGCTGTAATTAAATACATTTTACGTGTCATTCATTACGCTCGACTATCAGCGGCAATTTCAAAATGATTATTAGCATCATTATCGCCAGGCAGCATTCGCATAGTCAACAAGCCGCAATGAATGACAAAAAGCGCCAGCGGCATATATTGGTTTCAACTTTTTCCACAACACACATTTCTTTTAATGTACGACACTTTGCTCTGCTTCCGCATGTGTGTGTGTGTGTGTTTGCAACTAGAATGGCATATTTTACTATTCACCAGCCAAACGTCAGTGGCACAGTGATATTTGCTTCATTTGCTGCTTGCCTCATTGCCATTGCTGCCACATTATGAGTATATTACACACCATAACTTCAAATGTGCCCAAGCTCCCCGGCTGTCACTGTCTCCATGCATTCCTTTGCTGGCTGCCAACTGTGTGCGACACCGCAACAACTAAAGTTTTTTGTTTAATATTTGCTTGTGTGTCTTTAGATTTTATTTTATTTGAGTTTGTTGCCCTGTTTTATAGTAGTTAATGCTGCTTTTTGCTCCATTTAGCTTTTACTCTTCAACTTATCGCATCTCACTACACGCTACTCGCAACCACATACACATTGCCACGTGTATACTTGCAACAACATACTCGTATTTACTTGCCGCTTTTATTTATTTTAATTCATATTTATTTACTTTTATGTACGAATATAGTACACATAGTAGTAATATTCCCCCTAGCACCGCATACTGGCATCACATATCCCTTTTATGCACACACCGTTTCGTTTTATGCCCTTTCTCGCTCGTCCTTTATGTGGTTTTCTGTATCGCTCCTTGACGCTTTCAGTGTTGTGTCTGCAACTTCTCGTTCGTTTGTGGCACTGTTGGGGTGCGGTGTGGAATTTGCTCACGGTTTTGAGATGGCACAGAAGAATTTTTTTAATAAAACACCTACTTTGCGGTTTTTAGTCAATGAAGCCAATCGTTCGCAATGACATTTCGAGTTAGATTGCTGTACTTACATACATACATATATGTATATACTCGCAAGTAAAAGGTCTATACACAATTCTTTCTGTATTTGTTACTAAAGTATTCTAACTAAAGAACAAGTGTTGGAAGCTTAACTTTCAGGTAGTACTAGTAGTCTAGAAATATTACAAAAAAATTGAATCCAAAGAAAATCGATTTGACATTAAACTGGACCCAAAAAAACTTTCAATGTTTTCTTTGTATACTACGGAGATTTCGTCCGAAATGGCGTAACAAATTCTGGCAAAATGTGTGCACTTAATATTAATATTAACAGGATGTTTATAGCATTTAAACCAAATATTTTACGAGTATAGTGAAAATTAAGACTTATTCTACCAGAAAAATTAACGGTCTACTAAAAAGCTGGAATGTAATTTTGCTTAGTCGACTCGTTGGAAAGTTATTTGAGGTCGAAGCCCAATCATAAATCGTAAAAGATCTTTTTAATTGCTTTTATACTCGTATTATATAAATATAATTACTGGCATTAAAAAATTATTTAAAATTTTCATTTTCTCACGCCTCTGGAAAACTTAATCTTAAAGAAATTATTATTCTTGCCGACAATATTAGATGTTATTTGTTGATTTCTATATACTGAGATTATCAATTTATCATACACACTCTTCTGAGTACAACACCTTTTAATAACCAAATGTAAGGAACCATAGTATCCATACATAATAGAAGTTTTAGTACAACAGGTCGTATACGTAATTTACATAAGATCTAGAACATTTAGAGTACATAGACATAGAAAAGTATTGCTAAGAGTTATGTTGTGATAACTATAACGATTTCCACATTATCCGCCTATTTGTGGAAAATTAATGGAAAATAAGTAAGGAAGTGCTACGTTCGGATGCAACCGAACATTTTATACTCCTGCAACTTGTAATAACCAAAGCCAGCGAAATACTTTGTGGTGTAAAACGTCAATCAAGGGATTGGGTTCCAAGCAATTTTGTATACACATATACTATATATAACTCATACACTGACCGAAATGTAGGTTTTTAGAAAAACTTAAATCATTATATGCAATAGAGTAGGAGTTGGAGTAGTAGCAAACCTATTTTATCTATTAATATTCCACATAATAAAACATGGTTCCCTGAGATTAATGAAGTACTTCACATATAATCACCAACCATATGGAGTAAGGTCAATCGAATGTTCGTCAATTTTGATATTAGTATATAGCGGTTAGGTCAAGTTTTCGTTCAAAATTTGTCTACTTTTGACAAACAGATATAATGGTAAGTGTAAAAAATCCTTACCATTTTCATTGAGATAACTCACATATTGACCGCTATATGCGGTAAAAAGTTACCCGGAAGTTCGAGAATCTTTATATTAAGTCGCACATTGAACCATGATCTCCATCTATCTATCTCCATGATGTCATCTATAGATAGTCAGTTTGTTGCCTGATTCAGACACTTTTTTGGTTTTTTATTTTGGTATATTAGGCCTGGTTGTGGTTCGATTTCGCCTATTTTCGTGCTGTTATATAGGAACGTTAGAAGAATATTATGTACCGAACTTGGTTGAAATCAGTAGAGCAGGACCCGCGATATTCGATTTCACCTAAAAGAGTTCGGTGCCATGCCCATTGACTAATTTTAACCCCAGTCTTCATAAAACCGGCTAATACCATTTTGGTGGTAAATTTGATTGTATCGGGAGTTTATGGTTATTGATTTGTCGTGCTTTTAGTAGTTTTCACATTCCCGTTATATGAGCAGTGAGCTGGGCTTTGATCATGATTTCATTAATTTTCATACTGCCGGTGGGATTTATCTTGAGCGAATTTGGATATTTTGGCCTTTTTAATTAATGGCGTTTTATATTATTAAATTTGGTGTAAACTAAAATCCCCATGATTTTTATTTCTATTCTAAAAGTCTAATTGCTCTCCTTTATATATCTTCCTAATTCCATCCCAGAAGCCATTAACCACAGAATATTCTAAAAGCAGATGAAGAATGCCTAAAATTTTTTTATAGAGGTGCAAAAAGCAGCAAAAGTCAATAACTTAAAAAACTTGCTTGCTTGCCTAAAAAATTGTTCAAAACCGACAAATAGACGTGCTTATATGAGCTGGGAGAACAGAATTTTGAACATGTTGCATATGTCGTGGCAAGAATGTAAAACGCATGCCACCGACACAACAAAAACAACAGCGTTCTAAAGGCAACACCAAATGCTTGACAAAAATGTTTCGAGTAACAATAACAACAACAACACCGAAAAACGCTTTCCTTCTTAGTGTTTTCTATTTTTTGCATTTCGCCTCATTTCTTATATCACTTATGGCGTAGAAATACTAGTTCGGCGCTTGTTGTTGTTTTTAGTATATACAATTTTTTGTTGCTGTTGCTATCGTAGTACAACCGCCACTTGTGTTCCGTTACTATGAAGAAAATTCGCACTCGTAGTTTCCTGCTGATTGTAAAAGCGACCGCAACTCCGCTTGAAAACATTGCTCTCTATTTTATATTGAAGAGATGTACAACGAGAGGGAGAGTGAGAGAGAAATCGCGCTATAAACAGTTAAGAGCATTCATATGCTCACCACGTCATCGCTCCTCACTGCCATTTTATGTTCGAAAGTATATTGCGTACTCACCTTAATGACGACGTCGTCGCCAGCAACTAAAAGCAGGCAATAAACTTGGCGTAATGAACATTGTCTTTGTTGTATGCGCAGACCCATTTTACTATTCTTGTTGCTATTTGTTATCCTTGCTGCAGCAGCGAACAGACCATGCGAGTGAAGTGAAAAAATGCCGGCAAACATTCGTAAAAAACTTCCGATCACAGGCGCGATGCATTGCCGATGCTTTTGCTCTGATTTTTATTTCCTCTGTTATTTTATTTCATTTTCTATATCGTTTTTCCTCGTGCACGAATCAATGAGCGAGTGAATGTTGCACGAATGCCACAGCAGACAATAATAGAAGGCAATAACAACAACAATAATGACAGTGATGTGTTAGCAATAGCGGCAACTACTACGATACTCCGGCGATTACGACCGCGGTAACGACAACGACAACGACCATTTCAACGATGGCGATGAACGACCGCGCCGCCAACGACACTGACACTATGCACAACAAGAACGAATGGCAGCAAGTTGTATATATACGACGGACTACGACAATGATGGCGTTGCGGATAGGGCAAACGAAATGAGCAAAAAACGACGCAGACTTGTCTGCGAGTTTCGAATTTTGCTTTTATGCATGTGATAATAAATGTGTGTTGTTATAATGCGCTATTGCAGCAGCGATGCCATGCAGCCAGCCGCGGCATCAACTACTTTATGCATCGGGAAAATTTTACAATTTCACATTTATTTAGGCAAAAATTAAGGAGACTTCTTAAAAACGCTTAACTTGTTCAGTAAGCAAAACTTTATGTGTGCCTAGTTTAGTCTGAGCAGGCCTTTCCAACATATCTTTGCCGGAATTAATATATATGAAGCTTTTTTGCGCCTCAACGTATGCTACAAATTATTTCAAACACAATTTCTACTTTTAAACAAGTTCTACCTCAACAAATGCATGCTTCTGCCGTCAGTCAATCAATCAGCCTCTGGAAGTGAATGTATGAATTGTTCACGCATACATACACAGCTACACACAGCGAATCGACCGACCGACTGCCGTCAACACACACACGGATGCAGCACAATGACCCGACATACTCGAACGTTGACTTATTTCTATTCGATTGCCAGCGTGCTGCGGCACAATTTTTTATGATCATCATAATTATTTGCGAATTGTTGTTGCTTTGGCAATTTCCAGCTTCCTCCTGTCGCTGCAACTACAACTATGGCTGCGGCGGCGACTTCTGCTGCTCGCAGTCGTTTACGAGTTATCGTCCTTCATTTGCGTCCCCATCGTCTATTGCCGATGTCATAAACTTAAGTTGCAGCTACTTCAAATGCTGCTGCTTCCCTGTCGTCGGGCGCCAATATCCAACGTGGAGCAACCTTAGGGAGCCCTTGTAACTTCCGCTCTTGACTTGAGCGCCAATTTTCTCGTTAGCGAAGTGGAAATGCCAGCCGCTCTTCTGCGAACTAAATTTATATCGCAGAGCATTTCTCTTCCGTTACTTTTGCGTTCGCTCAACACATTCAGCTCTTTCAGGTAAAACAGTTAAGGAGCAAGAGGCTGCCTCGCTTTCGGTTACACTACACCGCAATTATTTCGAATTTCAATGACGTCACTGAGGTTTGTTGTTGCTACAATTGTAGATACTTAAAATCTGAATTTGGCATGAATGAAAAGTACTAGAGCTTTTTCATGTCACTGCTCTATGGGTTTGTACGCCATGGTACTCCGTTAAATCCTTTGCACGGCATATAAAAATATATACTTACATACATACATATGTATATGTAAATGTACGTACATGTTTTTTTTCTGGAGTAGTTGAAACTTGATTGTACATTTTGTTCCCTAAGAAAACACTTTGAAGGATAAGATTAAATATTCAGGAAAGTACCATTAGGAACAGATTTGTTGACTTTACTCCGGACTCCAGCACTCGAAGTGTAACAAATTAAAAAAGCCATAAATTCGGTTTGCAAAGTTTTTTATTTATTTTAAAGTACAAAATGTGTGAAACAGTCATAAATTCAGGACCAATTCACCTTCGCTCGATATGACCACCTTTTGCCTTAACTATGGCTTTAAGACGGTCAAAAAACGAATCGCAAGCTACCCGAATGTGACTTGCCGGTATTTTGGCCCACTCATTGACAAAGGCTTTCTTCAGAATCTCGAGGTTGGTGTATTTTTTACTTTGGACCTTGCTCTCCAAAATGGCCAAGAGAGAATAATCGATTGGATTTACATCTGGTGAATTATAGAGGCATTATGTGACCTTAATGAAATGCGGAACGTTGTTTTTCACTCGCGCATTGTGAGACGGTGTTGAGTCTTGTTGAAACGTTCATGGTTTGCGACCGAAATGTTTGTTTGCCCACGGCTTCAAAGCAGCCTTCAGAATACTTTCCCGATAATATGTCCCATTAACTTTGACGCCAGGCTCGATAAAAACAATTGGAGAGCGCCCATCTGCGGTGACAGCGGCCCAAACCATTATTTGTGGCGGGTGCTGCCTCCTGGTGGCCAACCGATGACTTAGATTCTCGTATGAACGGCCGGTCAAGTAAACCCTATCGTTTTGAGAGTTTACGAATTGCTCAATTGGAAAAATTTTTTCGTCAGAAAACACAATGTTCGGTATTTAACCGCTTTCGGCCAAGCGAAGCAACTGCTTCGCTCTATCAAGTCTTACTTGTTGCTGCTTCAGTGTGAGATCATGGGCCTTTTGGAACTTGTAAGGCCTGACCTTAAATTCATTTTTCAATATGCGTCGAATGCTGCGGTCGGATATTTTCAGTTCTTTAGCCAATTGATTGGCACTTCGTTGTGGATTTCGCCCAAGTCGCTTCTTCACTTTCCGAACCATCCCACGTGACGTTGCAGTCTTTTTATGACCACCTCCATGGCGTTTTGCGATGCTACCAGTATCATTGTAACGAGTGATGGTGCGATAAATATAAACTTTAAGGTGTTTGAGCTCACGAACAATTGCTGGCTGTGATTTTCCAGCTAAATATAAAGCAATCACACTATTAGGTTTGAATTCCATCGCTGATCACTTTTTTTTGCATTAACTTTTGGCAAAACGCTTTTGTACACTTGTGAACAATACTCCGAACTGTCATTCAGCAAATTTATAAACAGCTGATCCAGTGCGACAGCCACGCGAACGTATATGTATGTAATGTGATGTTAGATTTCTCAATGAAACTGAGGGAGCAGCTTATTCGTATGTGACATATTAATATTATCCGGTATTGCCAAACATAGATCAAATTGGATCCATACGATCCCTATTTCTCATAAGCCTTATATACATGGCCTTCAGCGAATTTCGTTTCATCTCTTCGATCGACTGAAAGCGGGTTCCACGGAGCGGCAATATCAGTTTGGGGAACAAGAAAAAATCACATGGAGCCAAATCTGGTGAATACAATGGATGGCCGGAGACATTCATTGCGTTTTTGGCTTTAAATTCGGTCACCATCGTACATTTTTTGAAAAAAAAAAAAATTCAGCTTTATCGGAACGAGTCGAGCAAGAACACCAAAATACCTAAAATATTCACCAAAATCATTCGAACGGGCTCGGGAGAGATTTCGAGCTCTCTATCCATCTCTCTAACATTTGCCTGACGATTTTCAGGCACCACATCCTTCAGTCTTTTTAAATTTTCATCAGTTGAAGAGGTCAAAGATCGTCCAGAACGAGACAAGTCTTCAATGATGTCTTGATTTTCCTTTAAGGCTTTTTACCACTCGTAGACTTGTGTTTTTGATAAAACTGAATCAGTGCAAGCCTTCCAACATTCGCAACGATTCCGCACACAAAACTTGGTTAGAAATCAAAAATTTGTACCAACTATTTATATATAAATGTTCAGCATGATGAGCCGAATCGATTTAGATTGCCTGTATATGCGGAAAGTAGTACCTAAGTTTCAGAGATATCCATCTGAAACCTTGCACACGTCCTTTTCTCCCCCTCTTTTGTCGTAATCGGGCCACTATGGCCAGCCATACAATCTGAACGTCGGACTTAAGTTCTTGTAAGGTAACTGTTGTTTTTGTGAAGTGCATTTAGCTTAGCATTCATCATTTTATTACAGAAACCACTTACATTTCAAAGGTTTAACATATGCCGTTATTACTAAGTTGAATTAAGTACCCTAACCATTTTCAGTCAAAGGATCATTGTTGTTGCCAACCTTAAAAAATAATTATTAAAATTAACACTATTTTTGATTGCATTTAGATGGCATTTTGGGGTCAAAATTAATATGCTAGGCATATGTTAATCACATCCAATTGAACTCCCTAACATCAAGTAAGTTAAAGTTTTCTTTACAATTGAATAACTTGAAAATGGGATTTGTTTCAGTTCAGTAAGAAATAGTAGACTGTAGAGACTCTTTATAATTGAACCACTTTCCGCGGTCCCTTTATTTAATGTTTACTTATTCCAATTTGTTGCTCGTCTAGTTTCGAGATTTTATTCCACGAGCTCAATAAATGATACACCTTTCCTTGTGTTTGTTCTAAATAGTTGATTAACATAGTTTAAGTTATAAATAAAATATTTTTTACCAATTTTCCGTTTTCTATTAATATTTTCCTGAATGAACGCAGTAATGTTCAATTACGAATGCTTGGTGGTAGTTGAAGTATTTTGTTATTATAATCAACACAGAGATGAAAACCATAAAACCGCAAAAAAGTTGAAGTATAACAATACTCCAAAAGACATTTGGTTTTGACAGGTTGAGTTGACTTTAGTAACATCTTCTTTCTCATAATTTAACTCTCTTTTTTGTAAATTCACGATCTGTAAAGAATATGTTGCGGCCCCTTGGCTCAACGAAAGGTCTACATAATCCGCCAACTGAGAGTACTATTCGCAACACCATCATCCATCCTGAGACCCAGCATTCATTAATGGATAATATTCGACCGAATAGATCACGTTCAGAACGCATTGAAAAAAATATAGCTAGAATATAAGCGAAGACCGTATAGAGTCGATTCAGCGCCGGTCGCAGCAAATCGGAGCACTAGCAAATTTGTGTAACAACCGCTCGACCTTTCCAAGCGACATCGCTTCGTTCTATGGGCTCTTTAAAAGTTCCAAGGAGATCCGACGTTTTGAAGCCAATATAACCGACATTGGTTTCCACAAGATGGTGCTACTTACCACACACCGCATCTATCAGTGGATTTGTTGAGACACACTGACCGAAGTGAGATAATTTCACGTTTAGGGCCAGTCGATTGTCCACCAATATCATGTGATGTCACACCGCTACATTTTTTCTGGTGGAAATATGTAAGGTCTGAAGTCTGTACGGAAAATCCCGCTTCGATTCAGACTTTGAAGCAAACATCACGAGTGTCATTCGCCAGTTACCAGTCGAAATGTTCGAAAGAGTCAATGGAAATTGGACTCAACGGCTGAACCATCAGAGCATGGCTACGCCTAACATTTAAAAGAGATAATCTTCAAAAAATAAATGCCAGAGAATGTTCCTTGGAATGATAATAAACATTGCCCATTAAATTTAAATTTTCTGTGTTTTTTTCTTTAAAAAAAATGGGGAACCTTGAAATGGATCGCTTCTGAACTTTACTACTTTCTTTGTTTTCAATTTGTATTAGCATGCAAAAATATGAAACAATGACTTTAATATATTATTCTTCTTCTTCTGATATATAAAAATGAATCGCAAAATGTGTTACTAAGCGCATATCTCAACAACGGCTGGATCAATTTGGCCAATACTTTTTTTTTAAGTGCTCGTTGAAGTTGAAAGATGGTTTTTACAACGAGAAAAATTCGAATAATTGCCGGAAAACCCCCAAAAACAGCCCTTTTCTTTTTCTGCATATAAACGAATGAATTTTTGTTTGTTAGTAACGCTAATGCTCTACAACGTCTGAACCAATCTTGATGAAATTTTCAGAGGTTGTTCCCTGTGGATCGTGGAAGGTTTATAAATAAAAAAAACCGTATGCTTTTCTTGAGGAAAAGTCGGAAAATTGGACAATTCTAAAAAAATACTTTTTTCATACAAAATTTTGTTTTTCAATTTCTTTTATTTTGTTTTTATTGTTATTTGGATCGTCAAATTTGTCATTTGCTTTCTTTATTCCGGCTATTCAAAAAATTATTGAACATTGTTCAGTGAAAACGTTATGTGTGTGTCACACAAAGTGATCAATTACAGATTGAATTTTTTTACGATGCCACCAAGAGGTCGCGCCAATATAGGTCGGCATTCTTTTTGGCACCAACATCCATTTGCAGTCCAAGGCACACGACCGAGTACTCCCATGATGCAATGACATACGTGAGAAATTATGGATAGCGGTCAATCAGCAAGCGACCGTCACGACGTCACACTTACGATGTTTGATGGACTTTATCTTGAAGCAACGTATATGTGGTGCTGTTAGATGCTAGATGTACTCCGTTGAGTAGCAAAAGAGAGGTTTGCCGCACGCACACATTCTTCTTTGGATGGTGGTTAGACCAGATCAAATTGATGAAATCATTTCTAGGGAAATTCTTGATCCAGAGAAAGATCCAGTATTATACGAAGTGGTGGAAACCAATATGGTTCATGAGCCTTGCTGACACATTTTCGATTTGTATGTCTGACAATAAATGCACGAAACACTATCCACGTGCTTTTCTTTCGGAAACACAAACTGGAAATGATGGATATCCACTCTATCGGCGTCGCTCACCAGATAAAAATGGCAGAACTGGCAGAGTGAATATCGAAGTTGACAACACTTGGATCGTATTATACTCCCCACAATCAAAAGTCATATCAATGTTGAGTATTGCAGTTTGGTGAAATCGATAAAATACTTTTGTAAGTACGTCACCTAAGGAAGCAACATGGCGGCTATTGGTCTTGAGCGATACGGTCGATACGTGAACTGCAATAAAACGCTGTGTAGAATATTTACTTTTGCAATCCATGAATGTTTTCCGACTGTTGTGCGTCTCGCAGTTAATTTGGAGAAAGGCCATAGAGTGTATTTCAACCCAGAGAATACAGTACAGTGAGTACCGCCAGCAACAAAATTAACATTCACGAGTTTTTTCTCAAATTTCGTCAGTGATCCGTTTGCGAGAACATTGCTCTATTCGGAAATACCTTGATATTATACATGGAATGTATCGTCGAAGAAATAGTTACGCAGAAAGCAAGGCCAATTAGTAGATGGACATCCAGGTGTATTCTCAACTAATGCATTAGGACAAATTTAGACAATCCACCGAAAAACGAATATTGTTTCTACCTTCGGTTGCTATTGATTAATGTACACGATTCAAGTTCATTTGAGTCATTGCGTAGTGTGAATAGTAAGGTGCAACATTTTGAGAAGCACGTCAGCAATTGCAATTGCCGGAACATGATAATCACTGGAATCAAACGATGGACGATGCAAAAGCTTCTTCGAATACGATAATAATTTCGACATATCAGCCTTAAAATCTGCGGCAATTTCGGAATCTAACAAAAACGACATTCCCGAAGACATTTTACATCGTATTCACTAAGAATTGGAAAGGGGTCAATTCCGGTTGATACTTCCGATGGTTTGATATCAATTCTATCTGCCGTTTATCAATTCACGAAAGATGAACTCATCACGAGTGTTCGGACATTGGCCAAATTATCGTAACTATGATTCCTTAAGAGCACGCGCAATCTAAGCTGCCAAAATACCGATGTTGTTGACTTAAACTGGAAGATTCAAAGTCAAATTCTGGGAAGCTTGAGCTCATACAAATCGATCAATCGTCTTGACAATGAAGACGTCGCCGTGAATTATCCAGTGGAATTTCTAAATTCTTTGGAGAGGCTTGGTATGCCACCGCATCATATCCGTCTCAAAGTAGGATCTGTCGTTATTATGTGTATGTATGTCATGCGCCAAAACTCTGTAATGAAACCCGACTGATTGTGACGCAACTATCAAATACAAGGAGGCAGAATGCTTGAATTTCTTTGAGTTCTAACGATTTGCCATTTCAGTTCAAACGTATTCCGTCTCCAGTCAAAATTGCATTTGAGATGACAATCAACAGGACCTTGTGTCCGTAGTGTGTGGCATAAATTTGGAAATGCTAGGTTTTTCACATGGCCAGATGTATGTAGCGTGCTCACGAGTTGGAAAACCATCTTTTCTGTACACAAGAACAGAAACCGAAAAATGTTGTTTATCAAGCTGCGTTACATTGGAAAAAAATTAAATGATAAATTCAACTTTCTTTTCATTTCGAAACACATAATTTCATACGGGACATATCGTAAATGCTCTTTGTCAAGAGTGGCTACTCACTTTACGGCTTATCAGAGACAATGACTAAATGGTCAAGCCTATGGTTGGTAATAGTTATATACTGAAAAACATACCTTTCATTGGAACTGTAGAGAAACCAAGTTTTGTAGAGAACCCGACAGGCACTACTGCTGACATTACTGCAATATCTACTTATTAGAAGTATTGATTTGTGGATTCAGCAGAATCCCATGATGCAAAATTCACAAAAGATGGTTCTTCTTGACATTAACGGTATGTCCGTAGATATATTAGATAAGCAATAGTCTCTTTTTAGCAAACTACAGCAATACAAATTGCAACAAATCTCTTAATGTTGGACTTCGAACTCCTTTAAATTAGAGATTTAGAACTTCGTAAAAGAAGAAGAAAATGGAATCAAACTTCAATCAAAACAAAAGAACTGCAAAGCTCCAACGCAACTGCAAACGAACCTTAATAAATGTGCTGACAGGACCAGCGGGCACATGGACAGCGCCGGTGGCTGTCAACCGCTCACCAGCCCTTAACAGACAGCTAGTAGCTGGTAGTTGTGGCGATACACGAGACAAAATTGACAATGCTGTCAAATATCCTTTTAATTTAAATTCTTTATCTTTGCTGTAAGACAGCAGTGAAGTCAATTCTAGGACAAAAGCGAAACAGACCCACATACACACATTCACTTATAGCGATGGCAAGAATCTTGCAAAAGAATTTCTATTTTAGAATTTGTCATGTCTTCGTCTTCGTCATCGCCAACGTCGTCGTCATCGTCATCGTCGGCTTTCAACACTTTACTTTATATAAAATATCACACCAATTCCCGGGAAAGAGAAATGCGAAGTGTTGAATTGGGGGAAGAATTGCCGCTAAATTCAATCCTTTTACAAAATGGGGGTAGACGTGGCAACAGGAGGGGAGAAGCGTCCGCGCTTGGGAGGGACACAAGCGCATGGAGATGCAGTGACATACGGAGCAATCTTTTTGCTTAAACTTGTCGCTTATCTTAAGCAGGAATGACAACAGAAAAAATAGTAATAAAAAATGAAATAAATATTTTTTGGAATGAGAAAAATTCAGACTACTGAATGAAACGACATAAAAGCAAAGCCGAAGCAACGAAACGAATAAATGCGCGCAATGGCAAGTGCTGTGGTTGGGGCCAACCCAGCCGCATGCCATTGCCCATTGTCCATAGCGCAGTTGGGTAGGTTATGCTATGGCTCAGTTGATGGTCGCGGCAGTTACGCAAAAAGGACATACTCATCACATTCCATGGCACCCAAGCTGACAGTGAATGATTTGACCATGCTTACTCATTTGCGTTTACGGGTTATGGGATTAGCGTACGCATTGCAAAGTCTCCAGTATCAAGAAACTCGCACAAAAACTTTCCGCCGCCCGGAAGTTTATCATTCAAAGAGCCAACACGTAAACGAACAAAGACAAAAGGCCAAGAGGCCGGCCGTTAGGTCGCAAGCACCTACCGTTAGCCACCTTCAACCCGGCACAACACCATACAGATAAAGGATGCATACGTATAGTCAGAGCTTACGCTGCGCCACAACACTGAAGGCATTGTAAATGTGGTCATTGGGCAGCATAACTTCATCTTTTCCATAAGCGATCGAAGAGTGCAGCAGGTCATGTAGTCACTCTGTCATCAGATGCCTGCGGCCACACGTACCCCTTGCTTGACCGAGATACCGGCAGCGGTGGCATAGGCAGCAATGGCGTCAGGCTATTCCATCTTCTACGTTGATTCACTGTCGTCTGTCGACTTTCATGGTAATTTCACGCTTGTTCTAAGAAAAATGACAGCGAAATGTAATAATGAAAAACTTTTTCTTTGTCAACTTGATGAGTGTGAATTTTCTGCAGTTTCTACCAACCATTTTCCATCCGCTGACGGCCTCACCCGCTCGCACCCACTTGTCTTCTCGAACGCACACGCCTTGCATGTCAAATCGGTATGAGTTGGATGGGCAGTTGCTGTTAGCTCGGCGCTCGAATGAGTGAATGCGTGTCATAAATTTTGTACAAAAGGTATAGAAAACTCTAGCTATCTGCTATATAATTTCTTGCTTTTGACCTTTTTCCTTATCTAATGCTGGTCGCAGCGCTCAGTTTACAGCATTAAGTCCACGTTGTCCGCTACGTGGGATTTACTATCAAATCACTGAATTATGCACGAAATTTTGTTCGTTCGGAGATACGCTGCCGGTGCGTGAGTAAATGAAGTGAAAAGACCTGCGAGACGCACTGTGCAATCTCAGCGCGCTGCTAATTAAAATTGAAGATTTAGTGCACTTTGTGTTTAACACACAGCGGAAGTCATACCGAGAAGGTAATTCCATTATCCGCTAAATTCACTTTAAATGACAATTATGTGGACATTTAGGACATTAAGATGTTAGAAGTAACTACAGCCTTAAGTAAATAGTAATAAAGAGTTGATTCCTGAGCTTGAATGCAAAATAAAAAATTTAGAAAAGCGGTTCGAACGCATCGAATGGGTTAAGTAAAGGGTTAGCTCAGGATCTGATGTAACATAGGTATTTTGTTCACATTTCTTTTAGAAGTGTCCTATTTTAAGGAAAAAATAAGATATCGTACTAAAACTTCGGAAAAAGTTTGTTTACTTTGCTCAGTATTGTTGAAGAAGTATCAATGGTGGCGCCAGCAACCCATATTTTATATATAGGATTTTCACAAGTCTCATAAATTTATAAGTTATAGCGATTCGAAAACATAACATTGAGAATTGTAAAAGTGTAAACTCATTTTATAACAATTTTTTTAAGCAAATGTAAAAATTTATGATTTTACGATGCTTTACGACGGGTTGTGAGTACCCGAATAATTTTTTTTGATGAAGGCGAAATCAGGAGCTGTTTTGTGGCCTAACCAATTTTTTTGTTTTAATGAACAACCAAGACAAAATTGCTATGTATTACTGTGCTCAAAAAATAAAGTGACATTGTATTTATTATATTTTGAAAATTCTTTATTTATTGTTCCAAATCATTTTATTTTTTATTTTTTTTTATTTTTAAGAAATTTGTACAATAATAAATTATTTAACAAATAAATATTTAGCAGCGCTAGCAACAAGGGCCTTCGGCTGTCTGTAATCTAATATAACGTTAATGGTTAAGGTGTTAGTAGAGCTAACTACGATTTATTCTTAATATTAAATATGCTTTAACAAGTCAGTCTCTTTCAACAATTTGTACATCTTTAGAACGTTTGTGATGTTAGCCTCTCTCAAAAGGTCGAAGGGATCCGTTGTACTCAGGATCTCTTTTCGGGTTGAGTCGATAATTGGACACTGTAGTAAATGCCGAATTGATGCCGGCTCTTCACAAAATGGACACTTACAGGGTGGGGTACGTTGTAGAAGATGTGCGTGCGTGATAATTGTGTGCCCCAGGCGTAGGCGAATAAATGGCTTAATTGTTGAGAGAGCTATGTCGGCAGCGATAGTTCCTTTCTTTCTGTTAGGATTGATAGCGGAGTAGTGATGAGTATAGGTGTTCCAATCGCTAATTTGAGTACGGCGTCTTTCGTTTGCGACTTCAGTCAAAATGTCTTTTTTAGACATATAGTTAAACATTATGGATGGTGTTTTTGCAACGTTTTTTGCAGCGGCGTCAGCGTTTTCGTTGCCAATGATTCCTGTGTGGCCTGGTATCCACATTAGTTTGATTTTTCGAGGTGTGGCTATTAAAGTGTTGCGTATCGCGACTACCTCATTTTGACCATTGGAGGGGCATTCGATGGCGTCAAGGCATGAGTTACTGTCGGTGCAAATAATGAACTTGCCTCGGTGAAGCTTAGCATATGTGATGGCTTCTAGAACAGCGGAGACTTCAGCGGTAAACACTGAGCAAATTGGGTGGAGTAAGCCGTGCCGAATAATTTCTCCATTTTCTTTTGTTACTGCAAATGATGTGTTGTCGCGGGATTTAGAGCCATCCGTAAATAAGAAGTTCCATCCATTTTGGCTGTAAAAGTGCTTTTCTTTCGCATAAATTGCTCTGTATTTCTCTTGTGGTGTATTTGTTTTTGGAAATTGGAGCGTTTTAATTGTGTGAGGAATGTTGTTAATCAACCACTGTGGGCGGATAGTGGATACTCTAGGCCTTGAAGTATGCGGTATCTGAAGGTGTTTAAGGAATTTCAGTGATCGACTGATTGCTGGCAAGAATCTTGGCTCCCGCACAGAGAAAAATATGGCTAATAAAAATAAAAAGATTGTCTCTATGATCAGTTGCAGGGACCAAGAAGAGGACAGAAGTCAAAGACGAAGATATTTTCATAGAGATTTCTTCTTATTTATATGTGGGAAATCTTCTTATTTTTATTTAAAAGTTTATCTGCTTAAAATAATGAGAAAACTTCTTGGTCGATAAATTCTGTCTAAATGTAGGAGAAGGCGGTGAGAAGAGAAGGGAAGCATACCGTTGCAAGTTCCATTGATTTATTTTGACATCTTTTTTTCCATACTCTTGAATTCAAAAAGTAACTGAAGTGTATGAAAGAAAATAGAAAACAAAAACGAAATGTAAATCACTGTAAGCAACAATAACATAATGATATGTGTTGAGCACGCAACCATAACATAAGTACATTATACGCGTCGAAGTGCCCGGGATGTAGCCTTGCGTATATTAGTTAAAAAAAGAGCAAATGCACAAACAAAAACAAACTATTCACAAGCATAAGCATTTCAATGTCGCCAATCATAACTGTATTTCTATCGGCTCGTGTTTTTGCATGCTTAAGATGATGCAATAATTATTGGGCATCAGTCAGTATTAACGTGAGTGTGGCCCGACGCGTGTCTTATAAAAATTGTGACAAGTTTGTAAAATGGATATATTCAGTTCGGATGAAAATAGTAACGCTCCTTGCACATTAGATGCAATTGAAACGCTGCCCATTTTTAAATCATGGGAGTTAAATGATGATATTTGCTCCATTCTTGTGGACTACGGAGTGACATCAACGATAATTTTAACAAAAATGGATTGGGAAGATATCGACTGTTTATTTGAAAAGCTTCCAACAAAATTTTTTGGCGAATGCATCAAGTTTAAAGCGGGATTAAGAGAATGGAGGAAGAACATGGTAAGTGCTGCATAATTTAATAACTTCTTTGGTGTACATTAATGCAAGCATTTTTAGAATATACCGCTTTTACGTGATGCAAGCACCTTATCTGCGAGTAGTCGAATTTTGGAGTGGTTAGAGAATATTTCTGACGACTTAAATGCAGCTAAAAGTTCAAGAGATTCTTCACCAGTACTCCAGCCAACGTATGATAACTGCATGGACAGTCGCAGCTTAACCGACCTTTTAAAAGGTACGGTTAAAGGGCAGCTTGTGCTTCACTTTCAACAGAAAAATGGTTTCTTGGACGCCAAGCAGCAGAATACATTGTGTCACTGCGTAATAGAGAATTATATAGGAAGGCGGAAAAAACTGACATATGGAGAAATGCAAAAGTGGGCCAACATCATCTGCGATACATTCCCCAAAGAGAATCCGGTATGTATATCCATACGTATATGTAATCATTTCATGTTTCAAAATGAAAAAAATCAGTTCTGCTTACTATTTTAATTATTTTTGGGAAATCATTTGGCACACTTAAAACGTTGTGCAAAACATAAACAACCAAATTAGGAGTTTAGTATGAAGTTAGATTTGTACAGTTTATGACGAAGGATAAACTTATAAAAACTATTGCTATTAAAAATTAATAAATAAAAATAGGGCCAAACCAAAATAAAACTAATTTTGTTGCATATGTTTTGCGCAATACTATTGATTTATTTAATTGTAACATGGTCTATTTTTTTAATGCAACTATTTAACATTTAAGAAACATATTTTCTAGCAAGAAAATATGGTAAGAAAAATCCTACGGGAAAGCTATTTTCACGCTGGACGAATGCTGACAAAACCAATTATAAAAAGTTTTCAACCGATCGTACAACTACCGCTTCGCCAGCAGCTTTATCCAGCCGTATAAACAAATAGATTGTTTACTCTCACAAGATGTACTTATTTCTGAACATTTAGATAAGTATTACGAAATGAAGTGCTGGCTGCAGAATAATTGCACACCATGGGAACAGGTTATTGATTACTGGAAGGAGACATCTGGTCAAAGAATTATAGATATCCATAACGCCAGTTCTTTAAGCTGCATTTTTAGTGAATGGCCGCGCTATAAGGACTTTCGTGGATATGAACTTGTGAGTTCTTATATTCAATGATTTTTTCAAATAATTCAATAACTTATTTTCCATAGGTAGAAATAGACTTTGCGACTCTTTACCCCGGGAAAGGATATATGTTATTTTTGAAATTGGAGAAGTTTTATAAAGAAATCCTCAAAATTTTTGATAGAGATATAAAAGACCGTGTTTCAAGGGAGCTATTCTTAAAATATTTGCACATTGACAACATCTCAAATGGTAAAGTGGTTTATCAAATGAAATTGCGGTATTCAGGATTTCGTGCTATATAATATGCAAACGACCATATTACCATGGCAGTGCAATTACAAATTACATATAGATATGTATGTATATGTACAACAATAAATTTTATATTGCGCTGTCGTGGTGATTTGGAAATGCAATGATGCCGGATCATATGCACGAAATCCTGAATATCACTTTTAAAATAATAAAATTTTTATTTACACAATTTTTTTTTACAGAATGTAAATATTGTATAAGTACAATTCTTCTACATGCTTTGCTACAGTCTTTGAGGCTTAATGAGGACAAAAAACCAACAATAGCTGATGCCCAAACAGATTTCGTAACACTCGTTGCAACACGTAATGATATTCAACCCACAATAATTGAATTGAAGAACCAGTTTACGGTAAGAAAGGAGAAACTACAGCCGAGAATTATAGTCGTTGGATCAGATTGGTCATCTATTTCAGAGTTTTATGTTTTTTGCGATGGTCTGCAATGGAAATGTACTACGTATATGAAGTGCGTTGACTGCATTATTAAACTATCGTTCGTTTATAAGATAGAGTATTCACAAAGAAGCAAGCAAGTATGGGCATTTATAGAACAATATTTTTTTGGGTTGAAATCCGAAGAATTTTCTTCAGTGGCAAATCTTTTGAGTAAATTAAACTAATTTCGTCTAATTTTGCTATAATGCCCAATTTTGCTTGTTTTATTTGTCAAAAAGCTCACTTAAATCCTATAGAGCTGATTAAACATCTAAAGTCAGCACATGGTACTCCACCAGTTTGTAAATTTCAATGTAACGAATATAATTGCAAACAAATTTTTTATAACATTCACAGATTTCAAATTCACCTCAAAAAACATTTGAAAATAGAAATTCGCAATAGCCAATCTTGTAAAGAAAATTCTCTTGCTCTTAATATTCCAATTCAAACAACTAATTCATCAAATCAACTAGTACCAATTCAAAATATTACTTCTTTAAAAGATTCAATGATCGCGTTTCTACTTCAACTGCATTCCAATACGAATTTTTCTCGGAAAGACGTATTCGAAATTCAAAATTCCGTAACAGAGTTAATTTCAACCCCAATATGTGAAATATTAAGAGCCATTAGTAATTTTCATGAAAATAATTATATACTTGAGAAAGTAATTAAAATTATATCTCAGCCATTTTATGAGTTAACCACCGAATACAAATTTTTCAAAGAAATAGAAAAACTAGACCTGTATAAAGAAGTATTGGTAATTTAATTTATTGATTTCTTATTTAATGTGTATAATAATTATATATTTTATTTGCTATTTATATTATATACATTCTATTACAAAACCCATACTTATAAACCTAAGTTTCAGAATTTTAAGAAAAAGTTTTTATCAGTTTGTAGTTTGATAATTCATTAAATTTTTGTATGTATGGTTTATGGTATGTGGTTATTAAACTATAATAAAAAAAATAAAATAATGTGAATTATTTGTGAAAAGATCTCAAAACCTTTCCCATATTTTATTACTTACGAAAAGAATCATGTTAAGTTATTTAAGTTATTTTTTTACCCAACTTATGTAATAAATAAACGTAAAATGTTTACAATTGAATGAAAACCTTAATATGTAATATCTGTAATTTGTATTATCAACTTATGCTTTTTAAATAAATGCAAAGCTCTAAACTTATTAGAATACTAAAACATGCTTTTTAATAAATTCAAGGAGATAAACTTATAAAAATAATAAGGCAAACTTTTTGTTAAATTCAAGCAGATAAACTTTTAAAATTAATAAGTCAAACTTTTTAATAAATTCAAGGAGATAAACTTATAAAAACAATAAGACAAACTTTTTAATTAATTCAAGAAGGTATTCTTTTAAAAATAAAAAGATTGACTTTTTAATGAATTTAAGAAGATATTCACATAAAATATCGAAGATTTCTTCTTAATTTTATTGAAAAGATTTTCCTAATTGGAATAAGAAGGCGTTCTTCTTGAGGAAAAACCATAGAGATATCTTTTTACTTTTGTTCTATTTTATTAGGTACTTTTCGCTCTGTGCGTTTTCTTGACATCGCGTTTTTTACGTCTTGTTTTAAAAGATTGTTTGGAGTAAATAGCAGTTTAGGGAGTAAACGACGGCAGCTATCGATTGTTCTTTCAGCGATTGTAGGCAAGCCAGTTTCTGCAAAGAGGTTTTTTAGGGGTGTCGTAGGGAATGCTCTTATGCTTCTCCGTATTGCTACGTGATAAGGCGTGGATATTTTGTTGATTGCAGATGCTGGACAGTTTCCATAGAGTGGTAGTGCGTATTCAACTTTGGAGAGTATTAAGGCTCTGGTAGCGTTGACAAGAGTGGCCGGGTGAATATGGCTTTTCTTAGATGTTAGATATTTTATTATATTTAATCTTGTCACAAGACAGTCTCTAACATATTTACAATGTGATTTAAAGCTATATTTAGAGTCTATTATTAATCCTAAAACTTTAAGTTCATTAACAATGCTAATATTAAGGTTAGTACAGAAGTTAGTTAGATTAGAGCAGTTCACTTTTTTGCAAACGTGTAAAATTTTTGTTTTTTCTATTGATATTGTGGTACCAGCAGTCAGGGACCATGAAGTTAACTCTGCTAGGACATTTTCGAAAATTTGAGTGACTTGAGCTAGATTGTTACACTTTGTGTAGAAGACTACATCATCGGCATAGAGCTGACATTGGATGCCGCGGATATTTGTTGTTCGGAGAACAATTTCATCAAACGCGATTATGAAAAGAAATGCAGATAAGGGTGAACCTTGCGGGGTGCCATTATCTAAAGGAACACTGTTGGATAGAAATCCGTTTATTTTGACTCTACACTTTCTATGCTGGAGAAAATTTTTAACAAATTTTTTAATTTTTTGGCCCACTTTCCAAGCGTCAAGTTGTTTCAAAACTATGTGTATGCCGATTCTATCGAATGCTTTTTGAAAGTCTACTGCTAATAAAGACACGTGGTTTTTGGAGGATAAAGCGTTTGAAGTAAAGTAGTCTAGATGTAGGAGTGCATCGATGGTGCCAAATCCCTTTCTGTATGCAACTTGATTAGGGCTTATAAGGTTTTTCACTTCAGCATACCACGCTAAGCGATTGACAATAATTTTTTCTAATAATTTTCCAAGACATGATAGGAGCGAAATTGGTCTATAACTGTTTACATCTGAAGGGGTTTGTTGGGTTTTAGTATTGGAACAATACATGCAGTTTTCCAAAATTGTGGGTAGGGTCCACTATCAAAAATGCAATTGTAAAGCTTGAGTAGCCTACTCCTGACTGAGTTTGGCAGGTTTTGAATTATGGGATATGTAATCTTGTCCAGGCCTGGTGAGCTTCCTTTGACTGAGGAGAGGGCAAATTCGAGTTCTGATGGGAGGATTTTGGACTCAAGTTGCTTAGCTGCGATTGATAAAGGGTAAGAGATTGGTGGTTCCTGGTTTAGTCGTCTTGCTTTTAAGTTGCGGAAAGTGTTTGAAAAGGATGTATCGGAGGAGGAAAGGGAGAACTGAGAAGCAAAATTGTTGGCAATAGCATGTGGGTCAGAGAGTGGTCCATTAGCGGAATTAATGTACGTAAAGGACATTTGTCTTGGGGAGCGAGTAAGTATTCGTATGTCATTCCATATTTTTTTAGGTTTTGTTGATGGGTTTATGCTGGAGGTGAGTTCTTCAAATGCTTTCCGCTTTGCTAATTTGGCGTTTCGCTTAAATTGTGCGTTTGCTTTTTTGTATCTCAATAGATTTTCTGTTGAGCGAACGGTTTTGTATTGGTGCCACAAGTTCTGCTTGGAAATTTGGAGTGTGGATAGTTCGGAGCTCCACCAAGGAACGGTTTTATTGGATCTATTTAGTTTAGTTTGTGGTATGGTGAGGTGAGCTGCTGATCGTATAACTCTTAAGATTTTAGCTGCTTCTTGGTTTATGTTATTAGCAATTGGAGAGGCTGCACTGATTTCTTCGCACATTTGGCCGAATTTCTTCCAGTCGGCTTGGTTAGTTTTAAATCTGGGTGTGAATTTTGCTAAGGATTGGTTGCAGACTGAGGTTATTTGGGTAAGGATAGGGAAGTGGTCGCTTCCATGCAATGAGTCAAGGACTTTCCACTGGCAGTTTGAGGCTAGAGTTGCGGAACAAAGTGTAATGTCAACTGTAGAAAAGGTGTGGTGAGTCGAAAAGTGGGTGGGAGCACCATTATTTAGTGATATAAAATTGGATGAGATTAACGCGTCTTCAATTTTTTGTCCTCTAGAGTTTGTGTAATCAGATCCCCAGATAGTACTCCAGGCGTTGAAGTCGCCTCCAATGATGCATTGCGTACTGAATTGGTTCAGAAGTAGTGAAATATCAGATGTAGAAAAAGTATCTTTGGGAGGAATGTACATGCAAACAGCCACTATCTTGGTTGTTGTATTGATGTCGATCGCTAGTGCTGAGAAACTTGTTTGAATAGGTGATAGCTTGTGTTGAATATTCCTTTTGACTAGTATTGCAATTCCTTGCTTTTTACTAGTGATCTGAGGTAGATTGTAGAAATGCCCTATGTAATTTTTAGGAGTGTAGGCAGTTTGGTTTTGGGGTAAGTGAGTTTCGGTTAAAAGAATGATGGATGGGGAATAGTATTTAATCAGAATTTCAAGTTCGTGATAGTTATTGAGGTAACCATTCATATTCCATTGCAAAATTGATAACATGATGAATAGCAAATGATATGGAGGTAAAACGAAAAGTTATGGGAGAACGAATATATGCATACACACACGCATGTAACTGCTTTTGACACTCTGCGAGCAGAGCGCCGGTAGCCACATGCAGTGAGAGATGCATTACATTTCGAAGTCACTGTTATGATCAGCAACGCTCTTTGGCTCAGCTTGTACTGAGTCGGAGAGCATTAGACCACCACAGTCGTTATTTCTGGGCGAGGGGAAGATATAATTGTTACTTGAGGTGGGGTTGATTGTTGAAGAATTGGTGAGAGAGAAGGGTTTGGTCAAAGTAGAATTAAAAGGTGAATTGGTGATTGAAGTTTTGTTGTTTGTTGGCGTGGTCGTGCTAGAAGCCCATGAATGGGCGATAGATTTGTTGGAGTTTGGTAAGCTAGTGTTAGTTGAAGTGTTATTTGAAGAGGTAGAAATTTTTTTTGAAGCTTGAGGTGAATTTTTTGTTTTGTCGTTTTCGGAAGGTTTTGATGTTGTGGAGGCTGAAGTGGGAATGTTTGGAGTGGTTATTTGTGCAGGTAGAGAAACTATTGTTGAAAAGGGTGTAAAAGAAGAGGTGGAGGAGTGCTGAGATCTGTATTTAGTTGCTGCTTCACGCATGCTGCATTTGTCGATGGTTTTTATTTTTAAAATTTCTTTAGCCTGTATAAACTTGGGACAAGTGTTTGCGGAGGAAGGGTGTTCGCCTGAGCAATTCACACACATGTTTCTTGAGCATTCGCTGTCATTGTGAGGGGGGAGACTGCAGTTGGCGCATGTAGGAAGGCCTTTGCATTTTTTTATTGTGTGTCCGAGCTTTTGACAGGTTTTGCAGCGCATCGGATTGGGATAGTAGGGACGGACTGAAATTTTTCGCCAGGCTACATCAATTTCCTCAGGTAGCTTGTAGGCATCAAAAGTGAGGAGCATTGCACCTGTTGGGACTATGACACCTTCAAGCTTCTTCTGGAATTTATACACTGCACTTACTCCATAATCTTCAAGGCCTTCAATAATTTCTTTTTCAGGCAAATGGTTAAGAAATGGCGCGAAAATCGTGCCTTTTACGGAGTTAAGGTGTTCATGGTAATTGGCTGAAATTTTGCAGATGTTCGAAAGTGTTATCGTGTTTGTGAATTTTTCAGCAGTTTTTTTATTTTTAACTAGTAAGAGAAGACTTCCGTCGCGCAATTCTGAAATGGATTTAACAACTTTGCTAATGCCTAAAATGGCTTTATGCACCGCAAAGCACGAAAAACGTGAGAGTGGTTTATTGTCTTCTAATGATTTAAGAACTATGTATTTTGGGTCGTCGTTTTTAGAGATGTTAATGGGGGGGAGCTCAGGGAAAGTCTCTTGAGATTTGTTGGCTTTTTTTCGTTTTGTATGAGGACTAGAGGAAAGTAGGGCGAACCTATTTTCCCCTGGATTGTAGGCCCCAGGGGGCATTATGAAAACACCTTACACAACCACTTATAACTATTTATGCACTTTGTTTTTTCTTTTTTTTTTGTTTTTTTTTTTTTTTTTTCAATTGATACACAGAGAGCGTCACAGAGTAACGAAACGGTATACCGAAAACAGACAAATAAGCGAATATTGATAACACACGAAAAGAGTGAACGTCCGCACGCGTCAGAGGTTAGTCGGTGACTGTGTTCCAAATCAATTTCATCTCCTTCAAAGTAATCCCCTCCCGATGCAATGCACTTATGCCAACGGATTTTCCAATCTTCGAAACACTGGTGGTAGTCACTTTCTAGGATGGTCTTCAGTTCCGTCTTCGCTGCGGCTGGAATCTCCTCTATCGTATAAAAGCGGTGTCCCCGGAGCGGTCTTTTAAGCTTGGTGAACAGCCAGAAGTCGCACGGCGCCAGATCAGGTGAATACGGTGGTTGCGGAACGATATGAGTTGAGTTTTTGGCGAAATGATCACGAATTATGAGGGCAGTATGGGATGGTGCATTATCGTGGTGTAAAAACCAAGAATTGTCTTTCCACAATTCCGGCCCTTTTAAGCGGATAGCGTTACGCAAACGACGCATAATGTTCAAATAATATTCCTTGTTGACTGTTTGACCGGTTGGAAGGAATTCATAATGCACAACACCACAATAATCGAAGAAAACAGTGAACATGTCCTTGATTTTTGAGCGACTTTGGCGCCATTTTTTTGGTCTCGGCTCTCTTTTGGTACGATATTCGCTCGATTGTTCGGTTGTTTCGGGGTCTTAAGCATACATCCAAGTCTTATCGCCAGTTATAATGCATTTCATGACACTCTGGTAGTCGGAAAGCATCGTTTCACATACTTCAACACGACGCCTTTTTTTCCAAAAAACTCAATGTTTTCGGTACCAGTCCAGATTTGACGCGCTTGAGGCCCAAAGCATCTTTCAAAATGGTATTGGTTGAGCCTTTCGATATCCCAACTTCATCAGCAAGGTCTCTAATTGTTGATCGACGGTTTTTCAAAACCAAATCTTTAATCTGTTGAACGTGAGCTTCGTCGGTTGAGGTTGATGGTCGCCCTGGACGCTCTTCGTCTTCGACACGTTCACGGCCGGCTTGGAACTCACTATACCACTTGTAAACATTTAACAAACATACATATAAATATTTTTTATTGATTGTTTAACCAGTAGACGATTAAAATAATTGTGTCTGAAAACAACCAGTTAAAACATTTTTGGCACAGTGTTCTGTTTGCTGCTGTTTTAACACTGCAATAACCATTCAGCGGACTGAGGTTAAAAAAAGTCAAAATGTTTCAACTATGGTCATCAACTTGTTACTGAATTGAAATGCACCAGATTTTCCTTTTTTATAATTCGCTCAACTTTATTTCACGATCACCTAACAAAATTTCATTAGATATTGCTACATATATTTTCCGACGTTACTTTCTTTTGGGACCTTCCTAAAAAGGGTACATCATTTGCATAGATTATGGCTCTTAGCTTTTGGCTTCAGCATATTATTACACATGAAACTGTAATCTTGTTGTATGTTTCGATGCTGTTTGGCGAATAACTCGTTAATATTATTTTGACATGAAAGGCACGGTATAGATCCAAACTGCATATGTTTCATGGGACATAAGGGGATATGTCTAATACTTTTCATATTCTGGTTTACAGGTTGTAATGTTGCATACTTCATTGGCAAATGCAACAATTCCGATGTTTGCCGTTAGTACTTTAAAGCACAATTTTCTAAGCTTTCACGTCAACTTAGTT
Source organism: Bactrocera zonata (assembly GCA_037783105.1). Classification (NCBI taxonomy): domain Eukaryota; kingdom Metazoa; phylum Arthropoda; class Insecta; order Diptera; family Tephritidae; genus Bactrocera; species Bactrocera zonata. Next base: position 141,694 of record JBAWJQ010006124.1, read on the forward strand.
TTCGTTATAGGGTCATATTTCGAACTTGTGTTGTAAAACCTTTGTGCGTATTTTTCAGCATATGTCATTTGTCACATGTGGAACCAAAAGTGTTTTCACGACATACAAGTGGTGATTTTGCTGTCAAAAAACGACGAAGATTGTTGTCAAACATGAACAGGCGTGTAGAATTTGTGTCAGTCAATCAAACAGCGATTTCAAAACACAAAAAAATTAAACAAATATGTTACCATATGATTTGAAGACAAGACAGATGAAAACCGATTTTGCATGTCAGAAATGTTTCATGAACATTACAAAAAAAGTCGTTATTACATCGGATTGTGATTGGTTACGAAAAATATATCATTTACTACGACCCTACTTACAAGTGATCGTTTGTGAAACCTTGTCAACCAGCCAAATTAACGGCAAGAAGAGTACCCATGACGCCACTGTATTGCTCCGCATTTGGTGGGATCAACAAGGCCTACTGCATTATGAGTTTCTCAAACTGGGTGAAAACATTAATAGTGAACGTTACTGATAACAACTCATCAAATTTTTCATAAACCACGCTCTTCCTCATATCATATCTTATCCCTTCCGACTATCATTAATTCCGGCGATGCAGAACGCCCCCACTGGAATACGGTTCACATCAAAACATGATATCAAGAATTTAGTTCTTTCCTAGACCAGTTCGTTTGCGATGGAATCCAGATATTACAAGAAATGTGAGCAATACCCTGAATATTATTTTCACTAATTACTTTTATACACGTTCGTCTTAAATAAATGCTGAGTTTTGTAAAAAATATTAATATAAACCCAATTTTTACAAGTATTTGCATCTACATATATTCGTACAAACTTAAAGCTATTAAAGGCAAAACGAAATCTTATAACAGATTTTTCTCATCCGTCCAATTGGACATATATGGGAAAATGATATTGTTTGTACCGAAATGAGCAATAACAATAAGAACCCCCCTGTATTCACCGAAGGTTACACTAAGTTTAGCCTACTCGGCCTCATACATAGGTTGCTATATATATTCCTGGACTAGGCAACACTTAGTGTTACCAGGTGCAATCTGACATTTCCATTGGAAAGTTTGACATTTTTTAGCATAAAATCACTCAGAACGTTTTGTCATTTAATCGTGAGTTGTTTTTTTTACAGGGAATTAAAAAATTCATCTCGGCCAAAAAATGGAATTAACTCGTTAACATTTTCGTGCGATCATTTTTCACAACTTTCGATGTGGATTATCACGACAAGAGTGCATCGATGAACTAAAATCTTTGTATGGCTATGAAGCACCATCCTATAGCACTGTGAAAAACTGGTACAACGAATTCAATCGTGGCCGACGCTTGCTCAAAGACAAATTCCATGAAGGTCGTCCAAAAACAGCCGTTGTGCCAGAAAACATCGATGCCGTACGTGAACTGTTAATGCAAGACCATCATGTAACATACCTTCAGATAGAGGCATGCCTATGCATTTCTCCCAACAGCATACATTCGATATTGCATGAACGCCTGGCCGTAAAAAAGGTTTGTTCTTGTTGGATCCCGCACAATTTGAAAAAGGCTCGTGTGGATTGGTGTAAAGAAATGCTGAAAAAATACGATCGCGGTGCTTCAAAAGACGTTTATAAGATCGCCACAGGTGACGAATCATGGATCTATACGTATGAGCCCGAAACAAAACAGCAATCGACCGTGTGGGTCTTCCAAGACGAGCCAAATCCAACGAAAAAAAGAAAAACATTTTCGTTGATAAATATGCTTATTTTCATTATTAGGCCAGAAATATATATAGCAGCCCTCGTACTTTCCGAGAATCTTATTTATGATTTAACAAACGCTCAATAATCATAGCATATATGTACAAATATATTATGCAATTATAATAATAATAACAATTATTATGTCAATTACCTCACTGTTTACTTTCTTTCTATATCCTGAACAGGATAGAGTAAGTTTGCCACGAAGTTTTTAACACCCAGAAGGAAACGTCGGAGACCCTAAAAATATATTTATGCATGTATATTAATGATTAGCGCGACGATCTGACTTCTTTTAGCGATGTGCGTCCTGTTTCTCTTCAAGGATCTATTCATTTATTGGAGCCGCTGACATCTGACCTGCGAAGCATATAGTTGCCATATAAACAGAACAATTAGATTGAAGTTTTGTATGAAAACCTTTTTCATTTCAGGAGGTATCTTAGTCAATTTGTTACGGCTTGTTGTACAAGGTAGTTGCAAAATCCCCGATGAAACTGTTCATAGCCGTCGATTATGCAGCAAGCGGACCGTTAATCATTCATAGAAGTCAATACGAGTATATAAACAGGCATTAAATTGAAAGGTGAAGTTTAAATATAAAATACGCAAAGATGTATCGTAAAAACAACTTAGAAGGCAACACATCCTAGGAGCAGCGGACAACATCAATTTTGACAGGAGCACGACTGCACACAATTTGAGTTGCATGCAACTGAGTGCTGATAGTTTTTGTATAATTGTACTGCCAAAGCACTCTTCCACTTATGCCTATGTTTGTCGAACGCTTTTCCTCATACTGCCGCAGGATGCTGGCGAATGGTGGCAATGACAGTGGCCATGCCTTGCTAAGCCGGGCCTTGCTTTGCCATACTATGTCAGTGTTAGTGGCGGCAATGTCTTGTTGCGTTCTTATGCCATCATCACTTTCTTAGTTCGTTCTCGCTTTCTTTGACTTTTTGCCATTCATCTGTGCGGGCAATAACGGCAGCTGTTTTAGCTGTGTTGGCTGCTCTGTGTTGACTCCGCCACATAATCAGCATTTTCCGCATAAGTTCGTACAGTACAGTGAGTAAACGCCACAAACAACTAAATAATGCAACAAAAGTGCTCATCAGTCTTTATGTCTGATTCTGACGCTATGCTTGCTAAAAGCACGCACACCTTCCACCACCCGCTCATAGCTGTGCCGCAGTACTCAGTGTTGCCAAAGACGCTCTTGCGCTTTCTAGAAGATGCCAATGTAGATGGGGCAGCAAAGAGCATTTGCGTCAAAGAAAAACATGGCGAAAATTACAAAAAATTAACTATCACACACACATGCATACCTAGGCACAACTACAACTAACTGCGCTTGCACACACTCATACACTCAAATGGACGGGCTGCCATTTGACTTAGCCACACTAAAATTGTGATTGTGCCTACATAACTTTAATATTTGCGCACACATATGCATACACACTTACTCTACCAACGCAGTTGTACGTATGTAGGGCATATACATATAGTATATGCATATAGTAGAGTGCGACGTGTGTTTGTATGTATGTGTGTGGTTATTTAAGCTACCAACATGTAGTTTGTTATTTTCTCCATTTTGCTTGAGGCCTACAAGCATTTGCAACATACTTGTCTTGCCGCTGTTGCAAAAATAATTTGCCCGCATTCATGGCATCCTTCCTGCTGAAGCCTTCACTTCTCTATGCCTAGCTTCCCGAAATGTTTGCGCTCACACTATAGTGAACATAAGGAAATTGCTCAAGTGTGTGCGTATGCTCGTGCGTGCGGGCGTTTGTGCACCGAGTTCCTTTGCCGTTGTGCCGGCACCTCCTCGTCTGCTTGCTTTTCATCTTCTGCGTTTAGTAATTTGACTATGTTTTTATCATTACTACACACACTAAGGGCATAATTGTAATTGCAGGAATGCCTTTTAGTCAAGACAAAAATGTGCTCTATTTTGTTTGGCAACAAAAATTCACTTAAGGTTCTTTAGTCACATACACTGTTGTTGTTGTTATTTTGGCTGTGTGTGTTAGTGCTGCGTCAGCTTTTGCGATAAGGATATCAGAGCGTTTAAGTTTATGTTCCATGGAAGTTTTGTTGAAATTTAAGGTGAGTCTTGACTAACGGAAGCGCCGTAATAAGTGAAGATAGACAGGAGACTTCTCGACAACTATTTCGCTATAGTAAATGGTAAAGAAAACGCTCGATTTGTGTCCCAATAATCAGAATTAAAATTATCAACATAGCTTAAAGTTTTGTGAATTAGTTTAAAAATTATTGTTTAGTTAAAAAGTCAGACAATAGACAAAATTTAATGATATATAATTATATACCAAATAATTCTAGATATTACATTCATTCCTAAATAATGCCAGACAAAGCGTTATATCTCCAGCCATAACTTCCACATGTAAACATCAGCTTCACATCTTGGAATCATAATGCTGATAGTTGTATGGCATTTCCCCTATCTTTGAAATGCATGAAACAATATCTTGAAACTCTCGTTAGAACACACCAAATGAAAAAATGATGGACCATGGATTTAGCTAACACTAGTAAAGGGGTTACTGCACCACTGTACCTGTACTTACGTATTACAGGATGATGATTACAATTCAATACAAGGTATGTCCTAAAGTTAAAAGTAAACGAAATTTTCAGTCATATAGTCATTATTTACAGTTATTTCAACCCAAGGTTTTCCATTTTTATTAAACTTGAAAAGAAAAACTTTTCTTACAATAGGCCGATCTGGAAAATTTCATTGGATATTGTAGCGTTACTTTAAACAATAATCCATGTAAGATTTGGGAAGACAACTTTTCAAATGAAAACGTTTTTCATACAGGAATTTAGCTTTGCTGATACTAAGTATATGCTGTAGTAGTCCGATCAATGTTTCCGTCTGGGTGCTACAAATTTCGTGGCAAATTTAATACACTCTGTTCAGGGTATAGAAATCGCAGCATTGTTTGGCATTTCGTCGTGAAAAGACTTCTACAAATCATTCAACTATATCCGCTGAACTTGTGGTCAACATAATCGGCCTACTGAGCGTACTATTCAATACACCTTCACCCATCTTGAGACGCAGCAATCATTACTGGAAAATATTCGACCAAATAGGCCACGTGCAGCACGCAAAGAAGTACTCGAAGACCGTGAAAAGTCGATCTGGCGCCGTTCGTATTAACTGGAACAGCATATGAAACGACTTGGCTCATATACGTCGAGATCTTAAATTGAAAACGTACAGCTTGTGCACGAACTGAAGTCGATAGACCTTCCCAAGCGACATCGCTTGCTTCTGTGATCCCTTGAAAAGTTCCACGAAGAGCCGACGTTTTCAAACCAATTTTTGTTCAAAGACGAGACCCATTTCCGGCTCAATGGGTATGTAAACAAGCAAACTTGCCGCATTTGGGGCAAACAGCAATTTGAAAAGATTCAAGAGCTGTCATTTCATCCAGAAAAAAACAATATATGGTTTATGGACCGGTGGATTGATACACACGGCACCACTTCACACACATCGCATCAACCAATGGCTTTATTGAGAGACCTCTTTGGTGAGAAGATAAATTCTCGTTTTAGATCGGTGGATTGACTGGATCTGGAGGTATGTAAAGCCAAAGTCTATGCAAATAGTCTCGCTTCAATTCCGGCGTGAAACATTCCGCGTGTTATTCGCCTGTTACCGAGTCGAAATGCTCGAACGAGTCATCGCAAAATAAAACTCAACGGATAGACCATCTGAGACGTAGCCGCAGCCAACAGTTCAAAGAGAGAAATAATGTGTGGTATTTTTCTCATATTCACAGTATGAAAATGGGCGAAATTGGACTACAGCTACGCTTACTTCCCACATAACACAATTTTAAATTCCATTTGATTGACCCAAAAATGGCCAAATCCAAACAAAACTGTTCAAGCCCCTAAGTACCGAATATGTGAATCCCAGTATGTACAAGTATAGATAACTTTTGACCGAAAATATCAGTCAATGCGGAAGATATGCCTTTGAAATTCAAAGGGAATCTGTTCCTGCCCTAATATAAAGATGTCCGTACTTCCAGGTGACTTTATATATTTTTGTGCCTAATATAAATATAATAATATATGTATAAAATTGCTTAGATTCCGATGCTCTGGTTGACGTTTTACATCTTAAGGTATTTCTCTGGCGTTGATTATGTTGCAAGAGTACAAAATGTTGGTTTTTACCGTAATTTAACCCTTGCCTACCTTTTTTTGAACACCTTTTTGAAGTCAAAAGCTATTCTTATCCAAAGAGTTTCTTGTGACTGCACCAAATAAGCTGACATTCACCGTATACATTTACAGTATTACTTTTACCGAATATGTTCACCAATGAAGATATTCCACCAAAGTTGAACCAAATTTACGAAACCGTTTCTGACTTGTTTCTATTTTTTATCTATATTATCCAATTCACATGATTTTTACGTAATCTTCCGGTAAATTAAGTATGAAACGAGAAGGTATTTCAGCAAGAACTGGACCCTATATGGCTCTCTACGTCGTAAAACTGTAACAAGAAAACGGACTAAATGCGAATTAAAGTTATATACAACTAACTGTTCTTTAACAGCTTGGTTGCATGCCGCCTAAATAAAGTCCAAACGCAATTGCAATTGAGCACTACAAGAACAAAGTAACGATGAAACACAATGAAAATCAATTAATGAGAAAACAAAGCACTGAAGCACGGAGCTATTTCCAAATGCCTACATTTTTGGCGCTACTTTATCAGCGCTCAAAAGCATTGCCACAAAGTGAAGTTCCCTTGAGTGGAAGTTTTAAAATGGTCCACTAAACGCACAAACAATTGGTCAACTGTGCAGGCGATTACAAGTGGATTTCGTAAAATTACTTCGCACACAGGAAGTGACATCAATGCGAGTGCACAGTTAATCGGGCCAAATTGGTCAAACACATGGGAGTTAATGACATTAGGTAAGCACCCTAAATGTTGTCAATACCGTTAAGATTTTTTAGAAAATGTCACAGGAAACAATGCCAAATGTGTGGGATGTATAAACATAGCAACAAACAAAGTATGTATTTAGTAGGCTGACAAGTATGTTTCCTGTTGGTCAGATCGTTACACACCTTAATTAAGTCTCCTTAGACTAATCTAGTCGTTTTTAAGGTATTGGTTTCAAACAAGAACAAAACGTTAAGTTCGGAAGGACAGAAGAATACAATTGACAAATAAAATAATTCCCAAGCCAGAACTTGATTTTAAGACGGTGATACTACCGTTGACTTGGAAAATAATACCAAAAATTCGTGAATATCTCACCAAATGAGAAAGTTTTTTGATACAAAGACATGTACTATTTGATCGTTCAATTGCAAGAGAGCTATATTCTATGCTGGTCCAATAACGGCGGTTCTGATAAATAAGTAGTTTCATAGGTAGAAAAGGACATGCGCAGACGGATGGGCATAACTAAATCGACTCAGCTTGCTCAGAAATGAAAGGTGACCCCATTTCCATAGTTTTTAAAGAAAAAAACACAGAAACTTCACTTCATTTTTTGAAGATTATTTCTTTCCAATGTTGAACGCGGCTGCGCCGAAAGCGCAGCGTAGATTTCAATCCGTTGAGTCTAATTTTGATTGAATCGTTCGAACATTTCGACTGATAACTGGCGAATGACACACGTGATGTGTTGCTCCAAGGCCTTTTTTTGTTTTTTTTATTATTTTGTTGCCGAAGTTGAAGTCTTACATAGATACTGCTACTTTGCTGTAGCAATATACACGATTCGTACCGCCCGCTATAAGTAACCTTATTCGGGACCACACCCAGTCAGCAATAACTACTTTTCTGGACTTGCGATACGGCCTACGTACTAAACCCTAAATTAGTCTGCTGTAGCTTTGCTGAGGCTCTGTGATACCGCCGTTAGGCATTTCATCACAGGGCAAGCGTAGCCTGTTTTCAGCTTACGTCATTAAAGCGCTATTCGCTGCTCTAGATTCATTACTTCTTTGCTATTCTGCTCTTCTCAGGTCATGGAGTATCATGGCTTACATATTCTTCATTATATTCCACACATTCCTCGAATGCAACATATAGGTCACTATATTCTCTAGTGTTATTCGGTCGGATACTTCACTTTCCAGAGATAGTGGCTCATTTGTATATTTCCGACAGTGGAAAAATATGTGTTATGCGTTCTCGTTACTGCTTCCACAGAATAAGCAAGCTACTTCCTCATCGTGGCTACATATGCAAGTACTCCCTGAAGCATCCATCTCCTATTAGGAACTGTGTCATGTAATGATCTATTTCGCCGCGTTTTCGTTCTTAAAAGCATTCTTTTATATCCCCTTCCCTTGCATAATGTATTCCAACTAGTCTTTCTTCCCTAAACTCTGCCACCATTAGTTCCCGGCCTGCGGCCTCCTTACTTTTATCATATATTCGCCTCAGTTCTAGAGCCATTATGTCTGGAGGCATAGCTCCCGGGCCTGGATCGAAGCGGGATTGTCCGTATAAACTTAAGACTTTACATATCCTCACAGGAAAATGTCTAACGGTGTGATATCACACGCCTTGGTAAATTTTCTGCTCACTCGGATCTTTTTGGAACTTGTATTATAGCTTCGGTGCATCCGAACTTAGAATTCTTGCATTTTTTTGATTCAAGTGTATTTCATTCCACCTACTACCTTGAATTGGATTAAACAATGAGAAAATAATAATATTTGTGTTATTGAATAGATTGGACGTCGATATCAGTGATAGCAAGTCCTATTTATATTTATTTTTTTCACTCTTAGTACAACCTCTTTCTTCTACACGCTTTTCCACGTGTTAATTATTATTGCATTTCTTGCTTGGAGTATTTTCCTGGACCATCGCATTTGTATTGTTGCTGCGGTCAGTTGAGCTGCACGTGGCTGACTCTTTGGCGGAGTGCGCTCACCATTGTTCGGTTGCTGTGACATTCATGGCCCGCTCCATACACTTGTGTGGTAAATTTTCAATTTTACGCTAGTTTGCAGAATTAGATGCTAATTAAATTTACATTTTCCAACTGTGTGCCAGCAACGCAGCGGTTCCTGCTGCCAGCGACGTCGGCAGCGCCACTAAAACACTGCAAGCTTTGACAATGCGCCAAAAGCGCAGCGAAACGCGCATAAATATATATGTGATTGTGTGTGTATATGTAGTCGAGGAGAGTGCAGTGAACGAATTCTATTTGCATACACTCACACAAGTGAGCGTGTGGTTGTTGTGTGTTAGTGGTGCCATCATTGTTAGCGCATGTCCCATTAACCACTTGTATTCTTAATTTACTCAACCTACTGAGCGCTCCACAATGAACAACGGCACAGAGGAGTAGATAGCAACTTTGTTGGCGCTCACGATTGTACTGGATAGCACTGCTGTAAATTCTATTTGACTTGTTGTTGCCTATTCCTGTTTCCTATTGACGTTGTGTTGTTGTTGTTATAGAGTCTGTTAATGAGTCGTCCAGCCGCAAAATTGCACCTCATTCGCATTTAAAAGTCGCCCATTTAGCGCATTGAAATGCCAAAAGAGTTGACATATGCACCAAAAGCTCTGACCGCACACCAACACAACGGCCTCCCACACCGTTTGTGTGTATGTCTGTAAATGCATGTTTGTCAATACCATATACCAAAGCCTCTATATATAAACATAAATGTTAAATGTTACCAAATGAAAGCCAGCTATTTGTTGCGAACAAATTTTTTATTGGGCATTTACCGACCTATTTCGGCAGCGTAATGGCCAAATAACAGTTACAAACACATACTCACGCTTGCAGATAGCACAAAGCCAGTCTACCGTATTCGATAGAGATATACAACCTCGAAACTAGTTATTTCCATTGCACTCACCAGCAGAGTCGGCCTTCACGCCACCCTTTATGTCGCACATCAGGGCTCCCGGAGCCCGTTTCCCTTTCATGGACGTGCAGTGCGTATATTTTTGGCTGATTGTTAAATTTGTGTTTTACCAGGTGATTTTATGCTTAATTTAATTTTGGTAAATTTCACAGCGGGCACAGCTGTTCGTGTAGGGCCAACTCTGTGGTTTGGTCGGCGGTTTGTCGGTTTTATAAATAATCATAAACACATCTACATACATAACTTGCCGCAATAGTTGTAGTAAATTATTGTCTGCGTGATTCCTTTTTCTCGTTTCACTCGCCTCCTCTCCTTGCGCTCAGTATTCAATGAATTTGTGTTGACCCGAATTTCGCCATTTGAAATTGTTGCCAAAAATGTCAAAGGCATAAATTTCACATTTTAATTCATACACTGGCATATTAAGTACACGGTTGTGTAAATGCAGCAGTGGAAGGTTAGCGAATTTACGCAACGCTTGTCAAAATAATTTTTTTTTGTTAGTTTTATGGTTAACCTTTTACTGGACAACTGCAATTATAAATTGTTTTATGCAGCGCAAGTGCGCTTATTTAACATTGACGAGTTTTGTTATAATAAAAAAATACAATTAAAATTTTTAAAATTGAAATGTTGTTCGATTTCTAAATGTTACTCATACAGAATACGAATATGAATAAAATAAAATACGGTAATATGTATGAAGGCCTTTTTAAAATTAAATTTTCTTAAAATGGTGTGAAATTAAACCGAGGTAGGCAGCATCTTTATGTTTCGAATTGAAACGGCTTTGGGACATTATTTAAGGACTTGTATACAGTTATAAGCCCGGAAAAAGCGAATTTTTCAGAATTTTTTCTGAGAACACTTTTTAGTTTATTGATCAAAAATTTGTATACATGGGTATGGTATCTTTTAACTGTATTTTAAGACTTAGTATTATTAAAAGTATTTATTTAGTAAGAAACTACAGGCGATCGCCGGGAGTTTTTCTCAAAAATTACGTTTTGCGGTAACCACTATATCTCTGAATTGGTTTCTGTGAAAATGAAAAAACCAAACGGATTTCATTAACTTAATTTTAAATCTAGTAAAACAAATCAAAAGAGTAACCAAATTAAATTTTTTGACAAAATGGCGGTTTCTCCACAAAATTAATATTTGACCAAATTTTGGCATTAATTTGCTTATAAAGAAAAATATTTATTGGTAAGAAAAACTTGATAAATTACTAAAAAATATGTTTAAGAATTTGATACTAATCGGCTTAGCCAATTTCGAGTAATGTTGATCACCGACTTTGAGAAAACCATTTTGAGAAAAATGCACTTTACAAGCACCCTAAAAACCGTTTTCGAATTTGCGTGTAACTTCCTAAATGTTCACCAGAACGATATGTGTCTATACTTAAATATATGTGCATTAAGAAAATAAAATAAAAAAATCGATTTTTTGAAAATTCTAACTGTATATAATCCCTCATTGTGTTTCCAAAGTTTCAGTGCAATTGTAATGAAAATGTAGCAGATAGAATCTTTGGGACAGCGCACATAGAAGCATTTTCCTTCAAAAACCGGACAAAAGTGAAAATTACAAACTCCAGCGATGCTATTCAAAATTGATTTTTACCTAAGTAACAGTACTACAATAAACGGATTCAATTATGGACCTTTAGCATACTACGATGTGTGTTCAAAAAGTATCGCGAATTTTGTGTTTTTTCAAAAATTATTTATTTATTCATGAATATCTATTTTGTCCCCTTCAAAGTAATCCCATGAGATATTATACACTTGTGCCAACGGTTTTTCCAATCTTCGAAGCACTTCAAAAAATCATTTTTTTTATGATATTGATATCATCGGCCTCAACACCCGCGCCGTTAGTTCTGCTTTCTCCAGACTGGATAAGGAAGCAAAAGAAATGGGTCTGGCAGTGAACGAGGGCAAGACGAAATATCTCCTGTCATCAAACAAACAGTCGTCACACTCGCGACTTGGCACTCACGTCACTGTTGACAGTCATAACTTTGAAGTTGTAGATAATTTCGTCTATCTTGGAACCAGCGTAAACACCACCAACAATGTCAGCCTGGAAATCCAACGCAGGATTACTCTTGCCAACAGGTGCTACTTTGGACTGAGTAGGCAATTGAAAAGTAAAGTCCTCTCTCGACGAACAAAAGCCAAACTCTATAAGTCGCTCATAATTCCCGTCCTGCTATACGGTGCAGAGGCTTGGACGATGACAACAACCGATGAGTCGACCTTAAGAGTTTTCGAGAGAAAAGTTCTGCGAAAGATTTATGGTCCTTTGCGCGTTGGCCACGGCGAATATCGCATTCGATGGAACGATGAGCTGTACGAGATATACGACGACATTGACATAGTTCAGCGAATTAAAAGACAGCGGCTACGCTGGCTAGGTCATGTTGTCCGGATGGATGAAAACACTCCAGCTCTGAAAGTATTCGACGCAGTACCCGCCGGGTGAAGCAGAGGAAGAGGAAGACCTCCACTCCGTTGGAAGGACCAAGTGGAGAAGGACCTGGCTTCGCTTGGAATATCCAATTGGCGCCAAGTAGCGAAGAGAAGAAATGACTGGCGCGCTGTTGTTGACTCGACTATAATCGCGTAAGCAGTGCCTACGCCAGTAAAGAAGAAGAAGTAGTCGGAACGTAGACTTCGTTCAGTACGCAAGTCCTTATTCGCGATACTCTCTACTGTTCTAGAAATTGCAAGTGGTATTTTGGTTTACGTGAAGTGAGTTCTGGAAAATATTTTCTATGTATTCTGGACAAAATGGTATTTTTTTAAGATTAATAATATAAAGATTAATTTAGTTAATATATTATTTTCTTTTTTCGGGTAAGCTATGAATCATCAAAAAAACTAAAAAAAATAATAATTTTTTAGAAATTAGTGTTTTTGTTATAGTGTCGGGGGAGGTCGAGCTATAACTTATTTTTTTTTTACTAAAGTATAGGGTTTCTACTTAACATATAAGCTTAAACATATTCCTATCTTTCCCCCCTTTAAAAAAAAACGCCTTGAATTAGGTTGGTCACATTTATAAAATGAGTACTACTTTATTTATTTTTTTAATTAATTACTGAAATCCTGATAAATTATTCTCGACGAGTGGTATAAGGGGGCTCTATCGAAGCCGGTGTGAAAATTGGGCAATGGGCGTGGCTCCGCCCACTTCCTGGTGAAATCCCACATCTCGAGGCCCGACAGACCGATTTCCACTAAATTTAGTATGTGATATTCTTTTAATATTTCTATGTGTAAAAATGAGCGACATCGGACAACAATCACAACTACTTCCCATATAACACAAGTAATTGATAAAACGGAATAAAGTTTTGCGGTAATAATTCCCTTAAATTATGCCACCTTTTGATTAAAAAATTTTCAAGCCCCTGTACCTATAGTTGACTTTTGATCGAAAATATCGGTCATTATGTGAGATAAGCAATAAAAATTCAGACGGAATTTTTTCCTTACAATGATGTTTCTGCATATCGAAAATGGGTTGAATCGGGCCATTAATCCCCTCAGCCCTCATATACATTATATAAAGATTTTCTAACTTTTTGGTGACTTTATGCTGGATATATATCCGCCAATATTCAGGCCAACTCAACGGAAATTGCGGATTATGTTTTATTCATAACAGTGTATTTTTGCGCTTAAAATAGATGCAATTGGGCGAAAACTTGACCTCCCCCCAAAATGTTTGAACATCCACTTGACTTTACACCATATGATTGGTGATTGTATGGTAAGGTACCTTAATGAAGCCCATTGAACGTTTTTTTGAGTATGTGGCATATTAATAGTATGTGGGAGAAGTAAAAATAGATAAAATCTGGTCGATACTACCACTTGCTCAAATATATTCAATATAAAATGTTCGGTTGCACCCGAAATTAGCCCTTTCTTACTCGTTTTATTTTAATATATTGCATTATTATATTCAATCATGCATTTCTATTCATTTTCATTTATAAAATCATTTTAAATAATTTTGTCCGGTTTTTGAAACCAAATCCTCCTATGTGCAGCGGTCCGTTTGTCTAGACCGGTCGGCTATTTCAATTTGATCGTATTTTTTTCGAAACGTCGTTTTCGAAGTCGCTGGTCACGATTTGCGAGAAACTAGTGAAGCGATCTTGTTGAAATGTTTCAATGATCTTCTAAATAAGATGACCTCGGGATTGACCGAAGAATTTTGTTTTAGATTTCAACGCAATTTGTAGTATAAATTCGACTTAAAATCATACTGTTTGCTTGAAACTTAGCCAAAAATTCATTTCAAAATTATTCAATTAATCATGACTTATGAAATTTAATTTTAGAAAATCAGCTGCCAATGGCTGATTTCTCCAAAAAATTTTACGAATTCTTTGGATTTTTTTATTTATGAAATTATGGTGAAAATGTTATTAACTAACGATAACATTTAAGATAATGAGAGTAGATCGTTCACAAATTCAAGCAATTCCGGAAGAGCTAAGAGGACCATTTCTCCATTAAAGTTAAAATGATTACTGTAATCCTTTTGACTAAAATTATGCTGAATAATAATAGTAGAACTATTTCCAATCGATGATGATGAGTTGTCCTTTCGGTGTGTGGGCAAAAAATAGTAAGACTTTTTAATTTAAATCTCTTGTGAAAACCCATTAGTCAATTTTTTTTAGGTTAGTGAGATCTGTGCCAAATGTCACTTCAAAATAATGATTAGTGTCTGTCTGCAATAATTAAAGTGCATGCGGCGATTTTTACGATGAGTAAAATTATTTAACAAAGAAGCTTCATTGAATTTAATGTGTGGAATCAAATTTCTGGAGCTGAAATGTTCTTTATTGATAATTGCTTATCACGATCAAGTGTTTTTGATTAGTAAAAATTATTCACAGTTTTCATCTATTATAGTGATGTGGTAAACTACGAATGCCTTCCGACCGACCAAACAATCAACAAGAAATACCATTTGAACGTTATACATTCTTTGCGCTAACCCGAATCACCCTACGTAAATTTTTTGTGGAATTTTGAAAAGATTTTTTTTTGCGGTATCCTTTTGGGTAAACTAAAAAAACTGTAACATTAGATTTTATGTCCTGGACCCAGGGTCCTTGAAATGTCCCGTTGCCATATGGCAACGCTCGGTAAGTTAGGCCACTGGTTCACATATATGTAGAAAATCATTCCGCAACCCCCAAAAATCAAACTTCAAAACAAAAATTTTCAATTCACTTTATTATATATCATTAAAAAATCAAAAATAATGAATTTATTTTATTAAATATCATTGAGATGATACAAAATTTTATTGAAAAATCCTGGTTTTTCACATTTTTGTATGATATGCTTCGAAGCAAGGCAAACAAAGTCCAACATCG
Organism: Bactrocera zonata; assembly: GCA_037783105.1. Classification (NCBI taxonomy): domain Eukaryota; kingdom Metazoa; phylum Arthropoda; class Insecta; order Diptera; family Tephritidae; genus Bactrocera; species Bactrocera zonata. The sequence continues at coordinate 156,808 of JBAWJQ010006124.1, forward strand.
CATTTTTTGCAGGCTCTTCGCACGATGGACTTGCATACATCATCTGCACATCGCCTCTTATTTCCAATTGGAACCACAAGGTGATCAGTCCTGTCATAGCGCAGGACATTCGTTACGGATTCAATTCGTTTATTTGAAGTTTTTTGGAACTTTTTCAGTTCGACGCCGTAGTGCTTGCAGTAGTAAATTGCTACTTCTCTCTTAAAATCTTTAAATGACTTATTTTCATTATCGGATCTATAAAGAAGCCAGCTGTTTTGCAAGCTTGCATCAATAAGCCAAGTAAAATTGGAATGTCACCATTTTTTTTCCTTTAAAGCTTATGCGGTGGCCTGCAATATTTTGGTCAAATCGATCCACACCCGACATAAATTTGTTGTATTGAGTTACAACGCACGGACGTGGAACTGGTATTTTCCTACGCAATTCTCTACTGTAGCGAGATGCTGTAGATTTTGGTTCGCCACTAAAACATGTCGATGCAAGGCAGACTACCAAGTTCTACCCATTTAGTCAGATAAATTGACTCTTCTTTGATTTCCACGCTTTCGTAATATCCTCTTTCCTGTTTACACAAATCCTTCTTATGTGGAATAGGACAACTTTTTGGAATTCGGTTTTTTCGAACTGTACCGGTAGTCTGAAAACCTCTTTTTTTTCAAATAAATCAGCAATGGTATTCCAGTGAAAAGATTGTCTAAGTAAAAGGATAACGGAAGTTCTTGCACATCTTCCGAAAATTCGTCAATCATACACAAGAGTGGAGCTGCGCAAGTGCCAAAGCGTTCTTCATATTTAGGATTCACCCTCGGATTCTTACCTTGGTATATTTCAAAATTTATCATATATCGTCTAGGAGTGCAAAGAGACCAAGCTTTGTATCCGAAAAGAATTGGCTTTCCTTTTATGAACTGTTTACATCCATGGCGACCGAAATATGCAATCATACTTTCGTCATATGAGAGATTTTGTTCTAGGTGAAAGTTTTCAGTCATTTTGGCCTTTATATGATCAGTCAGTGGGCGTAGTTTCCAAAGAGTGTCAAACCTATCAGAACTAGCAGACGGTTCGTGCAATGCGGACTCGAAGTGCAGCATATAGTTGATTTCCTCAAAGCGGTTCCTTCGCATAGCATTGAAGACCATAACGTTTTGAACGTCATCATCGCAGCTCCACATGTCTCGAAAGGCTCCTGTAAAAGTGTAGCCAGTAACTATCAAAATTGCGATGAACACACGTAACTCTGAAAAATTTAGTGTTAAATATAAATATCATAAAATCAAAATAGAGATTACATCGTCATTACCATCTATAGTAAGTTCTTCGTATCGTTTGATGATGCGTAGCGTACAAATTCGAACATTTGCATATATGTTCAAGCAAGTCATCGCTGAAAATTTTCTCAAAAAGTTGATGAGGTCTAAGATCCCGACAATCTTCGAAATTTGTTTCAGGGAATATGGGAAAGACTGGTAATGAATTAGCGGTTTGCCAAGTATATTTGCTGTCTTTTTTAGCTGGTGAAAGTGGTACTCCAGTATTTGATTGAATTGGGCGACAAATTTTCTTGGACGAGCTCGGCAAACAATCGTCTAAAGTATCGCCATAGGGTTCCTCGTCATCGACATCATCTAGATTACAATCGTTAGTTTTCATTCGCGTATTATTTTCAAATACAATTTCACATCCTGCTTTAAGTTGTGCTGGGCATACATTGTCCGGAACTCCATCTTCATCTTCCCCACTTACATCCCCATCCTGATAAGGTGGCTCGATGTAGAGTGCCTGGATATTAGTAGGAACATCGTTTTCATGATCAGAATACAATTCCTCTAAAAAATCCAAAGCTTCTTGCAACGTTAGATATACCAGTGGCCTAACCTGCCTGGCGTTGCCATATGGACACATGCATAGAAAAATGCAAAAAAAAAGCATTCAAATATAATTTTTTTAGAAAAAAATCATTGAGAGTTATTTTATATTCCAATCACTGCACAAAAACACAACTATCATAGCCTGACCGCGCGAATCTTCGATATCTTAGATATACATACTTACTTTTTCATTTCACGTTTTTCCCCACTCCACATTTTGTATACACTTTGCAATGCACTCACGACCACGAACCAAATATAACTGACGAGCGAATGAATGCTGCCGAAAGCGCGATCAATTGCGCAACAGCCACGTGCTAACAGATAACGGTATCTGCATTCTTTGGAATTTTGTGGACATATTAAGCAAGAATATCGCGCGTTGCCATATGGCAACCCCAGGGTGATTTGGACTAAGCTATTCGTGAAAAGAGGCTCGAATTATGGGCCGACAACAATAATGAACCGTCGCATACTTCATTGATTCATCGGGAGTTTTTCGACAAATCTTCAACCAGTATTGTGCCACAACCACCGTATTCGCCTCATTTGACTCCACGTGAGATCTGGCTATTCAGCAAATTCAAACGACCGCTCCGGGAAAAAGGTTTTGAATCAATTGAAAACATTAAGCGTGAATCGCTACGCGCATTAAAACTATTCGGGAAACTGACTTTAGAACTGTTTGTATTATTGGAAAAAAACGTAGGCATAAGCGTATTGGGGCCAAGGGATAAAATTTAGAATTTAAAAATTATGAATAAAGCCTTACTATTTTTGCTCATAGTAGTACATAGCATACGTATATCTAAAATTGCTTGGATCGCGATCCTCTGGTTGAGGTTTTATACCATAAGGTATTTCGCTAGCTTTATTTGAGCATGTTTGCAAGAGTATAAAGTTTTCGGTTGCACCCAAACTTAGCTCTTCCTTACTTGTTATTATTATGTATATTACAAATTTACAATTCCTCTAATCCTCACCATAACCATCATTGCACAGCTTTTCTTAATGGCGCAACTGCTGCTGATGAATTTAAAAATTTTTTCTCGCCAACATCTATTTTCAACGCACCATTAAGTGTTTATGAGACGTTCGTTTGACGGGGTCCGTCATTACCATAACATTTTAATAGTCAGCAGTGACCAGAGGCAATTCACACCTGACACCACCGGTGCTCAATGGGCCATTTCGACTATTCTTATTATTGTCAATACAGTTGACAAAATAATAAGCAATTCAAAAGTGAAACAATCTTAAATTTTAAAGTGAGCTTTTACATAAAAACTTACATAGAAGTTGTTTAGTGTGATTTGAAATGAATCTCATCGATTACATTTACATACGCGTACAAATATTTTTCATAGCATAAATAGGCTCATGCTTAAATATGTACGAGTATGCATAAGCTAATAAAACATACAAATTCGTTAACTATTTTCGTAACCTCAATTAGAAGCCTTCCTGCTGTGGCACAAATTAGAATCACCACATGACGAAACCCACATTTATATTTGCAAAAATCGAACTCTGTCGCCATTGCACGTAATATCTTACAATCGATTTGGCTTACCTAAAACCACAACTAATAATAATGCTAATTTTTAGTGCAAATTAAGTGCAATTTGTTAAATTTCGATTTGAATTTTGGTGGTTTCCTACATTACATATCTACATGCAAAACTTTTTTGTATAGAAATTTGCGTGAACACATGAAAGTTTTTTTCACTAAAGCAATAATTATTTGCAGAACAGTTTACTACAAATAATATTTTAAATTTTTCAAAATTGAACAAGTGAAAAAATAAAACAGTTATATTCGCTTATGATCTGTACAAGCATATACATATAAGTTTAGGAATACTATAGGCTTGAGAGGGGTATAATGTGCAAATTTAGTTTTCTTATTCTTACAGCAAAATATTCAAATGCAGTAGATCTGAGAAATATTGAAATCGAATTTCCTTATAAATAGAAGCAGACAATAACTCCATTAACAACATTGAAAACAAATGAAAGGCACAGAACGGACCGTAGATTTTCAAGTGATTTACCGTTTAATAGCAATGAATGGAATTCATAAGATGGTAAGGGGTGAACAAACGGAGGAGAAATTTAAGAAAACTCCTTAGAACGCGTTCAATCCTATAAATTGAGGATAGACAATATGGTCTCCAGATGACCACAGCATATTCCAAGATAAAACGAACAAAAGGCGTAAACAATAACTATACCTTAAAATATGGAAGCATTTCGACGGACAAAGCCAAGCACAGAGAACGATTTACATAGATATTATTGATGTGATTATTGCAGAAAATATATTGTCAAAGATTACGCCAAGATCTTTAATTTTGGTAACACATGCTGTGATTTGAGGCACCAATCATATTACATTTTCTGAGTTTTTGATTATTGAGAATATTTTTAAGTCATCTGCATATAACCAAGGTTTATCAAAAGAGAAAACACAGGAAGCGTTGATAAACAGATGTATCACTAAAAAGAATAACTTTTTTATTAGAATATTGGGTGAAACTTTATCAAAGGTTTTGGAGAAATCAGTATAAACACAATCTTTTTGAAATCCATCGGAGAAGGCAGACAATAATAAGGCAATAATAACTAAAAGCAGCTAATTTGAAAAAGTAGAGCAACCAAAAGCAAACCCATGCTTATTATTGGGATTGATTTAACTACAATAGGTATCTTATTTTTAAAAGAGCACTCAAAAATTTTTAAAATGGTAGAGAATGTAGAAACAGGACTATAATTGGAGAGTAATTCTTTCTAAATGTCAATTTTCTGTCTGAAATAAAATTACTAGATGACAGAGACTTATTAAGGAGAAGCATGAGAGATTAACAAAGGCAGAACAATTTTTTTTAAGTACGGACGGCTGCCCATCAAGATCAATTTTGGCTTGATATCACAAATAGCCTTGGCTATATCATCCTGCGAAAGACACAGTATGCCAAAATTGACAGCTGAAAAATTGTTAGTAGTAAGAATAGAAGTAGTTCCAAGCTCCTCATGTGCATAATTTTATTTGAAGAATTCAGAAAAACAGTTGGAAATTTCATTAGTAGTCAATGCCGGCTTATCACCCCAGTGGAAGGAATGACCGAATACGTCTTTCTAGATTTTACAAATTTCCAAAACGACTTAGGGTTAGACATAGTGTTAGAATATGTGCTTTCAATAAACTTTTTATAGAGTGATTTATCCAAATTATTAACCACTTTTGAGGTGCTCAGTATACCAAGCTAACTTATCCAGAAAATAAATCATCTCATTTAGACTCAAACTCAAACAGTTTTGTAAAAACACACAATGCAAAATTAAAACCAAATAGGAGCGAAAAGATAAATATCAATCTCAAACGTTAGAGGAAAACGATAAATGGTAGTTGAAATAATATACAAAAACACTAAGGAACCTAAAATTTAAATTATCGCTGAGAAAGACTATGTCAAGACTAATCGATCAAGACTAATGAACTAATTTGAATCATATTTCGACTAAGCAGACTATCATTGAGATATAACGGACCAGCAGAAGCAGAAACAGCAACGCTGGACGGAGAAATATTTATACCAACAACAGTGACATTAGTAAGAGTGGAGCTGGCAGCCGATGAAGCGCCAAAAAAGCATTTGATTCTGATGCAGAGTATTTACCGTTGTCGGATAATTTGTTCTGAACATTTCAGATCTTTAACTTCAATTAACTGACGACCAAAAATTGCTCAGAACTTTTGACCGATGGTTTTACAAAAAATCACATTTTACCCATTAACGACTCCCCGTATTTACCTTCTTCCTTTTTGGAACAAAGCATTTGCTTATGAAAGGAAAGCGTTATGCAGACGTAGAGGCCATTCAAAAGGCTTGAACCGCCATACTTGCGGCCATACCGGCCGACGAGCTAAAACACTCGTACGACATACTTTTGGACTGAAAAAACCATTTGTTCTGTTTTTTTAAGTCCAATTTACTTTGGAACCCACCTTCTAAAATAATGATGCTCCAACAAAGGTTTGGTTGATTCGTTTTGTGACTGATCAGCACTTTGTTGGTGCAAATTTACAGTGGAAGTATTGAGAGGCAGAGCATTGAATTGCATTTCTGCGAACTACAGTACAAACTTTGCAAAAAAATTCCGTGTTAGCCTGTGATAAATTGACAAACAGCAGAGCATTTGTAGCAACTAGTCTTAGGCAGAGCGCGATCCACTCTTAGATCACAAACACATAGCACTGAAATAAAACAGAATTTGAATTGCGGTGCAAAAATATACATGTCCACTCACTGTGACAACTGACTTGCGATGTCTTATGGGGTTGTTGTCCGCTAATCAGCTGTAGCGGGTTCAAATAGCATCCCTCATCGGGATTTGTACTACATTACGGACAATAGCAACGGAAATCAATGCTATTCTGCATGTTAACATAGCTAGTAGGTGCTTGGCAGCTCTAAGAATTAAGGAAACTGGATTTATGAATGGCCCTGGGCAGGGACAAACGGAAATTATCCCTTGCATCAATTGCATACCTTACAGCCTAGACCGGGACGAAGCTGCTGGAGAGGAAGAAGTGAGCTTTTACACGGATGGACCGAAGTTAAGGCGGAGAGTAGGAGGCTTTTGTCGGGATCTCTCCATTAACTCTAGTTTCAGGCTTCTGCTTGTGAACTCGCTGCGAAGGCACTCTTTCTCCGATTTCATCCGATTGGAAGCGAGTTGATGTTCCGATGTCCTCTTGCATTCTAGCGCTGCACCTATGGCTCTCAAGTGAAATTGGGAAAAGAACCCGTACGACTACTAGATCCTTCTGGCCCAGAGCAGGATGGAAATCGTTAAACCATTTTAGTTTATGCTGACAAAGCAACTACGACTGAGTAATGTGAAACTAAACTTCGGCACGTTGTTATCGACCCAAAAAAACTAGTAGCTACGGCCATTCTCGATATACACGACTAGGAAAATATTTAGCGTAGTTTCGATTTATGTTGATGTTGAGATAGTTACAGAGAAGTTAAGTAAGATCAAAGTATTTAGAATATCATTATGTGGTATGTATATTATAGTCGTCTATAGATTATATAATACTTAATTCTGCAATAAGTTCTATTACAAATTCAAACGATTGTAATTTAAATTAAATTAACTTTATTTCATGACACATAAATTAGAGGACCGATGCACAAAATTTTATTCGAAATGGTCCACCTTTGATTTCATTTAAACCTTCAAAGGATTCGGGTTCTGTTGACGACTCTGCTCGAACCAAAGTTTTTTTTGAGACTCTCAAAATTTTTGTGGGGTTTTCCGCAAAGCCATGTTCCCCCAATCCTGAACACAAACTGAAGTAAAATGGACTTAAATATGGGCGTCCAAGCGACCAATTGTCTGCAGCTATGAAACAAGAAACACCTCGACACTATTCATTGTTTAAGTGTTTGTGAACTGGACCAAAATCTTCCAATCCAACCCTCTCCATCGAAAGAAGTATTGCTATCAGCTTTACCTTGCCGTCTAAGACATTCTGCTAGTACACTTTACCCAGGTTTAATCCCTTTTTAAGAGAAGTTAAGAGGTGTAACGCCTTTATAGGGGACTCCCCACCTAACAATTACTGCAGGACGGTGTCCACGTTCAAGCCATAGATTAAGATTTTGAGTCTTTGGAAGTTATTGCTCAGATTTTGTCGTTTTTCCGATTTTAAACTTGTCTAACAGTAAAATCTTTTTCATTTGCAAAAGGGAAAATTTCATTTTAGTACCCTCTCCATTGTTAATAAGTTAATAATAAGAGTTATAATAAGAAATAACGGTACTATTTTCTGCAAATTCCTTCTCACTACAGATATGCATTTCAAGCTTCATAATAGAATGTATGTATCTATTATTTATCTATTTTTTCGTTTTTTCCTCTGACTTTTCTGCTCTACTATTACCATATAGGTATTTGGTATATATATGTATAAGGGTACTGGTCCAGCGAAGAAATTAATATATCAAACTTGCAAACTGCAATATTTACTGTGATCTTTCATGCAAGATTGTAATCATATGCTCATAAGAAATTCACTTTTGCTCCAGAAAGCCATTCACTTTCATCTCATTAAATAACGAGCCGTTACAAAAGCAAATAACAGCTATTTGTAGGTTCCCGTTGTTGTTTTACGATGATTATTCGCAGCAAATATTTTGGCGAGTTAATGGAACACTCGTACATGGAATATCCACATGTTTGTATGAAGCCTTCTAGTGTAACTGCCTGTCTGCTCAGCTGAGTCAACTCAATTCGATCCAACAGACTAACGCCTCCACCCACAGCATCACGAGTGCCACTGCTGCCATAACCACTAAGCTAACATAAGTAAAACTGGCCGTGGCCTAATGACATCGACGACCATCAACGGTCAACCGGTCAGCGGCCAATGCTTACCGGCTAACGGCCGCTGGCGCTTGTTTTGCATAAATTACTCATTGCACTTTGGACATTGCACACATATATGAACCTGTGTATGTATAGATGTGTGTGCTTATGAGTAATAAAGTTTATTCCAGCATGCGCTTTATCAAGTGATGAACAGTGTGATGAATTGCTGACCTTCTAATTTATAATGATATATTAGTGTCATTACACTAATAATTTCCTTTTTTTTGAAATTAATCGACTTGTCTGACATAATAACTGAAGGTTGCTGATATTATTATTAATAATAATAACTAATTTGTTGGCAAAAACAATGATGTTGAAGTGCAATGCCAAAAATTTCACTTTCGTAAATGTTGCTTTGATCAGTTGAATCCAATAAATCGTACCATTTTGGGGTTTAATGTTATTGACTACTATCCATTATCTATTCAATAGTACCCCTCTCCGAGTGGTGCAGGACGTCGGTCAACTTTATTTTGATATGATTGCATAACTGTGTATACTGTTCCCAGATCGGTCTGCGTGTTGCTCTATATCTTTTATATTATATATGAGCAGCTTGTTCCTTAGACTCTGAAGGGATCTTGATCTCGGGAGTTATAAAGTTCAAAATTATCCCAGCACATTTCCATTGAGGAAAACTAGTATAGTCTGAGCATACTGTTAAAGAGCTTGACCATCATGCTACGTAATTTCCTAACAGCGCTTCAAAAGCTGGTGCAATAATTCCCCTATTACCTGATGATTTTTTGTTTGCTAACCGGATCTCATTGTTTTTCATCAACGAAATACGCCTATAGATACTATTTTCGCAGTTTTCAGAGAACCTCCTTCAACTTCTTTGCTATACGGTTCACAAATACTTTGCCGTATGAATTTCTACTGATTTGCCATTCGTGTCGAAATCGTCTCTTCTTTCTGGAGCAAGTGAGTTTTCATTTGTACTCAAAATCATTTCTAATTGGCTTACCCAAATATTTTATTTGAAGTGTAAAAGAATGAGCTCCTGTATTTTTTCACAAAACTTAAGATTGCCAGATTTAGTACGGAGAACGTTACACTGTTCCAGTTTGACATATTAGTAAGCAAATGCAGCAAACTGCAGCTAGCTTGCATTACACCAATACATAGACAAACGAATATATAGCAAAGAGCATTGCTAAGTTGGTAAGGATTCCATAATAAATGTGATGTGCCGAGTGCCATCCTGGTTTAATATAAAATTTCGAGATTAATGGACACAAAACTAGAAAGTGAATAATGTTCACATTTATAAACAGAGTGCACTTGCGTAAGTATGTGTGTCGTGTGCACACACGCATATGTAGCTCACACATATACTTGAGAATATTTTGGTAATGGGTTGGTGATTTTGAAATTCGAACGAATAAAATCACAATATATTTATACAGTTAATTAAAAGATAATATTGATAATTTAACTAATGGTAGGAAGAGCTTTAATATGTCATTTTAAGATAATATTGTAAGTTATATTTAAGCGAGTTTTATTAAAACAAATTCGAATTTTATAGTAATAATATCAGTATTTAGTTTTCTTTCTTCGCTTTGCCTTTAGCAAGGAGAACGAAGTTGTAGCAGCCAGAAAGAAACGTTGGAAACCATATAAAATATATAAAAATGGTGAGCTTGAGGACCTGAGTCCATTTAGCAATGCCCGAATTAGTCCTGCAGTCTTTGAGATATCGATCTGAAATTTTGCAAACGTCCTTTCCTCCCCAAGATGCTGCTCATTTGTCGGAAAAGCCAGATCACTAAATCATATCTGTCATATAAACTGAACGATCGCAATCAAGAGCTCATATAGAAAGCTTTTTTATTTGATAGAACATCTTCTCAAAATTTGGCATGGATTATTTTCAAAGGCAATGGAGCTATATGTATGCAAGGAAGTTATTCAGTTGGGATCACTGTAGCATATACATATGTAACTGTTATACGAATAACCAATTTTCTTGTCTGAAACCTCGTTTGGTTTTAGTATTGCTCAACGTCAGTTTACACAACCTTATTAGTTTTGCGGGCATAGCGGCAGATTGTTTGTTGCTGGCAGGCCTAAGGTTACACTGATAAGGTCGAATCAGTTTGTTGACGGTGAGCTTTAATCTTTCACATAATGCACTCGATAGAAACTTATACGCGATGTTTAAGAGACATATCCCACGGTAGTTGACGCAGATGGCGCGGTCTTAATTATTGTGGATTGTGCAAAATACACTTAAATTCCAATCGTCGGGCATGCGTACGTCCGAAAATATTCGACAAAGAAGCTGATGCATGGTCCTTATCAGTTCTACCGTCGTATTTTAATACCTCGGCAGCTAAACCATCGGCCCTCTCTGCTTTCTTGTTCTTCAGACGGGTTATCGCTATTCGAACTTCCCGATGATCGGAGAATGGAAAGTCCGCTTCATCGTCATCGATTGGAGAATCGGGTTCACTATCCATAATTTCAGTATGTTCTGGGTATCAATCACTAGAGCACTTCTGAAGGTCCGGGTTTTTAAACGTTCTGTTAGTTGTCGCATCTTTTCGTAAAAGTACTCCTGTCGTCCAGCTTGTCAAGCTTTTCGTACTCACGTACTCTTCAACTTCCGGTTTCTATCCCATCCCACACGTGTTGTGGCCGATCGTAACGTTGCGAGGTAGGCAGTCTATTTTCCCTTCCGCTGCGACACGGCACTCCTCGTCGTAGCAGCTGTTCTTTTGCATTTTCCGAAAACCAAAGGTTTCGGTTGCAGCTGAACGTAAGGGGCTTGAAATGCCGTCCCACAGTTCCCTTATACCAAGTTGTTGACGAGTTCTCTCAGAGAGCAGGAGTGCAAGACGAGTAGAAAATCCTTCGGCTACTTGTTGCAATTGCAGCCTCTCGATGTCGAACCTTACTTGTGTTTGTTGACGTGCCTCACAGAGGCGGGTGCGTATCTTGACTGCAACAAGATAGTGGTTCGGGTCGATGTTAGAACCTCGGAACGTATGCTCGTCTAAAACACTGAAGGCGTGTCTTCCGTCTATCACGATTGATCTGGTTGGTGGCTTTTCGATCAGGAGACAGCCAGATAGCTACATGATTTTTCTTATGCTGGAATCTAGTAACACAGATAACCATATATCGGGTCCAGATCACCCTCAATCCGTTTGGGGATGTTTCATCTTGCTAAAGTTACCTTCTTGAAGAAACCTTCTTTGTTCACCCTGGCATTACAGTCGCCAAGCACGTTCAATGTAGTTACACATATAAGTATTCAAAACAAAAAAGGAGAGATAATACTACGAGTATTCATATGTCTAACAACTCTTATATAGCCTTTATATTGGCTTGCATTAGTCCCTACAACACAATTCGCAATTTTTAATCTACATTTTAGTTCAGTGAATACATGCGATTCGGCGCTGATACTACCGAAAAATTAATTCAACTTACAGGTACTTACTTACCGTAGATATTCAAAATATTTTAATGATCACACACGTACACTTTTACATACAGACATTTGCAATAATTAAATACAAAATCGCTTGCTGGAAAGCCATGCAAACTTCCATGAAGTAACAATCATAAATCATAATCATATATGACAATACTTAAGTTTCACCACTTGAAAAGGAAATTTCCACACTTTAGTTATGCTGGCGGCAACTAAAAGTGCCAGTTGCTACACAACTGTTGTGCATAAAAATGAAGTTGCATGCATAAGGCACATATGCTCTTCCAGAAATATGTATGCCAACCATATATGCGCTTGCCAACATAAGCTTAATCGACAGAGAGGAAGTAACTTCACATTATAAGTACATACATACAAATTTTCGGTTTCAAAGCTTAACTGCAAAAGTCTATTTTGAGTAATTTTGAAGAACGCAAAAAGCCTTCACGGTTTCAAGCGTCTAAAATCAGCTTTATTATTATTAAAAGCATGTATTTTGAAAACTGAAATTTTTGTATTTTCGAAAGATAATTTCAAAAATTGCTTAGTTGTTTATTTGACTGGGTGTTTTTAATGGGAAACTGCTCGAGCTACTCGAGTCTTAAGTCGACTTCAGCGTTTATCTCTTGTAACCACAGATATAAGAAAACTTCACAACGGCATAGGGGTGCAGAGCGTTGAAAGTTCCCTCTTTGTTTTAGTTTTATTTGCTCCTTTGAAGTGTCCTTAGGATGCTGACAAACCTTACTGCTTTATTGTATTTTCTTTATAAGCGAGTCAAGTACATTTTAAAGAGCAAAATGTGGCGAACGGAACAGACAGTACGCCAAACTACAACAGCATAGAAGTTCCAAGTGTAATAAGAGGTACAGCATATGAGAGAAGGCAAAACAATCCACATATACCCATAGATATTTCGATAACTGATGAACGAATACTGCCGAATTCAACGACTTCTACTCACGGCTCTTGCTTTTTAGCAGTCATAAAAACGCCCTTTTGTTTCATTAAAATGGAATAACTATAGTTTCTGTCTTGGCCTTGCCATACTTAAAGCCAATTCTCCAACTTTTGTCCAACTAGTAAGAACAGGGAGGATGGAGTCATGTGTAGAAGTTCACGCAAGTGAGGAAAGTTCTCTGATCGCCATTCACTTGGGAGTGGCCAGAAACGATTCTTTTACATATGACTCAAGCAGCTCACGACTTCCGGTCTCTGACCAAGTATCCTCTGGGTAGCCTAAGAACATCCGTTTGAAGGCGAGCTAAAGTGAGAAGGCGAAATATTTCCTACTTAGGGTTGTGCGCTGGGTTTGGGACCCGCCACGTAAAAAAACGCACCAATGAAAACAACCAAACAGCCTCGGATGAGAGACCCCCCTTTTGATGACGACCATGGCAAGCGAAATAAGGACTACGATTTGAGGGCATGCACCTGGAATGTCCGGTCCCTTAATTGGGAAGGTGCCGCTGCCCAGCTGGTTGATGTCCTCGTGAAAATAAAGGCTGACATCACCGCCGTCCAAGAAATGCGATGGACGGGACAAGGACAGAGACGAGTAGGTCCTTGTGACATCTACTACAGTGGCCATATAAAGGAGCGCAAGTTTGGTGTTGGATTCGTGGTGGGAGAGAGACTCCGTCGCCGAGTACTATCATTCACTCCGGTGAATGAACGTCTAGCCACAATCCGCATCAAAGCGAGGTTCTTCAACATATCGCTGATTTGCGCCCACGCCCCGACGGAAGAGAAGGACGATGTGACCAAAGATGCCTTTTATGAGTGCTTGGAGCGCACTTATGAGAGATGCCCCCGCCACGATGTCAAAATCGTGCTTGGCGACTTCAACGCCAGGGTGGGCAAAGAAGGTATCTTTGGCACTACGGTCGGTAAATTCAGCCTCCACGAGGAAACATCCCCAAATGGGTTGAGGCTGATCGACTTCGCCGGGGTCCGAAATATGGTTATCTGTAGTACTAGATTCCAGCATAAGAAGATACATCAAGCTACCTGGCTGTCTCCGGATCGAAAAACCACCAACCAGATCGATCATGTTGTGATAGACGGAAGACACGTCTCCAGTGTTTTAGATGTGCGTGCGCTCCGAGGTCCTAAAATCGACTCGGACCACTATATTGTTGCAGCCAAAATTCGCACCCGCCTCTGTGCAGCAAAAAACGCACGCCAACAAACACAAGGAAGGTTCGACGTCGAGAAGCTGCAATCACAACAGACAGCCGAACGTTTTTCTACTCGGCTTGCACTCCCGCTCTCTGAGAGCACTCGTCAACAACTCGGTATAAGGGAACTGTGGGACGGCATTTCAAACTCCTTACGTACAGCTGCAACCGAAACCATTGGTTTTCGGAAAGCGCAAAAGAACAGCTGGTACGACGAGGAGTGCCGTGCCGCAGCGGAGAGAAAACAGGCTGCCTACCTCGCAACGTTACGATCGACCACAACACGTGCGGGATGGGATAGATACCGAGAGTTGAAGAGGGAAGCAAGACGCATTTGTAGACAGAAAAAGAAAGAGGCCGAAATGCGTGAGTACGAAGAGCTTGATAAGCTGGCCGACAGGGGTAATGCTCGAAAATTCTACGAAAAGATGCGGCGGCTTACAGAAGGTTTCAAGACCGGAGCATACTCTTGTAGAACCCCCGAAGGTGATCTAGTCACTGATGCCCAAAGCATACTTAAATTATGGAGGGAACACTTCTCCAGCCTGCTGAATGGCAGTGAACACATAACACCAGGAGAAGGCGAACCCGATTCCCCAATCGATGACGATGGAGCAGACGTTCCATTGCCCGACCATGAAGAAGTTCGAATAGCAATTACCCGCCTGAAAAACAACAAAGCGGCAGGGGCCGATGGATTGCCGGCCGAGCTATTCAAACACGGCGGCGAAGAACTGGTAAGGAGCATGCATCAGCTTCTTTGTAAAATATGGTCGGACGAAAGCATGCCCAACGATTGGAATTTAAGTGTGCTATGCCCAATCCATAAAAAAGGAGACCCCACAATCTGCGCCAACTACCGTGGGATTAGCCTCCTCAACATCGCATATAAGGTTCTGTCGAGCGTATTGTGTGAAAGATTAAAGCCCACCGTCAACAAACTGATTGGACCTTATCAGTGTGGCTTTAGACCTGGTAAATCAACCACCGACCAGATATTCACCATGCGCCAAATCTTGGAAAAGACCCGTGAAAGGAGAATCGACACACACCACCTCTTCGTCGATTTCAAAGCTGCTTTCGACAGCACGAAAAGGAGCTGCCTCTATGCCGCGATGTCTGAATTTGGTATCCCCGCAAAACTAATACGGCTGTGTAAACTGACGCTGAGCAACACTCAAAGCTCCGTCAGGATCGGGAAGGACCTCTCCGAGCCGTTCGATACCAAACGAGGTTTCAGACAAGGCGACTCCCTATCGTGCGACTTTTTCAACCTGCTTCTGGAGAAAATAATTCGAGCTGCAGAACTCAACAGAGAAGGTACCGTCTTCTATAAGAGTGTGCAACTGCTGGCGTATGCCGATGATATTGATATCATCGGCCTCAACACCCGCGCCGTTAGTTCTGCTTTCTCCAGACTGGATAAGGAAGCAAAAGAAATGGGTCTGGCAGTGAACGAGGGCAAGACGAAATATCTCCTGTCATCAAACAAACAGTCGTCGCACTCGCGACTTGGCACTCACGTCACTGTTGACAGTCATAACTTTGAAGTTGTAGATAATTTCGTCTATCTTGGAACCAGCGTAAGCACCACCAACAATGTCAGCCTGGAAATCCAACGCAGGATTACTCTTGCCAACAGGTGCTACTTTGGATGAGTAGGCAATTGAAAAGTAAAGTCCTCTCTCGACGAACAAAAGCCAAACTCTATAAGTCGCTCATAATTCCCGTCCTGCTATACGGTGCAGAGGCTTGGACGATGACAACAACCGATGAGTCGACCTTAAGAGTTTTCGAGAGAAAAGTTCTGCGAAAGATTTATGGTCCTTTGCGCGTTGGCCACGGCGAATATCGCATTCGATGGAACGATGAGCTGTACGAGATATACGACGACATTGACATAGTTCAGCGAATTAAAAGACAGCGGCTACGCTGGCTAGGTCATGTTGTCCGGATGGATGAAAACACTCCAGCTCTGAAAGTATTCGACGCAGTACCCGCCGCGGGAAGCAGAGGAAGAGGAAGACCTCCACTCCGTTGGAAGGACCAAGTGGAGAAGGACCTGGCTTCGCTTGGAATATCCAATTGGCGCCAAGTAGCGAAGAGAAGAAGCGACTGGCGCGCTGTTGTTAACTCGGCTATAATCGCGTAAGCGGTGCCTACGCCAGTAAAGAAGAAGAAGAAGTAAGAACAGCCTTACTGCTTCCATTGAAACCCCCCATTTGTATACCCCAAACACCGTAACTTAAGACGCCGCATTGCTTGTAACACCACATAGGAAACGTCGGAAACCCTATTAAGTATATACTATGTATAAATGATCAGTTTGATGAGCTGAGTCGATTTAGAATTTCTCGCTATACATTTGTCGGAACCGCTGATGTCGGACACCTATAGCATATAGCTGTCATACTGACTCAACAATCAAACTCAAGTCCTTGTAAGGCAAGCTTTTTGACAAGACATACTGTTTACGAATTTTGGAAGAAATCGTTGTTTAAAGCAACGCTACGAGCTCCGAAAAAATTGTGTTCACACCACTATAGAATATACAAGTATGTAGCTGCCACTTAAAATGGTTGATTAAAGTCAAGATACAAATTTTGTATACCCTTTTGTACTATGAAAGTGCATCTGTGAAGGGTGTCCTAGCTTCGGTGCAGCCGAAGTTAACAGGTTTTCTTGTTTATACTGTCCTGGTGAAGTAACATTAATGCACCATATACAGAGTGCGCTTACGGGCCGCCGATTGCTCTTTCTCAGGTTATTTGTTTCAACACTTGTAGTGCATTCAGCCTTTGCCCGTTATTCTATTTATTCCTCGTTTTGTTTGTTTGTGCACTCATAGCGCACTTCAAGCTTTCAAGTTGTCTTGAGATTTTCTCAAAGTGCCATTTCTTCAGCTTAACTTAAGTTCTCATGAAGCCATATACGCACATGGAAATGAAGCGACCACGTAGCCGCATGTATGAGTGTGTGTGTAAGAAAAGTCGGCTGTGTTTTCATAAACTTTTGCTCTATCCGACGACATTCCAGAAGGAAGCATCACCACATACGTCAGCTGGTGTTCACCTTCCCCCAGCAACCTGAGCACCACTTGATTGCCCACTTCCGGTGCTGTGGGTGCCACCAGCAACAACACACTACCCATCAAGCACAATACACCTGCAAGTGCGCTGTCTGGCATTCTTTGGCAATTGCTTTCGTTTTATTTATGTCGCTCGGCAGACTTCGTTATGCCTCTTTACCAGCCAGCAAGAACAAATATGTTGAAGAGTTTGGAATGGAAAAAATATATTTTATGTTCATTTATGATAATTACGTGTGAAATTTGTAACTTTTTAATTAGTTTAATTTCAACCGAAAATACAAACGACCAAATTGCCTACCAGCCGAGTGGTGAAACGAAGTGACAAGTGTGTCTTCGCTGTTGAAGGCAATCCCTGCTGCAAAAGTCAACCAACAGTCATCAGCTTCGCAAATTTATTTAATTCTTTTTCCTCATATTTTCTTATAAATTTCTGCTTTTTGGTATTATTTGTATGCATCTTTGTTGTTGTTGATGTCGCATGTGGCATCTGGCGAGTTGAATGTGGAGTTTTAAGTTGTCTCCTTTACTTTGCTGGAGATTCATTACTTGGGTGAAGTTTTCCAGCTGTAATTAAACGCATACAATTGCTCTTAAGTAACTCTTGAAAATGTTTAATTACACAAATTTCGCAATCAAAAGAATCTTTAATTGAATGCTCGAAAAACGGTATTTTTACCTGTGAGGACGTATTTCAGGTATGTAAGAAATTTTATTGAATATTCGCATAACTCCGGCAATTTTATTATGAAGACGCCATCGTAAGTCAAAAGATTCGAGCACTTACCCATATCTATCGGGAAAAATAAAGTGGATGAGCTTTAATTTTTTTCTGCGTATACTGAAAAGGCCGAACTCTACTGATAAGAGTAACACTTTAGCTTCAGTGGAGCTACATATCTTCAATATTCAAAAGAAATAATGATTGTTCCGACCAATCAAATCTTTATACTGCTATTTTTTGAAGACATTGATCAGTAATAATTATCAATGTTGTGTCACGTTCTTCACTCCTTCAGACATTGTCTCGTTAAAATAATATTCATTTAAAGGGTAATCCATTTCGAGGCTTCCGATATTTTTTACCACCACAGAAAAACGTCCAACGGTGTGATATCACACGGTCATCGTGGCCAATCGACCAGCTCAAAACGTGAAGTTTTCTGCTCACCGAACGACGGTTACGTTTTCACCGGATTCATTTTTAAAGAATTCTTCTTCGTCTTTACTGTCGCAGATACCGCTTACGCGATTATAGCCGAGTCAACAACAGCGCGCCAGTCGTTTCTTCTTTCCGATACGTAGCGCCAATTGGATATTCCAAGCGAAGCCAAGTCCTTCTCCACTTGGTCCTTCCAACGGAGTGGAGGACTTCGTCTTCCTAAGTTTCCCCCAGCGGGTACTGCGTCGAATACTTTCAGAGCAGAAGCGTTTTCGTCCATCCGGACAACATGACCTAGCCAGCGTAGCCGCTGTCTTTTAATTCGCTGAACTATGTCAAGGTCGTCGTATATCTCGTACAGCTCATTGTTCCATCGAATGGGATATTCGCCGGGGCCAATGTGCAAAGGACCAGAAATCTTTCGAAGAACCTTTCTCTCGAAAACTCGCAACGTCGACTCATCAGTCCAAAGTTGCACCTGTTGGCAAGAGTTATCCTGCATTGGATTTCCAGGCTGACATTGTTGGTGGTGTTAATGCTGGTTCCCAAATATATGAAACTATCTACAACTTCAAAGTTATGACTATCAACAGTGACGTGAGAGCCAAGTCGCGAATGCGACTACTGTTTTTTTTTTATTACAGGAGATATGTATTTAGTCTTGCCCTCGGTTACTGCCAGACCCATTTGTTTTGCTTCCTTATCCAGTCTGGAGAAAGCAGAACTAATGGCGAGGGTGTTGAGGCCGATGACATCAATATCATACGCCAGCAGCTGTACACTCTTATAAAAGATTGTACCTGCTCGATTAAGATCTGCAGCTCGAACTATTTTCTCCAGCAGCAGGTTGAAGAAGTCGCACGATAGGGAGTCGCCTTGTCTGAAACCTCGCTTGGTATCGAACGGCTCGGAGAGGTCCTTCCCGATCCTGCCGTAGCCTTGGGTGTTGCTCAACGTCACTTTACTCAGCCGTATTAGTTTTGCGGGGATACCAAATTCAGACATCGCGGCATAAAGGCTGCTCCTTTTCATGCTGTCGAAAGCAGCTTTGAAATCGACGAGGAGGTTGTGTGTGTCGATTCTCCTTTCACGGGTTTTTTCCAAGACTTGGAGCATGATGAATATCTGGTCGGTTGTTGATTTGAAAGGTCTTAAGCCACACTGATAAGGTCCAATCAGTTTGTTGACGATGGGCTTTAATCTTTCACACAATACGCTCGATAGAACCATATACGCAATGTTGAGGAGGTTTATCCCACGGCAGTTGACGCAGATTGTGGGGCCTCCCTTTTTATGGATTGGGCATAGCACACTTAAATTCCAATCGTTGGGCATGCTTTCGTCCGACCATATTTTACAAAGAAGCTGATGCATGCTCCCTATCAGTTCTTCGCCGCCGTGTTTGAATAGCTCGGCCGGCAATCCATCGGCCCCCCTTCCCTCTTCAACTCTCGGTATCTGTCCCATCCCGCACGTATTGTCGTCGATCATACCGTTGCGAGGTATGCAGTCTGTTCTCTCTCCGCTGCGACACGGCACTCCTCGTCATACCATCTGTTCTTTTGCACTTTCCGAAAACTAATGGTTTCGGTTGCAGCTATACAAGGAGTTTGAAATGCCGTCCCACAGTTTTCTTATACTGAGTTGTTGACGAGTGCTCTCAGAGAGCAGGAGTGCAAGCCGAATGGAAAATCGTTCGGCTGCCTGTTGTGGTTGCAGCTTCTCGAGTTATGTTGCTGTTTTTTGTTAAGCAAATAATTGCATGGCATTTATGATTTGAAGAAAATGTCGGTCGAATGGCCACCACGGTTCTGTTTGCTTATCTTCACCCGTTTACGCCATTTTTCGATGAGCCGGTGCAGCATTCGGCTAGATTCTCGGGTAGAGTGCGCTAAATGTTGTCTTCGACTTTCGCGAGCGCTGCTGGTTGATTGGCGTCAACTTTTGATTTAACATATCTACAGATAAAACAGTCTAGAGGCGTTAAATCGCATGATCTTGGCGGTCATGTGACTGGGCCACTTTCCAAAATAACAAGTCACCAAACTTTAAACGCAATGTTTAAAAGTAAAACATAGCCGACGCACCTTGTTGTTGGAAATATGTATTCTCCGCGTCCATTTCTTCAAATCCTAGGAAAAAATGTCCGTCAACTTCATGTTACAACGCTCGTTATTGTTGTTAACAACATTTTCTGACTCATTTCTAATGAAATAAGGCCCGATGATGACGTCATGCCACAGTCCGCTCTAAACGGTCAAATTTTGGGGATGAAATTGTGTTACCTGAACCACATAAGGATTTGACTAACTCCAATAACAAAAATATTGTTTAGTGTCGAAGCAATTAAGCCCGAAAAGGGTCTAACCTGAGAATATAATTTTTCTATGGACGTAAATTTCTGATTTTTTGGGGAACGTAATAATCTTGGATAATTGAAAAGCATTGTTCCAAAATGAAACATAGTATAGTATGACGATATAGCAAACCTTGCTGAACACACTGCCAAAATTTTACACAAATTCGTAAACAAACATGGCCGCCACGAACTGTCAAACAAGTTAGGCGCGTATTATTCCTACCAAGATGAAATCTACAAACTCTCCCCACCAGTTATGTAGTAGCAAATACTATTGAAAGAACTTATCTCTTTCGATTTCCTATCATCACTGTCACAAATAAACCGATATCGGTCAAGCATGAGTCGCATCAAGCTATCATGTTATTTTTGTTCAGTATTATTTGACATTTCATAATGGAAAAATTTACGCCTGAACACCGATTTGGTAAGGTTTGTGAGCTGGTGGAATCATCGGTTCGTAAATCTTTAAAAATGATGCCGGTGAGTAACCGTCAATGGCGATCGTTATCGCTCCATGACAACTGACTTTTTGATGCCATTTGGTTTCAAAAAGACGGAGCCACTTCGGTGAGCAGATAATTTCACGTTTTGGGCCGGTCAATTGGCCACCAAGATAGTGTGATATTCGATTTAAGCCTTGGAATAAAACATCACAAGTGTCATTAGCCAGCTATCTGTCGAAATGCTCGAGCGAGTCGGATAAAATTGGATTCAACGGATGGACCATCTGTGACGTAGCCGCGGGCAACATTTGAAAAAGATAATCTTCAAAAAAAATGTTCTTTCGAATGATACTTAACATTCATCATTAAATTTTAAATTAATGTGTTTTTTCTCTAAAAATTAGGGAACTTGAAAATTGATCACTCATTAAAACCAGTTTATTAATAACGGTACCGAAAACAAATTTAACAGCCTAGGTACCAGTTATTATGTGGCAACTTAATTCTAATAATCGTTGATAAAGTTCACACTATCTTTTAGCGCTGAGTAGGTTTAAAGGAAATTAGATTCTCCATTCTTTCGGATGAGTCTAAATATTTTCAGTATAATTAGAGATTATTAAACACTATAGGCATATTGTAGGAAACACAAATTAAATAATAACTATTTCCTATATACCCAACCTTTAGGTTTATTCAGTAATGTCAGTGAGTTTTCATAAAACTATGTGACATTGCTTTTACTTTTTTCTCTAATGACAATTATCGATGTCTAGGAATCTATAATATGTTTATTGAATATCTAAAATAATAACAGGGAAAATTGATTTCAAAAGAATGCACAAAACCATCGACAGCAATGACAGCATTATCGCCGGAGTCTACAGCTTCGGCACACAATACGTCAGCACCAAAAAAAGCAATAACAACGATCGCCTCATTCTTTGTCATAATGCATAATTAAACTTCATTCCCGGTTCATATTGTGGGTATGAGCCAATAAATTAATTTCATTTTTATTCCATTGCAAACGACAGCAACTCATAATTGTCGAAAAAATGCCATAAAACCATTTTCAGGCAGAGACAATAAAGAAATACGAATTTAGAAGTGCTTAATTGCATATTAGTACATGACTGGATGAGCTAAGCTATTCAAGGCATGCAACTAAACAATCCAATGAGAATGTACGTACATATGTATGCATGTGTGTGTGTGTAGAATATACTACAGTTGAAACAAAATAAATGCTGCACATATGTACGCAGTACATATGCCTACATGTGAATATGTGTGTATATAAGTGAGGAAACGCTGCCATTGATGGGCATGAATCAGCGTACAACCACTTGGAATGACGGACCGAGCGCTGACGCACGCACGCGGGCAACAGCGGTCATGAGGGTGGCAGCAAATTGACAACAAATATCTGACCTTTTCAATTGGCATTGCATAGCGTTTTGGCGATGAGCATCATGCTTAATGAATGGAAGTTCAAGCAAAGAGTAGAAAAGATCAGTTGACCTTCGTTAGGCGCGTGACAATACAGGGGCACCAAATTGCGCTTTATAGAGCAGAACATAAGTGCTGTTGTTGCGCTACAGAGCGATGCTAGTAAACATATTTTTCAAAAACATATAAATGTACATGCTTATATACAAGTGTGAGTTTGAATCTAGGGTATAAGAGCTGCTACTGAGGATCAGCGAGTTCAAACGCATTAATCACACTAATTAAATATGCTGGAGCGCGTGCCGATTAGTGCGAACACCACTCTAATTTTATGGCATTTTCACTTTCTACAAAAGCCGAGTGTTTGCAAAGAGTTAAAACATACCAAATTTGTATGAGTGTGTGTATGCATTAATAGCCCCGCCTTTAACTCTATTAATTAATCAACTCAAACACACACATGGTTTTGTGTGAGTGTGTGTACTTCCTTTTCGTGTTGCACCTCACTCGGTCCCAATGCGCTGGTTGTTGGCTCTCAAGTTCAATCATAATTTTGCAATACCGCAAGACATTAATCAAGCGGGCCGTCGTTTGTGCCCACTCCAAAGTGTGAGGCGTGTCTGCCAACTGTCGGCCACATTTGGTCGACTTGGTTTTCCGCGCAGTTGCGTTGCATCGCTCCGAAAAAAGGCAAACACATTGAATATGAGCAGCGTCTAAGCAACGCTATGCGGTATGCCACATGTGGCATTGAGCAACCGCACGACAGACACAGTCGGCGTATCAACACATTTCAATGCGCGCGTCCACTCCTTTCAACACTTGATGGAGTGCGAACAGCAGACTTTGGTTTTTGGCAGCAGCAACAAAAGGAACAACGGTATATGGACAATTATTTGTGTGTGTGTATGTGTGTACATGCCATGTACAAGTACTGCTGAACAAGCACAACAGCAAACATCGAATTAATTAATTAAAGTTTCCTAAACAAACTGACATTGGCAAACGCACGCAGTCGCTATTTCATGGCACATATAATACATAATAATATATATATGTATATATATATAAAGTGTAATAAAAATGCAGCATTCATCAACACTGTCATCACTTTTGATATCTCACTAGAAATGTGGATTATTACCGAATTCTTGTCGACCATTAACATTTCGCATATATGATGAATATAGGCATCAATATATGGCATATTTACTGTATGTATTCATACAACTTAATGATTTTTGCAAACCCCTTATTACGATATTATTATAACGAAGAAAAACTCACACACTAACTGTTAAAGTTACACTATGACCAACCGCATATTTTTTATCACAAAAAACTTTTATTTGAGACACATTGCACCTTGAATTTGTCGAAATTTTTATTTCTAAGTTGGTATGACTGTCATCTGAGTAAAATGTCCCTTCAAACAATTTCTGCTGCCGAAACGTTCAGAATATTGGAAAAGAGCTTTGATGATACTTTTTTTTCACGAGCAAGCATTGACGACAAACTACGTCCAGGACTGACAGTGTGAGGTCCTATTGGCATCGTTGGAACATCAAAAGAATCAGTGAAAACCATTTCGAAAGAACATTTGGGCCTAAGAAGAGTGAGAGCACAATTAGTAGCAAAATCACTAAATTTTTTTTTTTAAAACCGCATTGCGTAAACATCTGTGAGGCAATATTTTCCTACTACTAAGATGTCGTGAAATCTATTATTATTGGCGATGAGTCTCGCATCTTTCCGTACGATCCGAAAACCGATGATCAATTGGCCGTATATCGTGAAGTAGGCAGAAACCACAAACAAACATGTCAAAGCATATCAAAAATCAAGGTTATGTTGACAGTTTTCTTCGAGTTTTAGTGTACCCCGAATTCCGTCCGACCGGCCAAACTGTCAACAAAGAAAACTGCTTGAGTGTTATGCGTAGTTTGGGCGAAGCTAGTCCTAAAACGATGCCGGAACTCTTGATTTTTCCACCACGATAATTCACCGCCGCATACTGCATTGATTCGGAGAAACCGTTTCGCGCCAATTGAAGAATTAGATGTGAAATGGCTTTAACAACTGCTTTGAGAATTGGAAATAACGTTGGCACAAGTAAATTAAGAAATTTAAAATTATGAACAAAGTCTTACTCTTTTTTGCCAACAGAATCTTAATCCGGATATTCATACTAACCAGTATTACCATTCCATTACTACAAATTTGCGAATACAAAATTACCGTTTGAGTTTTGTCTTTTGGTACGCTAATGAAATATGTACGCGATTTATACAATTAGCTAAAGATTCAGTTGTAATCTTCAACCCTAACTGATACTGTACCTTCTTGGTTAAAGTTGGTACGACCTCATGCTATTACACAAGATTATGATATTATTATATGACGGTTTACAGTATTTAGCCAAAATTTCAAATTCCATAAGCCTCGTAATCGCTACGTAAGAAGTATAAATCATACTTTTTTTAATTAAAGATATAGAAAATCTAAATTGAAATATATTTACTTTCTAATGCTATAAAAACACTTTAACCATGAAGGAAAACGGCTACGATATCATGAGTCCAGTGCGTTCCTTTAAGAGTTCTTCAGAGGGCTATCTATTTTTGGTTTGGTTAGATTGGGATAGATTGATCTCACTTAGACAGTTGTGAACGTTGGTGCAAAAACTTCTAAAAATGGATCATCATATCAAGAATTTATTAATGCGGTTTGTATCAATTCTAGCTAAATCTCCAAGTTCTCCGAAAGCGTGCGTAACGAGATATGTATATTAATCTCAGTCTGGCAAAGGAGGGCAATAGAGGAAAGAATGCGTAGACCAGTGGTCGGCATTTCACGCAAGACCATAGCGCAAAACGAAATATGCCCTGCGAGAAATATTTTATGATTCTAAATGCCTTTGATGTCGTGCAATGCCTTTTATGTTCCAAGTCTTTTAAAGATAATAGGGAATATATCCTCAAAAGACAATTTGTTAATTTTCTTTATACTATTAATTAATAATAAAAATTGCTTAATTTTAACTCCAATTTCTCACTGGGCTACTTTTTTTTCATGCTAATCAACACAGTGACAGATCCTTTCATGCCAACCACTGGCGTTGACGATGGCACTTTGCCTCACGCCATACATCTTTAGCAAAAATCGTGGGAAAACCTGGTGTGAACCTATTGAATAGTGTCTAATCAAATCACCTATAATTGCGCTGATTCAAAATTTGTTAAGTGCAAATAGTTCAAAGAACTTCTTGGGTTCGCCCAGGATGAGAAGAGTTTTGCAGCCGCACAAGTTCTGGTTGCTGCCCAGTGCTTGCCCAAATCACGGATAGTCCATAGGTCCACCGCTAGAGCGCAAGTTGACAGCGGAATACCGGCTCAATTACAATCGGCTTTATATTTTCCAAAGATCCGTTGTAAACGGGCACCTAAACAAGTTGAATATGGTAAAAGCTGTACGCTACTGCTATTAGGTCATGTCATCGCTACCCGCTTCCAAAAGTTATACGTAACCGCACTTTGAAAAGGTAATATTTCCTGCTGCCTATTCCATTTCGAAGTCGGCTTCGACCTACTTTATTTCATTTGTCCATTTCGCTTGTTTTTTGGTTCATGTAGCCGCTGTCTAACAGCCAAAAGGTAATCTGATCTCAAAGATATTTTTGTTAAGAGGTCAAGGCATAGGTTGACGCACCTCCTTATGGGGCAATAGGTACAGAGCCACCAGCGCAAAGAGGAAAGAAGGAGGGATCAAATTAATGATGACCATATTGGAAAGTGCTTTGAGGCCTACCAGGATTTTAACGAGACTGAGGCAGTCTCAACATAAACCAGTCATTCTTTCATGGTGTCACTGACACATATTCATGAAACAACAGCCTGGGCTTTAACCACACTCAAGGGCTTCAGTTCTGTAATCATAGTCCGAGTCGATTCTGATTTCAAGGGTCCGTTAAGAGTTTCCAAAGGTCGTGAAGGCTGCAAGTTCTTTAGACGCAGAGGCGACCTACTTTATATCCGCAGAAAAGTACGCTAACGCTCAGCAGTATTTTTAACAGTATTGAACCACAACTAATGAATTTTGGTTTCTCAGGTTAGCTTCACAATTTTTTATTAATTTTATTCGAATAAAAGAAATAGCAATGGTACTAATTTATTATTAAAACATTGTTAATGATTTCATGATGACTTTTCACAATTTATTGCTATGTGTAAGTTTGTTTTTATGTCTACGACTTGATTCCATATCTTCTCTACAATGCCACAAACATCACAAATCTATAAAGAGATAGATTCCAACACAACACAAAGTTTTATGTTATATATGTATGTAAATTTAAGGGGCCCTGGAGTGATCCTCAGCAGCATAGACCACTGTTCTATATACGTATACATACATATGTACATATGTCTACTAAATACTCACCATTTTGATGAATTTCTAATTGTACTACCGTTATGTATGCGTTTGTCTATTTGTATTATTCCTGTTAATTGCATTACTTTTGTAATAGGCACAAATTCACTCGCTTCAAGACATCCCAAAACCCCAAAAAGCAGCCCTTTCACAGTTTTCCCAGCACTTCAACAGATGCCGCAGCAATTTTTCCATTATATGCCAGCTATTAAACGCTATAATTTGAGTTATTGAAATATTTATTTAATGCTTACAGAAATATTAACACACATACAAACTCTAACAACTGGGGATATGTATGTATAAACATACAAGTATATATGTGTGCATTAGTTAAACATGTATTGAATGAATTTGTGTATTCGTTAAGTTTGTGTGAGTAGTTGCCTGTAGGCTTAATTAAATTTTGTAAAGTATTTCACTGTGGTCTTGCATGAACATTGGTGCATATTTATTCTTGTAGAAAAGGGTCGCCTCCTCGCATTGACATAGCGACCGATCGACCGATTGAACCCCTTTTTGTTGCCTTTCAGCGCGCATTCGCTTGACGCCCGGAATTAAGTGCCTGCCAAAAGGTTAACTGGAAATTAGTCACAAACGCCATACTGCACACGATATACAGGGGAATAAAATACATACATACACAATTGTACAAAAATATAAACATTTGCGTGGCGTCATCGTCTAGGAGTATATGGCACTTTAAAACTCATTGAATGACTAAACGCTTTCGTAAGTGAGTTTCAAACAAATTTTTATCATTTTATCATTTGGTTAGTGTTAATTAGTGACGCAACCATTGGCTCACAGATGCATCTAGATACATATGTATATATGTATATAGTGTTACTGTCAGTTTCAGTAAATAAAAAGACATGACCATTCAGACAAATTGTAATGAATTTTTAAGTGTCTTTAGTTGATGGTTTAAGTGATCATTTGTGCTACCAATCTCATTCTGTCGCACCATATAATGTTGGAAAAGTGAGATTTTGAATAAACCTTTCATTTAACGAAATGGAAGTTGAAAAAAGGTTACACTTGTACAAAAATGAGTGAAAATAATGAAGAAATTCGCTATATTTTGAAATTTTTTTTTATAAGAAAGGAAGAATGTCACGCAAGCCACCAATGAAATTTGTGAAGTTTACGGGGTATCAGTTCGTGAAGCACAAGAATAGTTCGCCCGCTTCCGTTCTGGAAATTTCGGTGTGAAAGATGCACCTCGATCTGCCCGCCAAATCGTTGAAAAAGTTGATAAAATTATAGAAAAGATTGACAAGGTCAAGGAACTTACAATTCACCATTAAAAGGGTTTGAACAATTTAAAAACAGCTGGCTACGAAAAGAAGCTCGATTTTTGGGTACCACATGAATTGTCTGTGAAAAATATAATGGACCGAATTAACATCTGCGATTTTTTGCTGAAACGAAATCAAACCATTTCTGAAGAGAATGGTAACAGCAGACGAAAAGTGGACCAAACACTGCGATAATGTGCGAAAAAAATCATGGTCCAAGCTCAGCAAATGGTCGAAAAGCCAATATTGACGCATCGAAAGGTTATGTTTTGATGGCTCGGCAAAAACTGGGAGAGCTTGGCAATGAAGTTTTGATGCATCCCCCATATAGCCCTGACCTTGCACCAAAGGACTACCATTTCTTTCGGCCAATACACAACTCAAGAGAAATCTGTGAAAATTACTTGTCGCAATTTTTCGCCGAGAAACCAGAAAAGTTTTACACTGATGGAAAAATGGAACAAATTACAGACCAAAAGCCATAAGTACGAAAAGACAGTATATCAGAGAATACCGAAAATTTAAGTTCATGGAACAATAATATATCTAAAAGCGTCTATAGGGTTCGTCCGGAAAGTAATAAAACTGAGTCGATTTAAAAAAAATTATTGAACTAATTGTTACAATTTTTTAAAAACTACAAAAATAGGCTCTTTCTGCGTCGATGCCAGCACGATTTCTAAGCATTAAAGGCGGCATTCTTAGCTTTGAGAGCTAGGTGCATGCTGCTTGGTCCCTAGTGTCGACTCCAAAGTAGAGCAAGATTGCCTCTTTGCCTTGGGATCATACTCAAAGATAAATGACTCGTCTCCTGTGATTACGTTATTCAAAAATTGGGGGTCACTTTCACACATGCTCAAATTTTCGTGGCATACTTCCACTCGCCGCAATCTCTGGTCATCAGTGAGCCCTTTAGGGACCATTTTTGCGCACACCTTGGCAATGTTTATGTGCTCCGTCACAATGTCATGAACCATAGATGCCGGTGTTTGTCGAAGTCGCAGGTCTCCTAGCACGGTCTTCATCAGCGACCTCTTTCCGGCCCCCCAAAAAGGTTTGGTGTCACCAAACCACACCACATCGTGCTAAAGCAACATCTGGGTAAACCTGCTTGATCATTTCAAGCGTCTCTGGCGCAGCTTTACCGAGTTTCACACAGAATTTAATCGTGTACCTCTGCTCTAACGAACGCTGCATTTTTAGCTTGCACCACTCAAAGAAACAGGTCGCGCGAAAATGTTTATCCTAACACTCCATGTGCTTGGAGACAACTGACCAGACGCTCCTTCGTTAGCTAGGAACGCCCTCTACCGAATCCAGTCGGTGTTCCGAAGTACAGTCGCGGCGGAGAAAAATCAGTCCTATTTCCGGACAAACCTGCATATTTCCACTCGTATATTATAAATTTCAGGGTATATTTCAATAAAATGTATCATTAAATGTTTGTGGAAATAGAGTAATTTAAAGAAAAAAGCTGAACAGCTGATCCCAATAAAGTTCGCACTATCAGCTTACTTCTGATCTCGATATTGAAGGACACGATTGGATCACTAAGGTAAAGAAGACAATAACAACCTGATGTCCATACCGAACAAGCGGCGTAAAGTCAACTAGAAGATCGAAAATCTTTCTTTATGTATACGGGGGCTAAGCAAATTATTGATCCAATTCAACTCATTTTTGCTCAAATTTTAGCTCAAAGCCATCCTTGCTATCTACCTGCCTGTGTAAATTATTGCCTCCTGTATTCTCACGAAGTTATACAATAGAACTTCACACGCCTTTTATATGCCCATTACCTCTGCTTGGAAGCATAGCTGTTGGTAGGTGGTAAGAAAAAAAGATATCAAGCTCTTCTCCTGTTTCACCGCACGACAATCCATTTTCGCCCCGTCGGTATACATCTTTTCTCCATTGTCGTCTAGAAGGTATTCTCATCTTGAAGTCCAATCTCGAGAGGATATATTCTAATCGGGATAGAGGAATTGTAGTACCACCGAGGGAGGAAAGTTGAAATTAATACCAAGTCCATTTTTCGTGCCCCATAGGCGTAACCCCCGCAATGCTCTTTCCATAATCTCACTTATTGTGGAAGGAAACAGCCCTGATAACATTAACACTACGTATGTCATCCGCATAAGTTACTGCTTTCACTCCCCCTCCGTTGAGTTGGAGTAGCATACCATTCATTGCCACCACACATAGAAACGGAGTCAGTACACCTCCATAAGGAATCCCTCTGCTTACATAACTTGTTTGTGTCACTGAACCGTTCATAAGCATAGATTGAATCCATCTATACACCATTTCATCCACAATGCTCCATGACAAAGTCATAACGATGGAGCTAATCTTTATATTGTTGAATGTTCCTTCTATGTCTAGAAAGGAAGCCATTGCCCATTGCTTGAGATATATTGTATTGTTTCGATTACATTTACTGCTTCGTGTGGGGCAGTTTCTATTGAGCGACCTTTAGTGTATGCATGTTGTGGTAATCGATAAATTATCGGCAATGATTAATATTATATGATATGTATATCCATTAGACTCTCTAGGACCTTCAGCAGGAAAGAGATGAGGCTTATGGGTCTAAAATCTTTGGCATTAGCATGGGTTCCTTGGCACGCTTTTTTTCTTGGGATATATGACACCTGGACACTGGCCTTATAGATCCTTTCAAGCCTTAGAACCATAGATTTCTTTAGCTTCTGTAGTATTACGGAAGTTATCTCATATTGACCCGCCGCTCGTTATTCCACCATGACTTCCCTAGATCGATGCCACCCTCATTCATGAAGGTTATCAAACTATATGTAGCATGGCATGCCATGTCAATGCATATTCTTTGATGACGACATCTCTAGGATAGTTCTGCTTGCTTTGTTTGGCTTCTCGTACTTAATAACCTGCCACTCGTTCATTACGGGAATATATATATTTATACACCGGAGGAGTTTTTCGGCGAGGAAAATGTCATTTTAGAATCTTCTTAGCGAGTAGTCAAACTCCGGATGGAGACCCGCTGGATTTTCAAGAACGTAGTTGAGAACTAGACTCAACAACCTGACAACGATTTCCAGCACCTGAATGGTGCTCAGCGAGGAGGGGGATCCGCCTATGGTAGACAATTAAAGGCTGTTCCTGGCCACATCCCTAAAATGCCTTATTGTTGCATTCAGCTCGGCTCCCTCCTACTTAAGCTTTTTTGGCAGTGTTTCCAGAGACTCGTTATGGGAACGGTTTCTTTTTTGTGAGCTGCTTTGTTTTATTATTTCCGAGAGAACTTAATCCAGCAAATATATCTTCTGTCATCAAACAAACAGCCGTCGCTCGCTCGATTTAGCTCCCACGTCACTATTGGCAGTCATAACTTCGAAGTCGTAGATAACTGAGAAGTAAAGCCCTCTCTCGATGAACAAATACTAAACTCTATAAGTCACTCGCTATTCCCGTCCTGCTTTATAGGGCATATGCATGAACGACGACAACATCCGATAAGTCGACGTTACGAGTATTCAAAAGAAAAGTTCTACGGCAGATTTATTGTCGTTTGCATTTCGGCAACGGCGAATGTCGCATTCGATGGAACGATGATCTATACAAGTTATACGACGACATTGGGGGAAAAAGAAGAGGAGGAAGACCTCCACTCCATTAGAGAGATCAGATGGAGAAGGACCTTGCTGCACTTGGTATATCGAATTGCCGCTAAATTGTTAAAAGAAAAAACGACTGACACGCTGTTGTTAACTCGACTTTAACCGCGTAAGTGGTGTCTGCGCCATTAAAGAAGAAGAAGGAGGTTGCGGTTCATTCGATAAAAAGTTCGCATTTAGAACTTTGACCCACATTTTCACTATATGGGGCCTTAAATAATTTTGGACGGGTTTTAACAATTTTTGGTCATGAGGTGTCCTACTTTAAGAGAGTACTCCTCGAGCAAATTTGTATCCCTATACATTCCTTCGTGCTTTATTTGCGTTCTGGAAAATGAAAGATCAGATTTTAAGAAGATCAGAATTTAAAACTGTGTTATATGGGAAGTAGGCGTGGTTGAGGTCCGATTTCACTCGTTTTCGCATTGAAAGATGTCAAGATGACAACATGTACCAAATTTGATAGGCATCGATCGAGTAGGTTCTGAGATACGGGTTTTTACCTAGAAGAATGACATTTTACAAATTTCATGAAGATATCATGTCAAATAAAAAAGTTTTCTTTGCAAGAACTTCATTTTGGTCGTTCAGTTTGTATGGCAGCTTTTTGTTATACTCAGTGGTACGATATCGGCAGCTCCTATAATGAGCAAGTCTTTGGCGAGAAAAGAAAGTGTGCAAAGTTTCAAAAGTGGGGGAATATTTTCGTGTTTATGTATATAGAGACAGACGGACAGATTGACGTGGCTAAATCGGCTCAGCTCACATTGTTGATTATTTACATATATATAGAGGATGCTTTCTGAAGTAAACAGGACCTTTTGAATCTACCGCCATCTACATGTGACCAGTGTGTTAGAATTTGCTATCTTTGTCGGTTGTCCAGTAAGAATTTCATGACATTTCATTGATTGGAAGTGAAGTTATTGCGTTTTAAGTGTCAGTATGTTTGTGTTATCGGTGCGAAAATGGGCTTCGAACAAAGAGCCAATATTAAATTTTGTGTTTAAATTAGTAAAACTTTTACCGAAACGTTCCAACTGATGAAACAAGATTATGGCGATGATTGTTTATCCCGTAGCAGAGTGCATGAGTGGTTTCAACGTTTTCAAAGTGGTCGTGAGGACATAAATGACGATCAACATGTGGGCCCATCAAAATCCGTGATCACCAGAAATTCCATCGAAACTGTGCGTGAATTCATCAAAAATCAACCGAAATCATCATTGAAATTCGTGGAAACGGAATTGAACATCTCCAAAACATCGATTTATTGCATTTTGACCGAATATTTGGGCTTACGAAAGGTGTGTGCATGGTTTGTTCCGCACATATTGACCATATCACATTTTAACCACTCCCCGTATTCACCTGATATGGCACCGTGCCTTCCTTTTCGGAAAAATGCATTTGCTCATTAAAGGAAAGCGTTATGCAGACGTAGAGGCCATTCAAAGGGCTTGCACCGGCATACTGGCGGCGATACCGGCCAACGAGCTAAAACTGTCGTTCGATTTGGACCGTGCAAAAAGCTGTATTGAAGCAGAAGGAGGTTATTTTGGATAAAATAAATTGATTTTGCCGAAAACACCTTTTGTTCTGTTTTTTTAAAGTCCTGTTTACTTTGGAACGTACCTTGTATGTACATACATACATATATTTTATTGAGTCTCCCACGTTTCCTTCGGAGTTTTACAAACTTCGTAGAGCCGTTTGTCTCAAAATTTATACATTTTTTGCTTAAAACTTCCAAGCCAAGGCCATTTATTTGACAAGCGCTATGTTCATTTATACATGTGTACAAATATGTACATATGTATATACTAATCTTATGTGTAATTAATTTCTCATTCAATGAACCCAGGGTAACAGTCCACAACGTCATATTAGCAACAACAATAGTGGCAATGCGCTGAAAGCAGGAATTGTAATTACTCCAATATGTTGTTGATACCGTTAAATAATGGTGTTATTGTAATTTACAGAGCATTAAATGCACGTCTAAATATACGCACTTAGGTATTTCCATATATATAAATAGATTTGTACATACATACATTTGTATGTACCAACCGTGTGGGGCACCAAAACATGTGGGCAATCACGCCAACACTGAAAACAATAACAACGTCAATAAACCATAGAAATTCAATAACTGATAATTCGATTAATTGATTTATTAACACTCGCTTACAATAACAACACGCATACATACATATGTATGTGTAAGTGTACCGCAGTTCCAACACGCACATCTCAGAAAACGTGGACACTCATTTAGAAGAAGTGGCGACGCTTGCGTGCTGCAATATTGCATTGTTGTTGGGCAATCCCCAAAAGTGTTACCGACCACTAAGTTACATATATACACCATCTAATATATACACATACATACATACATGTACATACCTAGGAGTATTTTTGTTTGACGCTACGCGGCCCACATGGCAACAAGGGGAAATGCTCAAGTGTGACTGCCGTTGCGTTGCAATGTCTCATTACATTATAGACTGATTGACAAGGGAAAACGCTAAGCTTCAATTAAGGAAGAAAGCAATTGTTTGTCACAAGGTAGCTGGAATTCTGCGGAGAATTGCTAGAATAGTTCTGCGCTACCGGACAAGATTTTAATTACTTGAATTAATCGAGTATGAGCAAGTGCGCCAGAAAAGAAAGAGAATTATTACAAGTAGGGTAAAGACGGATTTCTTCGACCACGATCAGTTAAAATTATTCCTTCGAATTCGATGAAGTATTACTAGCTGAGCGAAGATTTTTTTTGTTTTGAAAAAAAGTCAAATAAAAAATAAAAGGGGAAAAAGAGGAAAAAAGATTTATACCTTACAAGTATACCCTTACCTTATAGAAGTAAGTGAGAATTTCATTACTATATTTTGTTGTTGGAAATTTGTTGTTCTAAACTCTGTAGTAACACTTTTGTTCATCTAAAATTGTAACGCTTTAACCTAATCTAGATAGAAATGGAATTATAAATGTACGAACAGGATGAAAAAACGAGTTGAAATCCGGGTTAAGGGGGTATTCTACTCTAGAATTTTGAAAATTCGATTTTTTTCATATATTTAAAGTATAAACTTTCAAAAATATGACCTTGGAAGGATTTTTTCAAAATTCGACTTTTTTTTGGAGAAACAGCCGATTTTGTGAGGTGGCGTCCGTGTTCACTAGAATGGTCTCCTAAACTTTAAACGCGTTTTTCTCGAAACTACTTTTTTCCACACGGTACCGGCATTATCTCAAGTTCTATACAACCGATTTACTTGAAATTTTGTGTGAACCTTCTTTATATAATCCTTTATCGTTCCTACCAGCATCGTGCCAAATTTTTTGGCTTTTAATATTTAAAAAAAAATTCAGGAATTTCAAAAAAATAGCGTAAAAAATTATTTTTATTTTCAGGCAGTCGCCATTTTTCAAAAAAAAAATTTTTCCTGTTCCCGAACTATAACAGCATCCTTACTGATTAAGAATTTCTTTTGATTTTTTTTTTCAGACCACCAGGAGAGTCAGGATCAATGTCACCAGGAAGCGCTATTCTTTTTTACACCTGTCTCTCCCCCCTCTAATTATTTTAATTTTTCATATTTTTTTGTAAAATTTTTTTCTGTATTCTTAAGATATCAATAAAAACACCATAAAAAAATGGATAGTAAAAAATTTTTTTTTTTAAATAAAATTCAAAAAACTGCCCAAAATTTGATTTCTAAAGTAGAATACATGGCTCCGCTCTTTAATAAGTTTAATTTACATTCATACAAATATATTGTATATTTTAAACAACTAAAGCTATATCATATACTCGTAGTGATACTGTTACGGAGTAATACCAAATAACCATATACTGCTTTAAGTTTAAATCAAAATATCATGAGTGTTTAGTATACGCTTGTCTTTCTGAAGTACATAAAGTGCTTTCGGCGATTTTTACGATGAGTGAAATTATTTAACAAAGAAGTTTGATTAAAGTTTATGTACGGAGTCAACTTACTGATGGCGAAATGCTCAAATAATTTCTAATTATTTGTCATGAGTAAGTGTTTTCGAACGCTACAAATTATTCAAAGAGGATCGAGAATGCGTTCACTACGAACCACGTCCAAGACGGCAATCAACTGATGATCAACACGTCAATAAAATAGAGAATTTGGTACTTGAGAATTAACGATTAACAGTTTGAGATTCTACTGGTATCTTTGGAATATCAGAAGGATCAGTGAAAACCATTTCGAAAGAACATTTGGGCCTAAGAAGAGTGAAAGCATTGCTTGCAAAATCACTCAAGTTTTTCAAAAAACCGCGTCAAGGTTTAAGAAACAATGCTTTTCGACTAACAGCGTATCATGAAACATATTATTACTGGCGATAAGTCTTGGATATATACCTACGATCCGAAAACAAGCGATCAATCGATCGAAATGCAAAGATAAACCGAACCGAAAACCCACATCAATGCAGGTCAAAAATCAAGGTTATGTTGACCACTTCGGAGAAACCGTTTTCCGTCAATTGAAGCCGTGAACGTGATACGCGTATTAATACTATGTTCGGACCGACAACGAAAACATGTTTTCGAGGGAAAAACTGGTTTTCGCACGAAAACTTGTGTTTTCGTCCTTGTAAAATCTGTCAAACGAAAACACAGTTTTCGCTGAAAACTACTTGAAAACTTACATTCCACTCATTATAATCGGTGCCTGCTCTAGGTAAATCGATTTTTTTGGAAGACATATTTTGCTGGCCCTACATTCTTTTCTACATTCCTTTTTACATTCCATATAAAAATACAGCTGTCACTTGGTGTTAATTTCGAAACCATGGAAAAGCAAAAATACAGGAAAAGAAATTTGTGGAGTGATAGGGCAGAAGCCCTACTAATTGAATAATATTGTACAAAAATGGCTCTTAAGCTTTCCGATCCTGTGATAAAGGGTCTTCAGCAGTTGGGCACAGATATAAATATAGACATTTCAAAAAAGCTAATAACAAACACACTGAAATTTGACAGTATTTACGGAATGTTTTCTTTGATAAAGGTGTTCCATCCGTACCGGATATCTACGTAACGAATGCAGATAAAGCGAAACTTAGTGAATATGCGGTAGTAACCTTACTAGCGATAGCTACCAAACACGGAACTGATGCTGGGAGTTAGCGAGCATTTTTGGAAAAATG
The DNA here is from genome assembly GCA_037783105.1 of Bactrocera zonata. NCBI lineage: Eukaryota > Metazoa > Arthropoda > Insecta > Diptera > Tephritidae > Bactrocera > Bactrocera zonata. The sequence continues at coordinate 193,845 of JBAWJQ010006124.1, forward strand.
TGAAATCCAATCAACCATATTAGAGGAATTGGTCCGCACCTATGATGATCATCGAAAAGAGCTAACCATTCGTCAATTGAAAATAGGGAGTGATTTTCCACATATTACTGATGTACAATGGCGCATTATGTCAGATGTTCGCTCATCTACTTCGGACTGTAGTTCAGGCGAAGTGGGTTTTCATGTAAATCTTGGCCGTTATAATGAAACCAATGGGGAACGAGAAACTATTGTTGAATTCGTGTGTAGCACTGAGGAAATGCAGTTACTAATTAATAAATTGAAGGAAATCGAAAGACACTGTGAAAAAGTATCTACAAAATAAACACTTAAATTCATAAACCTTGACATGGAAAAACTGTAGACGGTTAAAGAACGATTAAAAAGTAATCACTATTGGTGATTTCATTCCCATAAACATGTGTACAAAAATTTCATTAAAACAAAATTTTATTTTATTTAATGAAACTTATAACAATTTTGAATTTACAGTTTATAAGGGCAATGTTAGCCTGCTATACTTGTTCGTCAATAAGCGATTTGATTTGCAAATAATCACATGGCGCATTCGTGTATATGACTCCAGAAAATGTAGCATCGCCGTCGGTGCTAATTACGGTGCAGTGATTCTTTTTTATCAATTTCATATTAATCCCTCTAAATCGTTCGTCAACTTTATACAGATTTTTTCCATTTGCCCATGAATAAAAGGGTTTACCGCTGAATGGATTCTTTAACTCGGCTATCTTTTTTTTCAAGGCATAGTGCTGAGTGGTAAGACATTCCAATAGTTCTCTTGAAGAATTGTCGATGAACAGGATATTTATTTGGCTTCTCAAAGCCAATGCTTTCGCAATTAACATCTTTTTCTCAGAATTCTAAAAAACACGATCTTTAGTAATAATTATAAACAAATATTAAGGATTTCAAAACTTACCATTCTCGTTGCTCAAATGTAAACAAACAAATAAATTTGTGAGCTGTCAATGAAAACTTAGCGAATTGTCGGTCCGAACGACTTACGTTCCACAACATACAAATGTGTTTTCAAAATGTTTTCAATGTCGGTCCGAACATAGTATAAGTCCTATTTACATTGATAACAGTTTCGAGGATTAAAAAAAAAGGTTGGTACAAATGTATAAGGCCAAGGAGGATGGTTTTGAGAGGGCGACATAGATTTTTTTTTTTTTTTTCAGAATAAAATAGGAATTTTAATGTAATATTACGAACAAATCCTTACTATTTTTGGCTCATAGAAGTACCTACCAAATTTAAACTTTCGACTCAAATAAAGTAAACTTATAACAGTCGATACACACGTACTATACTCCAACGTTGAAATTGATGTGAAATTGATCCGTGAATTATCCCAGCTCTCCCATGCTATATATCATAATAAACTACTTCGCATATTGTCAGAAAAGAGTTTATTTGGAAAGTAAGATTGGTTTTGGTTACGAAGTTTGTGAGATGTGGAATTTCAGCTATATTGTCACTGAATTTGATATTTTCGGCATTTGTATTTCTTCGCTATGGCAAAGTTAATATCTATCGTTAATTTTACCGTTTTCATGCATACAAAACATTGGTCGAATCAGTATCGATTTCTGTATTGGCACAATGACACAATATATGTATATAGAGACATCCTAACCAGAAGTGTTCTTTATTCAGACATGTCTCATGGCATCATGGCGTAGAGAATCATAGTTTAACACTAATTAGTAACTGATGAATACATAGTACTAAATTCGGTTAATTTACAATAACATACCTACTGCTGGTTTATCACACAAATCTCACTTTCAGAACTAGCTATGTCTTGAAATGTTTTCATTTATTAGCACCTCAATTCCGGAAGCCAATACAATTTGTAAATTAAGCACAAAATTATTGCATTGAATCAATCACAAAACAGCCAAGCTACAATAAATACATATGATCATCGTACAAATCGTTTTGTAAACCGTCGGTGCTAAGTGTTTTTGCCAATAACACACCAAATCAGTATCAGCAAATGGATTTCGACAAAACCAAAATCAACCGAAACGAGGCAGCAGCAAAACCGAAAACCAATGAACAGCATCAAAAGCAACAGCAACAATAGCAGCAACAGTCGCATCAACTTCAACATAACAAATGGCAATCAAATGACAAGTCCACCTGTCAAACTTGTAGTTACCGTTGTAACAATTGCCAATAAAACAGATGCACATACATACGTGGGTACGCACTAGCACCTGGAGCGCTCAAACAATGTGGTCAGCAGCTAAGGCACAGACAGGCCGAACAATGATGGATAGAACGAACATTCAATTAAACTAGCGCTCCTTGATGAATGAACCCTGCTGGAAAACGGACTAGTTAAAAGTTTGCTTTATAGTGAGAGCAACTGTGGCTAGCCTCTTCTTATTTTACTGAATCAGGTACAATTCAAACTTCTGCGCAAAAAACTTTTTGATAGATCGATCTGGTTCGGTTTCTAACGGGTGGGCCATCTAACGTTTATATTTCGACATTTAAAACGTCATCAACCATTCGGAAAGTGACAGATATTCAGTAAAAGTCTAAAATTTACGAAATGGGTCACTATTCACTAGAAGAAAACTGGGAAATATTGAAAAAAAAACCGAGGATGGTCAATTTTACCGAAAAATCATCTTTCCGGACGAGGCTCATTTCCACCTCGATGGTTACGTTAACAAGCAGAATTGTCGCATTTGGGGCACAGGATGGCGCTACGTGCCATACAGCAAACGCTACACTCAATCTTTTACGCCCTATCTTCGAAAATCGCATAATCAGCAAAAGAGGTGATGTGAATTGGCCTCCCAGAAGCTGCCATTTAACTACATTGGACTATTTTCTGTGGGGAGCTGTTAAAGATAAATGTTACGCCAGCCATCCAGAAACAATTCAAGATCAAAAGTACGAGATACAAGCTGCTGTAGCTACCATAAGGTCTGAAACCATCGAGAAAGTACTCCAAAAGTGGGTGGATCGGATAAGCTACTGTAAACTCAGCCGTGGTGGTCATTTGTCCGAAATTGTTTTCCACAAACAAATTTTATAAAACAACCTTTTAAATAAATGTTAAACCTTTTAAAAATATCAAGCCGTTTTTTTTTTATTGACTTTTTAAATTTAAAATTTTATATGGCCCACTCTTTACTATAAGCTATTTATCGAGACCAGGGCGTAAGAAAAAATAATCTATATTATCTGGTTAGAATATTATCTTAGGTTAAACTTACAATACGCTTTAAAAGTTGCAAGTCTTCATAAAATAATTAACACCTTTGTTCACTGGTTCCGGTCCTCCCGGCAGGGTATAGTCGCATCTGTAAGTTGCCAGTCAACGACGTCATATCCATGCGTACATAAATACCCACATGAGGTTGTAGTTCACACCTCGGTTGACAAGACTAAGGAAGTGCAAAGGCAGAGCTGCTGCAGCAATTGAAATGCCGATATCAACATGCAATAACAGCAACTACTTGTTGCAATAGCAAAACATCAACCGGCACAGGAACAATTGACTGAAGCAGCGTGAAAATCGTGCGATGGTAAATGTGACGTCAGGTGTTAGTGTAGTGAAACAGTATGCAATTTTGTCTAACGAAGCACTAACTGTTTAATGTCAAGAACGATTGAACGCGTCACTCAGTTCAGCATATAGGAAGCGATATTCATTCACTCAAGTAATTCTATATATTGGACGTCTTCAAATATGAGCTTTGGCGATATAACTTAAAAAGACTAGAAATTGATTTCATCGGAAAGTTGCCTTCGTTTATACTCTTGGTTTCGTTCTTAAAATTGTCTAACTTTTTACCCTGACTTTAAACTGTTCTTTTTATTACAACTTTCTACAGAAAACTATATGGTTCAATATAGTTTCATTACAGAGTTCTTACGCCAAGGATCTTATAAATTTGATATTCTAGCTGTTTTCACAATACATTGTATGAAAAGAGTTTATGTCGAGCAGGCTGCAAAGTTCATATCGCTTCTAAGAGAAATTTTCGCTAGCATTCTATCACGTGTAGTTAGGCCGATTCACGCACGAAGACTTCTATCGCCCAAACAGGATTTTTTCATTCCATTTACTAGAATATTTCCAATCAATATGGCGGCTATTTACACATGTTACCACATATATATGCATGTACATATATATTTACATTTACACCGAAATAACTCTTCGATACTAATGAAAAGCAACCACAAGCTCATTGCAGAATCTGACGGATGTGGAGGACATGCAACCAAAAGAAACTCTGTTCACCAAACTGATAAGTGGCGAGTGCGGCACATAGTACAAATGTGGCAGCAACGACAAAGCGGCCAGTTAAAACAGGCGATTGCAGTTGCTAAGAACGGTAGATGTGTGGTAGCGACGAGCACTTCGAAGGACTTCGAAGACCATGCCAGCGCAGGAGCAACATTAACATGCCAAGCCGCAAAGTACACGAGTAAGCGCATAAGCACGTGTTCGTATGCGAAGTGTAGGAATGCGAGGGCATGTGCCACACAAAAGGCAAACGGCAAAACTGCACGAAGCACACACACATTCACATATACATACAGATGCATTGTCAAGTTGCATGCATAAATTCCGGCTGTGGTTTGGCAGATCCAAAGGTGACATGGCTGTAACGAGCAGCTAACGGTAAGCAGCATAACGGCACTTATACGTACCGTGTGACAGGCGTAGCTGGGAACTCCATAAGATGGCAACGAGCAACAAAAGCGTGCACGGTATGCAACGTGCGGACTTCAGGCGCTGCCAACTTGCAAAAAATTGCTGGCGTTCGAATTCGTGTTGTTCACATTTTGGGTCAAAACTTCGCAAGAACGAAAAATGCAAATGCGAACAACAAAACTGATCGAGAGCGGATAGGGCATGTGAACAATGGCGGGGTTGTCATAGCTGAACGCCAACTCTGAACGGATACGTGTGTGGGAGGGATTGCTTTGCTCACATCTAGCCATCATGTAAACTGGCCTAAGCGGGCCACTTACACATATGTCCTTTTATCTGCCAACGAGCGCAAATTCTTGCATGCGAAATTCTAGGTTCTTTCAAACGTGCTCCGCTTATTTTCATCCCTGAATTTTGCGCACTTTTTCGTCATTTGCCCGAGATGCTTCTAGCTACCATACCAACCATCATACCTTGTGCTCATTTCTTGCGATTTGCAAGTGCACTCTTTCTATGCCTCAGCAGCTGAGCGCTAAAATGCCAAAATCGACAAAGTGACCAACTTGGCATTTGGACAATGCTCTAACGGCTCTTTTTTCGGTTTTTACTCGTGTTCTTTAACACTAGTTTTACAATAGAAAATGTAAAATTATGCAAGAATGTTGAAAAAGGGAATGTGTAAATATGCTTAAAACAAAAGCAAAAGGAAGCAGAAGCAGGAAAACGAAAAATGTGAACTTTTTTAAATCCCTACTACTAAAGTATGTCCGAAATATTTTTTATGCAATGACGTTGGAAAAATCTCGCAGAACGTATAAAATTCCTGCTGTTGCAACTTGTAGTAAACTGCACAGTTATGACGCAGAATTCCTTTACGATCTTATTGGACTGCATGTCCCTGTCAAACAAAGCTTTGCATATTAGATTGACTGTTACGTAATTCTCTAATAAATATTCAAAGTACGAGCACATACCTACAGATGGTAGATACCCACTCGTACAGACCAATCACGAACTGCAGTTTTAATTAGATTTTCTCTTGTCTGCTATGACAGTCACTGAGCTTTATGAACTTTCAAGATGCAGACATTTTTCTAATTATAAAACAACTTGAGCATACTCAACTTGAATTCATTAGTAATGAGGCAAAAAGAAGTACATACATTGCTCAGATATTAAAATAATTAATTGAAATGATAATTATGGTATGGGTTATGTATCAATATATGGGTGTTGTTTAGACGTGTGATTGTCAATGAGGCAATACCCTTTTCGGAATTGTTTTTTTTTTTTTTTTTGTTGCACGGCTGTTACTTGATTTAAACTCAGTTTGGTTTGCCAATTCACAATGCACAGATTTACTCTGAAACGAGGTTTGTAGAGAAGATTTTCCGACGAGTTATTGCTGCTTTGGAGCAGAGTATCGAAAAAGACCAGAATGAATCCATCCGCCAATTTAAGCCATGCCCGCCCACTTTATAAAAGTTTTTTCCAGTCAGTCTTGAGTAGAGCTTTAGGCACCTTTTTCGCGAATACAAGCATCACGTAATCACCATGCCTGAGATCTTTACCAAAAAAAATGCAGAAACTACCATCAGGGTTTTAATAAAAATCAAACTTCTAGATATCTAAAACTCTTCTTCTTCTTTATTGTCGTAGTCACCGCTTACGCGGTTATAGCTTACAGCGTCGAATACTTTCAGAGCTGTAGTGTTTTCATCCATTCGAACGACATGACCTAGCCAGCGTAGCCGCTGTATTTTAATTCGCTGAACTATATCAATGTAGTCGTATATATATTGTACAGCTCATCGTTCCATCAATTTTGATGTTCGCCGTGGCCAACGCACAAAGGACCATAAATCTCCCGCAGAACCTTTCTGTGAAAAACTCGTAACGCCGACTCATCAGATGTTGTCACCGTCCATGCATAATAATGAGTGACTTATACTCGTAGTGTTTGGGTTTTGTTCGTCGAGAGAGGACTTTATTTCTCAATTACCTACTCACACTACTACTATTTGTTTGATGACAGGAGATATTTTTTCTTGTCCTCGTTCATTACAATACCCATTTGCTTCGCTTCCTTATCCATTCCGTGAAAGCAGAACTAACGGCGCAGTTGCTAAGGCCACTCTTTTAGAAGATGGTACCTTTTGCATTTAGTTCTACAGCTTAAATTACTTTCTCCAACAGCAGATAGAAGAAGTCCGGTTTTATCTAAGACTAGATGGTCTGGTATGACCAGTCAAAATTACTGTTTTCGGTATTTCAATTTAAAATTCTTACTACGTGTAATCTTTTTTTCGTAATGATATCATGACTTTTCTAGTTATAACTAAAGAATTAATTTTATAAAGTTTGTAGTGCGAGGATGGAGTCATGTGTAGAAGTTCACGCAAGTGAGGAAAGTTCTCTGATCGCCATTCACTTGGGAGTGGCCAGAAACGATTCTTTTACATATGACTCAAGCAGCTCACGACTTCCAGTCTCTGACCAAGTATCCTCTGGGTAGCCTAAGAACATCCGTTTGAAGGCGAGCTAAAGTGAGAAGGCGAAAAATCCCCTACTTAGGGTTGTGCGCTGGGTTTGGGACCCGCCACGTAAAAAACCGCACCAATGAAAACCAACAATCAGCCTCGGATGAGAGACCCCCCTTTTGATGACGACCATGGCAAGCGAAATAAGGACTACGAATTGAGGGCATGCACCTGGAATGTCCGGTCCCTTAATTGGGAAGGAGCCGCTGCCCAGCTGGTTGATGTCCTCGTGAAAATAAAATGTGACCAAAGATGCCTTTTATGAGTGCTTGGAGCGCACTTATGAGAGATGCCCCCGCCACGACGTCAAAATCGTGCTTGGCGACTTCAACGCCAGGGTGGGCAAAGAAGGTATCTTTGGCACTACGGTCGGTAAATTCAGCCTCCACGAGGAAACATCCCCAAATGGGTTGAGGCTGATCGACTTCGCCGGGGCCCGAAATATGGTTATCTGTAGTACTAGATTCCAGCATAAGAAGATACATCAAGCTACCTGGCTGTCTCCGGATCGAAAAACCACCAACCAGATCGATCATGTTGTGATAGACGGAAGACACGTCTCCAGTGTTTTAGATGTGCGTGCGCTCCGAGGTCCTAACATCGACTCGGACCACTATATTGTTGCAGCCAAAATTCGCACCCGCCTCTGTGCAGCAAAAAACGCACGCCAACAAACACAAGGAAGGTTCGACGTCGAGAAGCTGCAATCACAACAGACAGCCGAACGATTTTCTACTCGGCTTGCACTCCTGCTCTCTGAGAGCACTCGTCAACAACTCGGTATAAGGGAACTGTGGGACGGCATTTCAAACTCCTTACGTACAGCTGCAACCGAAACCATTGGTTTTCGGAAAGTGCAAAGGAACAGCTGGTACGACGAGGAGTGCCGTGTCGCAGCGGAGAGAAAACAGGCTGCCTACCTCGCAACGTTACGATCGACCACAACACGTGCGGGATGGGATAGATACCGAGAGTTGAAGAGGGAAGCGAGACGCATTTGTATACAGAAAAAGAAAGAGGCCGAAATGCGTGAGTACGAAGAGCTTGATAAGCTGGCCGACAGGGGTAATGCTCGAAAATTCTACGAAAAGATGCGGCGGCTTACAGAAGGTTTCAAGACCGGAGCATACTCTTGTAGAACCCCCCAAGGTGATCTAGCCACCGATGCCCAGAGCATACTTAAATTATGGAGGGAACACTTCTCCAGCCTGCTGAATGGCAGTGAACACACAACACCAGGAGAAAACGAACCCGATACCCCAATCGATGACGATGGAGCAGATGTTCCATTGCCCGACCATGACGAAGTTCGAATAGCAATTGCCCGTCTGAAAAACAACAAAGCGGCAGGGGCCGACGGATTGCCGGCCGAGCTATTCAAACACGGCGGCGAAGAGCTGATAAGGAGCATGCATCAGCTTCTTTGTAAAATATGGTCGGACGAAAGTATGCCCAATGATTGGAATTTAAGTGGGCTATGCCCAATCCATAAAAAAGCAGACCCCACAATCTGCGCCAACTACCGTGGGATTAGCCTCCTCAACATCGCATATAAGGCTCTGTCGAGCGTATTGTGTGAAAGATTAAAGCCCACCGTCAACAAACTGATTGGACCTTATCAGTGTGGCTTCAGACCTGGTAAATCAACAACCGACCAGATATTCACCATGCGCCAATTCTTGGAAAAGACCCGTGAAAGGAGAATCGACACTCACCACCTATTCGTCGATTTCAAAGCTGCTTTCGACAGCACGAAAAGGAGCTGCCTTTATGCCGCGATGTCTGAATTTGGTATCCCCGCAAAACTAATACGGCTGTGTAAACTGACGCTGAGCAACACTCAAAGCTCCGTCAGGATCGGGAAGGACCTCTCCGAGCCGTTCGATACCAAACAAGGTTTCAGACAAGGCGACTCCCTATCGTGCGACTTCTTCAACCTGCTTCTGGAGAAAATAGTTCGAGCTGCAGAACTCAACAGAGAAGGTACCATCTTCTATAAGAGTGTACAGCTGCTGGCGTATGCCGATGATATTGATATCATCGGCCTCAACACCCGCGCCGTTAGTTCTGCTTTCTCCAGACTGGATAAGGAAGCAAAAGAAATGGGTCTGGCAGTGAACGAGGGCAAGACGAAATATCTCCTGTCATCAAACAAACAGTCGTCGCACTCGCGACTTGGCACTCACGTCACTGTTGACAGTCATAACTTTGAAGTTGTAGATAATTTCGTCTATCTTGGAACCAGCGTAAACACCACCAACAATGTCAGCCTGGAAATCCAACGCAGGATTACTCTTGCCAACAGGTGCTACTTTGGACTGAGTAGGCAATTGAAAAGTAAAGTCCTCTCTCGACGAACAAAAGCCAAACTCTATAAGTCGCTCATAATTCCCGTCCTGCTGTACGGTGCAGAGGCTTGGACGATGACAACAACCGATGAGTCGACCTTAAGAGTTTTCGTGAGAAAAGTTCTGCGAAAGATTTATGGTCCTTTGCGCGTTGGCCACGGCGAATATCGCATTCGATGGAACGATGAGCTGTACGAGATATACGACGACATTGACATAGTTCAGCGAATTAAAAGACAGCGGCTACGCTGGCTAGGTCATGTTGTCCGGATGGATGAAAACACTCCAGCTCTGAAAGTATTCGACGCAGTACCCGCCGCGGGAAGCAGAGGAAGAGGAAGACCTCCACTCCGTTGGAAGGACCAAGTGGAGAAGGACCTGGCTTCGCTTGGAATATCCAATTGGCGCCATGTAGCGAAGAGAAGAAACGACTGGCGCGCTGTTGTTGATTCGGCTATAATCGCGTAAGCGGTGCCTACGCCAGTAAAGAAGAAGAAGTGCTTTATATATGTAAACTGTATGTATTTAAAAGTAAATAAAGACTAGAGACCCCATTAAACACTTCCTTTTTAAAAACAGTCATTTTGACTGGTTTGGATAAATACGTACATAGGTTTCTATATATATTTCTGGACTAGGCAACACTAAGTGTTGCCAGGTGCAATCTGACATTTCCATTGGAAAGTTTGACATTTTTTAGCATAACATCTCTCAGAACGTTTTGTCATTTAATCGTGAATTGTTTTTTTTACAGGGAATTAAAAAATTCATCTCGGCCAAAAAATGGAATTAACTCATGAACATTTTCGTGCGATCATTTTTCACAACTTTCGACGTGGATTATCACGACAAAAGTGCATCGATGAACTAGGACCATCCTATAGCACTGTGAAAAACTGTTACAACGGATTCAATCGTGGCCGACGCTCGCTCAAAGACGAATTCCGTGAAGGTTGCCCAAAAACAGCCGTTGTGCCAGAAAACATCGATGCCGTACGTGAACTGATAATGCAAGACCGTCATGTAACATATCTTCAGATAGAGGCATGCCTATGCATTTCTCCCACCAGCATACATTCGATATTGCATGAACACCTGGCCGTAAAAAAGGTTTGTTCTCGTTGGATCCCGTACAATTTGACAATCGCTCAAAAAAAGGCTCGTGTGGATTGGTGTAAAGAAACGCTGAAAAAATACGATCGCGGTGCTTCAAAAGACGTTTATAAGCCCGAAACAAAACAGCAATCAACCGTGTGGGTCTTTCAAGACGAGCCAAATCCAACGAAAAAAAGAAAAAAAAAACAGTTTCGTTGATAAATATGCCTATTTTCATTATTAGGCCAGAAATATACATAGCAGCCCTCGTTTACTTCAATCGCTGGTATATCTAGTGCTAATGAAAAACTCGCTCGCTTTTCGAAAGTAGTTTGCATGCTCTCAGAAACAATAAAATCGTTAAATTTCCACAAATTGGTACAATCTACTAGTGAAAGTGAAAAAGAGGTAAAACATCTACGCCAAAGTTATGATCTCAAAATTAAATCAATGTTTTAATACGTAATCATTGGTAATGATAAGCAATTCGACAAAACATTGGAGGTGGAAGGGTTTTTTTTATTAAATTGATTTTAATAAATATCATGGTTGTAACTGTTCCGGAAAGTAAAGATTGGAATAGTTTAGTGCTGATAGTCAAAATTCTCTCAGGTAGCTATAAATTACCAAACTATGAAGAAATAGTCCAAAATGTGTTGAATAACTATCGAATACTAGGATTAATTATGAGTATAAAGTTAAATGAAATAAATAACAAAGAGAGGGGTTTAAAAAAATGTTATCAAGATTGATGGCAGATTACTGATGGTCATTAAAAAGAAATTTTCAACTGAAAAATTATGAAAGAGACGCACAAAAGAAGCGTTTACTTGAAGTATAACATATATTTTCGCCATCAAAAGGGATGTCTATCATCCAAGGCTGTTGTGGATGTTTTTTTACGTGGCAATTCCCAAACCTAACCCACCACTCTGGGGAGGGATGGTTCGCCTTTTCACTTTAACTCGCCTTCATACGGATGTTTTTTGGCTTCACAGAGGATACTTGGTCCAAGACCGGAATTCGTGAGTTACTTGAGCTATATGTAAAAGAAAATCGTTCTATTTATCACCGCTGAACTATTTTTTTATTGGAATATGAATCATTTGTCAACGCCGACAAGCCCAAGGTGATTGACGCTTTGGAAGAGAATATTCGGCACGTTATTACTAACATATGACCGCGTTTTTGTAAAAAGCCGAAATCAGTTTAAAAACACAATGAAAAACTTTTATTTTTATAACAAAGCAAAATTCTCAGCCATAACATAAAATAATATGCGCGTAATTTCATCTTGAAAACGTATAATATATCTAAAAAAGCCCTTCGAATAGCGATTGTGAAACTAGTCTTTAAGGAGTTAGGGGTAGTCAGAGGCACGAAAAAATTAGAGTTTTCAGTATTTTTTTTGCTACTAAATCATGTTATTTTACAAAAGTAGTAATATGGCATTATTATAGGATGTGTTGACTTGAATTTACGCAAATTTAAAAAAAAAATTTAATTTCCAAAGTTATAGTTATTTGTGTTGACCCTGTTCCAAAAAAAGATACTTGCGATGGCAAGCATAAATCCTTGGAGATTAATCTAAAATCAATCGAACAAAAAAAATTAGTTTTATAAATAGATAAACCCGGGCCTGATCGAAGGATTTTATTTTGTTTTCAAAATTAACAAAATGGCGCCCTAAGGAAATTTTTTTCTAAATTTTTGCGAAAAAATCAACAGGTCAGACCATCAATTGGTCTTAAAAAATCGAAATTTTCGAAAAATAAAAATCCTTCGATCAGGCCCGAGTTTATTATGTATTCTAAGAGCTGAATAAATTTCATTAAAATGTACTGAACGGTTTTCGAGTTACAGTTGTCACCGATTCAAAAAACATAGTTTTGAGAAAAACGTGTTTAAAGTTTCACACTAGCGCTTTGAAGTGCCCAAGCTCTCTTTCTTATTTTTCGAATAACTCGAAAATTAATCATCGGATCAACGTGAAATTTTTAGGGAATATTTTTATGATATTACACTTAACGAAAATGTAAAGAAAAAAATAATTTTTTGAAAATTCTAACTACCCCTAACCCCTTTATAAAAACCAGTTTAGTACCTACTTAAACGTTGCCTACATTTCAAGGTTCTAACAGTATTATTCGATTGTTAAATTCCAAAGGCATATGCAATTGAAATTTTAGCTTTAGTTATGAACTAAATCGGAAGCTACCACATTATACGAACATTTCATCACAAAAATTAATAGTTTTAATACCCTAAAATACATATTCAATAAAGCCTGAATGCGAAAAATCGGTTCCTCGTTTCTTACGCCCAGACTAAATTCTCAAAAACAGATATTTTCGGTTATACATATATTCTAACCTAATCCCCAAATGCGAAAGATGGAACTTTGAAATTAATGTCCAAGATCTACGAATTTTTTCACTCTATGTATGAAATCTTTTTCAACAACTACCATCCCCTTTTCATTTTCTGATGATAATGAGGAGGAATCAACCAACTCATTTGCAATTTCCAATAATGATTATAAGAAAATGTACCTGCTCATTTTACTTTGTGCAAAAACTTGATTAAAATACCTTGCAACTTTCAGAAACCATAAATAAAAATTCCCTAGTCAAATGTCGCTCTTACGTTTAGAGAGAATAGAAAATGTTGCAGTTTTTTCTGGTTGGAAGGCAACACTTTGAAAAAAAAACAACAGGCGAACCTGAAATCATGTTGAGAAAAGAACACAGAATTATGATTGGCCGAGCATAGGACAGCATAAATGCAACTTTTTTGAAAGAAAATAAAACGCTTTAACTTACCTCATTTACAGCGTAAACATGCCACGAAAGTGTACGACTCCGACATTAACTTTTAAATCTCAGCGTCCTGATTTTGCGTCATTAATTGGAAAGTGCTATTAAGACTATTTCCGATTTTCTTTACGGAATTAAGATATATCTTGGGTTGCACATATATATTGTGTAACATGTATGAGACCGATATTAGGTTGGACCAAACAATAACCCAGATGTTTGGCATTTGATATACCAATAATTATGACCGAGCCAAAGATTCAAACAAAAGTGACTACAATCAAGTCCAAACACAATACCCAGAATCGAAACTTGTCTTCGGCCAACAAAGATAGCAGTCGACTTTTTAATATATCTGAAAGAGAAAATCCCCAAACTCATCGAGGCAAAAATTAACGCGAGAATACTTGAAGGTCCGCAAATATGTTACGGCAACTGATAAAGAATAAAAGCTTTGAATAAAAACTGAATGATCCGGAAAAATCTGGCCTGGGAATGTTTTGTGAACGTTTCCCAAAATTATCTGGGAAACCATAAATCGGAAGATTACAGAGACTGAATAACTGAACATATAATGTTATATAAAGCTTCGACGTGTAATATGTTCTTAAAAATGCATATGCTCGACTCTCATCTGGATTTCGTCCCGGCAAATTTTTGTTGGAAACTTAAAAAAAGACCTTCCAAAAGGCAATTATTCACGAAACTCATAATCATATTTTTTCTACTTTAAGCAATACCATAATTTCTTTATATGGAGCTTATGTTTGTAATTTTAGAGAATTTATGTCTAGAAATCTCAATAAAACATGTCAAAAATTTTAAAATTTTGTTAACTAGTAGAGCCAAATATATTATAACTACAAATTTTACGGAACTAATAAAATTGAAATGGGAAGCAAATAAAGGAGCAGATGACCGTAACCAAAGTTTCACATCTAAATATTGACTGACCCTAAGCTATGTTGCTAATGATTACAAATATAAAGAAGAAACACAAAAACTTCAAATTTAATGGAGACTGTTCATTATCATTCGAGTTAAAATTATTTGGCATTTATGTTTTTGATGATTATCTCTTTCAAATGTTTACCGCAGCTACGTCTTAGATGGTCCATCCGTTGCGTCCAATGTTGGATGAATCGTTCGAGCATTTCGACTGACACGCGTGATGTTTTGCTCCAAGGCCAGAATCGACCCACGCGTGATGTGGTTGTTGATAAAAGTACCTCTACTTGAATCACCCGTTTCAAGCGGCCGTCCATTACAACTCACACAAGATATTATTTTAGCCTACATTGAAAAGACGGTAAACGGTAATTTGCGGAGTACGCTCTGTCTTTCTCTTTGAAAGATTCCGCATAAATTGCTCCCTCTTTTACATTGCTTATTGCGGAAAATAGTTTTATGTATGTGGAGCCAAAGGATGAAAAGGCATAATTTTTCACATTTCGATATATAATATTTATTAACGTCACAATTACCTGGAGGAGAGGCAGGAAAGCTGATATAGTGAGCTCGCCTTACATACTTGGCTGATTTATTCTTAGCATCCCCTAGGAAATACATACGCGAATAACTCTACAAACCTTTCGATATATTTTAATAATAAGGCAGTAAACCATTTTTTAACAAAGTCACGCTTATCTGGCAAACTCCAATTACGAAATATACAAAATAAGAAAACCAAGAACAACTTCATTAGGGAACAAATGAAACCAATCGCATAGAACACATTTAGATGCATGTAAATTTATATACATTCAAGTTTAATCCCATAAGGCATAAATAATATTCGGTTGAGTAACCTTTCACGACCTCAGACTACCAAAGCAACCGCAACTGACATCCTCGAAAGGCGGTCGGTCAGTCCAGTTGCATTACATACATAAAGCACCGGCTGTAAGAATTAAAAGGGTGTCATTTGAAAATATTTACGAGCACTCAAAAACATGTGAGAGGAAGACAATATTTCGGTGTTTCTGCTATCTGTGCTCGTGTCGCTATAACTCTCTCACAGCTCCACATAGACAGTGGTGCGCATAGTACATTTCTTTGCCGCTTTTACGGTACTTTCAACTTTCAAGCGGCCGTCGCCAACAGCATCAGTTAACAGTTAAATCTTGAGGACAAAAAACTTTTAATTTCTAGGTCACAATGGCTGACAGGCTGGCTGCTTCGGCTTGCTTGCTGGCTGGACGGCCGGCTACCAATGCTTTTGGCTATTTATTGTATGTGCGTGTGCAAGTGTGTCCGTTGAATCAGCATGGTACAAAGCACTATTCGCATCTCCAAAGGCTGCCAGCGGAAGGCACAAAGTAAGCATGGTTCCTGTGCCACAATTTTTGGCAGGCATTTGATAACAACTACAATGGTTGGGTAAAAACAAGCCAGCAGCAGCACAAAGAAGTAGAGAAATGGCAACAAATCATAGACTCACTCACACCGATGCGGCAGTATTGTCGCACTATATGCCACTGGAAAGTGAGCCGGAAGTTGCGCCGCACATGTCTTGCTGCCAGCATAGCGTAGTCTCAAGTGTGCCATCCTCTCGGCTTGTCCAACCTCCAGATTGGCAAATGTTTGTAAGTATGTGTGTGGAATGTATGTTTACTTACTTCTGACGGCGCTTTGCCGACTGTCGTCTAGCCACTTGTACTCATATTTCGGTCGATCTCAATCAGCACAAACATGGGCGAATCAACAAACAACAGCCGAAGCCAAAGAAAACTCGCTCAGTCACCTTTAAATTTAAAAATCGGCAAAGATACCCGGCAGGAATATTTTCAATTCAGAACACAAATTTTGGTCATGATAAAAATCGCAAGCGATGGGCCGATGGCAGTGTTGTACGAGGCGTTCCGATCAGCGCCCGATGTCAACTCTTTGCAAGAGAAATTTACCATCGTTCGCTGTAAGGTTCACATATGCAAGAAAGCATAGCAAACAGCAATATTTATTGGCATTATTCGATTCTTGTTTTTGGGAAGGAAGTCGTACAGTGGAATGAAAGAGAATTTAGTTGGTATATACGGTGACTCTTCGTAATCATGACGGCCATAAAAATTTGGTTTCAGCAGTCGCAAGTCGAATCTGCCACGTTACATAAATTTGCAATATCGTTTTTGCTCATTCAGCATCTCATATTAGCAGCCAATTGATGGTGTGCGAAATTGCTGAGAAGCGCCTTAAACGACCGATGAGTCATATTTTGGCATGAAATTTCTTCTTATGTCTGGTGTAGTATTGTACTTTCCATCACTTTTTAAGAAACATCCAACCAACACTTGAAACCAAAGACTTCAACCAAATCTCCTTCGAAAAAGGCAAATATTGTATTATCTTCCATAAAAGAAAGGTGGAACCTGGCAAAACGGTTATGTGTCGATTTGACATCGATTTGCTTAGAAAAATTGTACTTTTGAAAAAGGTGCTCTTCCACAATTATAATGTCTAAATTGGTCGAATTAATCTATAAACCACTAACTGCTGCTGCTCCAACACATTCTCAGATTTTGTCCCGGAATTTCTGTTTGTTTCCAAAATAGGAAAAGTCTGTCTTCAGGGAACAGTTTGAGGAGATTATCGTCGTCAAGAAGACTAATTTCCAAACCGCTAGAAAATATATTTTTCAAACGTATTAAAGAAATTGGCGTCAGGTGTTTACATAAGGTGACTATATTAAGAAATAAATCGAAATTACTATTACACTCTTGCAAAATGTTGCTGCAGAGTATAATAATTTCATTCCCGTGGCGGTTGTTTATATCACCTGAAACTAACCGAGAGAGATATCGAGCTATATATATTGGGTAGTCAAAGTCGAATAAGTATTTTCGTATTTCTAATCAAACTTCAACTAATTTTTTTAATATTTATTATGAACTTTAATGAACCGAATATGTACCATTTTGGATGACCACTTTTTGCCATATTTCCGCTAGAGACATTATTCCATCAGTGTAGGACTTTTCTGGTTTCTCGGCAAAAAAAAACTGCGACAAGTAATTTTCACAGGCTTCCTTTGAAGCCATCTTTTCTCCGTTAAGGAAGTTATAGTTCGATGGTACAAGGTCAGGGCAATATGGTGAATGCAAAACTTCCCAGCCAAGCTCTCCCAGTTTTTACCGAGTCTTGAAAGAAGTGTGTGGTCTAGCGTTGTCCTGATGGAAAACGAAGCCCTTTCTGTTGACCAGTTCTGGCCGTTTTTTCATTGCTTGCTTCAATATCATCAGTTGTTGACAGTGATGAAGAATCAATCATTCTACCAGGCTAGAGCAGTGTATATTCTTTGTCCCAAGTTGGTTAGTTTTCTACCCTTTTTACAGAATATTTGACCCCTTTCATTTCCAATGGAAACCGGACTATTCTGAAAGTAATCGATTAATAAAAATGAAAGAAGTTTTATTTCAATGCTAAAGATTGTAAAATAAATGACACTATTTGAGAAACATCTTTAGAGTAGACTCTAGATACCTGTAAAATATGGGAAGCCGTATGGAAACAATTCATGTTGTTATGAGGACTGTCAAAACTCTCTAAGAGATGAAAGACGTATGATAGGACAGATAAGATACCCACAAATACTTCAACAGAGCCCAGCTCTTAGACACACTTTGAGTTTTAGATAGGAAGGAATATTTTTCCTTAGACCCTAACGCCTAAGACCTCAAACACAACTTAATATATTAAACATCCTTGTTATTTGTACTGGTGGTTTCACACAAACGCAATCTGGAATCTGAGTCCGAACGCAGTGCCGACAAGCACTAGAAAAGTAGTGGATTTATCAACGCCAATTATATTCAAAAAATTGTACTTCAAATCGATGTGACCTTGTTCCTATACGGTACATTGTCACACACACTCGCGTGTTTACTTTGCGTTATTGTATCACAATTTGTCCTTTTTCTTAATATTTAATATTATTGTCCTTTGAGTGTTTTGATTATTCTTTTGTTTTCCCATTTCGAATTTGTTCAATTTCACCCTTAAGCGCGCACGCCATATAGTGCCGCCAAAGGCCCCACCCCACTGAGGCTGCGTCCACGGCCTGCCTGTACCTTTATGTGCGTGTATGTGTGTATGCTGATGTGGATATTTTTCTCTATTTTATCACATACCTCTGGCACCCCACTCTATTTCGAAAAATTATGATTACATTTGTAAATTTGTTTCCGTTACAGTTTCCTTTTACCCCAGTGTCCTTTTTGGCTCGTTGCTTTTGTCTTTTTATGTTTTCCATTTTCATTTTATTTCCGCTTTCTTGCATCCGCTTGTGAGTAGTTAAGTAATACGAGCCGCCACAATCATACATACACACACACATAAGTGGGTAAATGTTTGTTTGTTGGTAAACATACACAGGCATACATATGTATGAGTGCTTATTCGCACGTGTGGACATATTTTCCTATTTAACTGTAACTGCCTGGCCGTATGTGGCCGTGTGTGTGTGCACGGCAAGTGCTTTCGTTTGTTTTCCCATTTTTATAGTTTCACCGTCGCTTCTTTTACGGCCTTTGACATTTTATGATATTTTATTTGGATAATATTTTGTCTTCTTTCACCGCATCCCAAACCAGAGAAAAGCACAAAAGCAATATTAACACGAGTTTGTGTGTGTGTAAACGCGTAAAGACATAAGTTTATATAAGAAAGGCATTTTCTTGGAGTTAAAAAGGTTACTGCGATTTGTGCGAAATGACAGCAGAGGTCGATACCTTAAACAATTCGACGCTCTAAGTGACTTCATTATTTGCCGTACAAGCTAAGTGAGACCCGAACCTCGCCTGCAGCAATCCCTACAAGTGTCTGCTAAATAATTTCACCTTAATAGTGTCTGTAATAAATTTCTCAAAATTATATAGCCATATCTTACTTGCTGTAGTACGAAGGTATAGGTGTATTATATAAAAACATACTGCTCATTCCCAGATTTTATTAAGAGCTTAATGTAAAAATCTTGTTGAATCAACCAAATGACGACTATTCAAGTTTACACTCCAAGTTTATATTTCTATTTAAATGAAACTTGTAAATAATATTTCACCTTATTAAGACGGAAAATATAAAAAATATTTTTATAGGAGCACTTTTGTCTTTATTTTATTACCGATTTAAAAATCAGAAATAAGGAGAGATGCGGGTGTATAGATTTTATAGTTCCCTATGCCAATATTGTCGGTAGGTATCACCGAGAGGAGAAAATGCGGAGAAAGTAAGTTAAGTTTTGTCATTCTTTACAAATTATAAACTGAAGTGCCTGACGAATGGAACGACTTGACGCATTTTACGTCGGAATTTTGAAACGAATACAAAATACAGCTTGTGCAAGAACAGAAGCCGCTCGACCTTCCCAAGTAACATAGCTTCCCTCTATGGGCTCTTGAAAAGTTTCAAAAAGATCCGACATTTTCGAGCCAAAATTTGTTTAACGATGAGACCCATTTCTTACTCAGTGGGTACGTAAGCAAGCTAAATTGCTACTTGTGGGACAACGGTTTATTTTGGTTTGTGGGCCGGTGGAATCATCGCTCCATAATTCTTGAAAAATGAACTTACTCAATTAAAACGGCTAAATTTGATATACATACGAGGTGTGTTCAAAAAGTATCGCGAATCGTAACTGACAGTTTTCTTCGATTGCAGGGGCGTGGTGCATCATGAGTTCTTGCCACTGGGAAGAACGGTCAATAAGGAATATTACCTGCAAGTTATGCGCAATTTGCGCGAAGCAGTCCGCCAGAAACGCCCGGATTGGAAGAACAAAAATTGGCTTTTCCACCACGATAACGACCCTACTCACACGCATCGTTGCTTGTGCGCGACTTTTTGGCCAAAAACAACACACTAATGATGCCGCAGCCACCGTATTCCACAAAAGGAAGGACGACGTTACGCTTCTCTTGACGAGATAAAGACGGCATCGAAGGAGGAACTGAAGAAGATAAAAAAAAATGATTTTTTGAAGGGCTTCGAAGATTGGAAAAACCGTTGGCACAAGTGTATAATATCTCATGGGGATTACTTTGAAGGGGACAAAATAGATATTCATGAATAAAGAAATAATTTTTAAAAAAGCACAAAATTCGCGATACTTTTTGAACATACCTCGTACTTATGCATATACATACAATCACTATCAGATCTCTTTTGTATACTCTTGCAACCAGTTGCTACAGAGTTTTATAGTTTCGTTCACCTAACAGTTGTACGTATCACCTAAAACTAAACGAGATAAATATAGGTTTATATATATATATGTATATAAATCATCAGGATGATGAGAAAAGTTTAAATTCGGTTGACTGGCTGCCTGTCCATCCGTCCGTGCAAGCTGTAACTTGAGTCAAAATTGGGATATCTTGATGAAAATTTGTTTGCAGCTTTCCTAGTACAAAAAAAGTTCGAGTTCATAGATGGGCGTAGTCGCACCATTGCCGCGCCCACAAATCGCCATTAACCGAAAATACATAAAGTGTACTAAACTAAGACCTAAAGCTGTATTTTGGTACAGAGTATCTCAGTAACAAGGGACACTTGTGGGATTTTTTTAAGTGGGCGTGACTCCGTTTAATGTATATATCTCCTAAATTACTAAAGGTAAAAAAACCAAATTCGTCCAGCACAAATATTACAACGGTTCCTATCGACAGTGTGAAAATAGCTGAAATCAGAGGAAAACCCCGTTCACTTCCCATATAACGGTACTCTTCAAAACTACTAATAGCGCAATAAATCAATAACTAAAAGGATGGTATGAGAAAGCTTTATGGGAGCCGGTATGAAAATTGGACGATGCGCGTGACTCCGCCCACTTTTTGATAAAATCCCATATCTCGGGGCTCGACTGACGGTTTCAACCAAATTTGGTATCTGGCATTCTTTTTATAAATGTAATGTTGGTAACATTACATTTAAGTCCTCTCTCGACGAACAAAAACCAAACTCTATAAGTCGCTCATAATTCCCGTCCTGCTATGCGGTACAGAGCTTGGACGATGGCAACAACCGATGAGTCGACCTTAAAAGTTTTCGAGAGAAAGGTTCTGCGAAAGATTTATGGTCCTTTGCGCATTGGCCACGGCGAATATCGCATTCGATGGAACGATGAGCTGTACGAGATGTACGACGACATTGACATAGTGCAGCGAATTAAGAGACAGCGGCTACGCTGGCTAGGTCATGTTGTCCGGATGGATGAAAACACTCCAGCTCTGAAAGTTTTCGACGCAGTACCCGCCGCGGGAAGCAGAGGAAGAGGATGACCTCCACTCCGTTGGAAGGACCCAGTGGAGAAGGACCTGGCTTCGCTTGGGATATCCAATCGGCGCCTCGTAGCGAAAAGAAGAAACAACTGGCGCGCTATTGTTGACTCGGCTATAATCGCGTAAGCGGTGCCAACGCCAATTAGGAAGAAGAAGAATGTTGGTAACACCCTGCGTGATGTTGGCAAGCAGCAACCAACTTCACATCTCAAGGAGTAGCGATTACAGTTGGTGAAGACATTTGGCAAAGAAGAGCAAACGCAGCTAATCATATATTTTTCAATTCATTCATTCATTTTTCACTTCATTATAACTTAATTATAAACAACATTTTCTAATAAATGAATTATAAACAACATTTTCTAAGAGTTCAAATCCGATAAAAACTGTTCACGCTCAATTTAGACCCCGGTACCAACAGTTGACTTTTGTTAGAAAATATCGGTCAATTTCTAATATATATAATTGAAATTCAGGGATAGTACTTCTCTAACAATGGTATATCTGTGTGTCAAAAATGGGTTGAATCGAACCAATAATTCCCTTAGTCACCATATATCTAATATAAAGTTAATCGAACTTCCGGGTGACTTTGAACCGCATATATCGGCCAATATGTTAGTTATCTCAATGAAAATGCTAGGCTAGCTGCCATGTCTGAAATAAATAAATTGGAGCGAAAACTTGACTTACCTCCCATATAACTAATATGAAGATTTTCGAACATGCGACTGACTTTACTCTATATGATTAGTTTCTTAGTATGTGACATTAAGTTTTTTTTTTTTTTTTTTTTTTTTTTTTTTTGAACTATTAATTTTTGTCAGTCCCATCATGAAATTTCCTTGGAAATACCCTCAAAAAATTCCCTGAAAATTTGAGTCCTTGCATGTAAAAATTTTAAATTTTCCATTGACAATACACAACAATCGTGATTTTTTATCTTTAAATTTCTATAGCTCAGAGGCATTTTACGGCATCGCTTTGACTTTAGACACATATTCTCAGAATTGAACACTCTACAAAAGCCCATTGCGACAAAGTCGAAACTCAAACTGGCGAGGTAGTACAGGACTCTAAACCTGATTTTTCCACGAAATTCGCATTTTTATGTATTATATACATATATCTCGCAAATGACAAGAGCTATAGAAAAAATGTACATGCCAAATTTTATTTGCTACAAAAAAGATCCGAGGTCAAAATCGCTATCATTAATACTTTTCGAGATATTTGGCTTTTTAATTAATGATGTATAGAATTTTCATAGTTTTTTTATTACATACCATCTATGAAAATTCTATAAAGACTTGCACAATCTTCTATAAGAGAGTACAGCTGCTGGCGTATGCTAATGATATCATTGGCCTCAACACCCACTGCTTTCTCCAGACTGGATAAGAAATCAAAGCACATGGGTCTGGCAGTGAACGAGGGCAAGACGAATTATCTCCTGTCATCAAGCAAACAGTCGTTGCACTTTCTACTTGGCTGCCACGGCACTGTTGACAATCATAACTTCGAAGTCATAGATAAATAATTTCTTGGACTGAGTAGGCAGTTGAGAAGTAAAGTCCTCTTTCGACGAACAAAAACCAAACTCTTGAAGTCACTCATTATTCTCGTCCTGCTATATGTATGGTGCTGAGGCCTGCGCGATGACAACATCTGATGAGTCGACGTCACAAGTTTTCGAGAGAAAGGTTCTGCAAAATATTTATGGTCCTTTGCGCGTTGACCACGGCAAATATCGCATTCGATGGAACGAGGAGTCGTATGAGATATACGACAACATTGACATTGTTCAGCGAATTAAAAGACAGCGGCTACGCTGGCTAGTTCATGTTGTGCGAATGGACGAAAACACTCCAGCTCTGAAAGTATTAGACGCAGTACCCGCCGGGGAAAGCAGAGGAAGACTTCCACTCCGCCGGAAAGACCAGGTTGAGAGGAACCAGAATTCGCTTGGAATCTCCAACTGGTGCCACGTTGCGTAAAGAAAAAATGACTGGCGCGCTGTTATTAACTCGGCTATAATCACGTAAGCAGTGTTTACGGCATTAAAGAAGAAGAAGTACATATGAATATTACGATAGCATTAAACACCGTATATTGACATTAGTAAAATAGGTCCTGAGATATGACGTTTCTCCTAAAGGTGGGAGATGAGAACATCTTTATTTCATTAAAACTAAAATTGGTTGTCATTGGTATTACCAATTTTCGCCAAATTACAATTCTCAACCTTAGTTATTTTGTGGGTATGTCAGTGATTCGATTAAGCCCATCTAAAATACCCAGCTTCCTATGATACCAAAGAATACAAGTACCAAATTTCATCAAGATATCTCATACTCCAGTTACCCCTTGCACTTTCAAAGGGGCGGCAGATTTTCCTCCGGATTTCAGCTCATCGCATTCCTTTAAAGAGATACAAACGTTAGATAAACAAAACTCTTAATCTCTGTGTTACATGTTGCGACGAATATTTATACAAAATCCTCTTCTCCAGTTCAAAACCATTAACACGAACGCTTTCAGAGCGGAAAGGGAGCATCTGCTATTATAAAAAACTCTTTTTCAACAGACAATAGTACCAAAAAACTTTACTCCGAATTCCAACAGGGCTAACAAAGCAATCCATCGGCAACCTATTAGAGGCTAAAGGTCTCATACTCTGGACCTACTATGTCAACAGCTTACTTTTTCAGTTGCAACTACAACAACGTCAATAAGGATTATATCGGCTAAAGGTCATAAAAAGTAGAGAACTATGTTCGTGCCTCATAATAACGGAGCTTAGGACACACCCATAAAAACTACAGCCTTTTCGAAGAGGCACAGTTGGTTTCGCTATTCACACTAATCATAATTCTTTGGCTTACGGTCGTTAATGTGAATTTGTTGAGCAACATATCTGCTGAATGGTGATTTGATGCGGCAGTGCTGTTGCAAAAACAATTAAATAGCAACAATATGTGTCGCACAGTGTGTCATTTTAAATAGAAACAATTAGTATATGACAACAAATAACTGCAAGGTTTATGATATATATGTATAACATAAACATACGCAAACAACAGGAGGATTGAAATATTCAAAGCGTGTTAAAGAAAAACATATTTTTCTACCTCCAACAGAGTATATTAAGTTTGCCACGAAGTTTGTAACACCCAGGTGGAAAATTCGGAGATGGTATTAAAAAGAAATATTAATGATCAGCATGAGAAGCTGATCGTCTGTCTGTATATATGCAAACTATTCCTTCAATTTGTAGATATCGATATGAAATTTCGCACATGTGAAACAGCCACTTGTCGAAACCGCTGATAACGAAGCACTATGGAATATACTACGTATATAGTATAATATGTAGCTGCTATACAAACTGAACGGTCTTAATCAATTCGTTGTAAGGTATATAGTGCTTTTATTTTTGTTCGGAATACTGTAGCATAACATATATGGTACATATCTGCCACAAAAATCGGACGATCCAATTCCAGTTCTTGTATTTAAACTTCTTAATATGTGAAAGGTATTAAAGCTTTAGTGCAACCGAAGTTAATTTTTTCTTTGTTTTAACAAAATTCGGCTTTATTACTTATGTTTCGCCTTAGACTATGTGATGACCTCCTTCTTGCGACTAAATTTCGTTTCAACGACCACTCCTTTAAGGCAGTAATTCCATGTGAAGGGCTCACAAAATCGTTTTCTTTTTTTTCATAAATTGTTTTTTTTTTTTTCATTTTAACATGTCTAAAACATGGCAGCAAAGTGATTTTTGAAATTTCGAAAAAGGATCTGTCTGTTTTTGTTAAGCGGATTTGGTGCTATAAACGCGTTTTTTTCAAAAAATATCCACCACCATGGAATCATAAGAAATCATTTATTATCATGAAACTCATGCTTTACACAATTTACCCCTTTAAATACTAGGGACATATAAAACTAGCGTAAGAGTATACTCCATATTTGCACAAGGCATAAATATATTCATGAAAGATATGGCTATCACTTTGGTCCTCATTTTATGGTAATTTAATATCATCTACGAAATTTTTTGCCGCTATCGCTCATCAAGCCACTTTATGGCACTCGATATTCCTTTTTATTCACGTCTCGCAGTATCTCGCGAACCAATTGTCCCACAACTTTTATGCATGTGGCTTTTAAAATATGGATTTAACTACCGAAATGTGAGTTTAATTCTGGTGGCATATTATAAGGAAACGGAAATGCTACAAATTTATCATCCTGCCTGGTGAATAAAAGGAATTTTTACCGCTTTGAGTATTGGAGGGTTTTGAAATGAACACTTTCTTAATAGGGCTCATAATATAATATTACATAGCCTTGGATTAACATTTTTTTATTAAAGTAAAGATTTATAATATTTGCAAGAACTCGGCTAATTCGCTGTTGAGAACACTGTACACTGTGGCAGAACTAAGAGAACTGTTAGGGCATCAGACCTAAAACCTAAGAACTTCAATTCACTTCGACCACAAGCAGAGCGTCGTAAAATTGTTGCAACAAATTTCTACAACACTTTAACACACTTGATACCGAGCAGCGCAACGCAGCTTAACATGGCGCAGCCAAGCACGACGCAGTGCAGGTCAATTCAATTCGCCTAAGTTGCGTACACTTCATTGCGTTTGTTCCAATTTCGTGCTATATTTTAGTAGATTTAGTGGCTAGTTCTGCTTCTTTTCCTTTCGCTGCCCGCCACATTGTCTTCAGGCGGCCATTTGCGCTCGCTTAAAGTGTTCGCAGCTTTGTCGATCTCTTATGATATGGTTCATTTTCTTTATTTCAATTTGCAAGCTGAATTTGGCCGCCATTTTCGTCTAGTCGAGGACAAAGTTTCACGACTTCATAAGGAAATTAAGTGGGCACACGCACACACCAATCACAGTTGCATAAGAGCGTGTGCAAATGTTGTGTGAGTGCGTAGAAATAAATTCGACATAATCTAATTGTGCAGCGTCGGAGCGTGGCATTGTCTGACGCAATAAGAGCCTGCGGAAAGGCACACGCACACATGCGCACAACCTAAAGTAAGCAGCAAGAATCCCTGCCAGCCAAGAGCGGTTAAAAAGCTAGTGACACAGTAGGTTAAAAAGAAAAAAGTGGTTAGATTGCCGCGTGAAGATTCTAACCACTTTTCCCCTCACACGTACGTATACATGTGATCACACATCTCTGTTGCGCTCATTCAGCAGTGTCATATAAAAAAGTATATCTGTCCTGCTCTATCATTTCCAATCGACAGCTGATATAGGGTTGCATTTTCTCTTTTCTAATTTAAAATATTTCTAAAATTTTTAACATTTTAAATTTAAATTTTTTTATTTTTCTTTATTAAACATTTTTTACAGAATTACAAATACGTACATATTTTCAATAAAAAAATTATTAATATCTGAGAATAAAGATTAATTATATAAAATGATAATAACATCTGAAAGAAAAGATTAATATTATCTGAAAAAAACAACAAAATGTATTAAATACAAATAGAATTGACTCTGAAAGAAAATAATATATTATCTGATTATTTAAAATATAAAACAAACATTTGTTTTCACCTATTATATTGGATTCTGCAGGCCGCCTTAAACGCATAAAATACATACTTATGTATATATGTAATTATTTTTGCGTCCAATCCAATCCAATTTCAAACAACACACACTTATTTTCACATACTTACTTAACAATTTATATTTGCCGCTTCTGATGATATTGCTGCTGCTGCTATTTACAATTCAGTTCTGATTTCCAATGCTATAACAACGAATGAAGTAATTATTTGCAAATTATTAAAAAAAAAAATTACATAAAATTCACTTACTTTCCTTCTTGTTGTACGAGCAGGGATGACATGCGTCTTTCAATCGTTTTTATTACCCTTTTTGGGATTTTCTTTTGGCGCTATTGACAATTATGTTTTCTCCTTCGCACTCATTCAAATACATCAATAAATGAAAGAAACTTTTCTTCATCTGCGTTGGTGTTAGTGCATAGAGAAAAAATGTGTAGTTGTTTGGAAATATTTGAGAAATGTGGTTAGCCGTGGCTGGCAGGGAATGTCCTTGCCCATACGTGCTGCCAACTATCCACTCTCGTTCATATGTGTGCGTGTGCATATGGCATATGTATATGTGTGTGTATAAAAGCGTACAAAAGTAAGTCCGTCGTCGGGACACGCATCAACCGGAAAAAAGCACTCAAGCAAAGTCGCTTTATTATTTTGAAATAAAATTTATATATTTTTAGTGGCAGCCATAAACAAGTGAGTGCAAGCACACACACACACGTACACAAAGGTATGTTGTTACAAAAACAAAACAGCAATAAATAGCTTTGGCACAAACGTGAATGATGGCGGGGTGGAATTTAACGAGAGCACAACAGCTCCAACAATTTATGTTTGTCCTTATCTGCCGAGGATATATCTAGCATCATTCAAGTGTGTGTGTGCACGAGGTATCTTGTGAGCTTGCTTGTGCGTGAGATGATTGCCGAAAATGCTCCAATTCCGAAAGATGATAGCTGCACTGAGTGGCCCTCGATAAAATGTGCAATCACCAATTCAATATTCGCTTTCGAAAATTGCATGCCTTTCACCTATGTTATCAAATGCGTAGACATACACCTACATACATACAATATAGCATCAGCAATAAACGATACAGGGTGTTCCACGTGTTAGAAATACATTTATTACTACCCACCTAAATGAAATTCGCAGACTTCTTTCCAAAAACATGATGATTAAAATGATGATGCCAACCTCAGAGAAAGATCTATTAGTTTGGAACTCAATTTGGCCACCAATATGGAAATGCGCTCCGTCCGACCTTTATCAGGCGCATATATTTTTTCACGTTTTCATAAAAAGTCTATAATCATCAAAAGTTTTCTTCAATGCATTGACCGCTTTGTTGGTTGTTTGTAGACTGCGCTACATAGAGTTGAAACGAAAGGTTGTCCACATTAACATCGTTGCTCGACAATATTGTGAAACATGGCTCTATATCGTTTCCCATTAGATATAACTTTTGACCGGCTTCATTTTTGAAGAAAGAGGTATCAACTTTTTCACACTTTTTGAGGATGTAAGGCGTCTCAACAATTGCCAGTGGATTGCCATCATTCCAAAATCGACAATTTAGTTTACCATAAGTTAGCTTCGTGGCTGAACAAAATTTGCTTGGAAATATCGGAATCTGTGGCCATCATTGTTTTGAGCCCATTCAAAGAACGTGCGATACGTTTGATGGTCGTTCGACTTCAATTCCGGCACGAGTTGGATTCTAAAAGCCCACAAACCAAGATCCTTCGGCAAAATTTTTGCGTGCGATGACTGATGAAACGCAATACCAATAGAGTCTTTTATGCGCACATACGACGTCTCTGAAAATGTTCATTAACCACTAGAGTAAAAGAGGTGTGAAATCGATTCATGGCTGCTCTAATTACCGATTCTGCTATGAGATTATGTGGACATAACATTAGATACAGGAGGCGATGTGTTATTTATAAATGTTCAAGATTTGCAAACGTTGTTCCGCAATAGTATAGTGATGTCGCTTGGGGAAGTCGAGCGGCTTCAGTTCACACAAGCGGTATTTTGTACGCTTTCAATTTAAGTTCTCGACATAAAATGCGCCAAGTCGTCTCATACGCTAATCCGAGTTGCTGTGAATGGCGCCGGATCGACTCTCTGTGATATTCGTGTATACTCTCTGCTACGGCTACTATATGAATGCCGGGTCTGGTTGGGTGATGGTTTTGCGAATAGCACGCTCACTAGGCCGACTATGTTGACCATAAGTTAAGCGATGCGGGCGAAACACATTGCTTACAGATTCTGAATTTTCGTAATAAATAAAGATCTGTCAAACAGTACCTCTATTAAATTACCTGTGATTTTCATTATTTGTTTTAAATAAAAAACGCTTTTTCTTTAAGAATTCACGAAATGAACTTGAACATACATAGTTTGATGCTCAAAAAAAGTATTTAGTCTCGCTCAAGAGTTTTCTTTCAGTTGAAGCTTTTTAAAAGCATTCTTCTCTTTTTATGTTATGTTCACGAAATACCCTCTATTCGAAGATGAACAATACATTTTTATTGCAAGTAAAAGCGCTCCTTTAAACCATACATAAGTTATAGCCTTATTGATTTGGCGACATTTGGGCCAACAAATATTTGTATGTATGGGTTATAAGCGAGCGATTATATTCAGATACATCTTGTCTAAAAATAATGGCAGACATTTTATTTTTTACTTTTACTTGCGCAGCACTTAATGGCATTTTAACTTAAGGTACGGTTTGGAAGAACATATATATATAGAATTTCCGCTGTCATTAAACCACCTTGGGCGGAGCACTTGACTTAAGTATTTTTTTAAATTCTTACTTTCAAGCACCCAATAAGTATTATGCTACTTATGTGTAGAAATATGAAAGGTTAACAGCAGTATAGATTTCTCTGCATATTAGTTTAGTCTATCTAGCGAGATAATTGTCACCTAAGAATACTCTCGACAAGAATTGGTGTATATAGTATATATATATATATCTCATACATTGATCAATATTTTCCGTCAAGAGTCAACTATAGGTACTTGGGTCCAAATATTCGTACCTAGGGGATTTAGCAGTCTAGGTTGGTTTTGGACAGCTTTTGGTCATAAGGTGACTTATTTTAAAGGTTTTTGTTTTTGTACACTAGAAAGTGAAAGATTCAAATGGAATTTAAAATTGTGCTATAAGGGAAGTAGGCGTGGTGGTAATCCGATTTCGCCCATTTTCACATCGGGACATAGCAATATGAGAATAACGTGACATATAAGTTTGAGTTGAAATCGAATGAGCGGGATGTGATTTCACTTAAGGGGTTGCATACTTTATTGTTTTCGGCGTATATCTGTGAAAGTCGATTGTAAAAATTCTTCATAGATACAAAGTTATGGTAGAAAATCAGAGCGCCCGACGAGAGTTTAATGCACACAGGTGAAAGTTTAAACGAGTTTTTCTCAAAACTACTTTCCCCGGCACAGTCTGCATGATAACTCATATAGTTTTTAACACTTTTTGATGCGATTTTTTTAAATATTCGAAAATGTTTTCTCTATAGCCTGTCGAGCCGGATTTTCGATATTTTTTATTAAAAAATTTTATAAACATAATTAAAGTGTGACCTTTATGACGTAAAACGCATACTTTTTTTCTAAATTCCGTAAATTGGAAAATTTTTCGAAATTAAAAAATTCGGCTCGACAGACTATAACTACAACTTCATTTTACAAGATTTTTTTTTTTTTATTTTTACATATCCATCAACATTTCGAGGATAAATGATGCAGACCGTGGAGCAACTTTTTTAATACGCTTTTATTAGCTTCACTTGTATGTATGTATGTATGTTTGTAACTTTTTTTTAAGTGGTACTGAAACGTAGAATATTTGAGCGACACTGTAGGAAGGCGATAGTAAGTTGAAGCAGCTCACCAAAAAGATGCGCTTAAAAGTATGCAACATCTATATAAAACTAGTTTTAGTGACATTTAAATAGCATACTGATTTGGGTGTCGACCGTTCATAAGATGCAAGGTTGTACAGTAGAACATGCAGTAATTTATCTGGGCTCTCGACTGTTTGCTGCGGGACAAGTTCATGTAGCACTTAGTCGTTGCAGATCTCTGGACTGTATTCGAATTGAAGAACTGGACTGTTCAAAGTTGACAGGTAAAACCCCATGTAACAGTGAAGCTTTAGAAGAAATGATTTGATTAAGAAGTAATAATTCGTAAAGTTGCAATAGAACTTGGTCGCAAATAATGTAACAATTAGTCAATGAAAGGTTACGAGTAGATATTAAATGCTGCCTAAGTATCGATTTACTTAACCCTTAGCCACCTAACGCCGGTCACAGTGACTCTACCGTTTTTTATTTTTTAAATACACCCGTTGTTATGCAAGCTGCGCAGTTGAAGTATGAAACTTCTTTTAAGTTAATTTTTTGTTAATATTAAATAAAAGGTACAAAAGGGTTATGTGCGGTTTTTGGTGTTTTATTATTATATTTATACTTTAAACACTAAAATTAAGTTTACTTTGACCGACGCTAGGTGGTAGAGTGTCTAAAAAAGACGTTAGGTGGCTAAGGGTTAACCAATACTACATGTCATAGTTCATATTTTAACAAATTTGGGATTTCTCACATCAAACTAAAAAATTAAAAATAAATATAGTTTAAAAAAAAAAACTAAAAAACACGCTTTTAAAGCATATCAAACTAAAAATTGAAAAATAATTCTTTGTATAAACTAACAATAATAATGAAGGAAAAATTCCTGCGTTATTGTGAGAAAAGCGTGGGGTGCTTTGTGACATATTTTTCATATTCATCGAGCATGCGCTTCGTTCAATTTTTATCCCGGCTCGTACCTGTATAAAGCTCTCTCATAACATCTCGGAGGTAAATTTTAATGTTTTTGACGTACATATTTAGTTATTGACTTATTGCACTTTTAATAGTTTTTAACATAACCGTCATATGGGGAGATGACGAGTAACTTCCGGTTTCATCCATTTTTACAGTGGCGGTGGAGGTTCTTAGGAGATTTATCTTGAGTTAATTTGGTTATTGGAGAATAAGTGGTTTAGGTGATATATATATTAAACCAATTAAAGAGCGAGGCTGCGTCCATTACTTTTTTATTTTTAGGCCACAAACGCCTTTTATTACTGCAATCTTCTGTGCCAAACTATGGTTATTTATCTTAATTTAGTGCTCTGTTATGGCACATTATTGGTTTTCACCAAATGGCGTTTTGTGAGCGTAGCAGTGATCCAATAACGCCCATCTACAAAGTTTTTTGCCAAGAAACACGTATACCAATATTCAGCAAGATACTATAATATTTACTCAAGTTATCGCTTTTACTGGCGAACAGACGAACGGAGAACAGTCACTCGAATTTCAACTCATCTCGTCATCCTGATAGTTTATATATATGTATAACCCTATATCTAACTCGATAATTTTTAAGTGATGCAAACAACTGTTAGGTGAACAAAACTATTAAATTCTGTAGCAACGTGTTGCAAGAATAAAAAGAAATCTCGTTGAATTAGTAAATAATTTCCATACAAATCAAACCCGATCAAAAAAATTATCGAATATTAAAAAACAAGCGTTTAAAAAAACTTGGTCATTATTGCCTTCCAAAATTTGATTGTTAATTAGATCGAAAAACCGATCAATCAGATCATTGGTGATTCACGATGATCGCTTCATTTATCTTCGAATTATAACTTCAGCAAATGCGAAAAGTGATGTTTTGAAGAAAACGGTTTTAAAATTAAACTGATGGAGGTGATTGTACTGGGCGACCACTCTTTAAATGGATTTAACTCAAAAACGATTTAAGATATCAAATTGAATATTATTGTGTTATCGTAACGAACCAACATCTTATGCGACAACATTGTCCTCCCGCCACTCGACCAAGGCGAGGTGAAAATAGCTCTAAGGCGGCTTTAGAATAACCAAGCCCCAGAGGCCGATGGATTACCGGCGGAGCTGTTTAAAGCCGGTGGCGAGGTGTAGGAAAGATCCAGCTGCTAAGCATGATCTGGTCGGATAAATACATGCCCAATGATGGGAATGCGAATGTACTCTGGCCTATCCACAAGTAGGGAAATCCCGCAGTCTGCGATATATATACCGTTGTAACTAAACTGATTAGTTCTCATCAGTGTGACTTTAGACCTATCAAATTCACCATAGACACACACATAATACGTCAAATCCTGGAGAAGGCTTTTGACAAGCAGCACAGTTAGGAGCTTTCCGATTCTCTTTCGTGCGTCTTTTTATAATGCGGGAAAAAGTGACACGTGCCTCTAATCTAAACTGCAGTGGCACTACCTACTCTAAAAATGCAATGCTATGGGGTAAACAGATAAAATTGAAACCAACAGAGCCGCCAGTTCAGCCTTTTTAAGACTGAATAAAGAAGCGAAAGAGGTTGAT
Organism: Bactrocera zonata; assembly: GCA_037783105.1. Classification (NCBI taxonomy): domain Eukaryota; kingdom Metazoa; phylum Arthropoda; class Insecta; order Diptera; family Tephritidae; genus Bactrocera; species Bactrocera zonata. Next base: position 227,682 of record JBAWJQ010006124.1, read on the forward strand.
CTTGTGGTGAACTAGGGCAAGACCAAGTACCTGGAGTCCACATATAAAGATTCCTCGCATCTTGGGAACTATGTCACTGTTGGCAGCTACAAATTTGAAAAAGTTAAGGAATTTGTATATCTAAAAACCAACATAAATTCCACCAATAATCTAAGCCCGGACATCAAACGCAGAATAATTCTTGTAAACAGGTGCAGCTTTGGGATCGGTAGGCAATTAAACAGCAGATCCCTCTTTCGACGTACAAAAATTACGCTCTTTAAGTCTCTCATTATTCCCGTCCTATTATTCGGCACAGAAACATGGATGATGACGGCTCAAAATAAGAGAGCACTTGTCCGTCCCAAAAGTACTATATCAATAATTAATCAATCCAATTTTTGATAACCTATTTTCATGTAAATCGTATTCCAGTGAGGTCGTTCTGCATCGACCGAAACATTTTGTAGTCAGAAGGGGCAGGGCATTGGCTATAATTCAAATGAGGCAAAACTTCTTATCCTCTATTTTCCAAATAGTTTTTAAACGGTCTTGCAACATGAGGTATAATACAGCACTCTGTTCTGATCACCCTAAATGCAAAGAATATTACCTTGGCGTCTTGGATATTCGGCTTTACCGTTGATTGGTCTGGTTGTCCTAGTTTCTCAAACAGTACATAGATGTAGAGTCTTAATGGATTAAATTTTCAACACCAGTCACAGTCCGATGTAAAAACAACTTCATTTTGTTGCGTTAAAGCGATATTTCTGTCTTTGTCTCTCAACGTCTCTTGAGCTCAATTAATATTAGTTTGTCAAAAAAAGTCTTGCGATATTTTTATTGATTGATTTATTGAATTTATTGAAATGGCTTATAACGGTGTGATGACTCATGCCCAGCCCTTGACCGATGCTACGGCTGCTACTATGCCGGTCTCTTTCGACCAATTCAGCGATTTTATAATTTTCGACGACAGGCCTTCCGGAGCGTGGCGCATCTTCGACCACCTCTACACCAGAACGAAAACGTTGAAACCATCGTTATGCGGTGGAAATGGAAACTGTATCGGGTGCATAAACTGCACAAATTTTATTGGCGGCTTGAGATGCATTTTTGCCTTTATCGTAGTAGTACTGTAAAATATGCCGTATTTTCTCTTTATTTTGCTCCATGTTTGCGACGCTATAACTCACGAACGACTTAAAAGAAACGACAATCAATCAAACACTTGTTATGACACGTGAAATTAGCTTTCCAAAAAGGTATAGCATGACCCGATGCGACGAATAAAACTAGAACTACGCGCTTTCAGCGCCAACTAGCGAAAATACCGCAAGACTTTTTTGACAACCAATATTGTATTCAATCTCTTTGCGAATATATGCTTTTAGACTTTTTGAAATTGTTGTTTGATTGAATCTCAAATATTCTGCAAACTTTTCTTGTATTTGCGAATAGTCTTCACCGTAATGCTTCCACTTTCTCATCTTCAAACTTTTTGGCTTCCACTAAAATACGATGACTTTCGGCTGAGGTTTTCTTCATATTAAAGTAATGGAGAACTCCTCGCAAAAACACTTTTTCAGACTCAAAGTTCTATGTATTTGAGTGAAAAATTTGTTTTTATGCTTCAAACGAAAGACATGCTCCGAAAAAGACGCACAAGGACAGTAGCTGTCCAACGTGTGTTCGGAATTTTGGCATAGAGGAATAGTGCTGAAGTTACGCTATATGTTGGTAAACCGCGCGAATATAGTTCTAGGCCCAATGGTTACATAATTCAGGAAGTCAATCGTTGACTCAAACGCCTTATTTACGTTCTAAACTTCAGGCGTAATTCATTTCAATAGTTTGAGCTCAATAATCTTAAATTTATAAGTAGTTGTTTTTATCGTTTAGTTTTAAATTCGACTCTGGGAAAAGAATAATGGCTTTTTATTATGATCGCTAAAATTGCAATTTGAAATTGGAAAGCTGACAAACATCTGGTGCTTTTTGTGTAATTTTATTAATTTTGGATGGCAATTACAATTACAATTAAAGAGCGATAGTGCCTCAACGTATTACCTGATTTTCTATAGCTGTTTAGACATTTAAATAACTTTCAATAAGTATTCACTAACGTTTTAGCCAATAACAATAAATTCACACACACACATCTACACGGCAAATTTTTCCTACTCCAAAAAACTAACCACAAATCCTGAAAAAGACCATATTAATTTTGATAAATTTTATTTGTTTTATATTTATGTGTGTATCTTAGTCACCAAATTTAATATCTCCAAAAGCTTTCCTCCATCAAATTAATCACGATATACCCAATGCAAATTGCTACATCCGGAAACTGTGCGCGCAAAACCCTAAACCACCCTGTGTTTCATACAAACTTTATTGCAACCATTCGCCGTTAGGTGCCGCACAGCGCCAATTCAAAGATTAATATTACTTTATGTCAGAACCAGAGGTTTTTGGTTGTAATTCCTTTGAGGCAGGCTGTAGTTTAAAGGAAGTACCAATTAGCTGCATGTCTTGGCTATTGTTGAGCATCAATATTTAAAACTGTTGCGAATTTGGACTTGAAGGTCAAGAAAAAGTGGTAAAATTGATGTGACTTCAAGCGCCAATAAATAAAACTGTGCACAACAAAATAAGCTTGATTGAAAAATCTCTCTTGAACAAATCATGTACCTCGTCACTGCGTCCCAATCTGATATCGCACAGAGTATAATAGTTTTGTTCACACAACAATTAAAACTATTCACGGCAGGTACAAAGTTACTTACATACATTATTATACAGGCTGTAAAGTCCTTAGCCCAACAATTTGGCCTAACTTTGATCCCAATTTCCAATTATATTAATTTTTTTGATTTGTTTGAGATAGACGATAAAAATAATTCCAAATACTGCTTAAAACATTTCCAGCGGAGTATCGAAGGGGGCCGTCGCCCCGCCCGCAACGTCTTGGGGGCGGCAAAACGGTCTTCGCTGTTTTTTAATATTCAGAAAAATACTTCAACAATTTTTTTTACAAAATTTATTATAAAAGATAAAGAGTTGTACACTCACAATGTAATAGTCTGAATAACAATGAAAAATATTCATTTTTACTTAAATACTCTTCAGCCTTTGAATTTGTCTTATATCTTTTGGCTTATTTTGGCTTATATCTTTCTTAAAAACAGTGATAGAGCTTAAAGATGCACTTTTCAAGCTTTGATCGCTGCAAAATCACATATCATATCATTGTAATTTAAAGTTGAAGCTGTTTCACATTTGAGAGAATCGCAAGATTGGACAGTCTACTCTGACTCATGGTCGATCTCAAGTAAGATTTGATCAATTTAAGTTTGCTAAAAGATCTTTCACAAGATGCAACTGATACAGGTTTAGTGAGTAGTATTCTGAAAGCTGTCGCTAACGTCTTGTAGGCTTCTAGTCCCATTCAAGAAAGGTATAATAAAACTTTTTCTGGCGAAAATCCAATTTGTTCTTCGTTTTTCTTCGCTCTCTTTAATAAAAGTAGAACGTCTTGGATGTCATTGTATAAATCTTCGTTATCCAAGTCATCTGGATAGGATTCGGCAAGCTGCTCGCATTTTTCTTTAATTTCGAAAAGTTTGTTGTAGACAAAGGGGGGGCGGCAGAACATCTTTGGCCAGGGCGGCCGAAGTTGTAGCTACGCCACTGATTATACATACAAGCACATATCTCGCAAATTAAAGAAAAAAAATAACAGAACCCGAGTTTGCTTTTCAAGATACAATATTAATATGGATACAACTACCATACTCTTTTACAACTATTTTGTTCAAAACCACAAAACGTGAAGTAATTATATAATATCATGTTCCCACCAAAAACTTGAAGGATTAGATAATCTAGACTGACTGACTGTTGTTGAAGATTTATAAAACTGCTGTTTTTGACATTAAAAAATCCACATCCTTTAATATTTATTAAAAGAAAATACAAATAATGGACGCAATTTCTTGATTTGGAGCATAACTCATTTTTTTTACAAAAATCGTATAACGCAATTTACAAAAATTAAAATCATTCGAATTTAATTAATTTGTACGTTGATAGTGAAATTACTAAATTTCTGTGCGATGACTCGATTTATCAAGTTAATTAATATTAACAGTTTTCAAGAATCTTAAAATTTATAAGACTGCAGCATTTATGCACAATTGTTATAATAAGATAATTTTTTTATAGTATTTATGCAACAATACGCTATATGAATTCTCAAAAAAATATTTCACAACAAAACTTTGTGAAAGTGAAAATTATTTAGTACATATTTATTTGATGAGCAATTGTGGTAAATTACTCAGTTTGAGACGTTCGCAAATAAATAAAAAATAAATTAAATATAATAAAATAAAAGTCGTCAAATAATCTCTCAACAGTCAGGAAAAGAATTTATAAGAAACAAGCTAAGTTCGGAAATAACTAAACATTTCATACGCTTGCTTCATTTCCGGTCCTTGGGGTCCTTGCTACTGCGATCTCCTGTGACAAATTATAGTTCTATATCTTAATTTCGTGCTTAGTTGTGGCCTTGTATACATTTTCGATTAATAGCGTTATGTGGGCGTGGCAGTAGTCCGATTACGCCCATCTACGAACTCCTCCTTTCTTTCACTCGGATTTCAATGCATATCGTCATCCTGATAACGTATATAAATACATATATGTATATAACCCTATGTTTAACTCGAATTTTTAGATAATACAAACAACCATTAGGTGAACAAACCTGATATATTCTGTAGCAATATGTTGCAAGAATATAAAAATAAGTAAATAAAAGTATTTTTGGATACTAAGACTTAGTTTATTAGTAAGATTCAGGAATTAAAGCGATGTTTTTCCATCAGTCGCTCCATAGTAGTTCGATTTTTTGGTTAATTTGCAACGTCTATGAGAATTGTAAAAATTTACGATAAACCCCATATTTGACTCAAATTTCTATCAATACGAGATGGTAGGCTTTTGTCACGTAATCCTAAGTGGTAATTATTTTCGAACTCTGAAAGTTTTATTCCTCTTTTACGGTTTCCAACTCCACTCAGCTGAACAGTTGCATTAAAGAATCAATTCCATTATTACCAACGAAAGTGCTAATAAATATTAAAGTGTATAAACGTTTTAAATTTTATTATCATTACGAAAATTTTGGAGGTAAAGGATACGCTGTGCTTACGAAAAAGCCTTCGAGATTACCCAAGTTCATAGGAACCAAAATTTGTTTGACAATCAAATTTGTAGTTTGCTTAATGGAAGAACGAAAATACCTCCTATATCAAAATAGTCTAGAACTCTCCTTTTCCTTGTTGAACTGGCGCACTATATGTGACCTGGTCTACGAAAAGGGAGCTAACGTGCGAAAACTTTTTGGATTCTATCACGTGAAAAAGCATCTCATCTTCCATCCGAATCAACTAAAAAGTGAAAATTGATTTTTTGACATTTTTGACACCTAAGCCCCCTTTCCGTAGACCAGGTCACATATATAGTTTGTCAAAAAAGTTTTGCGGTATTTTTATTGAATGATTTATTGAATTTATTGAAATGGTTTATAACGGTTTGATGACTCATGCCCATCTCTTGACCGATGCTACGGCTGCTACTATGCCGGTCTCTTTCGACCAATTCAGCGATTTTATCGCAATTTTCGACAACAGGCCTTCCGGAGCGTGGCGCATCTTCGACCACCTCTACATCAGAACGAAAACGTTGAAACCATCGTTGTGCGGTGGAAATGGAAACTGTATCGGGTCCATAAACTGCACAAATTTTATTGGCGGCTTGAGATGCATTTTTGCCCTTATCGTAATAGTACTGTAAAACATGCCGTATTTTCTCTTTATTTTGCTCCATGTTTGCAACGCTATAACTCACGACCGACTTAAAAGAGACGAAAATCAATCAAACACGTGTTAGCGCGTGAAATGAGCTTTCCAAAAAGGTATAGCATGACCCGATGCGACGAATAAAACTAGAACTACGCGCTTTCAGTGCCAACTAGCGAAAATACCGCAAGACTTTCCTGTATGTTTTCGATATGAAATTTCACGCAAGTGCTTTGCTCTACAAGCTGCTCATTTGTCAGAGGCGCTGATATCGGACTAATGTAGAACTACTTTCAAGCAAAGTGATCAGTCTAAATCTTTACTACTACTATCTACTTTGTATGAAAACCTTTTTTGTTTGACAAATTTAGTTATTTAATAGGGTTTTTCATTTCCCATTATAATTTTCCGAAATAAAATGCACTATTTTTTTCATATTCTAGTCAGTCTTACCTACACAGTGTTGAAGGCGCCAAAAAGATGAAGTTCAACAACACTTCAAGCAAAATTTCTTTATCAGATTAAGTTGATAAGAAGATAAGTCGTGGATTACAATGAATTTGTGAATCTTTATGAATTCTTGCCAAAAAGTCAAACTATAAAACCCAACACTATATGGAGTCATGAAATAGCTGTGGGAAGCGGAAAACAACTCGCCAAAAAATACCGGATTTGTATGTTACAAACTCATTAATTTTATATGAGTCGCACCGAGGTACATATTTTAGTCTGCCGTAATGGTAATATCGAACTCTGTCTAAAAGTGTTTTGAAGATTGGATAACTTGAATGCAGTGAAGAGAAAAAATGTATTCATTTTTCAAATTCCTACAAACTTCCAAACAATTTCCCTAGAGCGGTCGTTTGTGTTTGCCAGAAGTCACACGGAGCTAAACCGGGCGAATACGGTGGTTGCAGCACTATATTGGTTGAAATTTTGACGAAAAACTCACGAATAAGCAATACAGTATGTAACGGTGCATTATCGTGTTTCAAAAACCAACAGTTGTCGGCCCACAATCCCGCACTCTTATTACGAATAGCTTCGCACAAAATACGATAAATAATCAAATAGCATTTCTTATTGACAGTTTGGCAGGTCGGATGGAATTCGGAGTGCACCACACCTCGATAAACGAAGAAAACTGTCAGCATTAACTGCATTTTTACTTGTTTTGTTGTGGGTTTTTCGGGTTTGGATGACTTTTGCCACGATATTCGTCTGTTTCCGGGTCGAAGGCAAAAATTCAAGACTTATTTTTGTTTCATTGAGTTAATGTGCTTTCACTTTTCTTAGCTACAATTGATCTTTCAAAATTGTTTGCATTGATCCTTTCGATATTCCAACAATGTCAGTAAGATCTCTGACTGTTAATCGTCGATTCTCAAGCACTAATTCCGTGATTTTATTGACGTGTTGATCATCAGTTGATGTTGATGGTCGTCCTGTACATGGCTCGTGGTCAATGCGTTCTCGACCCTCTTTGAATAATTTGTGCCAATCAAAAACACTTGTTCGCGGCAAACAATTATCACGGAAGCTCTTTTCCAACAATTTGAACTTTATGCACTTCAAAAAGACACGCGTATAGTAAACGCTAATGATTATTTTGATGAGACGCTTGGCACAGAGGTCACTGACAGTCATACCAACCTAAAAAAATTCGGCAAATGAAAAGTCTTACTTTTTTTGCCCAAAATAATATATTTGTATTTGCTTACACCTTGCGCCCATTAAAAGTTACCGAATTCAAAGCCAAAAGTACGATTATTTCCATTTAATGTAATTAATTTTACATAATTAATTTATTGAGTACCACGTTTCAAAACATCTAATGTGATGTATGTATGTATGTATTTATGTATGTATATATGAGCGTTGATTTTATTTGTTCCAATACGTTATGTCTGTATTGTAATATTTAATTTTCTGTAAAAGTTACATTCATAAAACGTTTAATGCAAATGCAACACACACATACACACAAAGAAGTGCATGCACGCGCGTACATAAGTTCATCGACCTTCACTTGACTTCTTCTACAAAATCTCTTCATGTAAATGCTAAAATCGGATTTCTAAAAACTTTCTCTTAAGATTAAATTAACGGAAGTTCCAGCAGCGTTCAGTGTAAACAATATCTCAATAATTTTACGTTTTAAGCTAAAATTGTACAATAAATCAATTCGCCAAGCAAATCAGTGCGTTCAACATGTTTTCGTCTAAACTAAATTTTGTCAAATGAAAAAAGTTAAAACAATAAATTATTTTTGTATTTCATTCAATTAACTCTAGGAGCTTAAAACACTAATTAATTAATTTAGTTACATTGAGTATACGCATACATATGTATTGCAAATCCTTAGACTACGAGCTAATTAAAAATGCATGGCATATTGCATCATCTTCGCCAACAAACGCACCTCACACAGACTCGCAGGCGCGATGGCGTGCGAATGCGCTGTGTGCGAGCGTCGCCTTTAAAAATGTCTCACATTGAACTTTCATCTTAATTTCCTACATATTCACTGCAGATGCCATACTTTTCCTTGAAATTACTTTATTTGCTTGATTCTGCTCAAGAATTATTTCAATATTTGATTTTTCTCGCTAAAAATTCCTTAAAGTTTAAACAATTACTTTAACGTAAATAAATTGCCATCCAGAGGACTATCACATTGGAATGCGGCGCACCAGCAGATACTCGGAGAACTGTTGCCCCTCTACGCCGCCGCCGGTGCTTGCCTCAATGGTGAAGCCGGCATTTAGTAGGCGTGTCAGGACCTGCACCGAATTCAACTTGCAGTAGCCGTTCAATGGAAAGCGTATTATTTGCCGCCAATCGCCCTGGTTCCATGACACGCCGCTGCGGCTGGTCTGTGTGCCCTGATTGGCTTCGGGAAAGACTTCGTCGAGTAGTGAACGCTCGGCGGAGAGCATGATGCGCTCACCCAAGTCGGGTGATATATGCAGAGCGACCACTTCGTAATTATATTCGGGGGCGGAGTTGGTGCGCGGGCTGCTTTTGATGCGTGCCGGTGGTGTTGGTGGCGCCACTAGATAATTGCCATTGCGTACGCGATCCTTGCGCATGCTCTCCAATTGTTTGATCATCGCTGCAAGTGAGAAAATGTATACAAGCGTATTAGAATATTTTTAAAATTGGACAGTTATGTATGTAAAATTTATACAATAGACTATTTACAAGAGTGTACCAGTTCCCGACATAAAAACTCGAAAGGCTTAGTTTAGTTAACAATTGAGGAGTAGCTGAGAGTAATTTTAGGCAACAAACTGCTGTGGAAACTCAATGTGGAAGAGAGGTTAGTTCTGCCCTCTACGCTCATAAGGAGATGCTAAGGGCCAGTCACTTGGTCTCAGGCATTAGCGATAGACAGCGGTAGTCAGTCCAATTTTGCTTTAAGGTGTTTTGGTGTGGTCTCAGCAAAATATCATACAGCATAACGTTGGAGGGAATACAGAAGATCGCTACTAATCGCTGAGATAGCTAACAACGCAGAAAAGAACTCAATATATACATTATTCATCAATATATACCTCATGGAAATAAGTATATGTGCATCAACTTAATTTCAAGTTAAACTACTGCAAATGAATTGAAACTTATCAATACAATTTATTTTAATAGTAGTACAAAAAATTAACAAAAAAAAAAAGCTTCTCAATTTCAATATGCTTTTTATAAAGCAAATAAAAATTAAATATTAACAGCTCTTAGGAAATAAGTGCACGTGCATAAGGATTTATTTTAAATTCATGTTAAATAATTATTATTTTTTTTTGTTTTTTTAATAATTAATATGCTTGCCTTTTTTTTAAAATACTTGATTAATTCTATTTGGCATGGAGTCCACTAATTGTTTTAATGTTGAATGGCTTATTTCATCCCACTCAATGAGCAAAGCATCTTTGAACTGTTTAATGGTTTCAAACTGGCAGCCATTCCTATAAACTTTATGCGAAAGTATTCCTCACAAGTCTTCAATTGGGTTTAAGTCCGGGCTGATCGCTGGCCACTCCAAAACAGTTATGTTTTTTGATGAAAAAAACTCCTTTGTAATGCGGGCATTGTGAATTGGGGCGTTGTCCTGTTGGAAGATCCAGGAATCTCAGTAGAGTTTCTCACCAAATTCTATCAGCACTTCATCCAACAGCTTCACGTATATTTCCGCATTTGTTATGGTGGGAATGAAGCAAAGCGGAGACTTTCCAGCATATCCGAAAGCTGCCCAAATCATTAGCGATCCGCCACCGTGATTTCTCTTGTGTCGAGTTTGGCAACCATCAGGACCGTCCAAATTAAATTTTTTCTCGTCAGAAAAATTAACATTTTGGAACTCATCGGTCCAAAATTTCATTTTATCGGCAAATGCCAAGCGTGCGCTTATGTGGCGTGGCAATAGTTTAGGCACAGGTTCTCAGGACTCATACCTTATCAATTTATTTTGCGTCAAGACTTGATGGACTCTTCTCCTAGTTACATTGAGATCTAAATGTGTCTTGATTTCCAGGCATGACATGTTATTTTGACTTGCTAGTCGCCGAATTTCTGGCTTGCACCGTTCATCAATATTAATTGGTCTGCCGCAGCGGCTATTTGTGCCATAACTATCGGGGTTTTTAAGAAAATTACTGAGGGTATTTCTATGACGATTCACTCTGGCGGCTATGTCAGTAATTTTTGTACCCGCTTCACTTAAGCCCCTTATTAATCCGCGCTCCTCTTCCGATAAATGGGTATCACGTGGCATTCTAACCTTAAACCACATTTGGCGTAAGTATTATGTGCAACAAAAATGCACAGTAATTTTACTTACTAGTTTTCAACTAAAAATATCACCACTTCACTTAACTTCTCTTGTTTACAGTACAAAGTGCACTAATATGTCTTACTGCACTTATACTGATTTCCTAAGGAAAACATGAGACTGACAACAAATTGATTCTAACGGTACTAAGGATTTATATTAAAGTAGAATTATGCACATGGAAATGAAACAAAAAATACCACAAAAACCATTTGCATACCTAAGAGATTTATACCGTTATTGAGAGAAAAGAAATCACTCAATACAATATGTGCATTATTCCCTCCCTGAGGTATAAAAACGATTCAAAATGAAATTTCCGAAAGGGTTGGCAGATAGATGATGGGAGAAGGAATGTCTTTAGGATATACAGGATCACCAAGATCAAGTGGAAGAGCTCCGGAGAGAACCACACATGCTTTTACTCTCATGGTCATGAAAAGACTGCAAGACTGTTGCTGCCCTAATGACAGGTCACATCTTACTGGCATCGGATGAGAGCCGGATAGACAAAAAAAGGATAACACATCCATAAAGTGCAGAGAAGTAGTTGCCTTCTGATTTTTCCGGCTTTATCTAGAGCTTTTCCTAGATATCTAGTATCCGTCTCTGAGGAGACAATGCCTCCGAAGTGTCTTTATACCCGTGAAAACGATAACTGGATAACGATTTGAAGTATTATATATTAATTATTAGACGATATGTCTCCGGCTGGAGTCCCCAAAAGAAAAGAACTTGACAAAAAACTTAAGCTTGAGCCCAATCATCAAATAAGCAACGAATTTTAAATTTGACACATGAGTTCGCAGTGTAAGGCAGCATGTACGACTCAAAAAATTTTATAAATTCGCTTATGGAAAGGCACCTGCCTTTTTACACAATCCCCAAGGACAGTCAATGGTTGTTTACTCGCGAACAAGACCTTTCTCACTTATATTATGTAAAGACAAATATTACTGAGTTATGTTTACTTACGTTCCACCTCAAAGTAACGTGCCTCTTCGAGCAGCAATTCGAGATCGGGAAAATCATCGGCAATCAAAAGTCTTGAGTTTCTCATGAAGTTCAGTACGTGTCGGAACATGCCCCCATCACGATCAATGAAATAGTGCTGTTTCAGCGAGTCCAACACAATCGGTATGGTGCCGTTGAAGAGCTTTGCCAACTTTGAATCCGGATACTTGGTAAGCGTTTCCAATGAGCTGGTGTAAATCGTCCCGCCCACATCGATATGTACGGGTGCCGTATATCGCGAGGCAGCTGCTACGCACGGTATGCCGGTGATGGGCTTGTGATTGGCATGCAAATAGGAACTGGCGCTGGCGGCAGACGTGCTACCAGGAGCGCTGGATGCTCCACCACCCACGCTGGTCGGCAAACCAATTGGGGGCACCGATGAACTGGCTGGCGGTGTGGGTGTGGGTGAGGAGGAATTCGAGATCGTCGGTGAGACAGTGGGTGAGGCGCTGTAAGTTAAAGAAGTAAATATAGTCTGTTGCCGCGAATGTGTATCTGTCGAAGCTTACCTTATTTTAATGTCGCCTCTGGCAAAGATACGCCCCGTCGAGGACAGATCGCGGGGTTCGAGGGATTTTGTATCTCTTTCGCGTTCGCGGTCCATATCGCATTTTTTTCTGCAAAGATAAGAAAAGTGTAAAAATTGTATTATATTTTTTGCAAAAATTGTACAGTTTGTTTAACGAATAATGGTTCAATGTGCACAAATTCAATCTGTGCTCTCTTTGCTAAACTATTTCGCTCAACCTAAACGAAACGAACTACCTATTCTATATCGAAAAGTGAGTTTTGTTGTAGCTTTAGCCTGAAAACTTCAGAAACTGATTGGCGCTCTTTTCACATGCGATTTGACATATTTTACAACCGCGCCACCACACTAACTCGCGCACACTTCAAGATTCAATCCTTTTCTCTTACCACACACTCCGCGTAGGCGCGTAGGTTCTGCGCGTTAAGCTCGTTCGCTGAAGAAAATGCCGCAGTGCCTGCAGCTCCAGTACCGGCAGCGGCGTGTAACAATAACAAGAACGCAAATATACGAGCACAACAACATTGTGTGGGTTACAGTGTGCCGTCGCAGCGCTCCATTTTTCGCCTCGTCTACCATATGTAACTGCCGCTCACGAGGTCTTCGTGTATTTCTTTGAGCTATAAGAGGTTTGGGTCGGCATTTTTATTCGGTTTATTTTGTTACCGAATAAAGGCTTAACTTTTCAGCTTTGATTTTTTGTCTACGCTGAAAGTTATGTAAATCTTTGACAGTCAACCCAGTGTGGCACATGCAACAAGTATTCAAAATAAGAGTAAGCGTGGGTGGTATCCGGTCGGTGCGTCGTCTGTTGAAATGCTCTGTCAATAACATGGTGGGTTGAATTATAAAAAAACGTTCGTTTTAGTCAAGGTCAACTTTTTCAGACAAAAATTAACAGAAGCAAATGTCGGAGACCCTAAAAAAATATACTTATATAAATGATCAGGATGACAAGATGTGTTGAAATTCTTCTTCTTGGCTGTGTAAGCTCTATCTTGAGTAATCGTCATTAAATTTTGTTTTGGTTGATCGAGTGATATTCTCAACAATTCGGGCAATATTAGCCAAATTGGCCCAGGATCAATCATGTTGGCACCTCTTGCAACAGAGTATAAATATGTAAAGTCAAATAAAATAACTGAGTTTATAAACTATATCTCATCCAATATGTGAGTTATCTTAATTGAATTGGGAGCTTAAGACAACAAAATACCAAATTTGATTTTAGTCCCTTCTCAATTTCGTGGAATAATGGAATATCTTTCGTAACATTTTTGATATGAAGTTTTGCCAAAACCTGAAGGTATTTTCCCGTACAAATTGCAAGAGTGTGAAATGTTCGATTATACCTGAACCTAACCCCTACATACTTGTTATATTTACAAATATTAAGTTATTGCAATCGATCGAAATTAAAAGAGGAACAAAATTTTAGCGAAAATAAACTCATAAACTACGAAGCACACCCACCAAATTCAAATGGCGAAATCAGTTGAAAAAGTTTGCCAAACTCAAAAGAAAACTGAAGCAAATGCCTGGAGCTGAATTCATAGTTGTTGTTGTTATTTCGAGTCAAAGATTGCATCCACTTAGCTGCGAAGGTATGTGTGTGACCAAAGGGAAAATGGCGCACGAGTGTTGCCAAACATGATCGCCGAAAGTGTGCACGTATGTGAGGTTATGTGGAAATACGTATGAACGTTAGTATGAGTTACAGACAGCGACAAGGTTGTTTCCCGGGCTAAAATAAAGCTACGAATAAGGTTGGGTTAACTTTGGGAAGAATCGAACGTTAGATATTCTCGAAAATTGCAAAAATATAAAGGGTGTGAAATACTTCGAAAAGAATAATAATTTTAAGGAAAGTTGGCTGGTTTTCTAATTAAGTATAATAGGGCTAGTCGGTGTGCCCCGAGTGTGAAATTTTGAAAAATCGATTTTTTTCATATTTATAGTTATCTCAAATTGATTTTAAATTTCATTCATTTAAAGGGTAGCCGACAATTGTCAATGTAGGCAATCAAAAAATCTTTAAAAAAGTCTTCAAAACAGTATTTTTTGAATTTGTTGCACTAATAACTCGAAGACAAATGATCCGATTTACATAAAATTTTTTTTGCCTTTTCTGTATATACAATGATCACTTATGAAATTTTGTCAATTTTTGATCAAGGGTTTTTTTAAGTATATCTTCTAGTTTATCTAGAGTTTTTATTTTAAGGTTTCATGCACAGGCCTGAATCACTGTAACCACCGCAGTCAGATAACTCAAACGATTTTTAATTTTTTTTTTTCAAAGGTGTATTCTTGAAACATGTAAATAATGGGTAATTCATTTCGAAGATCCATACTTTTTTAAAGAAAAAACACAAAAAGTTTAAATTTAATGAGAAACGTTTATTATCATTCAAAAGAACATTCTTTGGCATTTATTTGTTGAAGATTATCCCTTAGAAATGGTGGCCAGAGCTACGTCTCAGATGGTTCAATCCAATTTTCAATGACTCGTTCAAGCTGTTCGACTGGTAACTGGCGAATGATACGCGAGATGCGTATTTCTAAGGCTTGAAACGAAGCGGTGTTGTCTATATAGAGTTTAAACTTTACATATTCCGCCGGAAAAAGTCTAAAGGTGTGATATCGCACTATCTTGATCGCCATTCGATCGGCCTAAGACATGAAATTATCTGCTCACAGAAGTAATGTGCGCGATATGTGGGAAATGGCCGCCATGTTGATACCAGTTTCAATTTCAAGCATCAAATAGTCGGTTATCATGGCGCGGCTATGGGCACCATTGACACCATTGAGCTAAAAATGGGCATTGGAACTTCTAAGAACTTTTCAAGAGCCCATAGAGCGTAGCGATGTCGCTTGGGAAGGTCGAGTGGCTTCAAGCTGTATTTTGGACGCTTTCAATTCAAGATATCGACGTAAAATGCGCCAAGGCATTCCATACGTCAGTCCGAGTTGGCATCGAATCAACTCTTCACCGGCTCAGTGGATACTCTCAGCAACGGCTGCTATATTTTCTTCGCTCTGTTCCGAACGTTTTCATTATCCAATAATGAATGCTAGGACTCAAGGTTAGCGAAATGCGCGAAACACATTTTTTAAAGAACGTGAATATTCGTATTAAATTTGAACGATTTGTAAATGTTGTTCTGGGGTAAGACTTTTCATGATGAAATGCCAAACAATACTGAACAAAAATAACATGACAGCTTGACCCAAAAAAGGCTTCAGTCAGAAAGACCTCTACTTGGATCACTCGTTATTCAAATTTCAAAACAATCGATACAGCAGTTTTTGTTTTTAATTCCCAGAAATTGATGTTTTTTAGGCTATCACACTAAATGTCCCCTTAATAAGCGAGGGCATAAATATATTAATTCAGATCAAAATTTCCTGAAGATATATGTACTTATATATGATCTGGTACGAGTATAATCTTAAGCGTTCGCTATTTGATTTCATAATTACTATATAGTATTAAATTGATCTTAAACATATCATGTTGTTAAATAATTTCTGAGAGTGGATGTGATAGAGGGTGCCTTCTCTTCTTAGTACAGTACGGCATTTAGCCACCCGTTTACAACGCCACGCACAATTAAGTAAACCACCAAAAATCGTTTGGTTGCAAGAAAACTGGAGCAGTCGCAACAAGATGTCGATGTGACTTTAAAGCTGCTCTCACCATTTTTGATATGGTGCAATGTTGCTGAAGGCAGTAGCGAGCTAAAATTCATTGCGCCAAAGCTAGAGTTTGCAGCTTTGCATTAATCCATATGTATCTATCCTTTTCTCTATGTTTCTTTTCTCCTAGAGCACATAATAATATTTCATCGTGACGAAAAATGTGGCAAGCTAAAAATTCCTGCAGGCTCTTTAGCCGGAATTAGTGCCACACATAGAAGGGTGCATTTTCAACGGTACCCAAGTACATGCCACATAGCCACACGCATATGAAGTTGCATGTAAATACAAGAAAGTATGCAAGCGCTGATGTGGGCACTAAGCTCTGAGAGAGCTGCAACTTGAAGTTTTTCGAAAGTCATATAACCTATAAGCGCTCTGAGCTCACAGTTTACATTGTTTCACAGTGGACCATTCATATAAAAACAAGAATTCGATAAGCTGTGTCTACATGCTCTTAAAGCCGACGCGTTAGTGAAACAATTAGAGCAATTAGAATCGAAGTCGAGCATTTTGGCTTCGACTAGCAACTGAAGTTTACGTTCGTAAGTAGCTGGCACAGCAAGCAGCGGCAGCAGCGCCTGTTCAATTAGCAGTAAGATATCTGGAACAACAACAACAGCAGCCAATAACATAAACTCTCCGAATGCTGCCTGTGGCGCTGTGTATGTAATCCTTGTGGCAACGTACATAAGTAGGAATGAGCCTTTATCCGTGTACTCTTCCGTTCATGCCTCCCCAGTGGAACGCTTCGAGTCACAAAAAAGAGAAAACTTTTCTTTCCTCTATATTTGTTTGTGTTTACTTACTAGTATATGTGTTTGTATTTGTATTTAAAAGATATTGCATGTGCATACTCGCCAAGTGAAGTGGATGTGTTCTTGTGCCGGTGTAGGTGTGCATGTGCAAACATCTGTATCTTAGCATACGTAGAAAAGTTTTTCAGGCATAAACCTTATCTCAATTTTAAACCGCCCTCAGAGGTTTTCTGCTTTGCTTCGGCTCAACTGAAGCCAAAACCGAAACCACACTACACTAAGAATGCCACACATATGTAAAATCCTATAAGCAAATGCACACACACACACGCACCAATTCGCTTTAATATCAACAAAAGCCAGCTACGACTCAGTGAAGGCATCGTGGCTAGGGAGTGAGAGATAAAACAAATGAAAAGTACCTACAAGCGGATTTGTTTGAAATAACATGTGTGTTAATGTGTATAGCTACCCTGTGGGAAAATCTGACTTGTAACATGTAGTACCCAAGAATCTAAGTAATCACTGACTTAATAAATGTTATCAGGCTTTTTTGAGCAGTTGAAATGGAAATCAGATCCTTGGTGTATATACTTTTTTCCCAAAAAGTTCCGCAAGGATTAAAATAGAGCAGGTTCTTGCCGATCTCAGTAAATTTAACTTAAGCAGAAATTAACAGTGATTAATGAAATGACAACAACCAATCTTTGCTTGATTCTCAGCATGCCTTACTTATCCGCTATTAATACAGCAGACTATGCCAGAATCCTCCTACCACTTAATAAATATGTATATATAAGATGATACTGAAATACAATGTTGATTTAACAGAAGTCCATATGTTCCAGCCGGGTATTTGCTGCGCTGCTTCCGATGCCTAACTTAACAATACGGCGCTTGCAGCTTGATATTCTTATGAAATATCGTTTGTCCTCCCACAATAATCAAAATATCAAGTTCATAGTGCAGGCAAGGCGACAGAATAAAACAGTGCATAAACGGCGAATGAAGTTAAACTAGGGAGGAGGGCAGAAAAGTAGACGCAGCGTCTCGTTGTCGCTGAAGCAGAAAAACTGCACTGAGAAATTATCGCTCGAAGGCGCAACGAGGTAGCGGATATACTGGAAGGCTAGGAACAGTGGACGCAGAACGACCAAATATTTTTTTATTAAATATGAGAAGAAAAATTCTATTAGATCATCGTTTTTAAACAACTTCTAACTTAATCAGATGTTCGAGGCTATGAAAGATGATACTTAAAGAGTCTTTAAAACTAAATACAAAACAAAGAGTTGGCTCTGAGAGAAGTCCGTTATTTAGTTGTTTATACGTTATACCGTACTTTTTTCTTTGGATTGGATATTCATACCCTGAACAGTATTTAGATAGTTTGCCACTAAGTTTGTAACACCCAGAAGGGAACGTCGGTGACCCTTTAAAATGTATTTATAAATGATCAGCAGTGTATAGCTGACATGCAAGCTGAACAATAGTCATTGTGTTTTTATGTGAGTCCCTGCCGCCAAAGGCCATACCCCACGGTGCTTAAAAGCGCATAGATTAGAACATTTCTTTGATCAGCTAATAACTAATCAACTAATACTTTCAAAAAGCGTGCAAAATCCATGATTTATTTGGTTCAAGTTGGTAATGTGGAAGGTACACCTTTCCACCTTGATCGGGTTGGAGGCCCACCAAAACTTTTGCCGTGCTGAACAAACTGAACAAACAAATACTTAACCTTGTAAGGAAATCTTTTAATGTGACGAATTTCCTCACGAAATTTGGCAATGCATTGCCATAATCTTCGGAGAAATTTTTGAGATCGATCTACTAAATCATATACATGAAATACAAACTGACCGTTCAAAATGCAGTTCTTATATGGAAAGCTTTTTTATTTGATGAGATGCCTTTACACAATTTGGCATAGATTATTATCTAAGGCATTGCTGTAATCTCCGGACATCTCCGGCTGCTGAGATCGGACCACTTTATCTTATAGCTGTCATACAAACTGACCTATCGAAATCAAGCTAAAGACCTTTTGATACCCTTTTATGCTATGAGAAAAGTACCTGAGAAGGGTATTATAGCTTCGGTGCAGCCGAAGTTTGCGCGCAGCCGATACACTGTGCGGCTTTCAAGAATTTGAAAATAAAAGCAGTAAATCACTCGCTACATGCAGGGTAAGGCATCTTTCCATATCGCTTACTCAGTACTCATTTGAGTAAAACTTTGAACTCATATGGATCTCACTACATATAAGCAGACATATTTACACATACGAAAGTATGCACTTCCCCTTAAAGTTTTAAGCGCTTTGCTTGAAACGTTACGAAAGTTTTCCTTCTTCTCTCATTTTTTTGCAAAATATCCGAACTAATAGACGTACACTGCAACTCCCACTGCCCCAATGCAACACCGCCATCAGCAACTCCACCCAAGCATAAGCCACCAACAGCACTAACAGCGACTAAAGATTATACTCACACGCACACAGGCGAGTATAGACTAGATGAAGACACACCAGAGAATTGCACCGAAGGCAATATGAGAAACAAAAACACAAAAAAGAAGATAGCATAAAACGAGAAAAGCGAGCGGAAGAATCTAAAGCTGGGCAAATCGATGAGGTGGACGATGATGACGACGCCGACGACGACTACAACAACGCTGACGACGACTGCGATAGCGTTGTCGGATGTGAAACAAAACAAAACAAAACAAAAATATTTGGAAAACTAAAATAACAACAATAACAAAGGCGAAAGCAACAGCAATGTTTACCAAAAACGAATGCGAAAGAAGCACACAAATCAAAAACTCCTTGGGGCCAAGTTAAGAAAAATTCATCGCCTACGGGCATTTGGATGGGTTTCGTTTCATTTGGTTTGATTCTGGTTTCATTGCGTTACCGCTTCTTCGCACAAACACATGCTAGCACATATGACGAATTGGTCGGTCCGTTTGCCAAGCGCTCACAGCGCAAGTACTTGGTGCTGGTCTGAGTCCAGGGTCGAGGTGGTTCGGTGTTTGCCTCTTTTTGTTTGGTTGGTAAGATGTTTGTGCGGTGGCTTGTTGTTATTGTTGCAGTGTTGCCTTTTGGACTGAATTAAATCACAACGCTGATGAGATGGCAAATGAAAAACTTTGGCCTGTGCGCACTGCCACGCGGTAACCCGTGGTAGACGAGATGGGACGACGTGGCGGAGGCAAGAGCACAGTGGAACAGCAATATGTGGAGGCAAACAATGCTTAGAGCCAAAAGGCGATAACGACACTGAGCAAGGACTCGGATGACAATAATGGTGACGGCAAAGGCGGCGCACACGACTGGGCCGGTGATGGTGGCGTTGGTGACGGTGGGGAGTGACTTCGCTAACTGGCTGTTGGGTTAGTAAGAGGATGGCCGCGAGCAATGAAGGATGCATGGCAGTATGGTTGAATGATTCGTAGGGATGATGGTGGACAGGCTACAAACGAAGTGGATGTTGTGAGTATGTATGTGCGAGTGTGTGTATGTGTGTACACGAATGCCCTACAGCCAGAGAAGTCGCCGTAGTGGGAATAGAAGTTACACTCGCTCTTACCTCTGCTTTAGCATGCACACATTCACACTTGAGTATGTATGTGTATGCGATTGTGTGTGGGTGACTTATGAGTTGATATGCAATGTACCATATATATTTATACATATTTACATGTTAGTGCATGTATGCGCCTTCGTCTACTCGGCGAACTGAATGTACGTACACATACGAACACATGCAAGCTTGTACGTGTGTGCATGTATGCAAGACGCAGCGCAACAAAGTTGTGCAAATATATTTGTATGGGCACTTGTAGATATTAAAAGACTGGAGGGCTTTCAAAAACAAACTTTGAAAAATTTATTAGAAAATATGAAATAAAGAATCTACCTACATACGTTAATACATATACACACCGTACACTACAAACACACGTCGTCTATTCGTTGGTTCAAACACATAACGAAATGTACGTTCGACTAATAAAGCACTGGAACACTGCAACATTTTCAGTGAGTAATTTATTTTTTCGAGGTAGAAATTTTGTGCAATATTTTTCGTTTGCACTGCAATACACTGAAAAATAACGTATAAGAAGGGTTAGGTTCGTGTCCTACCGAAACAAAATTTAATTAATTTTTTTTGTTTTCAAACTAAAGTAAGGCTATAAAATATTTCCAGGTGAATAGAGAACTGTATTATAAAATGTTGAAGCGCTTTCACTTCTTTTTGCTGTTGTGGCCCTTGTCGACAGAAACTATCCCAAATAATTCTGAAGAATGCTGTCGAGTTGATAATCCTTGTTCGGAAAGAAATCGGAGTCCGTTTCAGTTGCGTAGACCCTACTGTCGGAAGATCGAACATAATTTTAGTTTTAGTGCTTAAGATTTCGCTCAATATCCGATATATATATCTATATGAATAATGTTTTAAATAATTCTAAGGTAGAATTTTTTAATCTTACAAAAAAGGCCTTTATGCCACACCTGAGCTACTTAATCTATTACTTGCTCTATCGTGCTATGTTTCGCACGAAACCCGAATTGGCGCTTTGGTATTATATTATTTTCATGGAGGAAAGGAGACATCTTTTATAGTAACACTTTTTCAAATATTTTAGAAAGAGAGAGGAGAATACAGATTGGTCTGTATGAAGACGGCTGTGTTAAGTCTTTCCCAGGTTTATCTATCAGAATAATCAGCGACTTTTTCCATGAATTTTAATAGTATCCGAAGCTAGGAATTGCATTAAAGAGCAAAGAGAGCACCTCTACACCAATAATTGGTAACTCAATTAGCATTTTTGGGGTAATAATTTCCTGTTCTGGTGACTTTTTTGTTTTAAATTCTTTTATGAATCTAATAATTTCGGATGGTGAAGCCTTAAAAGACGTTAGCCATGCTGTGTAAGATTACTTTTCTTCGTCACTTCGGGTCCATTATCCACCCAAGTCCCATAGGCTCCGAAACTGCTCGACGGATTTGAAAAATCCTTTTAGCGTTGGGAAGGTACATTCTCTTTGGTGAACAAAAAATGACTTAAAATATGCCTTACTCATTGGTTGCAGAACAAAAAAATATATAATTTAAATAGCGCCTCTGTAAAAGCTCTTTATTTGTAACTCAGTGTTAATCCTTATCAAAATTAATTTCTTAATATTCAAAAAATATTCAATGCCTTTATATAACATTTTGAATTATTCGATTCGGGTATTCCACTCGAAAGATATACTGAATTTAAAAATGTAAGTATGTATTAGGAAAACATTGACATAGTTCAGCGAATTAAGAGACAGCGGCTACATTGGCTAGGTCATGTCGTCCGAATAGATGAAAACACTCAAGGTCCAGAGGAAGACCTCCTCCTGGAAAGACCAGGTGGAGAAAGAACAGGCTTCGCCTGACATCTCCAATTGGTGCCAAACTTGGCCGTAAGTAATCAGTGTCTACGCCAATAAAGAAGGCGTGGTCGCCGCTCACACGACTCGTCTATGCTGTAATATAATATGCGATGTAGGCGTCATATGTTCAGGGGGAGGAATGTCGAATTGAATATAAATAATCCCAAACTGGGATGGAGTGATCTGCTAATTCATTATATTAAGTCTGGTAAAAGTATGGACCGATGTTACCTAATTTTAGAAACAAATCACAATATGCTTAGCGAAAAACTCTCACCAAAATTTTTTGAGATTTCTCGTAATCTCTGTTAAATTCACGGGGAATAAGGGCAGGTTTAAACCAATGTGGATTCTGTTATTGTAAACGTCGTTAAGAGGAATTTACTAGGCGATTTCTATAGTTTTCTTTAGATTCATCATGTATCAGGGGCACTATTTGTGTTGAGTTTATATACCCTGAACAGAGAAGTTTGTAACATTCAGAAGACAAAATTGGATACCATATAAAATATATAACGGGTTTAAATATTTATCTTTTGATGTGTGCTTCAATTCCTTTACGCTAAGATGACGCGAATCATTAGTAATTTCGCAAAAAAAAATCGCAGTATTTCTAGTATTTTTCGACTATATAGCTAACGACCTTAAAAATTACGTACGATCAAAATTGAAAATACTACGCTCCCTCCAGGACTGAAGAGGTGGACCATCAACTACCTGAGCGGTCGGCAATCATTCGTACTCTTTAGGAGTATAGACTTGAGCTTAATATTGCAGTCGATGTCGTGAAGATTCCGACTGTCAATAATCCTAAGGTTTTAGGTAAAACATTTGACAGCCTATTCTCCTTCACTGCTCACACGACGCGATTATCGCCAAGATACAGAGGGGCACACAGGGAAAAGACAAAGAAACATTGTTGGAAACTTACAAGGCTATCGGCCGACCGGTCCTCAATTACTCCGCACCAGTATGGTCGCCTGGATGCAGTGGTACGCAGATGAGGAAACTTCAGACTTGCCAGAACACTGCACTGCGGGCCATGTTGTGGTCCCATCTTGATGTCTCCCATCGAATATCTACATAGTGAGACACTTATGCTCCCAGTTAAGGAGCATAACGAACTTCTATCCAAGCAGTTCCTGCTAGGGTGTTTTCGTATAAATCACCCCTGCAGCCACGTGCTTGGACCGGAACCGCTATCAAGACGTCATTCCTCAACTACGTCGACATCGAACAGTACGCCGACCGGATCTCGGACGCAACTAGCATCTGAAAGGTACTGACCGCCATTCACAGTGGAACTATCAACACCTTCACCGACTCACTTCCAGTGAATGGTGTTCTTGGAGTTAAATCACCACCCATTGCAAACGAAAAGCGCGAGTTGCAGGTTAAACTCCTACTTGTCCAGCATAGACCCCGACATATCCAACATATGTCCTGCGTGCAATGAGTCTCCACATGACACTGGCCACCTCTTTACAAGCCCCGCCAACCTCACTCATCTAACACTATTTTCCCTTTGGCCCGACCCCGACGAAACAGCACGTTTCCTGGGCCTCCCGTTAGATGACGTCGACGACAACCTAGATAACCCTTATCATTCTAATGGGAATTTAATATTCGTTAGAACAACAACTGAATTCTATTTCAAAATAATTTTTAGTTTGTTCTTTAAAACTTAAAAATATTCGAAATTTTTTTTTAGGTAATGATTTCAGCGGAAATCAAATACAAAAACAATTGTTTCTCAGGTGGGGGTCGGTCTTCAACAAAACACAAAGACCTTGATCGGCTGTGTATATATATGAACGATTTTATATGCATTTCACCGTCAGGTTTTCACAACTAGGAAATGGTAATGTGGAAAAACTCTATATTTCAGACGGACTAAAACGAGCGTAATTCATAGAATGTGTGAACATGTTAATCAACTGGGCGCTAGCTACTGTGAATATCGTGTGTGTGTGCTAGTTTGTTTAAATAATTGCAATATTACATGTATAATTGTTTTTACGGTTTCATTGCTACTAGAATATGAATTGCACTGCTTTGAGTACTTTTCCGGGCGTCTCTGCAGTGTGCTTTTGGTTGTGCTGCTTGTTGGCCAAAAATTTCATTAAATCTCTCCCATTGTTGAGTTATGTATCTTACATGGGCGCGCCTGCAGCTACTTGTCAAATTCACATAAGCACACACACACGCACACATAAACACATACCTACAAGCATTTAGAGAGAGATGTGAATAAAAGTAAACTGCTCGGCTCGTGCATTCATTGGACCTCTTAACCGCTGCTGCAGCGGTGGATAACTTCAGTGACTTTCCTTCAACTACCCGATATTTTACTTGCAATCACAAATTTCTACAAAGAGATGCATTGCTTTCGGCCAATTATCGATGTTTTGTATATCTCCATCATGTGTAGTGCTTACGTATGTATGTATGTATGTATATCCGCCCTTATATTTATCATAGATTTGTTGCAACAACATGTCGGCTTTGCATTCTTGTAAAAATATTTCCTTTTCTTAAAACAATTTCAACAACGAAAATCTGTCTTTATCTACTAAACTTAATAAATTCGTTAACTGTAAATACAATGCGTTCTAATAAAAAATTTGTCAAACAAATAATTAATGCTTCTGAAAGTGTGTTCAACTCAGCGACATGAAAGTACTCGCTTACAATTAATGCCGCATGCCGCTGCACAATTCCTCAAGCAAAAATTAGTGGCAAGTGGAAGTGACGCAAGAGCTCGAAAGTACTAGGTTACGTTTCGTTATGAAACCGATTGGGCTTTCAGTAAAAATTTGATAGTGTCTACAAAAAATTAAAATAAATCTTCATTCAATGCTATAAAAAATTATTGCAGTTTAAAGTACTGAACATGAAAATTATTGCTAATTCCGAAAGACATTTTTAGTTGCGCAGGAGGCAAACGCTACTTTTTCAATAAGTGATGTTCTACTTGCTCTATAGAAATACACTTCTTCAGAACTATGTAAAAACAGATTTTGAACTTATTTTATGGACTAAACAGTTTTATTAGTGACATCAAAAAGTAGTCATGTTTGTACTCTGATTTTAGCAAAGAGGGTATTTGGAAGTACCTGACAAGTAGGACAAACATTTTTGATGTGAAAATTTTCAATAGACGCATTTATGATTTTAAGCCAGATCGTAGTACGGAGGCTGCTATATATATTTCTGGACTAGGCAACACTAAGTGTGCAATCTGACATTTCCATTGGAAAGTTTGACATTTTTTAGCATAACATCACTCAGAACGTTTTGTCATTTAATCGTGAATTGTTTTTTTTACAGGGAATTAAAAAATTCATCTCGGCCAAAAAATGGAATTAACTCGTGAACATTTTCGTGCGATCATTTTTCACAACTTTCGACGTGGATTATCACGACAAGAGTGCATCGATGAACTAAAATCTTTGTATGGCTATGAAGCACCATCCTATAGCATTGTGAAAAACTGGTACAACGAATTCAACCGTGGCCGACGGTCGCTCAAAGACGAATTCCGTGAAGGTCGTCCAAAAACAGCCGTTGTGCCAGAAAACATCGATGCCGTACGTGAACTGATAATGCAAGACCGTCATGTAACATACCTTCAGATAGAGGCATGCCTATGCATTTCTCCCACCAGCATACATTCGATATTGCATGAACACCTGGCCGTAAAAAAGGTTTGTTCTTGTTGGATCCCGCACAATTTGAAAAAGGCTCGTGTGGATTGGTGTAAAGAAATGCTGAAAAAATACGATCGCGGTGCTTCAAAAGACGTTTATAAGATCGTCGCAGGTGACGAATCACGGATCTATGCGTGTGAGCCCGAAACAAAAGAGCAATCGACCGTGTGGGTCTTCCAAGACGAGCCAAATCCAACGAAAGTTGTTCATGGAAGACGCACTTCGAAGCAAATGGTCGCCTGTTTCTTCGGCAAAACTGGTCATGTGGCGACTGTTCCGCTTGAGCAACATAGGACAGTCAATTCTGAGTAGTACACCACCATTTGTTTGCCTGAAGTTTTCGGAGAAATTCGAAAAACGAACAAGAGAAGAGGAATCATTGTGCACCATGACAATGCGAGCTCTCACACATCGGCTCAAACCAGCGCCTTTTTGACCGGCCAAAACGTCGAATTGATGGGTCATCCGCCGTACAACCCTGACTTGGCACCCAATGACTTCTTTTTATTCCTAAACATCAAGAAAATAATGCGTGGTCAACGATTTTCGTCGCCAGAAGATGCTGTTGAAGCATTCAAAAACCATGTTTTGGAGGTGTCTCAATCGGAGTGGAAAAAGTGCTTCGCAAATTGGTTTGAGCGCATGCAAAAGTGTATAAATCTTGATGGAAAATATTTTGAAAAGCAATAAAACCATTTTCGTTGATAAATATTCCTATTTTCATTATTAGGCCAGAAATATATATAGCAGCCCCCGTATAATACACCATCTTCATACCTTACTTTAGGTTTCTCGTATTGGATCGGATTAGCTTTCTTTCAAAATTAACGGGATAGCAATATAATTTTGAGTCCACATATTTTTTTCATTTCTGTCTGAACGTCGATCTGAATTTTCACAGAAAAAGCTATTAATTTTTTTGTATGGAAAACTTTTATATTTTACGAGATATCAAAATTTGTTTAGAGTAGTAGTTTTAAATGTTACCGATATAAAGAGAGTAAAGGGGTCATATGCGGTTAGAATTTTCAAAAAGGCGAATTATTTAATTTTGTTTTCTTATTGTACATATAGTATATCTAAAAATACACACCGAAAATCGTTTAGTTGAATATTTTCAAAAACACACGCAAATTTGAAAAGACGTTTTCGAGTGCTTGGAAGTGCATTCCAAACATTAAGCGCGTTTTTCTCAAAATGGTGTTTTCAAAGTCGGTGACCAACATTACTCGAAAACGGCTAAACCGATTGGTCTTAAATTTTAACACGAGCTTCTTAAACATAATTTTTGGTAATTAATCGAAGATTTTTTCTCTCCGATAAATATTTTTTTTTATTAACAATTTAAGGCTGAAATTTTTTGTCAATAAATTTTATTTTCCTTACTCTTTTGATTTGCTTTACTAGATTAACTTTACTTTAATGAAATCTGTTTGGATTTTTTGATCGCAGTACAAAGATGTAGTGGTCACCGCAAAATTTCTTTCTTGAAAGGTGCACCCGGAAATCAGCTGTAGCAATATATTTCTAATACAAAGTCTTAAAATACAGTTAAAAGTTTTCTCAGAAAAATTTTTTGGAAAAATCGCTTTTTATGATTTTCTACATAACTGTATAACCTCTCTTTTTCCTATTTTCACATCAGCATATTTCTCCAAAGCTTGGAATAGCTTCAGTATGACGTGATATTATCTACATAGTGAAAGTTTTCGAAAATATATAAAGTCGGTTCACACCTTGCTACAGAAGAAGCTCTGTTTCATGCATACGTACGATCCAACGAAGGCCCCTCGTCAAATAAGTGTATCTACATAAGAATTATATATAGATCAACCTAATTGATGTGAACTATAAAATAAATATTTAAACTACTGAATATTTTAATCAATTAATTCCGCAAGTGCCCCAGAGCTTCAGCACATTGCTTTAATTGCTTCGGGTCAAGCGCAATCTGGCACTTTGCCGTTTGAGTGCCCGAGTGCGTCTCTGACAGCTTGTCATACGAAATTTTTACGTTTTACCGTTGCATGGCGTTGGCGTAATGACTCGTGGATAACGGGTTGAATATTCAATAGCGATGAGTGTAATGATAATTATGTTTTCGGTACCGTTATGTGGCTAACACAAATGACGCGTTGCAACAACAAAGGTGTATAAACACGAGCACGAAGGTGTTTGTCAAATGACAACACACAACCGTTATGCAACAACCACATAGTTACAATTGTAAGAACGGCTGTGCGCTGCGCCAAAACTCACACTTGCACTGTCAACAGCTGCAATGGCTGCAACGGCAACACAAAATAAACGACAGTGCCCAACCCTCTGCGCTGCCATTGACGCGTATGCGTAAACAACAATGCAATAATACACGTGTGCGCTTAATTAATGCAACAGGGAGGTGCGCGGTGGCGGCGGCAGCTGCATTGCCGCCAACTTCATCGACATCGCTGAAGTCTCATTAAGCAATTAAAAGATAATTAACACATTTTTGCACCTTGACTGCCAGTGTTGCCACACAGGTTGGCGGTGTTGTTGCTTTTTCACACGCATCGCCGTGCTGTTTTGCGCTGGGCGAGTTTGCTTGCCACACGCGCTTACGCGGAAGGTGTCAAAACCACTAAAAAGGCAACAACGCAACTTGACTGCCAGCGACAACAGCAGCAACAACATCAGGTGCCGTTGCTGCACGGCGTGCCGGTGTTTGGTGCATGCGTATTTAAGTGCACATATGCTGCGAGTGCACGTGTGTGTATTGATAGTACCGGTATTTGTTATTGTAGCATATGTTGCTTGTTGCACGGCACTAGCTGCCGCAATAACAAATAACAACAACTCGGACTTGCTCGGCTGATTGCAACAATCAAAAAGTCAATTTGCGCGCAACGCGAAATGGCAAGTTGCCACGTCGCGGAGTTGCAAATTGAGCGCGTAAAATTTACCAACAAAAGTCTGCCTAAGAGGACGGCTAGTCCAAAACGCACACACACACACACCTAAATGTGTCAACATAGGCAGACGCTGGCGTGCGCGCTTATTTACATAAATGTGAGCTCTTTCAGAGTAGATATGAACATATGTGTGTTTGACGGTGTGGCAGTTGCACGTGTGCATATACGCGCTGCAAATATGCATAAGCGCATGCGGTGTTGTTGACAGCGACAACTGGTAGTTTGTGGAACGCTTTCTTGGCAATGAAGAATTTAGAGTTCGGCATTGGCCAATAAACGACTAAAATATTATGATGTGAAAATGATAGCGGATCTTAGGCTACGTTAGGGTAAGTTCTATGGCTGGTCCCCCACATGAGAGATCGCACTTTGGGAGACCAAAACAAGAGAAAATGTTAACTTTGGTTGCACTGAATATAATGTCCTTTACAAATAAAAAAATATTCCACACAAGAACTTGATTTTGATCGATAAGTTTGTATGACAGCATATAGTCTCGGTGGAAAAAACATGCACTTTAAAGAGTGACTATATGTACAGATATACTACTGTCGTCCAAAAAATAAACATTTGAATTTAAACTGCTCGCGTCGAAGAAATTGGAGATTTTTTTTTACGTTGGTAGTACTGTCAGTCACATTTATGTCAAATTTCATGTCAAAATATTCATTAGTGTTTGAGATACGTGTCGTTTTTTGAGCTGCTAAAAGTGTATTTTGCGTTTTTTGCGATGTCGAAGTTGGCATATCGAAAGGCTCAGCCAATACCATTTTAGAAGGATGTTTTGGGCCTCAAGCGCGTCAAATCTCGACTGGTACCGAAAACATTGAATTTTTTGGAAAAAAGGCTTCGCGTTGAAGTGTGTGAAACGATGCTTTCCGACTACCGACTGCCATGAAATGCATTATAATTGGTGATGAGAATTGGATCTATGCTTACGACCCCGAAACAACCGATCAATCGAGCGAATCGTGCCAAAAGAGAGCCGAGACCAAAAAAATCGCGCCAAAGGCGCTCAAAAATCAAGGTCATGTTGACTGTTTTCTTCGATTATCGTGGTGTTGTGCATTATGAATTCCTTCCAACCGGTCAAACAGTCAACAGGGAATATTATTTGAACGTTATGCGTCGTTTGCGTAACGCTATCCGCCTAAAAAGGCTGGAATTGTAGAAAGGCAATTCTTGGTTTTTACACACCATCCCATACTGCCCTCGTAATTCGTGATCATTTCGCCAAAAACTCAACCCATATCATTCCGCAACCACCGTATTCACCTGATATGGTGTCGTGCGACTTCTGGCTGTTTACCAAGCTCAAAAGACCGCTCCGGGGACACCGTTTTTATACGATAGAGGAGATTCAAGCCGCAGCGAAGACGGAACTGAAGACCATCCCGGAAAGTGACTACAACCAGTGTTTCGAAGATTGGAAAATCCGTTGGCATAAGTGCATTGCATCGGGAGGGGATTACTTTGAAGGGGATGAAATTGATTTGGAAGAATAAATAAATAATTTTCAAAATAAACACAATGTCACATGTTTTTGGGCACAGCAATATATAGCGCAAAACGAAGGATCGTGTTATCGTAAGTTAGACAGTTTTTTTAAGAGTCAACCACTTTTATTAAATTCATGTTTACAGCATTAAAGCGAGACTTGTTTTGGTGAGAAATTCAAGCACACACACATAACAAGCCCCATAACTACAATTTTTTATGAACAATAATATAATGTTTTCAAAAGTTATTTACATATTTTAAGTTTTGTGTATTCTGTACTTAATAATAGAATACATAACAAAGCAGCATAATATTATTTGTTAAAAAATCTTAATTTTTTTTTTCAACAAATGGATTCAAACAAGCGTTGAAGATAATTTTTATTAATTTCTTCATTCCACACAGCTTCAAAAACTTTTTCCAGTTCTGTTCGACTTTTTGGAAGCTTTTCTCTTATCCTTTTGCCCATATAATGCCAGTGGTTCTCAATTGGATTGAGATCTGGACTGTTTCCTGGCCAAGTGAGAGGCTTAATTCAATAAACATCTCTTTTGTTTGTAACCTGTAAATGTTTGTAATAAATTATTGAAAAATTTGTTTCAATATTTTTATGCTTTAATTAATGTTTCGGCTCTATAACAAGGGGCTGAATCTTCCTGAATATAAACTTTTTGAGTGTGTTTGAACAGCTGTTCAAAAGTTGTCAAAACGCCTTTTTCAAAGTTCTACTGTATTTTTCGGCATTCACAGATCGTTTAAAAGCTACCCAAGGCCAAACTTGGTTATAGCCCCTCATACCATTAAATAGTAATACTACCTAATGGTTAGTAGTTGAAAAAGCTTTTAAAAAACTTTTCCTTCCTACGACGCGCTGTAGCATTTCTGTCGCGTTCAAACAAATAAAATTTAGATTTGTCGGAAGAAATAAGGTTTCTCAGTCTGATGCAGTGATGATTTTGCCCACTCTAGACGCTGTTTTTCCATTCGGGTAATGAGAAGTGGTTTTTTGGCTGGACGTCGCGCTCGTAATCCAAGATTAATCAAGACATTTTGCCTAGAGCTTGTAATTATTTTTGCCCCAGTAGTTTCGTAAAATATTGAATTGATTTTCCCAGCATCTTGAAAGCGATAAGTAATGCACATCCGTTTAAGTTGTCATTCATGACGAGGTTTTTCTTTTTTCGGACGCCCATTGCCTTTTTCCGATTTGAAAAATTTAAATTCGTATAATTTTTAATAATATAGCGCACACTCCAATCACTTATGCTCATTTCACAAGCTATTTGACGTTTGGATAATTTATTTTTATAAGAAGCAATTTCTGCTTTCTTCTCTAATGACAGCTCCATCTTCAACTCGTTTATATTTACAACTGACTCAAAAGAAAATACAGAAAGTACTGAAATAACCACGTGCATACCTAATGGTTTCATAAATAATGGTAAGCTAATGTAGTAACATACAAAAAAGTCAAACAAGACAAATGGCGTATTTTGAGCGAATAGTGACAGTTAAAAATTGATCTTTCTCTTAGTGTAATAGTGGCCCTATCTGAAAAACGTCTTCGAAGATTTTACCGATGCTTTTCACAATGATTCAGAGCAAACTGTGTGAAGATATCCCATCAATTAAAAAGTTTTCCGAATAAGGACTTAATTTCGATTGTTTGGTTTGAATGGCAGCTATATGATATGATGGTCCGATATCGGCGGTTTCAAATGAGCACCTCCTTTGGGAGAAATGGGCGTGTACAAAATTTCAGATCGATATCTCATAAACTTAGGAACTGGTTCGCGTATATACAGACATACGGACGGACGGACGGACAGGCAGATTGACCTGGCTAAATAGACGTTCTTCATGCTGATCCAACACTTCCTTCTGTGTGTTGCAAACTTCAAGGGAAACTATATACCCTATTCAGGGTAAAAAAAGAACTCCTACAAATATATTAATGTTGTTTAACATACCTGTTCCAAGCAACTACTACAGATAACATCCAGCAACATTTTTAACCCTACCGCACGTACATAAATAGGGCAATGAATAGTTAGAATCACTACAATTAAGGAAAAGCTGAAGGCCAAAAGCTCGCTAGTTCTTTAGCGATGAAGAGTGGGGTCTACCGACCGCGCCCACCAATTCGCGCGATTCATTACGTACTGCTTCTAATATTCAGTTGACGTAATCGCCTAGCAGAGTCGGCAATTCGAGCAACCAAAGACTGGTTTCACATTACGTTTACTCTAGTCGATAATGCGCATCCTCAGAGACAGTGCGCACCAGAAGCGCTGCTTCATTGCTGTTGTGAAGTATCGAAGAGTACCCGAATAAATAAATATGAAGCAACAATTGTAGCTGTGCCCATGCATATTATAAAGGATGAAGCGTCAGAATTTTGAATTGAAGGTTCACTCGTGCAATAATTGAAGCCGACCAACCGTTCAACATGTCGCACTTTCGGTGAATGGGGACGGCCACCGATCCCGATTTTCACAAGTAAATTTGGTTCAGCAATGAAGCTCACTTTTGGTTGAATGGAATGAATGTTGAAATCCACAAGTCATATTTGAGACGCTGTTACAATCTTAAAAAATCACTGCTTGGTATGCTCTATGCCCAGACAGAATCATTGGTCCATATATCTTAAAAAGATGTAATATTGTGATCAAACTGAAAGGTGAATTTTTAATTTATACTTCGCGTACTCTTGGTAAAATCTATGCTAAATCGTCCCGTCAAAATATTCATTAGTGTTTGAGATACGTGTCCTTTTGTGAGGTTCCAAATTCTTCGATTTTTACTATGTCTGAATTTATTGAACAAAGAAGTGCGATAAAGCACCATTTCATACTGCATGGGTTATTCGTGATCATTTCGCCACATTTTCAACTAATATCGTGCCGCAACTACCGCATTCGCCTGGTTTACCTTCGCGTTACTTCTGGCTATTCAGCTATTCACATGACCACTCCGAGAACACCGTTTGGACTCAATTGAGGATGTAAAACCTGAATCGAAGAAGGATCTGATGGCAATCACGACGGAGAATTTTTCCCAGTGCCATGATGACTGGAAAATTCGTTGGCATAAGTGTATTGCAGCGGGAGGGGATTACTTTGCGGGAGATGAAATGGACAAAAATCAACCTTTCAATTTGATCACAGTAGGTAGGTAGGAGTGCAGCCCTATCGGGCTCAATTAGCACTTAATGTGCCATTTTGATACACTATTCGTAGAACCTGCTGTATCTGCTATTACGTTTCACCTTCTCTCTCAAACCATTTTGAGGTTTCGATGAAACTACTTATGTCCGATATGCTGTTAGTTGAAATCCATTCAAGGTTCGCTGCTTGTGGGTTCCAAGTATTTTGTGTCGGATCTGTGCTAGTGCTGGGCATTCGCAGAGAAAGTGGAAGATTGTTTCCTTGTTCCCTGCTACTCCGCAGCCACGGCAGATGTCGTTGTAGGGCATTTTGGATGCGTGTTCCCCAAATGACCCGTGCCCTGTTGTGGTAGCTGTTACTCTGTAAATACTTTTTCTTGACCTACATATTTAATAAGTCGTTGGTTCTTTTCCTGACAATGTTGGCCATAATTGTTTAGTTATGACGCATTTTATAATGTTTTCCACCTGTTATTTGCAGCTTGTTGAAATTGTCTATTGATCTCTCCTTTGATCAATCCTAGCGGGCTTGGTATTAGCTCCGCCTCGGATTCGTTGAGGAAAGCTCCTGCCTTTGCCAACTCGTCTGCTTTTTCGTTACCGAAAATGTTCCTGTGTCCGGGAACTCAGATCAAGTTTAGTTGGAGCTTGTCTTTTATTGAGCTTAGTGCTCTCTTGCAGTTGTGAACTTTGCTGGAATTTGTCATGGTACCTCCAGAGACTATTTCGCCGAGGAGGTCCAATCGCTTTCCTCCGTCCTGATGTAGGCAGTATTAATATGATCTTTGGATAGCATTTTGCTCAGCCTAGCGGTTTCTCTGCAACTTTCTATCGATGTGCAGAAAGATCGCCATGAGTCGATTTTAGCTCTCCTGACTGCTTTTTTGTATCTTTTCATAATATCTTTATATGACTGCCAGAGTTTTGTTCTAAAACTCTCATTGAAAGCTTTCCTTAGTTGTGTTCTCAAATTCTTGAGTTCACTGTTCCACCAAGGAAGAGACTTTCTTTTTTTCAAAACTGTTAGCGGAGTAGATTTATTGAAAGTTGTGGTTGAGATTTTTTCCAACTTCTCACTTCTGAATCTAGTTCCTGAGGATTTCTGATACTCTTATTGCCTTCCTTTTCGAGGCATTTTGTTGCTATACTGGTAAATTTTTCCCAAGCTGTTTTTCTAGGGTTCCGGAATGTGAGAGGAGCACTGTATTTCTCGCGGATGCTGAAGAGTATCCAGGAGTGATCCCATGGAAGGCTCATCGGATACCCTCCAGTTATCGACAACGAGACACAGTGATCACAGTAGTATATATAAATATATAAAGTCGTGACTAATAGCTTTGCATGAATTAGATGATGTTGATTTTGACGACACCAAGAAGTCGGTGCTACATGCCATACAGCGAGGGAAACAAGCAATCATGCGATTTAACACTGCTGGACTATTATTTGTGGGGTTGTGTGAAGTTACTTGTCTACGCAGATGAGCCCGAGACGATTATCGTTTGGGAAGACTATATTTGACACGTTATCGCTGACATACTGCCACAATTGCCGCAAAAAGTACTTGAAAGTTAGGCCGCTGAGTGGAATTTATTCAAATCCTTTTGGAAGCATAATGTCAAATCGCTATCTTTATAATATATCTAAGTTCTTGGTCATATCATTAAATATTATGCTAAAAACACAGTTTTCAGTAAAGCATAGTAAATTAAGCCCTAACTTATGTCAAACCGACTTTAATATGGTCAGTATCGAGAGCCAAAATATGCAACGCAAAATGCAATCTACTATTGTTTAAAAATTGTGTATGTATGTATGAGTGTATGCATGTATGCATGTGTGTTTATGGAATGCAGTCATGGATTAAAAATTGTTAGTGGGAAAATTTACACTTCAATTGAAACAATAATTTAATATTTTGGAAAATTGGAAATTTCTTTGCACATGCATAAATTAATTAATTTTATTTATATTTAGTGTTTATATTGGAAAAATGGCAAATGTTTTTGTGACAAAAATAAAGTCGCTCGAGTTCAATGCTTTCAAATTTCACACAGAAGTGCATGCCAAATTGTGAGCATAAAAAACTCATCAAATCAGTGAAGCTGAAATTATTCATGAATTTATTAATTAATTGTGCATTATAAATTACCAATACTATTGAATAGTTCAGCAGGCCGGCGCATTGGTAAAAGAAATTAATTAAATAAAAGCTCACAAATAAAGTTGCCTATGTCACATGCAGCAGCCAGTACAGTACAGTGCGAACGAAAAATATGCCCCAATAGCTGCAGCCGAGCGAGGGAAGGCGGCTGAGGCCGAACAAACAAAGCTTAATTGTGGAAAAATAAATGACAGCAGTATGAATTTCATACGAATTTACAGTTGAATGCTGCACGACGCGCTCAGGTGGAAAGCGACGATAATTGGTTTCAACGCAGCAGATTATTATGAGTGGCAACGCACGAGGTGTCGCTATGCCGGTGTGTATGGCTGTGTATGTGCAAGCGTGTGGCATGTGGCAGCACCGCAAACTGCTAATTGATTGAATTTGCTTACTTGAGCAAATCATAGGCAATTTGTTAGCAGGGGATTGGTGTTCTGTGTAACGGTAAGTAACAACAACAAAAACAACAGCCTACTGGTTTTGCTACAAAAATATAGGAAAAAGTTGCTTACCTCCCTACATATTTACGTGTAATTTCTTGCCATCAGTGCCGGAAACTGCCAAGCCATGCACTACTAGGTGAGGTATAGTGTTTAGAGGCCCGCTCCATGCTCTCCCAGATATTTACTACTCTTACTACTGGAGCCAAGCGTATATCGCAGAAGCTGCTACATGCCGAATAAGGCATATGGTAGGAGCACAATCACTTTGTGTGGGTTAATTAACGCAAACAGCATGCAACATGCAAAATGGTGTGCTTGTAACAGCAATTGGGGAAACGACTGTTGTGCATCTTTTGACTAGTGAAGCGTATTGAAAATCAATTACGAACATATTAATACCCCTCACAAACAAATAGGCCTCCGTGCAGAAACAACAACAACAGCAATTAGTGTGCTGCATAGCATTACGTTCTTGTTCGTGGCAGTTGCATTTACACTTGGTTGCATTTTGCATTCACTGCATTTAAGCCGTTATAAACGTGTTGTTGTTGTTGTTGATTTTGCTGCTACTGCGATTGCTCATGCAATCCGAAATTGCTGCCTATATGCTAGATGTGAAACGTTAATTGACTGCCGCAAATTGCTGCATGCGGCAAGCGCACAAAGCCTTTACGCAATTCTTTTCGCCTTTTCACTTAAATGCACCCGAATTCGCTTAGCCAAATTTACTGGTAATTAACAGTACTTTGCGTTGATCAGCTTGTGTGAATGGCATTTCGCCAAATAAGTTGTTGGCTGTTGGTTGTTGCCTCCTGCTGCTCGAAGAACTTCTTTGCAGCAGTGTAAGCGCCCAATGTAGT
The DNA here is from genome assembly GCA_037783105.1 of Bactrocera zonata. Taxonomy (NCBI): domain Eukaryota; kingdom Metazoa; phylum Arthropoda; class Insecta; order Diptera; family Tephritidae; genus Bactrocera; species Bactrocera zonata. Next base: position 264,593 of record JBAWJQ010006124.1, read on the forward strand.
TGCCTTCTCTGGTGGGGATGCTCATCTAGCGAAAGAACGTACCATAACTTAAGGAAGTCAGGCTCAACGTTCTTCAAACTTAAAATAGACTTTCATCTTTTAAGTACAACTTGTTTATTACTGTCATACGGTCGATAATTTGAAGAAATTACGCTATCACCTTCGAGCTATCCACTCACCTCAAACTTAGAAACAATTTTCCCATAACGATTTTCCTCTGGAAAAATATTTCACTCAAATCTTAGAAGAAAACAAAAACCTATTTTGAAAGCTTGAAAGCTTCTCTCTCTCGAACCGGTTTGCTGGAGAACGGTTACAGAAGATGCATTACTCTAGATGGAGACTTTGTCGGAGCATAATACCATAGCCATTCAAAAAAGCTTAATTTCCTTGATCCTAGTAAACCATCTGCAAGTTAAGGGTTAGAACTTTCAGAAGGGATGACATACTGTGAATGTGTTCTTTTTGTTTTTCTTTCAAAGATAATTTTTTTAATACACTGTTTTTGTATTTGAAAATGTTAATATTTAATAGCCTCGTAACCTAGCTTATGCAAGCAAGCAAGCAATAGCTAGACTCTCAGTAAGTAACTCGGTTAATATCATCTGGGTACCCAGGTAAAAAGGACTTCTTTCGGCAAAATCAATTTATTTTATTCAAAATAGTCTTCTTCTGCGTCAACACAGCTTTTTGCACGGTCTAAAAGCAGATTGAACGAGTGTTTTAGCCCGTTGGCCGGTATGGCCGCCTGTATACCGGTGTAAGCCTTTTGAATGGCCTCTACGTCTGCATAATGCTTTCCTTTCATGGGCAAATGCATTTTTCCGAAAAGGAAGAAGTCGTACGGTGCCATATCAGGTGAATACGGGGTGTGGTTATCGGTTAAAATGTGATTTTTGGTCAAATAATCGGTCTCAAGCGTCGAATCGAATGTTGGATTCTGAGCAATTTTTGGTCGTCACCGTGCATACACCTTTATAAAAATGTGATAAATCGATGTTTTGGAGATGTTCAATTTCATTTCCATGAATATCAATGATGATGATGATATTCACCATGCGCCAAATCTTGGAAAAGACCCGTGAGAGGAGAATCGACACACACCACCTCTTCGTCGATTTCAAAGCTGCTTTTGACAGCACGAAAAGGAGCTGCCTCTATGCCGCGATATCTGAATTTGGTATCCCCGCAAAACTAATATGGCTGTGTAAACTGACGCTGAGCAACACTCAAAGCTCCGTCAGGATCGGGAAAGACCTCTCCGAGCCGTTCGATACCAAACGAGGTTTCAGACAAGGCGACTCCCTATCGTGCGACTTTTTCAATCTGCTGCTGGAGAAAATTATTCGAGCTGCAGAACTGAATCGAGCAGGTACAATCTTTTATAAGAGTGTACAGCTGCTGGCGTATGCCGATGATATTGATATCATTGGCCTCAACACCCGCGCCGTTAGTTCTGCTTTCTCCAGACATAACAAGGAAGCAACGCAAATGGGTCTGGCAGTGAACGAGGGCAAGACGAAATATCTCCTGTCATCAAACAAACAGTCGTCGCACTCGCGACTTGGCTCCCACGTCACTGTTGACAGTCATAATTTTAAAGTTGTAGATAATTTCGTCTTCTTGGAACCAGCGTAAACACCACCAACAATGTCAGCCTGGAAATTCAACGCAGGATTACTCTTGCCAACAGGTGCTACTTTGGACTGAGTAGGAAATTGAAAAGTAAAGTCCTCTCTCGACGAACAAAAGCCAAACTTTATAAGTCGCTCATAATTCCCGTCCTGCTATACGGTGCAAAGGCTTGGACGATGACAATAACCGATGAGTCGACCTTAAGAGTTTTCGAGAGAAAAGTTCTGCGAAAGATTTATGGTCCTTTGCGCGTTGGCCACGGCGAATATCGCATTCGATGGAACGATGAGCTGTACGAGATATACGACGACATTGACATAGTTCAGCGAATTAAAAGACAGCGGCTACGCTGGCTAGGTCATGTTGTCCGGATGGATGAAAACACTCCAGCTCTGAAAGTATTCGACGCAGTACCCGCCGCGGGAAGCAGAGGAAGAGGATGACCTCCACTCCGTTGGAAGGACCCAGTGGAGAAGGACCTGGCTTCGCTTGGAATATCCAATTGGCGCCAAGTAGCGAAGAGAAGAAACGACTGCCGCGCTGTTGTTGACTCGGCTATAATCGCGTAAGCGGTGCCTACGCCAGTAAAGAAGAAGAAGAAGAATTTCAATGATGATTTCGCCTGAGTTTTGATGAATTCACGCAGTTTCGATGGGATTTCCGGTGATCATGGATTTTGATTAGCCCACATGTTGAACGTCATTCAAGTCCTCACGAAGTGGAAACCACTCGTGCACTCTTCTACGGGATAGGCAATCATCGCCATAAACTTTCATCAGTTAAAACGTTTCGGTAAGAGTTTCACCAATTTTAAAACAAAATTTAATGTTCGAAGCTCATTTTCGCACCGATAACACAAACATACTGACACTTAAAACGCAATAACTTCACTTCCAATCAATGAAATTTCAAGAAATTCTCACTGGACAATCGATAAGGATAGCGGAATCTAACACACTAGTCGACATATTGATGGCTTTACCAGGGGGCGCGAGATTCAAAAAGACCTGTTTACTTTGGAACGCAGCTTAGGGATAGAAAGAAATTTAAAGGCAGACGAGTTTGTCCGTTCAGAGGTAATTGGGCACACAATTCACGGCAACTACCACAAGGGGTGTTCCTTCAAGGGTTGTTAAAAGCAATGGGTCCTGGAGAAACACCTCAGGCCTTAGAAAACTAGCAACATAGGGCTTGCCACAAAGTTTCTTTGGGAGAGTGTTGATGGTGGACAGAAAAAAGCTGCTACTTATAGCGAACAGAGATATAAGTTATATTGTAGCCCACCACCTTAGATTTAAAAATAAAACTCCCGAAAAGTTTACTCCGACTTATGGAATACTTTGCATGAAATGTATGCTTACAGAATTCCTTTACGTTTTTGAAGCTGCCGACTTCGTTTTTACTAAATCACAATCTGAAATCCAATAAATCAGCAAATCTCCAAATTGACTCACTTTGTGAAGAATTTGATCTTATTATTTTGCTAGGTTTTCTGCTATTTCAGCCCACTCGAACACTGCTACTATACATTTACATGTATAAAAATACACCCTGATGGACACCCACTGCTTCCGAATTTGTAAGGTTCTAATGCTTTTTGGACCAGTACAATTACTCAAGCGCACAAATTTTCAAATTTAATAGATTTTGGATTCTGATCGCGTCTTATTTCCTGTTCTAGACAAATAAAAACTTTAGTAGGAATTAGGCAAAGAAAATTTTTAAATTTTCCCATTGAATGTTCCTCGCCCGTCAAAAGTACTTAATGTGTATATTTCATCTCTTTCGAAATTTCAGAAAATCGAATTTCCAGAGATATTTATGATTTATTTTGAGACCAGCCTATATCTTTCGAGTGAGTTCTTATAAACGTTTCTCCTGCTACGAGCTAAACGAACTGCTCTGAATCACTTACATACATCAATATTCTCCAGCTAGTAATATTTTGCAATTAAATAATCTGCTTTTTATATTTAAGTGTTCTATGGACCAAGTTTTATCCCACAATCGTTGACCGATTTAAAATGATTGCAAACTAGTGTGGATAAGTTGAAAATTTACTACTTTCGTTCATGACTGACTAGTTTGAAGCTCCCTACCGGGTAATCACAGCAATGCAACCATGACACTGTAGATATGAGTTAACAGCAAACTGAATTCTCCTTGGCAACTTTTCAATTTCGGAATTACCCAAAAATGCCTCAGTGTATATGTAGGCACGCATATGTAGGCAGACATATCTTTTTTGTTGTCTTTCACTCTGCTCAAAGCCAAATTTGTGATTTTTTTCGTGTTAACCGGGGGCCAGACACACAGGCCGCCTCGGTTATCTTTACGTCATCGGAGAATTTACATACTTACATTCGTGTATACATACAAAAGCAAATGCTTAAATGTTGGTTTCCTTGGAATGTGTCCCTCCCGGCCCTTACTACTACTTTCACTTACTTTGTTTACTTTTTTCTGTTTTTTGTCGGATTTAGTTTCGAGCCGAAATCAGAATTCACAAGTCAAAGTTAAAAAGTTTAGAGCTTCCCGGCAAATTCGCAGAAATATTTGGATTATCAATATTTTTTAATTATATATTAAATATGTACATGCTTTACAACATTTCACATGCTTGAAAAATATAATTTTAAAGAAAAACAATTTTATTTTGTCCCATTTTGGCTTTATATATAATATTATTCCATATATTCGCCGATGGCACAAGAATCTTATCGGTTTTCCAACCTTTATGTAATATTCAAAATAGTCTCAGTCTCGGCGATGAACTATTCCTTGCCATTAAATTTGTGTTTAGCGATGATTCTATTGAGGTCTGGGGACAGGAAAAATTACAAGCTCAGAGGATAGAGTGGGTGGATGTGGATAAGATTCACAGGGCATTTCATACAATTGTTCTGTCCTTTATATGTATGGTCCTTATGAAATAGTAATCCTTCTTACTGAAACGTATCCGTTGTAGTAGAAAAAGCTCCTTTCAATGCTATATCTAGTTCTCTTTCTTTTTCAGCATGCCGAAACTTGCGCTTGCCTCCGGAGAAATAGCGACTTCAGACGACTTAACATTACTTTGTTTTATAGGTTGATTCAACTACAATTAAAACTCTGGAAAAGATGATACGAGTACATACATTTAAGCCTCACTCGATAATAGAAACAATTTTTTGAGGTTTTGGAATTTTACTTTTTAAAGTTTTTTATAAGACCATTTTTCAAACAAGCTACTCTAGAAAATCAAGTTTCACGCTTATCTTATCTCTGCATTATTCTTCTACTTGAAGCGCTTGATCTCCACTCGCTTCTAGGAAATATACTCTGTCATGGAAATTGTGAAAAGTTAGTCATGGGTGCAGCCACAAATTCTTGACTAAATATTATTAACCGATCGTTTTATTTACCGTGCACCAGAATGAAATTGCTTTCTTTCAATGCAGCAAATATGCCGCTGAATGGAGATTCCAACTTGAACAGTCGAACTAATACTCCCAGAAATATGATTGCCAACCATATTCCTCATATTTTGCACACACGCCCACACATACAATAATCCGGAAAGTGCAAGTAACTCCAAGTATTCGTAAAACTTGGGAAATAATTTCGTTTAGTGTTGCAAAACGTTCACGGAAATTGGATTGCGATTGAATTGTTTGTTTTTGTTGTTGCAAAGGCTAGTGCTCTGGTTGTGATTGTAAATGCAGTGTGTGGCATGCAGGAGGTGAATTCTCGAAGGGAAATTGAAAAAAAGAACTACGAATAGTGATGATCCTGACGAAGGAATCACTACAACCAAAATACCCTGTAGGAAATATTGCATAAATAAACCTAAGTATACTTCATTTAAAAGCGAGTAAAAGCTGAAAACTTTTTCTGATGGTAAACTAAAATAGTTCATACACATAGCTATAATAACGAGAAATATCAACCATGAGACCACATTAAATATATTTAATACAGACCTTCAAAAGATCATCACTTGCTTACAGTAAGATTGCTCACATTTCTTCAAATTGCTTTCGATTCACTTGAATAGTACGAGTCAAAAGCAAAATCAAGAGGTGTTTTTGATTGTTGTGCGCTATCTTTGGTAAAAAGGCCTAACAAGCAAAGTATTCACCAGTACTGATAAATACATATATAATTAGCATTTAGCGCCATTGCTTTTGTATAGTGTACATTTCCTGCAGGTTATGTATGGCAAGCTGACAGCGGTCGTATGTGTAAAAAAATAGTGTGTGTCTGTAGCGGTATCACTGTACCCCCGGCAGTCACTTCTCAACCAAACTTTTGCAGGAATGTAAGCAAATGAAGATTGACGACAGACAGGTAAATTGGAGGTAGGGTTGGTTGGTTGAAGGATAACGCCCGTGGCACTATAAAAGACGAATGAAGCGCACACAACACTGCTTGTAGGGCACAAACCGCAAAAAGGATAAAGAAACACGAAAATTTAGCTCGAAAGCTAGCCACACAGAAAACGTCACTTACACAGTTACATAAAACGCTTGGAGTGTGTGCACGACGGAATGTGGACGTCTGAGAGAGGAGAGAAATTGCAGATATAAGAACCGATTCTGTCGTATTCGGTATTTTAAGCTGTGAAATAGCCAACGTTGCCAACTTCTAATCGAAATCAACGTTAATAATATTGGTTTATAAATATAGTCATAGCAAAAAGTGCAGTATATCAAAGAAGTTTTTTTCAATCAACTTTGTTTCTGCTCGTTAGGAACTCACTTGGCCGTGGCAGGAATACACACGGGCCAATAAAACTATGTTTTGAGATGAGATCGTTATTAGAAAAACTTTTTATTTCGAAATTTCGAATTTTGCTTGAGCCACTATTGGGTGTATTCTAGCAACTTAGTATGCCTCGCAAACTCATAAGAGTAAACTTGAATTCAGAGTAACCCACAAATGCACTTTTCTATTTAGCGAATACATTCGTATGTGGTATTTAGTGGCAGAATTTATTAGTGTATACTTTTGTTAATGTTGTTGCATTTGTTAGTGTATCAATTCTCCTTTGTTGGTTGTCTTCGAATTTCCCCAAGTTTTCTATAATGAAATTTTAATGGCCCCAAGTTACGTGCCATACATGTACGTATGTCTTAACAAGGGATGCCACACGCACACAGGCAAGTTCAGACAAGCATCAGATACCCGCAGCGTAAACTATGGCGCACGCGAGGTATTCACATACTCAGATGCCTTCGTGTGCGTGAGTTTGCGGCAACCCAGCAGTGAAATCAACTAGTTAATCTGTAACAAATCTGAATCGCTAGACTAACTAGTGAAACGACTATATTTCTCACATATTCAACCGGTATTTTTTAAGAGATGATTCCTTAAGAAAAGTGAAATCCCAGATTTTGGTTAGCAGTATGCTACATAGTTACATTAGAGTTAATCGATGCTTATCTTATACATAGCTGTCTAGTGTAATATATATTCAAAGGGAACAACTTGAACTTGAATTTATCTAGGTTGCCTCTGTTTTGCTTACAAATCACTGATTCCCGACGTAACTCGCTCTTTCTTTGAACCACCCAAATACTGTTAGAAATGTTATGTTCTTCTGACTAATTCGATTTTAAGCAGAAAATGCAAGCCTTGCACGGGTATTTTTCAAACTACCTTGCGTTTTCACTACAGGGTTAAAATGACATGAATACATAGCTATATTTGGGACCACACCGAACTCTGTGACCTCGGGCAAAGGTGTGGGATTCAATATGCCTACGGCAATGTTGCAAGTATTTTTGTTTTTCTACCCAAATTATATCCGTTGGCAGAACTTTCGTTTGTGGTTGTAGGATGCAGTGAATGTTAGGAATCATTATTGAGAACAGAGTAAAGAAAAAATAACGGATGATCGAGGTTTGGTATTCAAGGAAAATGCGAGTCTTAAACACATTGGTACATATCTATTATATGTGCTTTTGAATTTTCCACTCTAAACTTGCTGGTCTGAGAGTAGTGTATTATTGGACTATGTGGCCTAAAATAATACATTTAAGATAACTGTCTTTAGCTCTCGGTCACTAATGATTGAAGGATTTTTTCTGATAATTAGCGGCAAAAAAGATTTCACCAATGCATAGATAATAAGTTATGCTGCCGAGGTGACAGCCTTTGAGCGCACAAAAACTCGAATACGTCGCAGTTACATACATATGCAGACCTGACTTTTGTGCAGACGAATTTATACAACATTTCATCGCTGTGGTTATATAGTCCCTTCTTGGGTGTCTGGGAAACATGCTGTTTCGACGGGGTCGGACTATAAGAGGAGGGGTGTTAGGTAAGCAGGGTTCGTTGAGCATGCAAAGAGGTGATTAGAGTTATGGCCCGATAGAAATCCGTGTCCATTTCCGCAACGGAGGCCCGACTGTTCTGAGAAATTCCATCGTCAGCTAGTCTCAAGTCTCGTTCCCAGTGATTTCTTTTTAAAAATAGCGAGCACATCTCCAGTTCATTTGGTGCTTGAAAACTCCGAGTAACGGTTCCTAGTACCATTTAATTATGTAAAAACAGGTGGCAATAATATAACGTGAGTAACAGCAATTCCCAAATTGTCGACAACATTGACAACAGCAATTGTAAATTTCAAATTGCATAACAAAAAAGGTACGAAACGTATACAGAAAACAAATGTAAACATAAACACTTTCTGATGGGAACAACAGCAGCCAGCTTCAACACCCACAACATCAAGCAGCATTCACTCTTACATGCACAGGATAACTAACGGATTGCTGATAAAAAATCTGTAAAAACCACAAACAACCAGAAAATGAAACCAAAAATTAATGGCTAACTTTTGTTGTTCTAATTTTGGTTGACCGGCACGAGACAAGTGTTCCCAAACAACGAAACCACACACACACACACGCGAATGAGCACATACATGTCATGTTAGCTTCTGCAGTCCGATATTATGTATTTAGTTGGCGACTCACCCATTGTGACCCGAGCAATTTCCTCACATAACGAATTGTGCAAACGCCTAACAAAAGTCCATGGACCATAATGCCAAGCTGTCGTGTACATATGTATATGCATTGAGTATAGTATGTATATCTTTAGCGTCGTGCACACAAACATTTTGCTCGCAAATTTACGTAGAAGACATCTCTTCAAAATTTTCATCCAAAAGACTGGCTGCGGGCGCTGCGAACAACACTTAACTGGCATAGAAAAGATAGAGCCGCCGGTGAAAATGGACTAGAATAGACACGAAAGACGGATGAGCACACAAATGTGGCAAGGTGTGTGGTTGTGAAGTTGTTGTGGGTGGTATACCTAGACGTTACTACCACCAATTTTACTGTAATGTTGCATCTATGGACTTATGTATTTGTGTACTTACGGACCCACATTTAGGCAATAGCCACATGCAATGAACCCAAATGAAATTTCATTGACGATGGTAATGGGAAATTCCAAGTGTAGCCAGGTCATTCTCCATCTGGTCTTTTCAACGAAGTAGAGGTCTACCTCTTCCTCTGCTTCCTCCGGCGTTTACGGTGTCGAATACTCTTAGAGCTGGAGTGTTTTCATCCATTCGGACGACGTGACCTGTCTCTTAATTCGCGCAAAGAACCAAAAATCTTCCGCAGAACCTTTCTCTCGAAAACTCGTAACGTCAACTCATCAGATGATGTCATTGTCCTTACCTCTGTACCAAAAGCAGGACCGAAATATTAAAGTACGTCAGAAGAGGACTTTACTTCTTAATCGCCTAATCGGTCCGAGGTATCACCTGTTGTCAAGAGTTAGTCTGCTTTTGAGACTGAGACTGTTTTTGGTGTTGATACTACATCCAAGATAGACGAAACTATCCATGATCTCGAAGTTATGACTATCAACATTGACGTGGAAGTCAAGTTGCGAGTACGACTGTTTGTTTGATGATAGGAGATATTTCGTCTTACCCTCGTTTAATACCTTACCCATTTGATTCGTTTCCTTATCCTGCCTGGAGAAAGTAGAACTAACAAAGCGAATTTTGAGGACAATTACGTCAATCTCATTGGCGAAAGGCAGCAGATACACACTCTTATAGAAGATTGCACCTGCTCGATAAATCTCTGCAGCTCGAATTATTTTCTCTATCAGATTGCCGAAGATTGAATGTTTTAACGATTGAACCTTTGAACTTGAATCACTGAATAAATATGGCATAAATAAGTTTTTAATTACAAATATCATCCGATCTCTCATTTCAGCAGAGATCGACCAAAAAATCAAAAATATTCGTACACTTTCACCCAAATATAAATGTACGGCATTACGCAAAACCATAGAACACATCTGACCGATTAGATGAATACCGAAACGAAAACTTCTAATACGAGGCCGAAGTGAAATCAGCTTCAACAAACGGCCACATTCACGTATGGCCACATTCTCGAAGTGAGATTAATCTGCATTGTCTTCTCCTTCTGAAATATGTACATATCTACGTGGGCAAGTGTATCGTGGTTGCATGCAATGCACTCTGCTTTTGTTATTATTTACGACTACCGCTGCGGCCACGGAGCTACAGCCGTCATCCGTTCAATCACAAAACTACCATGGGCACATAAATTGCTATTGCTCATGCTGACTCCTGCTTCTGGTTTCCGTTGTGCGGACAGCTGTGTTTGCTACTGTTTTGCGAGAATTGTTGTTTTACAATTTCCACCTTTGACTGATGCCTTCATCATCCTCATCTTCAGCAATATCAGCGGCAGCAGCGACTTCAGCCACCACAATGTTCTTCAAATATACATAAATTCACTGGTTCAGGCTATGTGTGGCAGTCTGGAAGCGTAGCGTGTAAATTCCTACTGGCTCCGTAGCTGCATGTGGCATGATGAATGAGTATCTTGCAGTTTTCTTCTTAATGTGCAACGTCATTTTTCAATTTGCAACGGAGAGAAAAAGCGCCACTACTTTTCTGCTATGTTTATTGGTCAAAACAGAAAAAATATTTTCATTTCATATCGACAACATGGATGTGCTGATAGTAGGCAGGAAGCACTTGTTGCCCGTAAAGGTTGACCGATACAGTCTTTTTCTAATTATGCTTTCTTTTGACACGGACAGAATTCGATGTATTTGTAAGCATTGCTGAGACCATCTTTAATTGATAAGATCCAGATCCACGAAAGAGATATTTGAGGTTATAAATGCTTGATCTAGATTGAAGTTCATACCAAATGCTTTAGATATAGCACAGACTAAGTCGATTATATCGTCCGATATCAGGTAAGTCGTGCTTTTGTATGGAAAACTTTTTCATTTGTGAAGGGTATTATAGCTTGGGTGCAACTGAAGTTAGCGTTTTTTCTTGTTATACCCTGAACAAGGTATATTAAGTTTGCCACGAAGTTTGTAACAACCAGAAGAAAGCGTAAGAGACCCTATGAGGTATATATATAAATGATCAGTATATTGAGCTGAGTCGATTTAGCCATGTACGTCAGTCTGTCCGTCTATCTGTATACATATGAACTAGTTCCTCAGTTTTTAAGATATCGTTTTGAAGTCTGCAAACGTCATTTTCTCTTCAGGAGCTGCTCATTTGTCGGAACTGCCGGTATCGTACCACTGTAAAATATAGCTGCCTTACAAACTGAACGATCGGAATCAAGAGCTTCTTTGCAAAAATTTCGCATTTGACAATGTATCTTCACAAAAGTTGGCACAAGTTATTTTCTAAAATAATAATGTAATCTCCGAAGAAATTGATCAGATCGGTTAACTATAGCATATAGCTGCCATACAAACTGAACACATATGTAGTTACTAAAATAAATGCACCTGTGAAGGGTATATTAGCTTCGGTGTAGCCGAAGTTAACGTTTTTCCTTGTTTTCTTTCTTTCCAACCTGATTGGTAATCAAAGTAATCAGTAATATTGTAATTAGATATTAGATATTAGAGCTTCGATGCGCTCGAAGTAAGAAATCTCAAAGACAATCACTGTGATGCATTAATGTTTGGGGAGCATATTTGGCGATGTAAAATAAATCTGCAAAACCACTGTCTGTTTTCTTCATACAATAGTTTTTGCAATAGTTCTTAATTAATTTTTCTACTTAATAGCCTTATCACAATCAACAAATTAAAAACACACTGAAGTGAGCAACTACAGCTCCTCGTCAAAGCAAAGCCAATACAAAAGCAACAACTTCTCAAAGCAAATTACCTGCTGCAAATCGCCTATAAACGGCACAAAGCAAACGACAGATAGAGCGCAAAAAATAATACGCAATAAAAAATATTATAAAAGTAATGGAATAAAGGGAAAATAAAAATATAAAAATAATATAAAATCCATGAGAAAGCCTTGGCAATTTCCCATTTAAACACACATAAAAGCCTGACAAACAACAACAACAAACTGTACTGACGTGTATATAATGCAGAGGTATACATAGCTACAGTGATTTATAAAATTTTTCACAACACGCCACACACACACACACACACACGCTCACAAATGTGCTTATAACTCGAGTAAGCCCTGCTGCACAAAGCACTCAATCGTCCGCCCCCCTGGCGCACCTTTCGAACCCCCCACGACATTCCCTTTACACTACAGTGCGGCATAAGCCTCTGTGGTCACACCAACCCCACCGCTCCAGCGTCGACTGACCACCCTAGCACACCGACACCACCGCGCACATGTGTTTTATGTAGTTAAAGTTAATCAAATCGTAATTACCAGAAATATTGCCCCGGGCATCGAAAACATTTTAAAAGCAAACTTGTTTAGTAAATATAAGTACTCAGGCGCATATGGCCGCACTGCTGTGTGTGTATGTGGTGCAGTGCAAAAATATAATAGGTGCACATCACACTCGCCTTCACACACTTACATATTTATAGAATTATACCTGCAGCCATATTTTGACGACGAACAGCGTCCAACACTCGTCTACAAACATGCGATTGGCAAATGCACATTAGCACAGCTGTGAGGCAAGGCATTTTTTGTGTGTTCTTTTCTTCTAATACTTGTATCAATGCATGTATGAGTGTATGTTGTGTGCATGTATCGTGGCAAAAATTTAAACAAAACATTGAAATGAAAACAATATGACTTAAATAAAAAATTAGCAATAAAATACTTGTATATACTCATGTATGTATGTCTGTATGTATTATATAATATGTATGCGGGTATGTATGTATGCATGTATGTGGCGATATGACAGGCAGTTAAGGCTGGTTGGAGGTGTTGGTGCGGTAGGTGGAACACAATCGCCGGCGGCCAAGTGGACAAAGCATCATCGTCATGACACAACCGGTTGCAAATGTAGCAAGACAAATTGACCACCGCATTGGGCATCGGAAAGCTAATGAATACTTGCACTAGTGTGAGCCAATTCAAGAATTATATGGATATCAAAAGTTATTTGAGCATTTGTGTTTAGCCTACTGCTCTAAGAATGGAGAAGTTTATGTAAAGTCACTTTGTATTGAATTTACTAAAAAGATTCTCTGGCCACTCTTGAAATTATTTCAACTAACAATTTTAAAATATTAAGCTACAATCTTTTTCCAGTAAAAAAATGAGTCTGTGATTAAAGGCCTTACATTTATATAGCGCTTTAGTTGAGCAAAGCTTTTATCTCAGAGCAATCTTCTATCGACTAACTTCGAACCTCAAGCTGTATATTTTTCTGTGATTACTCATAAAATATCGTAAAACCAATTAGTAGTTATATAAACAAGAAAAGTCCTTAACTTCGGATGCATCGAAGCTCTAACACCCTTCACAAATAAAAATGATTTCCGTGCAAGGACTTCATTTCGATCGATCAGTTTATATGACAGTTATATACTGTAGTGGTTCGGTATTGACGGTTCCGACAAACGAGCAGCTTATTGGGAAGAAAAGGAAGTGTGCATAATTTCAAATGGGTATTTTAAGAACTAAGGGACTATCCATTTATATACATATATTGTAGGAGTCTCCCACGTTTCCTTCCGTTATAAACTTCGGACCATATTCAGGGTATATTTATAAGCAATTTCAATTGAGCAAAGCTTCTCTCTCAGAGCAATATTCTATTCGAAATGTAACTAACTTCGAGCTGTATATTTTGCTGTGACTACTCATAGAATATCTTAAAACCAAGAAAGGCCACCAAAAGCTTACTAAAGCTTTTATTTAGTTTCTGTTTATTTCTTAAACTTCTGAAAGTTTCCGCTACAAAGTAGCGTCTGATGTCTCTTTCTAGTCGAAATTAACCACGAGGCAATCTGGAAGGATTTATCTACTTCTGGAAATGGTTAAATTAATTCGTCACCAAAATCGGAGGACTAAGTACGTTTGTGGAATACTGAATTGCGGACTTTCTGTGCGTTTGTGAGTGGTTTGCCGTAAGGGAAACCGAGGATCAGTTCAAATCAATGATGAAACATCCCAAAATTGGTTGAGGCTGATCCACTTTGCCGGGTATCGAAATATTGGTACCTGTAGTACTAGATTCCGATCAGAGTTATTATTTAGTTGCCTAGTAAATTATTTGTGGATAGTAACATCAACCAAATATACAAACTTCTATTTTTGTATTCGCACATCGGTACATCTTTCAACCTTAACATTTCAGTCAGTTACGTAATACCGGAAGTCAGTAGCACAGAAACACAAACGGTAGCCAAGTGATTAGCTGAACCTATTTGCTTGTCAATAAAAATGCAACAAGCTGCTATATACTCGCATGTACCAGTTCCACTTAGTCCACCACCAGTATATCCAAATAATTCTGCAACAATTTACTACACGATTCTTAACCAGTTGGTCTTAAATATACTTCACTGAACTAGGTCCATTGACTTTGTACAACATTCGTGTATAAATGCTATGAACAATTGTTTGTGAGAAACGCCTGAAGCGCTCCGATGTCAAGTAAGTTACGAGCTATCAAGTAGGCAGAGCCGGTTGCCAGCCTCCGCCACTAGAAGGTGGTGTTGGCGCAATGAGCAGAGTGCTCCGATTATCAAACGCAACATTAAGTTGAATTACTTTCGTAGTCAAGAAATCAACGAGCCAAGGAGTTGAACATCTATACATCAACTGCATACGTCCATCCATCCAATCATTCCTCTAATCCCACTTACTACTCTACTACCAATGTCCAAAGCATCCCTCTCTCTCCTCTCTGTTCTCTGCTGACATTGTTACAACATGTGAGAATGAAATTTAGATATTATGATGATTTGATATCATAGGCAGTTGCATTTGCATTGCCTAGTTATTTATGTAATTTTGACACAAGTACCATAACCCAGTAAACAAATTGCAAAATTTTAAATTAATTAATGAATACTTGCACCCAATTTCAAGAACTATTCTAAGCATTTGCCTAGTGGACAATAATAACTTAAGCTCAAAATGTAGCTCAGCTATCTAACGTAGGAAGGCACATTGATATTCAACGAGGTATTTAGCACAAATTTTCCGAAACTTATTTTACCCTTTAGTTATTTCTTATATTGCTTCCTGAAAATAGATATGTTTTAAAGGTTTATTCAGTGTTTATGATCAAAACTCTAAAATGCCAAGCTTATTCAGCTGACATGTTCTCACCTTCGGACACATATGGTAAATTCTCAATATAATCAAACGTTCATAAGATACGTCGTGTTAGCTGGCACAAGTCTGTATTTCACCTTCTTGGGTAGTTGAACCAGAAATCGGTAAAATTATTAGTTTTTATCTACGGAATTGTATTATTTGTGCGAAATCAGAGTTAGGCTTACAGTGCTTGCACAATTCGAGATCCCTGTGTTGCTGAATGGGTAGTGCAACCACGGGCGTAAGTGCCCTTAGCCTACCAGATGGGTGTTGGCGTGTATTTAAATACGAGTGTGGTACATTTAGGGCTTTTGCAAAGCGCAAACCAGGAAAATCAAATTTTCTCACTTCTCCTCATTTTAATGTAGGTATCTGTGACTAATATACATTAATTAACTAATAGTCTTCTCAAATTAACTAAAGTGAGGAAAGTTCTCTGATCGCCATTTACTTGGCAGTGGCCAGAAACGATTCCGGTTTTTGACCAAGTATCCTCTGGGTAGCCTAAGAACATTCGTTTGAAGGCGAGATAAAGTGAGAAGTCGAAACATCTCCTACATAGGGTTGTGCGCTGGGTTTTTGAGACCCGCCATGTAAAAAACACTACCAATGAAAAACAAGAAAAAACGTTAACTTCGGCTGCACCGAAGCTAATATACCCTTCACAGATGCATTTCTTTTAGTAACTATATGCCCAGTTTGTATGAAAGCTATATGCTATAGTAATCCGATCTAAACAATTTTTTTGGAGATTATGTTATTACCTTAAGCAGTAATCCATGTCAAATTTCGTGAAGATATCACGTCAAATGCGAAAGTTTTCCATACAAGCCCTTGATTCCGATCATTCGGTTCGTATGACAGCTATATGTAATAGTTAACCGATTTGAACAATTCCTTCGGAGATTATATTGTTGCTTCAGAAAATAATCTGTACCAAATTTCTTGAATATATCCTGTCTAATGCAAAAGTTTTCCGTACCAGCACTAGATTCCGATCGTTCAGATTGTATGGCAGCCACATGCTATAGTAAGCCGATCTGAACAATTTCTTCGTATATTACATTACTGTCTTAGAAAATAACTAGTGCCAACATTTACATTGTCAAATGTGAAATAGTGGTCTGATATCTGCAGTTCCGACAAATGAGCAGCTTCTTGAAGAGGAAATGATGTTTGCAAAATTTCAAAACGATATCTTAAAAACTGAGGGACTTGTTCGTATATATACAGACAGACAGACGGACATGGCTAAATCGACTCATCTCAACATACTGATCATTTATATATATATACTATATAGGGTGTCCGATGCTTCCTTCTGGGTGTTACAAACTTCGTGACAAACTTAATATAACCTGTTCAGGGTATAATTACCAACAGCCTCGGAAGAGAAACCACCCTTTTGATGACGACCATGGCAAAACAAATAAAGACTACGAATTGAGGGCATGCACCTTGAATGTTCAGTTCCTTAATTGGAAAGGTGCCGCCCCCCGGCTGGTTGATGTCCTCATGAAAATAAAGGCTGACATCACCGCCGTCCAAGAAATGCGATGGACGGGACAAGGCAGAGGCGAGTATGTCCTTGTGGCATTTATTGACGTCAAGAAGCTGCAATCACAACAGACAGCCGAACGAGTTTCTACTCGGCTTGCACTTCTACTCTCTGAGAGCACTCGTCAACAACTCGGTATAAGAGAACTGTGGGACGGCATTTCAAACTCCCTACGTACAGCTGCTACCGAACCCTTGGTTTTCGGAAAATGCAAAAGAACAGCTTGTATGACGAGATGTGCTATGTCGAAGAGGAGAGAAAATAGGCTGCCTACCTCGCAACGCTTCGATCGACCACAACACGTACGGGATGGGATAGGTACCGAGAGTTGAAGAGGGAAGCGAGACGCATTTGCAGACATGAAAAGAAAGAGGCCGAAATGCGTGAGTAGGAAGAGCTTGGTAAGCTGGCCGACAGGGGTAATACTCGGAAATTCTACGAAAAAATGCGGCGGCTTACACAAGGTTTCAAGACCAGAGTATACTCTTGCAGAACACCCAAAGGTGATCTAGTCACCGATGCCCAGAGCATACTTAAATTATGGACGGAAAACTTCTCCAGCCTGCTGAATGGCAGTGAACGAACAACGCCAGGAGAAGGCATACCCGATTTTCCAATCGATGACTATTGAGCAGACGTTCCATTGCTCGACCATGAAGAAGTTCGAATAGCAATTGCCCGCCTGAAGAACAACAAAGCGGCCGATGGATTGCCAGCCATTCAAACACGGCGGCGAAGAACTGATAAGGAGCATGCATCAGCTTCTTTGTAATATATGGTCGGACGACAGCATGCCCAACGATTGGAATTTAAGCGTGCTTTGCCCAATTCACAAAAAGGGAGACCCCACAATCTGCGTCAACTACCGTGGGATAAGCCTCCTCAACATCGCGTATAAGGTTCTATCGAGCGTATTGTGTGAAAGATTAAAGCCCACCATTAACAAACTGATTGGACCTTATCAGTGCAGCCTTAGACCTGGCAAATCAACAAACGACCAGTGGAAGGAGAATCGACACACACCACCTCTTCGTCGATTTCAAAGCTGCTTTCGGCAGCACGAAAAAGAGCTGCCTTTATGCCGCGTAATATGAATTTGGTATCCCCGTAGTGTAGTATATATTACACAGCCGTATTAGTTTTGCGGGGACTACGGAAGGGTACGGGGAACTGATGTTTAGCAACACCAAAAGCTCCGTCAGGATAGGGAAGAACATCTCCGAGCCGTTCGATACCAAACGAGGTTTCAGACAAGGCGGCTCCCTATCGTGCGACTTCTTTAATCTGCTGCTGGAGAAAATAATTCGAGCTACAGAACTTAATCGAGGAGGTACAATCTTTTATAAGAGTGTAGAGCTGCTGGCGTATGCCGATGATCTTGATCGGCGTCAAAACCCGCGCCGTTAGTTCTGCTTTCCCCAGACTGGACAAGAAGCAAAGCAACCTTCACTTGGACTTGGCTTCGCTTGGAATATGCAATTGGCGCTACGTAGCGAAAAAAAGAAACAACTGGCGCGCTGTAGTTAACTCGGCTATAATCGCGTAAGTGGTGTCTACGCCAGTAAAAAAGAAGAAGAATAAAAGTTTTATTAAAGGCTCCCGGTTAGTATTTTGGAATATATTGCTATATTGTTCTCCCTACGTTAAAATATCTTTGACACGAAAATATATATTTTAACCAAGTTTTGAGGTTAAAAAAGAAAATTTTAAACCTTAATACCAAATTAAATAGGATGTTTGTTTTAAGTTTAGAATTAAAATTTACAAAAATTGTGCCTATTCTACAAATTTGAATACCTTGGAAAAGAGAATCGTCCTTTTAATAAAATTACAAGATATATTAACAAATTTAAATTTTGGCCAATGTTTTATTCCAATTTCCAAATTAAAAACTAAATTTCCGTTTCTTAGATACGTTTCCACTATTTTTTTTTTTTTTTAATCTAAATGTTTCATTAAAATATAGTTATTATTACGAGAATTGTAACAGGGTTCGAAGTTATATGATTAAAAAAAAACGCTAACTGTTAAGGAAATTCTTATTGTTTTTTTTAATAAATGTCTGAATATAATATTATTCAAATGGCTTCCACGGCTTCTTTTTGATAATCAAGTCGTATGTCATGAATAGTTTACTACTTGCAACTTATTCCAATTGCGGCCATAAAAAGTTGGTTATTATCGATTTATGCCGTTTACAATAACGGAGTCATCCAGCTGCATTTTGAAAGTAGTACAGACCGATGATTCCACCTGTCCAAAAACCACACAAAACTGTCAAGTTAGGTGAATGCAATGGTTGTTCATGAGTAATTTGTAGATATTCTTCGCACCATAATCAACAATTTTTTTGGTTACCGCACCACTCAGATGAAAGTGAGCCTCATCGGAGAAGGAGAAAAAAAATTTACGCTCGAAATTCAAAACAATTATAGCGAATAGCGAGCACAGGTGGACGGTTAATACGACCATAAAATGGCAAAAGCGCACGAAAAGTTGCAATTGGATATTAATTATTTTAATTAAAAAATGAAGAATTAGTAAACGTTCTTTTTGCGTAAATCTTTCCATGATGAAATTGTAAACATTACTGAAAACAATGAAAAACAAGTAAGGAAGGGATAAGTTCGTGTGCAACCGAACCGCAGAAAATGTATTAATCGAACATATCACAGATGGATTTGAATATTGCATTTTCGAGTATTTCAAGTACTCTATAGGATTTATTACGAATTTAATCTGTATACTACTGTGCCCAAAAAATAAGGTGACATTTGATTTTAAACTGCGCGCGTCGAAGGATTGTGAGAATTATTTTTTTTTTTAGGTTGGTAGTACTGTCGGTCACATTTATGTCAAATTTCATGTCAAAGTATTCATTAGTGTTTGGGATACGTGTCGTTTTGTGAGCTGCTAAAAGTGAGTTTTTCGTTTTTTGATGTCGAAATTTGTTGAGCAAAGAATTTGCATTAAATTTTTTTACGGAATCAATTTTCTGCTGCGGATACGTTGAGGATGGTGCAGAAAGCCTTTGGTAATGAGGCTATGTCTAAAAAAAATGTTTGCAAGTGGTATAGTGAGTTCCAAGCCGGCCGTGAACGTGTCGAAAACGAAGAGCGTTCAGGGCGACCATCAACCTTAACCGACGAAGCTCACGTTCAACAAATCAAAGATTTGGTGTTGAAAAACCGTCGATTAACAATTAGAGACCTTGCTGATGAAATTGGCATATCGAAAGGCTCAGCCAATACCATTTTGAAGGATGTTTTGGGCCTCAAGCGCGTTAAATCTCGACTGGTACCGAAAACATTGAATTTTTTGGAAAAAGGCGTCGTGTTGAAGTGTGTGAAACGATGCTTTCCGACTACCAGGGTGTCATAAAATGCAATATAACTGGTGATGAGACTTGGATCTATGCTTACGAGCCCGAAATACCGATCAATCGAGCAAATATCGTGCCAAAAAAGAGCCGAGAACAAAAAAATCGCGCGAAAGTCTCTCAAAAATCAAGGTCATGTTGACTGTTTTCTTCCATTATCGTGGTGTTGTGCTTTATGAATTCCTTCCAACCGGTCAACGCTATCCGCCTGAAAAAGCCGGAATTGTGGAAAGACAATTCTTGGTTTTTACACCACGATAATGCACCATTCCATACTGCCCTCGTAAATCGTGATCATTTCGCCAAAAACTCAACCCATATCGTTCCGCAACCACCGTATTCACCTGATCTGGCGCCTTGCGACTTCTGGCTGTTCACCAAGCTTAAAAGACCGCTCCGTGGATACCGTTTTTATACGATAGAGGAGATTCAAGCCGCAGGGAAGACGGAACTGAAGGCCATCCCGGAAGGTGACTACAACACTGTTTCGAAAAATGGAAAATCCATTGGCATAAGTGCATTGCTTCGGGAGGTGATTACTTTAAAGGGGATGAAATTGATTTGGAAGAATAAATAAAGAATTTTCAAAATAAATACAATGTCACCTTATTTTTTGCTACACTTTGTAACTTTAGTGGTAATTTAGCATTATTTATTATATTCAAAAATGGAGAAAACCTTTAATTTTGTTTCTGAAATAAAATGGCAAATTTCTGGATTATATTAATGTTACTTTATATTTTTCGGGGAAATGGGGGAATCCCTCCTCTGAATCCGCCACTGTAACACATGGGAGTTTGAGTAGTATCGACCCGATTTTATCTACTAACTATTATCATGCCACATAATAAAAAAAATGGAGTAAAGTTACCTACAAGTTCGAAAATCTTTATATACGTTATATGGGAGCGCAGGGAAATATTGATCCGATTCAAGCCATTTTTGATACCCTTATTTACTATTGCCAGAAAAGGATTGTTTCTCAATTTCAATTGCATATGCCATACTTTGGCAAGAGTATAAAATGCTCGGTTTCACCCGAACTTAGCCCCTCCTTACTTGTTAAAAATGCTTATGTTCATTTTGCCCACATCTGCTCTTCTACTCAGTTAACCAAATATCATCTTCTCTAACACTCTTACAAAACCTAGTTCCCACCTCATTATCTGCTCTCCCACAAATATATGTATGTATACAAATATAAATATGTGCATATGTGTGTATATCCTCATATAAACACAAAATATTATTATCGCGGTAAAATCGTTAATGTTGCACTAATGGGAGCATTCAAGAGTAAAACAAAAAGCACGAGAACGTGCTGTCATCTCTGGAGCCTCAGTATAGGCACATTCATACATACATATGTGTGAATGAATGTATAAGTGCGGTTGTGAGAAATGCATGAAATGAGGTTGATCGGTATGTGAAAGGAAATGTGATTGGTTCCCAACAACCGCGTATTCCCCAAAGCTTTGCGTGGCATAAACAACACACAACCACACACACAAATACTCAGAGTTGTTCACAATTGCACGGTGATAAGCCCACAAGAATTTATGTAAAAGATATGTATGTGCATCGCAAGCTGGCGTTTATTGCACTTACTCCCATGCATGTGAATGTATATACATACATATGTATGTACATATGTGTGCATGGGATTACATTGAAATAATTACCCATATTTCACCGGCTAAAGGCGACTCATCTTCAGTGTTGCGTTACAGCGACGACGATTTTGGCTATCGCTTATTATCGTGCTCTTGTTGCCTCGTCGCCTGTCGCTTTGTTATTGTGGCCACGGCTGTGTATTTAGTGTCAATCACAACAACAATAATACCCATAAGATTACTGACGGCAAAACAAATCAGCAGACAAAACAACAACAACAGCGGCGATAGCTACATCGTCGGCCCAGGCACAACCACAACGACAACTAAATCAGCGTGATTTTCGTGCGAAAATCTCGCGATTTACCCGCCGGCTATACAACATATTCAACAGCAGAGGCAACAGCGGTCAATAAGAGGCGAAATAGCCACAGTCGAGCCGATTCAACTGTAGCGCAACCAACTGAAGATGGGCCGAACGCGATTCATGTGGCCGGTTGCTGCCTATTGGCGCGATCGCTGGTCGCCGAGTTGGCGAATTGGCTTGCGGAAAGATTTGGTTGACTTGCTTTCCGATGCCGAGACCGCGACCGAGGCCGTTGCCGATTGTCTTATGTCCACGAATGCGCTGAAACCGCAGGCGTCGCGCCTGCTGCAACTCGACGGTTCCTGTGTGTGTGGGCAGCTAGATAACCAAACGGATAAATCTACAAACAGCCGTCGAATTGGTGGACCTGCCCGGCGGTAAGAAAACGCTGCAACGCCTGAATTGATGCACCGAAAGGCAGTATGTTGGTTGCGCTGAACTGTGGATTTTGGCAATGCACGACGAAGCGTTGCCATGAAAGCCGCAAATCCCACACATATATTTGCAAAAACAAAAGCAACACAGCCAGCAACAACAAGAGCACATATCAGGAGATAACTACAAAGGGCCGCACGTTATTGCGAAGTACCGCGAAGTCCCTGCTGGCCGCTCGTCATTTTGTTCGGTGCGTTTTCGGGCGTTTGTGATGTCGACTTGGTTTTTGCATCGTGTGAATGTTCGGTTTAGCGCCGATCAACATTTAATAGTTTTGTTTTAAATTGTTTTTTAATGGGGGTTGCGAGAATGTGTATTCCGTACATAACGATAAAGCTCTAAAAACTAAGGGTGGAGATGTTCGTCTTCTTGAGACATTAAAAAGGTATTGACGTTTTTCACATTGACGGATATAAGAAAAAATATATGACGATGTGGTTTTCGCGCCCCTCTTTCCATGTAATAAAAAACTAGACTAGATTTTAACTTAGTTGATTTGGGAGTAACTATAGGCTCTAAGCGTAATTTTAGTATCCATTTTGATTCTGATCTGATTTGATGCTGGACTAAAATATTTGTTATCCGTGTATTACTAAAACTCTTGTTACAACTATGGATAAGTCTATACTGGTTTTGAAATCTCTTCCGAGAAGCTAAAGTCTATTCAAAAACAATTTTCACTTTTCGCCCTTGGGTATGACCTATTGGAATTAAGGAGAAAAAGAAGAATGAATGTAAATTTTCAAGTGAAGTGAATGAATGGATTAATGATAATAATTCTGCAGGCTCAGATGACATACCATGACACAGTCAGCAAAATGTCTCAAGCAATTAGCTTGACAAATTGTGTCAGCAGTAAAAGCCTAATTTGGGAAAACTTTAATGAAACTTTTGGTATGGATGTCAGTGGTAAACCAAGCATTAACCAGTTCTAATTCTCATCATCGACACCGCATTTCTAAATCTGCAACTTTCGAAATACGATCTACGCTCTACATTCTGGACTCCGCCTTTCTGGCTTTTTCCCAACAATAACAAACAAAAATCAATCTTAGTTTGCAGTTTGCAGTCGCTGATGGATGAATGGCTGTAATTACAATTGGTGTATAATGATGACTTTATTAACAGCAATTATAATAATAACAACAGCAACAAGGTAACGAATATCAATTTAACCGTTCATATGTCGTCGGCTGTGAGCCTCGGAAACGGGCACAACGATTTCTATTGTTAGTTGTTGTTAGTTGAATTGTGTGATGTATGTTGAGTAGAAATATGCATTTCCTAGTGAACGTGTGTCACGATAAGCATAGGCACTGAAGAGTGTTTCACAGACCCCCAGGCGATGTGCTGGCATTTATTTGCCGCAATCTTGAGTAATGTGATACAACTGCATCACTGACAATAGTTGCTGCCTATACTCGTATGTGCAGTGACTGCAACTTATTGACTTGCAACGGGCCACAATGCGGCAGCGTGAAAGGGAGAGGAAGTGTAGAAAGCGACGCCAAATACAATATTCTGCCATACGAAAGTCATATCTAAAGGCGAAGGCACTAACAACCGTCGCCTGTGCCCACAACGCTTTGCCGCCTGGGTCAAAATCAGCGACCATTTTGCTGTCAGGCAAAAGCCATGCGCGCATTCGTTGCCGAGTGAGAATTTCGCGGTTTTCCCAACCAAGCGGATGAAGGCAACCAGCTTGTAAACAACAACAATATGTCCACTTTGTTAGACACACAGCCGTCCGCAGCCGACGACACCGTCGCCACAGCAGCAAACTTAGCGTCACTACATCTTCTATATGTTGTTGCTGCAATCATTCATTTATGTAATCACACAAACACGAAATACATACATGCACCTATACACACACACACGCACACATCCGAGTGCATGCATTCATTCACCGCTGTAGCTGTAATTGTTGCAATGCTGTTGATATTTGCCTGTCAATGTATCAACGCCGTCGCAATGGAGACAATTTCCGCCGATGGAAATTGTCTGAGAATCACTTCACCGCAACGGTTACACGTTCGCATTTTGTGGTGTTTTCAATTTACCACTCACACAAATTGGTAGTGAGCTCGTATACAAACATACATACATACATTGGCACATACAATGCTAACGTAGTTGTGTGACGCGCATTTGGATGGACCCAAAATGTCAGTGAAAGAAGTCTTCAAATGCCTCACTCTTATATGAAACTTCACCTTAGTGTTTCACTGAATTTAGTAGAATCTTGTGTATTGTAATTACCTAAATCCTTCATTTAACATCTCATTAACTTAGGCCCTTGGTAATATACCCTTCTAATACACTGCACTAAGTGTTTTTGAAGGATAAACTGCTAGACACTAAGCTACCCATAAAAGTCTGGTATAACCTTTTAGCTGTAATGGTGCCTTGGATTCAAATATATGTTATTTGCTTGTTCCAGTTCTCCAGTTCTCCGACTGAATTGAAGTGCTCATTGATTTCTAAGACTTTTATTAGAAAATTTGCTAACCGATGACATTGAAGCATACCTGATTTATATGAGAAATTGACGTTTTAAAACGCTAAAATCTATGTCATGTAAAAGTATTTGATAGTATTTGACAGAACAACAAGAAAGTGTGTACTAATTTAATTTTTTTTTTTTTCATTTTTTTTTACTGAAGTGTTCTGGCCTTTATAAATTCACCTTTATAAGACCAACTACCACATATTTATGGACATTTTGCAGACATATCTCCCAATTTAATCAATATGAATAACTGATTTTATGATCAGTCAGACGAACGGATATAATTACAATAGGTAGAATATTCGGAATAAGCAGAACAGGAAAAATAACCATAATTCAAATAATTTTGGATGAAATTTGCTAGTATTCGGGTTGAAAATTGTTTTATTAATAATGGGATTACCCAAGGTGAGATAAAAGAAGCTCCTATAATTCAAAGAGCATTATAGGCAGTGGCGTGGTAGAGCCTCGATTAATCATAACCAATAGAGCTCAAACTAGTTCTTTTCGATCCTAGAATAAGTCATATGAAAAGTTAAAAAATCTTTGAGAAAAGTAAAACGAAGTAAGAAAAATGGGAAAATAATTCAATTAATAATTTGTAAAAATTAAAATTTCGCTTGAACAGAATAAAAATTACAACATAAATATTTCCAAAATATCTTTATTACACTATACACTATGCTATATATTGCTATATATTGTTCCCAAAAAGCTTTATTTTTTTCGTAAGCCAACAGAATATTTTCTTTTTTATTTTATATATTATAGTTAAGCTTTTGCATTCATTTAATGGTTGTGTGAATGGATTGTTGACTTGAAAACAAAATGCATCAACGCATCAGTAGTATATTATAGAACCAAATTTTTTGTTCACTACTGTGGCGAATAAATAGAAAAAGAGATACTTTTCTACATAACCAAACAATGAAAAATACACGTCGTATGAGTTATCCTAGTTTTTATTGTTAATCTAATCTTCAACTGTATAGCAATTGATTCGAAATTTTAAACTTTATCTAAAATTCTTTTCCAAATTTCACAAATAATTACGTAATTTATAATGTTATAAAAAAAGGAAGTACTTACCTTTTGGGGCAAGAGGAATCCACTGTCAAAGCTGCCCTTTGCTCTAAAGCCACGAAAGAAGTTCTAGAAGAAAAATTTAAAAAATGTTGTTGTAGAAAGCATATTTCACTTTGTACGTAAATTAAATACTTAAAACGAGAAAACTTATAATAAATTCCTAATAACACTGGAAGACACATAATTTGTGGCATGAAAATTCTTAGGTGTTTCGAATGCAGTTTGATACCCTGAAGTCAAATCTGAAAACAGAACACTCGTATTTCTATCACCCACAGATATTCTGTAACCTACGGCTTTAGATTTTACAGTACATAAAATATCATTATTACGATCAGGGATTTATCCAGTTTAGACCGGTTCTACCTACTAGTTTGAAGGAAACAGCAATTTTGCGATCATTTTATTTTATAAAATTTATCAGTAGACTAACGGTGTACGAATCGGTTACGTGTTCAATGTTTGGATAGCTAAACATTTTTGAGTTTACATTATGTTACGTTTTTGAAATTACTGTGTTTCAGATTTTTAGGTGCAATGCCCAGGCAGACCATGTAACAGACTGCTATTTTTGCTCACGAATATTAAAAGTATTGTACCGAAGTGTAAACATACGGTTAAGTACTCGTACTGTAATTTACCATCAGAATGAACAACTTCCTACTCCAAAGACACCAGAATCTTGGAGTCTCGATGAAGAACTAGAATCAACTAGCTCTTCAAGTTATGTTACAGAAACCGCAACGCGAATGACAACCGATCCTTTATTTGATTTACCAGAATGTTCAACAGTGTCGCATCTAATTTCACAGGGTGAACTTAATGACTTAATTAGAGATTTACACCTTTCAAAATCGCAGTCCGAACTCTTAGCATCCAGACTAAAAGGTTGGAACCTTTTCCAAAGTAATGTAAATATTATTTTTTACAGAAAATGGCAGAAAGACCTCACAAATTGCTTTCTTCAAGAAGGGGATCCAACTAGTATACTGTTCAGTAGTTAACGTTTTGTTTAACGCCGTACGAGAGACTGCCATTAGGTACAGCAGCAGTGGCCAGTACGCCAGGCACTCACTCCGGGACAAAAAAACGTTACCATTGAACCTCTAGTTGATCCCAAAAAGCTATTACTATTACCTTTGCATATTAAATTGGGTTTAATGAAGAATTTTTGTTAAGGCAGTGGACAGAAATGAAAGAGGGTTCTTGTATCTGAAACAAAAATGAAGTGAAGTGCATCAAAAATTAAGGAGGGCATATATGTGGGTCCGCAAATAAGAGAATTACTAATGAAAGATAAAACATTTGACGAAATGTTCATTGAAACTGAAATATGAGCCTGCAGTGCCTTTAAAAGCGTTGTTAAAAATTTTCTTAGAAATGTGAAAGCTGACAATTATAAAGATCTTGTGACTGAACTACTTACTACCTATAAAAAAAATTGATTGCAACATATCCCTTAAATTCACTTTAGCTTTTTTCTGCATTTGTGGCAATTTTTACATAATAAACACTTTGTTCTGTTCATGTCACAAATGGATTTTTGTTTACCAATGAATGATGAAAATCTTAAAGCAGTAGTTTTCAACAAATACTTATGTAAAATTTCTAAATCAAATTCTAAACTGTTGAACAATTTGTAATTTCATAGGTTTTATAACAGATAAACTATTTTTCAATTATTCTTAATGTTATAGCATAAAATATTTTATGGATATCTGAATTCAATTTTAGACACTATGAAGGTGCAACTGGCTTTGTACTTTCAGTAATCCATGACATTACCTCAGAAAGTGCTGCGATAAATATGTACATAAAGGAGTATTTATCAACGGTAGGAAGAGACTAACTATTAAGTAGACCAGCGATCAGTGTGTGGCGCCTAATAGATAGTCTGAAAAGTTCGTACCGTTAAATTTTTATTTTTGTTTTCTCATTTGGTTATTCAAAACAATTGAAATTGAAATTTGATATTTTTTAAATTACAGGTATCTCCGGTTTAATGACATGAGAGAAAATTAAAATTCTAAATTTGATTAAATTTGTATTTTTGCTTAGTCTGGCTTCTCTGCTCGTGTAGCTTTTTAGAAGAGAATCCCCTACTATGTCGCTGTCAGATTTATGAAGTCTAGCAGAGATCTTGTCACATTTTATGCTCACTTGGTCATTTCTTCAATGCTAAGCAATGCGGAACAAAGTCCATCGCGTAATTTGTCATATCAATGCGGAAGGGCCCCACAATTTTGCGTAAAACAAGAAAACAACGTTACTTTGGCGGCACCAAAGCTATAATACCCTTCATAGTCGCATTTTCCATAGCATGAAATGGTGTAAAAGGATATTTATCATGATTTTGAACAGTTAGTTTATATGAGCGCTTTGATGTTATAGTCGTCCAATCTGAACAATATTTTTGGAGGTATCGCGAGATAATAATCTACTGTAAAGTTATATTGTCAAATAGATAAGTTTTCTATAAATAAACTTGAGTTTGATCGATCAGTTTGTATGGCTGATAAATGCTCTAGTTCCGATCTAAAAAATTTCTTCATATATCTTAGCGATTTTAATCTACGTTAAATTTCTAGGAGGTATCTTCTCAAATAAAGAAGTTTCCATACAAGGACAGGATTTCAATAGTTCTCTTTTTATGTTCTTGTATGTCCGCGTATTAAAAGACGGACTCGCCGATGTCGTTTTACATTTCTTTTCGGGTGTTACAAACTTCATGGCAAACTTCATATGCCCTGTTCTGGGTATAAGTAAATGCTTTACTCAGTCTTTGAGCAGTCCTTTGAATTAAGATTAACATTGGTATTCCAGAAAAAGTCTCCATCAAAACATGTGTTGTGATCCAAAAATTGTGTTATTATTTTCTTCTTTTTTAATGGGCTAAATGATCAATAAAGTCAGTGTAAACGAAAATGCAAATTTAGTGACTTTTATTATTTAAATGAATTTAATGAAATCGTTCATTAAAAGCTCTTATGAGCAGCCATCTTATATTATTTCCCCGTAATATAACGAAATGGGAAATAATAGTATTATAATTTTGTGTGATCTGCCTTTCTTTAACGATATCAGCTTTTCAGGCTGTCTATTAGACGCCACACACACTCTACAGTAAAGTGATATCATATGGCAAAAGTACTATATAATCTTAATAAATAAAAATAATAAGATGAAGAAAGTATGAGGAATTAATATCTTTGTAGGTTGGGATGGTCGAATAGAAGGTAAAATAATCTCACAAATTGTGTAGTTACACCAAGGAAAGCTGAGTATAGTGCAATCTGTACAAAAACTCTTTGAAAAAGATCATTTTTTGGAAGCTAGAATTAATTGTGAAATCAATTTGCTTTTTACAAAGAGAAGAATATACACTTATTATAAAAAGTATCCATATTCATGCCGATCAGACAGACGAACAATCATACATATACCCTACAAGGGATTCAAAGGAAAACCTTTATAGACTGATTTCTTCTATTTTTGAAAATATTCTGTGCTATAATACATTATAAAGTAATTCGAAGGTAAGAAGATACTCGTATGTGATATGAAAATATGAGATGATGAGACCAATTTCGCTTGCTTATGTAGATTGTTTAGATGGAATGGATTGCAGTGGAAAAAAGAATTTTATGGATTGATTTCTTTCATTTCTTATCTGATTATATTCTTA
Source organism: Bactrocera zonata (assembly GCA_037783105.1). Taxonomy (NCBI): domain Eukaryota; kingdom Metazoa; phylum Arthropoda; class Insecta; order Diptera; family Tephritidae; genus Bactrocera; species Bactrocera zonata. The sequence goes on from JBAWJQ010006124.1 coordinate 294,445, forward strand.
CTTATAATGAGTTATAAAGTAAACTGAAAGTAAGAATTTGTGGGTAATGGGAATGTAGAAACCAACTTAGAATAGTTATTTTTAGTGGACTCCCATATATCAGTAGAATAATTCGTCACTAATTTTGGAGCATAATATTTATTAATTGCTTAGTTTTCTATAGTGATAATTAAAGAAATTCTAGTTATGTTATGACCCATAAGCTTGTTCTGTGGCCTATTTTAGCCCATGTTGAAACTTGTCTTAGAAATGTTATATGCTAAACTTAATTAGAATGTAGAAAGTAAGTTCCAAAGTTTGAAATTTTAAATAAAAACGGACGGAACCAGATATTAGTTGAACTTCTGATAAAGAGTTATCTGCCTTTTACCAGTTTTGATACCTTTGTCGTTGCACTTACTCCCGGTTCCCCCAAGAGATGACCAAACAAGCCGAAAGCGCGATATAGTCTCGCCATTCTGACCAGCTTCATACATGTTTGTAAATAAATTCCATTTTTTTGAAGTGGCAACAAACAACTGTTAGTTGAGGCGCCAAAGCAAAATTTTGCACGAATATCAAGATATATGACATAGTATTTATGTATTATATATAACTTTATTCAAATATAGGTATTCCTACTTTATGAGTTATTTTCGCAAATTTAATTTTGAAGTCGATATTTGGCTTTGTGTAGCGCAATGTTAGGCTTACAGTTTTGAACCTCACAGAAACAGGGTATACAGGGTCAGAAGATATGTGATGATATTGATTTGCCACGATGTTTTTAACACCCCAAAGGAAACGTCAGAGATTCTATAAAATATATAATGAAACGATCAGCGTGACGAGCTGAGTCGATTTAGCTATGTCCGTCTGACTGTATAAACGCGAACCAGGCATTCAATTTTTGAGTATTTTATAGTATATAGCTGCCTTACGAACTGAATGATCGGATTCAAGTGCTTGCATGGAAGACTTTTTCATTTCAGGAGATATTTTCACGAAATTCGGAATGGGTTATTATCTACGGTAATAATGGAGTCTCAAAAGGAATTGTTCTGATCGATTCAATATAGCGTGGCAAGTACATGCAAACTGAACGATTGTAATCGAGTGCTTGTAATTAATAACTTGCATTTGCGAAGTGTTTGAAGCTTCGGCGAAACCGAAGTTAAAGTTTGTTCTTGTTGTTTCTTTTTCATAATATTACTCACAAAATATTCTTCAGATTGAGGAAATGCACTTTCACGTATTCAACAGCAACTTTTTGAAATTCAAAATTTCACAAGAGTTCACAGTTTCACTTATTATATTTTCGCCAAGCAAAATATTTTACTCCGGAACCCGCCTAAGTAGTTTGGAATCGCTGGCTTTGACTTTGAGGCAATAGATTGTTTGTTGATTACTCGATTTATGACTTTGTCAACAACTTATGTTTACTTTCACACTTTATCGTTGAGCACTGAATTTTACCTGACTTGCATTCGCGCCGAATGTCCGCTTCGAACTGAAGTCACAAGTGCACGCGACTGGCCGCCGAGACCACGCTGCCTGCTGATATGGGCTGACTGTTGATTGTCGGCGCTATTGCCGCCGCTGTTGTTGCTGCTGCTGCGCGTTTTGGTGGTGGTGGTTCAAATGTTCTGCACAACCGCTTACTACTTGGAGCGCCAACTTGGCTTTCGTCGTGGGCCGTTGTGCTTGCTGGTTTGATGGCGCCGCTGCGATGTTCGTTGCAACAGTCGTTGGCGAACTTGTCTGCGACAACTTGTTCGTTTGCTGCACACGCGCTCTTCGACTTGCCACTTGCTGCGCCCTCCCTTACACTGACCAACTGGCGTAAAACTTGTTTATGCTTTGCTGTTGCTTTCTGGTTATTGTTATTGCTGTTATTGTCGCAACTGTTTGCAGTTATTTCCTTTCCGCTCGCACTCTCTCAGTGTCTAGCGCTCTCGCTTAGGCGCACACACAAATGTACCCACCTTATTCCTAGACGACCTTGATGTGGCGCAGAATCCTCCGCTTGCTTTGTTGGCTTTCTTCTCGCCGTATTGTTGTTATTGTTGCCGCTGTGGCGCGCTTTTCAAATGTTTCCTTCAGTTGTTTACAGCGGTTGCGGTGCGCAGTGTTGTTGTTCGATTGCGAATGTTTTGGTTTGTGGCGGCGACTTTTTCTCTTTTTGGTCGCTAGTTCTTCGCCCCCTTGGTGGCACACCGCTGCGCTCTGCGGCGCCTCGTTCGTTCACGTTTTTCTGGTTGACTTATCTATTTCCGGCTTCGAATGTGTGCCACTGTGTGTGTGTTGGCTCCGCTATTATCTGCACTTATGTACAAGCGTTTTTCTGTTGTTGCTCGTGTTATTGTTGCCGCTGCGCTAATAGCTGGTGGAGTGCTGTTGTTAGACGTTTTATTGATTGATGTATGGGAAGTTGTTTGTATTGTATCGATGTATCCAAATCGTTGTAGTGGCTCAGCCGTTTAGCTGCATATCTGTAAGTAATTAAAATGAAAACAAGATTAGCAAACTGCTGTGCCACTTAGCGTCCTGAACGACGGCAATTTACTAGGAATGTCGTCGCTAACACATGTGATCCTCCTTCGTTACGATAATTATTAATAAGTACTAAGACTAGTTAATAATCTATACTACTCAAAGACTATCGCAAATATCCGCTTGAAACTTGATTCCAACCGTTTTTGATATAAGCAATTGAGTGCTAATGTTTTGGTCAAAAATTTAATCGTCATCTGACGAGGTCCTATTGAAAAAGATGGCTCTGAATAAGGGCAGAGTAGGCGCCGTTTTGTCTTACAATGTCAATATAAATATTTTACGCACTCGAGTACATGTTTGATAAGATGTGACTCCCAGAATAAATCGATAAGTGTAATCGTTTTTAAGCCTTTAGGTGTGGGGTGTGGCCCCTTAATTTGAAAACATGTTATGGCGTTTCAGTTTTTGGACGAAACTATGGATCACAAGGAGCTCTTCTAACACTCTTTTAGAACGTCAAGATATTCCCGAGTTTTAAACTCAGCCTTCAACAATGGAAAGAATAACTTGATCTCGTATGAGAATTCGCAATCCACATATTTTGATTCTTATAAATCCAAGGGAACTTAAATTTCATAAGTTTTCATGAAAAGGAAAACAATTTGCGGAATTTTATTTTGATTATAACTCGTCAACTCATAGCAGTTACAAAACTAGATTGAGGTGGCGAATCGTAATATTAGTCTACAGTAGTTTTGTTGCTCTATATATAACATATGTAGGTTTCGGATATATTTCCACATTTTTCTTTTCAGTTCACAATACAACAGACATTACAGAACACATGAATCATAGCGATTAGTTGCTATACTCGCATTTAAAATGTCAAGAGAGAGACAAATGTCCAAAAGAAATGTTATATTTCAATAAAACACTTTTTATAAGATTTTCTAGTTTAATTTTCCAGTTGACCGTTTTTTAAGGATCATGTGAAGATCTCATCAACTTTAAAACATTTTTCCAGCATTGTTAGGAAGCCTTTCGATTCTGTTGGAATCGCACTCTTTTTTCCTCACTATACTTTCTTAATTATACGGAAATTTATACAAATGACCAGAGATTATTATTATTATTCCTAACTTGATCAAGTATTAAACCAATGAGTTCATTTCAAGAAAATAATGTGGCGTAGCCGTGTCACACTCCCATTCACTTTCACTGGTAGACTGTATCTATTTATTCCAAATGGAAACGAGCTTCTCATTGAGTAAAATAGGAGACTTTGGGAACTTTATTATAAGTGTAGATATCTTTTAGCGTGAATTTTATTAAAAGCTTAAAATCTTCCGCTTAATTTTTCGCATATTATCGGCAATGAACCTGAGTGTAGGAACACGTGTTGTTTGTATGCGTAAGGGAAGTACTCAGAATCCTTATTAGGATAGGAAAAATAAATTTTATTGCTATAAACTATGCAATAATGTTCGTACTCTTGGATAAATTCAAGAAAAAACTTCATTCGTCTCATACGGAATCAGTTGAATATATATCGTGCAAAGATGACATCCTTAAACACGAGAAATCATCGAGCAACAATGGCCTATTGTAGGACTTGAGTTGGTCTACTACTGCGTTATAGAAGCTTATAGGTCAACAGTTGGCAGTGTTCTCAAATTACTTTAGGAAAATCTTAGTTCGATTGAGAGTTCTTTTGACAAGTTTAAAAAAATCAACAAAGTAATTCATTATTAACAATTTGAGAAACCAGTTAAAATAACTATGTCATGATATTTAAAACAACTGGTAAGCAACCAAAACGAATAAATTCGAGAGATCTACAACGAATTGCACTAGATGGGGAATCTGTAGTTGGAAAATATGTTTAAAAGTGGGCGTGATCACACACTCTAATGTGTTCAATGCATATATCTCCTAACCAATTAAGCAGTGGTAACCAATTACTTTGGAAGCATAACTATTTTGCCCATATACGCACCCTGTGAAAATGGATGAAATCGGATTATAACTGCGCCTGCTCCAAACATAACTGGTTTGTTAAAAACTACTATAAGTGCTATAAATCAATAACTAAATGATCCAAATACATTAAATTTTTTTCCAGGATATATATGATACAAGATACATGGGGACGTGGTCAAAATTATACGATGGGCGTGAAATCGCTCATATTTAACTGAAATCAAAATTCGGTACATAACATTGTCTTTAAGCCCCATATTACATTGTGAAAATCGGTGAAATCAGTCTACAACCATGCCTACTTCCCATACAACACAATTTTAAATTCCATTTGATTCTTTCAGTATAAATATCAGGCATCAATGAACATATTCGGCTTAAAATTTAAACAAAGAGTGCCTATGAGGATTGTCATCCCAAACCTAAAAATTGTCAAAATCGGAACTTATCTATTCAAGCGCCCATAAGTCGAATATGGATACCCGACTGCCTTTCGCTAACTTTTTAACGTAAATATCGGACAGTATGTGACATATATTATTGTAAATCATAAAGAGAAGCTTTCTGATAATAGTATGCCTGTATGTCAATAATGGGTTGAATCAGGTCATTACTTCTCTTAGGCCCCCTATACCCAATATAAAGAATTTCGAACTTCCGGGTGACTTTATACCGCATATATCAGCCAGTGTGGGAGTTATCTTAACAAAATTGAAAGAGCATGGTTTCCAAATAACGATGCATCTTTGTGCTTGTGATAAATAAAATTGGAAAAAGTTGCGATTTTTTGAGGACCTTAGTCCAAACCCCTTAAATTATTAATCCTAAGAACGAAGTAGAAATGAAATAGATAAGAATTTAGAAAGATTGATAGCGCATTCATTCAGTGCAACAGCCAGCTTAAGAAGCAGCCAGTCTGTGCCTGTGCGTGTATTAGTGCGCGCCCATGTTGACGTTGATGCGTTGGGTAATTATGCCACTGGAAAAGTGCTCATTTTATTATAGCACATAGTAAGGCGTATGTAATTGCTAAAATACGCCAACGGCGAAACTTAAATATTATACACTAAACGCTACTGTTGCTACCGCCTGCCACCCCACCACATACACACAAGTGTGCACAATGCAGCTGACTGTCACCGCTGTTTGACAATTAAGTGCATAGGAAGAGTTGCAGCTGTTGCGGAAACCAATATGGCGGTTATTGTTGCAGCATTGCTATTATTTATCGTTATGAAGATTTTTGTTATTGTAAGTGCTTTTGTCTATGTGCGTAAAAGTGAATTTGCATACATATGTATGTATGTATGTATGTACGTAGGAGTGCACGTTTATAACGGTATGAGTGCACACATTTCAGTTGTCACATTGTGGCAAATAGTGTTTTAATCAACTACAACAAAAGCGACAGGAACACACGAGCATATAAATAAATCTTAATACATTTACAACAACAACAAGACCAGTGTGCGTGTGTAGTGGTTGGCAGGCATTGCCTCAACAATGGCAGAGAATGCTAGCTGAAATAATAACGGGAAACGTTGGCGGCAACAAAACAGCGCATTGAGTGTGTTGCTTGTTGCACATATGTGAGTGTGTGTGTGGCGAGCGTATTGATATATTTCAAACACATACATATCTATTATATGCGCATATGCATACATAAATATAACGGCATTTATATTTGCACACATGTATGTATGTATGTGCCCAATTTATACAACTACAACTTGAAATCAAAAATTGCAACAACAAAACTAAAAAAGGCATTACAAGCCAATTTGGAGCATTTGCGCCGGCGGCCAACGGTCGGTAACAACACACACACACACACACACTTACGAGCGCACTCAAACTCACTTATATGCATAGTCACACACACACACACAAGTGCACAGGAATACAAACTCATTTCAAAGCGAATAAAGAAATAATATGCGCGAAATTCGTCAGAAATCGCAACGCAATGAAATGAAACGAATGCCACAAACGAACAAAACAAATACACAGACAGCGTGCGAGTGTAGAACGGCGCACAAGGATCGCATAAGAGTGGCATCAATGGAAAAAGTTTTAGTTGCATGAGAATAATTGGCGCCACATGTAATCAACAATAAAGTCGGGAAAATGAAAAACTGTGCTGCTGCGCGGAGAAATAAGTTGCACCGCTTTGTTCATTCATTCATATTCAAAGCGCTGAAACGTTAAAATCTCTTACATATTCTTATGTATGGCAGCTATGCCTTTGCTATTTTTCACATTTCATTCGACCAAATTTGCATCCAAAGGCTTTTAGTCTTAAAATATTTTCCATTATATTAAAATAGATCAAATTTACTCAAAAAATCCATCAACGATTCACAATAAATTATAAACTATGCAAACCATCTTTTAGAAATTCCCGTCTCGCTTGCAATGAAATTGGTATCAATATTATTGATCATCCTCAAAAAAATCATATCATGGAATCATCACTGTAGTACAAATTTTATTAAATGAGAATTTCAAACGGATGGCCAACCTGCTCAGAAGCATGACAAAAAAGTACCCGGAAATTGTTAATAAAACGCAAAATATTGAATTATTCATCATTTTGTCACCTTCAAAGTAATCCCCACCAGCTGCAATACACTTATGCCAACAGGTTTTCCAGTCCTCGCAACGCTTTTGATAAGCACTTTTTGGGATGGTCTTCAGTTCTTGCAGCGAATTTTGTTTTATCTCTCCGATCGACCGAAAACGGGTTTTGTGGAGCGGAAATTTCAGTTTAAGGAACAAGAAAAAGTCACACGAAGTCAAATCTGGTGAATACAGTGGTGGATCGATTGCATTCATTGCGTTTTTGGCTTTAAATTCCACCACAATCGCTTTCTGTTTGAAAAACAAGTCGATCAAGAACGCGTTTCACACCCAAAATCATTCGAATTGACTCGCACGAGATATCGAGCACTCTTGTCAACTCTGTAACCCTGGCCGTAGGACTTCTTCACTTTATTAATATTTTTATCAGTTGAAGAGATTGAAGGTCGTCCAAAACGCGTCTTCCACGATCTCTAGACTGTTATTGAAGGCGTTCAACTACTTTTAGGCGTTTGTTTTTTCACCTCCTTTTTCCCGTAAGCCTTTTTTCAACATTTGCATCGATACCGCAAACGAAATTTGGTTAGAAAGACAAAACTGAGACAAATTCTTTGTTCAATATTTTTATTTATTGTAAAAATCGTTATGCACTACTAAGGTGAGTGGACTTAAGCAGCCGCTGTAAACAGACTGATCAACAAATCGCGCTCATATTTGGCATGGTAATTAAAGACAGTCCTACAAACTTAGCGAAATATATTTTTTTGAATTATCATTTACTCGGGGAATTTAATAACAATTTTCGAGCGCTTTTTTGTCATAATGTACTTTCTTCGAATAAAACCAAAGTTGTAGTGTGGTTTCCACTTAAAAATATCCACGTGACGATGATACCAATTTTAAAACAAGAAATACTTTTCCCTCAACAAACTCTTTTGTTCTCATTAATCACTCAGCTAAAAGTAAGATAAATTTGGTTGCCCAGGATTACGAATTAATTCATGAAAATATTGAATGTGCTCTTGTTTTTATGATTATTACAAATTTTATATTTAGAGCAGTTATCGGAAACTGGAAAACTTATTCTTCCAGTCATAATTAAGGCTCTGAGCGCCTTATTTGCGCATACTCTCAGGTTCCTTTCCGAAAATATGCGAAAAATTATGCGAAAGGTTTTAAGCTTGGAGATATCTACTACTATGAGCAAGAAATAATAAGACTTAATTAGTTGTTCATAATTTTTAAAATCTTAATTTATTTTTCAAAATCTCTATTGTTCCCTCAAAGTAATCCACCTTGGCCCCAATACATATATATGTGCCAACGCTTTTTTCACTGCTCAAAACAGTTGTTAACGTCAATTTACGGAATAGCCTTGAATGCTCGTAACAATTCACGTTTAATGGCCACAATTGACTCAAAACGATTTCCCCGAAGCGGTCGTTTGAATTTGCTGAATAGCCAGAAGCCGCACGGAGCTAAATCAGGCGAATACGTTGGTTGCGACACGATTTTAGTTGAAAATTTGGCGAAAACTCACTAGGAATCAAGACAGTATACGACGATTCATTATAGTGGTGTAAAAACCAAGAGTTGTTGGCCCATAATTCCGGCCTCTTTTTACGAACAGCTTCGCTCAAACGAAGCATAACACTCAAATAGTATTTCTCGTTTACTATATAATTTTGTTCATGATTTGAGAAATGTGCATTTCAACATTTATTTTAGAGCATAAAATCAGTACGTGGTTTGCTCATTTTACTAAATCTTTCAATTATTCCTTTTGGTTCCACAGCAATGCCCTAGTTTATGTTGAGGAGCGCTAAGCCGTTCAGTCTTTTCTGGAGCATCGTTGCTCTGAGCCAAAAGGATTGTTCAGCGCTAGCATTTGTAGCTGGCAAAGTGTAAAGTACGTGAAGAAGAGTATGAATCGTCAAATATAAATATGTATATCCTCTAAGTGTTGTTGCCAAAGCGCTAATTCTGCTTTGAGGTTCGATTTTTGCAGTTTTTGTTTCTTGGTAAAAGATTCCCAAAACGTCTAATTAATTGTGGTGACATCTGAAAATTTTCAAGAACTTTTGTCGGAAAACCGCATTTTTAAATCTTGCATGACCGTGTCAATGAGTAGAAATCCTCAAAGGTTTGAGATAGGTGACCCTGGCGACCACATGCTTTGGGTTTTTCACTTCAACATCTAATTTTTCAGCCATCTATGAAACATTTGAAAAAATTTCATAAAATTGATGGTCAGCATGTTTTCTTCGTGTGTTTAGTCTTGCAACCAATATTGTTATGACGCTTGATTGTTGATTGATTCGTTCTGCACTTTGTGGGTCACTAGAAACAATGTATAACTTTTAACTTTTGGAAGAGAGGGCTGGTGTAACAAAGCTCCCTTCCATGCATCTGCGCCTGCGGCAATACATGAAAGATAGAAATTTTATTAATGTTATAAATATTCCGGAAAATGCTGATAGTCTCATAGATTCATAGGTAACCAAAAAACACCAAAGTTTAGAAATTTTTTTTAAAAATATGAAACTTTCAAACTTAGCACTAGGAGCAGAATTGAGTATTAAATTAAACTATCACCGTAATAATCTGAGTATATTTTCGGATAATAAAGAAAATGACAGTGAGAAACAGAGGGAGCAGTTCAATGAAGATCTCAAAGTATTGGAAGAAAGGTATGATTTCAAGATTGATGGAATCAGTATGCGATGGCAGATTACTGCTGGTGCTTAAAAATATATTGCACACTCTTAAGTTATGAAAGATACGCAAATTAAGGAGTTTTACTGAAATAAAACAGATATTAGAGACCGAGTCTAACCGTGTACTTCCATGTATCCTTATTTTTCCAAGTAAAATTGACATTATAAATAACGGGTAATCTAAGTAGATGTACTTTTTTTCCATAGCCTTTTTTGACAGATCACGCGTAAGTCGTGTCAAGCTGTCAAGTTATTTTTGTTCCAATGGCGAAATTGAAGCTTGTCAACTCGGCCACAAATTTCAACAATCAATGAATTTACTGGGAGAACATTTCGGTGAGCAGATAACATCAAGTTTTCGGCCGTTCGATTGCCCACCAAGATTGTGTGATATCACACCGCTAGAAATTTTTCTCGGGCATAATAAGGTCTAAAGTCTATGCGGACAATCACGCTTCGATTCATACCTTGAAGCAAAACATCATGAAAGCAGTCGAAATGCTTGATTTCAATATTTGAAAAAGATAATCTTCGAAAAATGAAAGACAAAAATTGTTCTTTCGAATGATAATAAACATTCCCTATTAAATTTGAATTCAAATGCTTTTCACATTAGGTGAAAATTTAAACGAGAATAAAATTCTTATTAGGAGCACTTTTGCGAAATTGAGAAATAAAAGAGAAACTACTCTTCACGGGTAAAAAATGTTTTCATACAAGAACTTGAATTTAATCGTTCAGTTTGTATGACAACTATATGCTATGGTTGTACGATCTGAACGATTTCTGCTGAGATTGCACCGTTGCCTTGGACAATAACCCATACGAAATTTGGCGAACATAGTACTTATCCCAACATAGTTTTTCATACAAGCACTTGATTCTGATCGCTCACTTTGTATGATAGCTATGTAGGCTAAAATACTAAGATGTCTTAATTTCGTATATATGTAATATTATTTTATCACATTTCCTGTGTTTCCTTGAGGGTGCTACAAACCCTGTTCAGGGGACACAAACTTCATCTTGCATCGAACAAAACGGTTTCGAACATTCAAACTGCTGAGCAGCCGAACAGATGAACAATGATTGCATTCGCTTAAATGTGTCAAGCTTAACTTCAACTTTCCACACACATCCGTTGTCTAAGTAAGCTCTCTCATACACATCGATATGAAGAGCAAACGAGAGCTCACGCTTATGCAAGAGCTTGTGTGCCCGCAATTTATACTTATAAAATGAGCTCTGAGATGGTTTTAAATGCGAATGAAATTATGACCGTCGGCATTAATTTCTCCACACTGCTGTCGCAGCCGCCGCCGTCGCCATCAATAACAACAATAAATGCCACGTATATCAATTCTTTGTGCGCCACCCCTCGTGTCCTCTTGTGTTTCACTGCGCTGTCATACACGCAGTCTAAGATTTCTGTGTGTGTGTGCGTCTGCACTCATTTCTGCCGCAGGCGTTGCGCTGCTTCCTTTCGCCCTGCTTCGCTGCCACCTCGCCGGATTCCTTGCGAGTTTTTCAAGCACGACGCCTTTGCATATCTTCGGGCTTCGATGTCGTACGTCTGAATGCATTCCTTCAGTCGCCCGGCGCGACTACCACCGAACTGCTGCGATAGTCGCAAATTTGCATGTTGCATGTAGCAGGCTCGTATCTCTTGCGGGCTTAATGTCGGCGACAGCGACAGAGACGACTACGACGGCGTCAGCAAAGGCATCACCACCTCTCTACGGTCGCCCTGTTGCATTGACGCTCTCATTTCCCTCAAAGCGGTACTGCTGTCTCATGGAAAGCCCTTGTCCCAGCCGCTTCTTCCGCTACTCTCACACGGCGCCACACACACGCACCCTGCACGCGCTACCTCACAAAGACCCGCCCATTCCGGCGCCAACCCTACAGCCGATTGAGACGCTACACTAATTACAGCTGAATCGCCGCTGGCATATTTGTTTCGAAATATTGCTCGCGGTTAATTTATCACAAGTTTTTCTTTGAATCGCCGGCGGCTGAAAAATGTTGCCAATGCCTTTGTTATAGCTATTGCTTTTGCTGCCTGCCACAGTTGTGTGTTTCTGCTTCTATTTGTGTTGTTGCTATTTTGTCATTGCGCTGGTTATTTCTATCAATGGTGCTGCAGCTTTCTTGTTGTTATTATACATAGCTTGCGGTGTTGTCGTTTTATACAGCTGTGAAATTGTGATCATCTCTGCCGCGGCCCGCACCCCGTGCCGGCTACCTGGCCGCCCCTCCTCACTTATCACTAAGCGCCCGCTTATCTAAGTATACCTTCATATTAAAATTGTTAGCCGCTGGGCTTTAATTCTATTCTTTTTCGTCATCAACTGCATCCAGCGCCAACATCATTATTGCCGATTGTATTTCTGTATGAGCTGCAGCGCAAACGAACACCGACATTATTATCCAGACAAACGTCATCAGCGGAGCAATTATTTTCGAATCATACCCAACAAAGTGGCCTGCAGTTAGCAGTCGGCTCTAAAGCCAACGAGATATTCATTACCATCATACATATGTATATACCATATATAATATATGTATGTACATATGGACTTTTATGCAAATACAGCACGCACACATAAACGGATTATATCACTTATATAAGGTCAATCCATCGCCTTTCTCACCCCTTGCTTCAATGAAGTTTATTACTTTTTGTTATACTCTGGCAACATGTTGCACAAGTCAAAATAGTTTAGTTCACTTAACGGCTGTTTGTAACATTTAACTAATCGACATAGATATATTATAGATTAATGTATATCAAATTTATCAGGTTGAGGAGTTCCATTGAATACCGGATGTGCGTACCAGTGATGACTGGAGTAAAGTTGGGTAATTTTGATGAAACTCGGTACACATGCTCCACTGTCACAGATCATGCTAGAAAAGGTAGGTATGCACTACGCGATAAAATCGAAATTTTTGAATGCGTATTTTCGAAATATATTCTTTTGAGATTAAGTCCTTTAAAAATTCATAATGATTGGAGCAAAGTTTTAGCTGTCAGCAGGGCACTCTGCAATGTGTAATGTGTCCCAAACACAAGCTAATACTTTAAACGGGATTATCTGAAAACAATATTTTTTAAATTAAAGACTGAATTTAGAGAATTTAAAAAATCAAACTTTTCGGTAAAATAATCAGATATGTAGACCTGGAACCAAAAAAATGGATCAATACTTCTTCCAGCTCGGAAACATGCCTAGTAATATAAGGATTTTAATCCTTCTTTGATTTAGCTTTATAATGTACTCTCTAATGTCTAAGATGTTTTAACGAAATGAAGTGAAGATATACCGTTGATGCCTAAGAATGAAATCTGTGCATGAATAGCTTCAGCCCTATTTACCACAATTCATATACTATTGTGCCCAAAAAAGGTGACATTGTATTTATTTTGAAAATTCTTTATTTATTCTTCAAAATCAATTATATCCCCTTCAAAGTAATCCCCTCCCGATGCAATGCACTTATGCCAACGGATTTTCCAATCTTCGAAAGATTGGTTGTAGTCACTTTCCGGGATGGCCTTCAGTTTCGTCTTCGCTGCGGCTTGAATCTCCTCTATCGTATAAAAGCGGTGTCCTCGGAGCGGTCTTTTGAGCTTGGTGAACAGCCAGAAGTCGCACGGCGCCAGATCAGGTAAATACGGTGGTTGCGGAACGATATGGGTTGAGTTTTTGGCGAAATGATCACGAATTACGAGGGCAGTATGGGATGGTGCATTATCGTGGTGTGAAAACCAAGAATTGAGTGAGCTTCGTCGGTTGAGGTTGATGGTCGCCCTGGACGCTTTTCGTCTTCGACACGTTCACGGCCGGCTTGGAACTCACTATACCAGTTGCAAAAATTTTTTTAGACAAAGTCTCATCACCAAAGGCTTTCTGCACCATCCGCAACGTATCCGCAGCAGAAAATTGATTCCGTAAACAAAATTTAATGCAAATTCTTTGCTCAACAAATTTCGACATCGCGAAAAACGAAACACTCACTTTTAGCAGCTCACAAAACGACACGTATCTCAAACACTAATGAATATTTTGACACGAAATTTGCATTCGAAGCCCAAATAGCCGAGTTTAAGGGTTTTTGACATTTCAATACTTTATAGGTCATTACTAATATGTGTGAGGTTTCATTAAAATATGCGGACACATTTTCTTGTCCACAGTGAAGCTTAGCAATAAATCGGGCAGACCTGAATTTAGCCTCTATGCAAGGTGATTGTTTTCCATTATGCTTACATAGTCGTCTGGTTAAATTAAGGCGCATTAAAATATTATTTCATACTATGCCCGAAAATAATAGCCATGCATTTGATTGTTCCAAACAGCGAGAACATAAACCTTTCGATTAATCGCGTAGGCCTTTGGTTCGTACTCGATTCCGTATAACATCCAACAGTTTTTTTTTTAAACGTGCTTAGCCTCGGTAAAACCTAAACTTCAAGCGCATTTCTTCGAATAAAAAGTTGTCATGATATTATTTTAAAACTTCCTAGAAAGTGTTTGATTTATGTCTATTTTTGTGGCTTTAGACCCGATTCAAAGAGAGAATATGTATTTATGACTTACATCGTAATATTGCACCTGGATGGTATTCATAATAAGCAGTAAGATGTGAAAATATCGATACTAAAAAATGGAAATGGTATACATACACATTTATCATGTTAGCCTTAAATAATGGAAATTTTTTAAGGTCATTCGAGATAAATACCCAACAATCCAGCGAAATTGAAGTCCATACAACCAATATTAATAAATAACATTAAAAATACTTTCAGATATAAGCAACTGTCAGTGATAAACGAATAATTCCAAGTTATATCTCTCATGTAAGGAGATGTGTTCCAATTGCACCTAATCTCTTTCAATATACCGGGTTTTCAATAGCGATCATATGCTTTCTAAGTGTCGTTTAGGCCACAATTTCATTTTGGAAAGATATACGTAAGAACCAAGTTCACTTATTATTCAATTTAATTATCAAAATAATTGCTCTCCAATTGCAACTTTTCGTGCGCTTTTGTCATTTTATGATAATAATAATCGACCACCTCTGCTCGCTATTCCTCGAACTATTGAAAATTTCGAGCGTACATTCTCTTCTCATAATATCTAAGTGTTAATAAGAGTAAGAACCGCTTGAAGTAACGAAAACATTGATGCCGTTCAGGCAATTGTTGCTGAAGAGTGAATTTGTCGATTCCAAGATGTTCTCAAGAACACACCACAACCTAGCGGAGTTTGAGAAAGGATTTGAGCTTGCATCCGTATAAAATGATTCCCACTTAAGAACTGAAGCCACTGGACTGCTGATTTGCTCCAATGAAGCGTTGACATCGTTACTGTTAATGGAGTGCGGTTTAGATGGATGATAACCAACGTTTTATGGTCGCATTTGGAAGAAGTTTATCTCCACTAAATCTGGTTCCAACAAGACGGGGCTTTCCACACAGCACGTAACAATTAAATCATTGCGATAAAAGTTTAGAGATTCGAATATTTGAAGGAAATGTGACATTGAATGGCGCGCAAGAATTTGCGATAATTAGACTACTTCTTGTAGCTATATTTGAAGTCATTGGTCTTTAGAAATAAATCAGTTTCTCTTCCAGCTTTAGAAGTTAGTATTGAATGTGCTATTCATGCCATACAACTTACGGTATTTAGTGGAAAAAATACTCGAAATTGTGTTCATCGAATTGGTTCCTGCAAAAGAAGTTGCGGACTCCATTTGAATGATTTTATATACAGAACTTAATTGTATCGATTGTAATTTACATTAAATAAAAAACATTTGAATTTCTCTTATTGGAAAACCCTGAATTATCTCAAGTATTGTGTATCTGGATTTGCCACACATCGATTTTTAATTAGTAAGAGCAAAACAAATTTAAAACTGTTTGCAGAGAATTACATCGAAATTCCTTAAACCGAAAATTATTGGAAACCGGTGAAGTAATTTGTGATACATTATAACACCACTCAACAAATCTGAAGGAAAATTTGCGGCTGATGTGCTTAAAGGTCTGTGAAGTATTTGAGTGTTCTGATTGAGATTTTATGTTCTAATATTTTTATACCCTGAACAGGGTATATTAAGTTTGTCACGAAGTTTGTAACACCCAGAAGGAATCGTCGGAGACCCTATAAACTATATATATAAATGATCAGTATGTCGAGCTGAGTCGATTTAGCCATGTCCGTCTGTCTGTATATATACGAACTAGTCCCTCAGTTTTTAAGATATCGTTTTGCAAACGTCATTTTCTCTTCAAGAAGCTGCTCATTTGTCGGAACGGCCGATATCGGACCACTATAACATATAGCTGCCATACAAACTGAACGATCGGAATCAAATGCTTGTATGGAAAACTTTCACATTTGACAAGATATATTCACGAAATTTGGTATATATTATTTTCTAAGGCAACAATGTAATCTCCGAAGAAATTGTTCAGATCGGTTAACTATAGCATATAGCTTCCATACAAACTGAACACATAGTTACTAACTGAAATGCACCTGTGAAGGTTGCACCGAAGCTAACGGTTTTTCTTGTTTTCGATATTATCAACCCAAAATTAATCATAAACTACCTCTAACATCGCAGTGGCAAAATGACTGTAAACTAGTGTAAATAGGATGATGCAATATAAGCCATACACTCAATATTTGCCTAAGAAAAACAGGCTCGACCAACGCTAAAGGTAATTAAATTTAACATTTTAATCCCTTTCTTTAAGCTGTATAACAGTTAAGAAAGAATTACATATACATATGTATTTGTTACAAATACGATTGCAAGCAATTTGAAGCACTCTCCATAATCGCCTTTTAATTGAAAGAAGCTTTCAAAATTTCCCATATCATTAAGTCATTAAATCATATTCAATTTTTGATTTACTACACGCCCCCAATATTAGGGCTCAAGGAATGTATAGAAATGGCTATAAAAGGCCTCAGCTCTGTTCGACGATGTGCAGTCACTTATACAATCGTCAGGATTTATTAGTCTCCATGATGGCTATCAATAAATTGGCCAACTTTCACACTTTGAAGCCCATTCTCACCTTTTTGGGCTTGTGGCAAGGAGGAGATAGTTCATGGTTTAAGCAACATTATCGATATTACCAGTTATTCATGCACACTACGATAACATTCACCTTTGCATCCCTCATGATCTTAGAAGTCATTTACAGTGAAAGTTTGGACTACGCCATAGATGTGCTAAAATACCTGCTCGTTGAAATGGCCATTATTAGCAAAGTACTAAATGCCTGGTACTATGCACAACAGACAGCCGAATTAGTGAATGAATTGGAGAACAGTGCAATGTTCGAATTACGCACGAGCGCCGAAGAGCAGATGTGGCAAAAATCACAAAAAAATTTCCGCAAACTGACAATGATCTATATGGGTACGGGATTGAACTCGGCATTCTGTGCTTTACTTGCGGCGGCATTAATGGGCGCCAAAGAACTGCCTTATGCCTTGTGGTTGCCTTATGATTGGCGCGATACTTATTTTTGGGGCATTTACTGTTATGAGTGCATTGCGATGCCCTTCACTTGTTTGTGCAACATTACGATCGACTTATTTCAAGCTTATTTGCTATTGCATTTAACACTTTGTTTCCGGGTAATCAGCATGCGCTTAGAGCGGTTGGAAAATGCCGGTACGGAAGACGCGATCACCACAGAATTGCTTAATAACATTAAAATGCATCAGCGTGTGAAAGAGTGAGTCAATGAATACACTGACTATGAAAGCACATGATTTCCCTTATTTTCATTTCAGATTGGCTTTAAAGTGTGAGCAGGTCATATCACTAGCCTTGTTATCACAGATAATGCTCACTTTCCTAATCCTTTGTTTCATAATCTACAATATGCAAAATGTAAAACCCAAAAATGATATCGTCAAAGCAATGCATTTTTTCCAATAAAAATTTGTATTCCCAGGCACACTTCAGCGAAAATCCCGCTCACTTTTTAGCCATGTTGCAATACGCACTAATTATATCTATGGAAATGTTTCTACCCTGCTACTATGGCAATGAACTGACTGTGGAATCTGAGAAACTGGGCATTCACCTCTACAGCTGCGATTGGACTGCTATGTCTGTGGTCAACCGACGTCTAATTTACGTGTATATGGAGTCTCTGAAGAAGCCAGTGGTATTATATGCTGGCAGATTTTTCGAAATCGGCATACCAATCTTTTCGAAGGAAAGTTTTTCAATACCTTCAAAATTTAGTTAGAGTGTTGATTTTTAACATTTGTACCCTTTCAGGCCATGAATAATGCCTACAGTGTATTGGCCCTTTTGCTGAATGTCAACGATGACGAACAACATTAGTGAGTTCAAATGGAGTTTTAAAAGTACAACAATTTAAGCCAATTAACATGTTATTCATAATTTAATAAGTAATTGAGGACGGCGTTAAATTTTTTCTATTTATCATGAAGGGAAAAGCTAAGTTCGAGTGTAACCGAATATTTCTATAGTCTGTAAGGATGAAAGCCGGGAAATACGTTCAGGTGTTGGAAAACTTTCTCTTAAAAACTGTTGCGGAAAAGCTCATAAAGTATTCGACAGATGCCTGAAAGACTCATGGACTTACTAGCTTCATTATCACATTTTGCGTCGTATTCGAAATATTTATATTTCAATTATTTTCAAGAAATCATGTCCAATTAATTTCATTAAAATATTAATATAGTTAAGTATCACAGATATCGTTCAATATAAGCGGTTTAAAGTGAGCTAGCAAATCGAAAACCACTACATGAGTATATTGGGGCTAGGAAAAATTCTGGATTGTTTACGTCAACTTTTGGCATCGCTCTTGTATACTGGATATATATCCAGGATTTCTAAATACAACTCACATACTGACATATAGTATGTAGTATATATTTAGTAGTCGGGGTTATTCGTTGACCAGTTTGATTTGCTTGACCCATTGATCCATTTTTGATTTATGTTATAAGAAGAATATTCGCTATGAATTTTAATATTACATATCAGAAATGTACCCATATTTTCGACTGAACCCATATTTGTTGTATCTGCGGACTTGAAAACTGACTGTCCGATTTCAACTATTTGTGTGATTTCATACCTCAAAGGCGCTAAGCAACATGGGGCTACAGTGCATAATAAACGGTTGTTTATATCACTTAAAAATGATCAAGATAGATATGGAAGTATATTATAAAGAGGGGTGATCTAGTTCAAGGTTCCCTTCTTGACAAAAAAAAAACAAACACAGAAACTTCAGACTAACTGACTAATCGACCTCCACAAAAAGTGAGATTATCTGCTCACCGAATAGTGCTCTCAATAAAGTCATTGATTATTGCGTTGTGTGGGAATTAGAGCCGTATTTTTGAAACCAAATGGAGCCGAGATCACAAGTTTCAATTTCAGGCATCAAATAGTCGGTTATCAAGGCGCAATAACGGTCCCCAGTCAGCATGACAGGCATCAGTTTTTGAAGAAATGTAAACCGATGTTTCCACCGACCCACAAACTACGCCGAACCGTTGTTTCTGGTTGCTCTGGATGAAATAGCAGCTCTTTAATCTCTTCAGGCTGCTCTTTGTCCCAAATGCGGCAATATTGGTTGCTTACATTCCTATTGAGCCAGAAATGGCTCGAAAACGTCCGAGAAAGTTGTTCCATACGTTAGCTCAACAGTCTACATGTGCATTGTGAGCTACGGCTGCTATATTCATTCTTTGCAGAATGTGAATTTTCGTAATAAAGTTTGTAAACGTTGTTCAGGCGTAAGTCTTTCCATGATAAAATGCCAAACCATACTTGAAAAAATAACGTGACGGCTTGACACGACTCACGCGTGATAAGTTAAAAAAGGGCTATTGAAAAAACTTGGATTACCTGTGCCTGCATAATATATAAGGCCTGCGGTTTCACTCCCTCAATTAATAACGCCTGAGATGAAGATTGGGATCTAAACTAATATTATGATTCCTTCGAATACAGTTTACGAGTTTATTATTTTAGAGTTTATAGAGCCATACGAACTTTGGCGTCTCTCACCACTTGTAGTATCAATAGGATTGAGGTTTAGTAAATCTATTACTGCTAAACTAAACTACTTTTGCCTATATTCAAAGGCCTCTTTAAATACATTCATACATAAGAATTCGCAGCACACCTATAGTATACCAACAATAAATTTTACGGAATAAAAATTTTCTTTTATTCAATTCTTTCCAATCGAACAGCAAACGACAAATATTTCATTTTTTAACACAAATGCCAAAAGTGATTTTAGTAAGAGACTAAAAATACAGTCATACTTGCTCATATCGAATCACAACAAACATACATACATACATATATGCACATCTACACCTGTAGGTTCGTGCACAAATTCATCCTTTTGTAAATATTATTTTTTATTTAAAACTGCATCTGTTGTAGTTCAGAATATCGAAGCTTCGTATTTTTTCGTTCGATTACAAATTTACTTAGCTGATTAAGAAAAATCATAAGAGAAGTGATAGTTTTGAACAGATTGAATTACAATGTTCGGCACAGTAAATGGAAATAGTCATGAGGTCATTGCTGTTGCAGCAATAGAAAATAGTACCAAAATTTTTTGTAGAATCCAACCGAGTTGACAGTACCATTGTCCGCATAAAAGCCCTTTCATTGGTCATTGAAGTCGTTTAAAAAATAATCTCTATTTATTAAATAGTAGGTTTAGATGCTCCGGTGACCAGCCAAGCACGTGACTCGGGAATTGGGGTAGGTAAGCGCATATAGTATATACCGAGGGTACACAAATTTCTGTCCACTTTGGCCAACATGAAAGCCAATTTCCCACACTGGAGCAAATCCAATGCTTTTGCATCTCTACTGTCTTTTCGGTTGCGAGCTGTCATAGCCAGGTATATCCTCGTTTCTTTGGACTCTAACCCGGCGAGACCAGAGCAAATTTTTATGAGAAGGAAGTATCAAGCCTGAATACCATGTAAGTATAGAACTTCAATTCAAAATAAATCTCCTACCATCTTGTACCGATCTTCAGGAACCACCGTAAAGTATTCATCTCTCTGTTGGTATCTGAACTCGTATATATATTTGTCGCCAAACCCGTTTATTATGTTTTAGGCATTTTGGTTGCGTTTGTTTGGTCCTCTTCTAGCGGTGCGTTTAATTTTAGAGTTCTCTTTTCGCTGCTGTTCTCGGGCTCTTTGGCTTTCCAAGACTTTTGCGAGTGTTTCCCAGACCGCATTGCACTTATCTCAGTTCAACAATTTGGTATACGAAGTATGCCGATTGGACCTTTTAGATATCGACTTTCTTGCTCGCATTGCATAGAATAATTTGTCGCAGTGTCCAACGATCGTTTCGATTGGAAGAAAACTTTAAATCATGACAAGGAAGACCACATAGCGCGGAAGATTTGAACTTAACCCGAATACTCACAGGACATTATAAAGTATATAAATTAGGCTATTATAAAGTATATTTCAAACGATGCAAACACGAGAGACCACTTGTTTACTTAATCCTAACCAGCCAATCACCGACTCAGTTCGAGCACTTTCTTTTAGGGTTTGCGCGGTACGTCCATTAGAGACTTCTTTATTTCTTACGGCAAAAGATATAACAAGTTTAAGCTAACGATTACCAAGACAGCATCTTTATCTCAACCGGTTTGAAGCTCTGCATATTTTTGAAGCTTTATCACATGTGTCGGCCAAGTGTTCTCCAAAGGACATTCTTGCGTCAGAAACATATATTCGCGCCAATTATAGATTCCAAGTGTACGAGGTATCGCGAATCGTAACTGACAGTTTTTCGATTGCAGAGGCGTGGTGCATCATGAGTTCTTGCCACATGGAAGAACGGTCAATAAGGAATATTACCTGCAAGTTATGCGCAATTTGAGCGAAGCAATCCGCCAGAAACGCCCGGATTTGTGGAAGAACAAAAATTGGCTTTTTCACCACGATAACGCCCCTGCTCACACACATCGTTGCTTGTGCGCTACTTTTTGGCCAAAAACAACACACTAATGATGCCGCAGCCACCGTATTCCCCAAAAGGAAGGACGACGTTACGCTTCTCTTGACGAGATAAAGACGGCATCGAAGGAGGAGCTGAAGAAGATAAAAAAGAATAATTTTTTGAAGTGCTTCGAAGATTGGAAAAACCGTTGGCACAAGTGTATAATATCTCATGGGGATTACTTTGAAGAGGACTAAATAGATATTCATGACTAAATAAATAATTTTTGAAAAAAACACAAAATTCGCGATACATTTGAACACACCTCGTAGACAGGTTCTTCCTTCCCGGCGGGTATTGTGTCGAATACTTTTAGAGCTGGAGTGTTTTCGTCCATTCGGACGACATGACCTAGCCAGCGCAGCCGTTGTCTCTTAATTCGTTGAAATAAGTATGTCAATGTCGTCGTATATCTCATACAGCTAATCGTTCCATCGAATATGGCGACCTTTCCCTCGATGGTCCATGCCTCTGCACCATATAGCAGGACGAGGATAATAAGTGACTTGTAAAGTTTATCTTTGTTTGTCGGGAGAGGACTTCATTTTTAATTGCCTAGTCAGTAAAAAGTAGCACCTGTTGGCAAGAGTTGTTCCGCGTTGGATTTCGACGCCGGTTCCCAGATAAACGAAATTATCAAAAACCATATACCAAATATTAAAGGACTGGTTGTGTATTTATATTAACACCATTTATGTTGAATCTTGCAGCTTCATGGGTCTTCTTGCCAGTAATAAATATGGCTTCAGTTTTGCTCTACGCCGGGTGAGTCCATTAGTTTCAGCCTGCATTCATGTACCTATATGTTTTGTAATGTCATTTGTCTTGACATCTCAGCCACTATTGTTCTCTTCATACGTATGTATGTATGGCAGTTATGGCGCGCTGATATGTTCTTAATTATTGCGGTTGTTTTGGCTTTATCAGCCACATTTCAACGCTCCAATCAACTCTTCTGCCATTTAACTTGCACTAACACGCGCTCACACACATGTGCGCACAGAGACAGCTTTAGCTTTAACACACACATGCATGCACGTGCGCATATATGCAAATGAGCACAAATGCTTATATTTTGTCATTGTTACTTCTGACTGTTGCCATTGTTCTTGTTATTGTATTATTATAGCTGTCGGTGCTATCGCCGTTGATGCGTCCGCCCCGCGGCTGGGATATTTTAATTGCGCACAAACCAACGTCTGCACATAATTCATATATATAACACATACATATGTACGTATATAAATCTGTATATACATGTATATATGTATATATATATATATACGTTTACATATGCATATATAGTACATTTAACGCCTGCAGTGTCGATTCTGCCAGCTCACTAATACATTTGCCGCCCTCTTTTACACGCGACTACACAGCTAAAAGTATTCACGTGCACGCGTGTGTGTGCGTGTGTGTATGTGCACTTACTATAACTTCGCAATTGTTATTACGCTCTGACATTGCTCGCAAATTTTGACATTTTGATTTTACGAATTACAGGCTTTTTGGTCGACTTTTCACCCGCGGCGTCGATCCGTTCGACTACACCGTCACAGCGCCATTCGGCGGTCGAGGTCCGGCATGCAGTGGGTCAGATTGTGCGCACACATAATCATATGAACTTTGGTATGCAATTCGCCTTTAGTCCTTACAATATTGACATGATGACGTTGGCATACACACATACACCCGTACCAACTGTCGCCTGTATGTGCATATGCGGAAAAACGGAACTTGCTAAACATTGTTATTGGAATTTTTAGGCGTTCGTTCGGCTGTAGGGCCTCTTTTGATGTAATCAGAATTAAAAATATTCCTTTTTTAATTGCAGCGCAAAAGTAATAGCGAAAGCCACCGCGCAACCGTCGGGCATATTTTAAAATTTTTGCTGTTGACGTTGGCGCAAATAATTTTTAGAGAATGCACCCAGAGCAATGAAAGCGTGTTTTCATAAAGTTATGAAAATCGAAAACTGTATTCACTTGCGAGAGTATACACGATTCGTTGTACCTGTGACGCATACCTAAGTATATTACATATATACAGACCTATACTTATAAATATATTTACCACACAATAGAGCCAAATAGCATGTAAATAATTAATACATAAGTATATGCGTGAGTACCAAGCGAAAAATTGAAAATAAATAAGATATTTCTCTTCCCATTTTGAACATTATTAAATAGTAAAGCGTGCTTTCTCAGACATGTGGTTTTCATTAGGACAATGCATTTTTTGGAGTTGGTCTTTTTGGAAGCTGTTTCCTGATTTAAACTTATTTTGGTTTGCCTTTTTACAATAAATAAATTTATTAACCGCAGAAGCACTTTGTCTCGCGTCGTGAGCCAAGCTCGTGCGAATTTTTGTTGGACTACTACATAGATTGCCTTCTTTATTTCGGGATTTGGCAAGCCTAGTGTTAAAATCCGGCAACTCTTAACTTCATAGTAAAGTTTGGCATTTTTAATGTTGTACACACTCAGAATGTTTTCATATATCAGCGCTTTTTGTGTTGTTTACAGTAACTTAAAATATTCATACGCGCTATTATTCTTTACCACTTTGTGTGTGAATGAACTCAGCAACAGTACCTCGATGAACTTAATACAACTTTTGGCGATGAAGCTTTAAGGATCAGTGCTTGTCGATGGGATGGTTAATTCGATCGAGGTCGCAGATCACTTCAAGATGAATTTCTTTAAGGCCGTCCAACATCAGTTATTGTTCCGGAAACTATTGATGCTCTGCGCAAACTATTTATAGATAGTCGTTTGACCTATCTTGAGATTAAAACAACTATGTATAGGCATTAATGGGACTAGGATACATTCAATATTGAATGAACATTTGATTGTAGAAAATATGTTCCACTTTACCATTGGAAGGTTTCAAAAAAGGCCCTAAAATACTAATACCGCTCGACGTTCGGAGTGCACACCTCACACTTTAAACGCATTTTTCTCAAACACACACTTTTTTAAACTGGCGGACATGATTCCGGTCGAACTGCTCAGCCGATTTGCTTAATTTTTTTTAAATGTTCATAAAACGCCTGGCTTTCGTCCCTATATTCTTTATAATTTATTGACAATGTTATAATAAAATTTATGTAAAAAAAACATGGGGAAAGATTAAAAAACAAAAAACGTTAATTACTTTTTTATTAAAATTTTTTCATGATTCTAGTAAGGACGATAACCATTCACGTACTTCTTAAGAATAAATTGGGTTTTTTTGTTTCAGATGATCCGAACATGAGAAATCGTGTCCGCCAGTGAAAAAAGGCATCTCATTCTCCCAGCCATTTCTCCGCCAGAGGTCATCAAAAAATTCTGAAAAAAATTTGTTTTTACACTCGATATACCTAATGATTTGTGGAAAAAATTCAATTGTGGAATAAAAATTTCTATGAAAAAAATTTTAAAAACACAGGCCAGATTACTCTACTGACCCCTTAACAAATAAAGGGTGATTTTTTAAGAGCTTGATAACTTTTTTTTAAAAAAAAACGCATAAAATTTGCAAAATCTCATCGGTTCTTTATTTGAAACGTTAGATTGGTTCATGACATTTACTTTTTGAAGATAATTTCATTTAAATGTTGACCGCGGCTGCGTCTTAGGTGGTCCATTCGGAAAGTCCAATTTTGGGCAACTTTTTCGAGCATTTCGGCCGGAATAGCCCGAATTTCTTCGGAAATGTTGTCTTCCAAAGCTGGAATAGTTGCTGGCTTATTTCTGTAGACTTTAGACTTGACGTAGCCCCACAAAAAATAGTCTAAAGGCGTTAAATCGCATGATCTTGGTGGCCAACTTACGGGTCCATTTCTTGAGATGAATTGTTGTCCGAAGTTTTCCCTCAAAATGGCCATAGAATCGCGAGCTGTGTGGCATGTAGCGCCATCTTGTTGAAACCACATGTCAACCAAGTTCAGTTCTTCCACTTTTGGCAACAAAAAGTTTGTTAGCATCGAACGATAGCGATCGCCATTCACCGTAACGTTGCGTCCAACAGCATCTTTGAAAAAATACGGTCCAATGATTCCACCAGCGTACAAACCACACCAAACAGTGCATTTTTCGGGATGCATGGGCAGTTCTTGAACGGCTTCTGGTTGCTCTTCACCCCAAATGCGGCAATTTTGCTTATTTACGTAGCCATTCAACCAGAAATGAGCCTCATCGCTCATCGGACGTAAAGCGCGAAACACATTTCGAACCGAACACTGATTTTGGTAATAAAATTCAATGATTTGCAAGCGTTGCTCGTTAGCAAGTCTATTCATGATGAAATGTCAAAGCATACTGAGCATCTTTCTCTTTGACACCATGTCTGAAATCCCACGTGATCTGTCAAATACTAATGCATGAAAATCCTAACCTCAAAAAAATCACCCTTTACTATAGTGATGCTTCGTGACATGTCTACGACATCGTGACAGATGATGACACGTGGACTTATTCGTGTGCGTCCGCAAGTAAAGAGCAGTCGACTGCATGGGTGTTTCAAGATGAGCCGAACCCAACAAAAGTTGTTCGCGCACGAAGCAGTTTTTGGTGAAACTGAATATGTCGCAACCATACCACTAGAACAACGCAGAAAGGTAAAGTCTGACTAGTACATTTGTTTGCCAGTTGTCTTTCAAGAAATTAGGAAAAGCAACCGTCGGAGACGGATCACCTTTCACCACTAAAATGCGAGATCGACAGAGAAAATTGCTTATTTGAGCACTTAAAACATGGGTGTGATGAGTAATCCACTGTAGAGTCCTGACTTAGCACCGAGTGACTGGGCTTTAAATAGGCGGTTGAAGCGTTCAGAACACGTATTTTGAAGATAACTCAATCAGAGAGGCAAAAACGCTCCGACAATTGATTCAAACGCATGTAAAAGTTTATACATATAGTATACAAAATTTTGAAAAAAACAAAAAGCGAGTTTGTATGAAGCAACTGCTGGAAGTAACTCTTAAAAATGGTTTGAAATTTATTCGAGTCTGCCCTGATATTTTTAAAATATAATGTCATGACAATATATGTATATAAAATAACGTTAACGTTTGGCACAAATAGGCTAAGAAACTAAAACGGCAGAAAATTCCTTTTATGAAACAAAATGTTTTCATTAATTTTGTAGAGATGAATTTGAATTCTGTGAATTTCTGTGCTATTGGAAATCCCGTATTAGGTATAGAAAAATAATAAATACTGCATTGCTATGTTTTTTGATGTCCGCCAAGCATTTGACAAAGTCTGGCATCTTGGCCAATTATTGAAATTAAGGGAAAAACTACCAATGCATTATTATTTGCTGTTAAGGCCTTACTTGCACAATCGGAAGTTCTTCGTTAGGTGAGACCTGTTTTTTTCGGCGTACCCCATGGCAGTATGCTCGCCCTTTTTATACAACAGACCTTCCGGTGATCAACTCTGGCTCCACAATGACGGTAATCTATGCTGATGATAGTAGAGAGCATAAGTGGCTACCTTACTACTTCTTCCAGAAAACTGTAGATGCAATTGAATGCTCTAGAACCGTGGCACACCAAATAGAACATTGGCATCAACAGCGGAAGTCCGCACAAATAGTATATACCCACAAGCAGAAAAGTTGCCCTCAAATGGCTTTTTATGGTCAGTTGTTACTAACAAACAAATGCGGAAAATATTTGGGAATTACACTTGATAAGAGGCGCACTTGGAAAGATACGTAAAAATAAAAAGAACTCAGCTCAGATTAAAGTTGGGGTAGCTATGCTGGCTCCTTAGGTCAAGATACTGCTTCAGTCTGAAGAATAAGTTGCTAATTTATAAGGTATTACTTAGGCCCACCTGAACGTATGGCATTCATATCTAAGGCAGAACATAAAATTCAAATTAAAAAGTGATTCGTTGTTTTCAAAATTAAATTCTGTGTACCCTGGTGGGAGCTCCTTTCTATGTGAGAAACGATATCATCCAAAAGGATCTAAAGTTGTTCACTGTAAAAGAAACAATCGAAGAATTTAGCAGACAATATCTCTTCTGTTTAGAGAATCATGAAAATATATTTGCGATTCAACTGCTGGACAATATAGTACAACATAGAAGATTGAAAAGACAGAAAAGATTGTTTGAAATTCACGTAATAAACAAAAGTAGTAGAGGAATACTGTCTTTATATTTCATATCCTGGTTTAAGTTTTTAACTTCAATAAAAAATATTTTTAAAAAAATTCCTTTTTTAATTCTTCAGCGTAACTAGTGACTTGAGCCATTGACAATGGTAGAACTGTTCTAGAATTGTACTGTTTGGCTGGCTAAAAATTGTTAAGTTCCTGTTGGAAAGTGTCTAAAAGCTCTCCTTACAAATCTTGCATTAATTACCAAGCAATTCATATTAGATATGAATGACGAGTTTACATGGTTATATTGCACTCGACTATGCCATAAGTGTGTTTTCACCACTATGGTGCAACAAAACTAAACTGCAATATTTACCTTTTCACAAAAAGCTCGCATACAAAAAAAATGAGAAAAAGTGTACATAACTGTGAGGTGCAGAAACAGTTAGGTATGTGTATGTATGCAACAATGTGTGTTTATAGTTTTTTATATTTTGTGTGAGCCTTCGCCTTTTGCTACATTTTGGTCATTTAAATGCCACACAATCTGTCCGCCGGCTACTTTGCATATCAACTTTAAATATTTACACGCCTTGAAAATTTTTAAACAACAAAAACAAGCTTATCAATAGTGTATGGCAACAATTGAAAAACAAAACTCGAAATTGGTTAAGTTCGGCTGCGTCGAAACTGCAATGCCCTTTACAAATACAAAATATTCCTTACAAAAACTTAAACTTCTGTTGGTCAATATGAATGGCAGCTATATGCTATAGTGATCAGATCTGAACAATCTCTTCGGAATTTGCACCACTGTATTGGACAATAACCCGTGTCAAATTTGATGAAGATATCTTGCCAAAAAGATTTCTTACATGGACTTGAGTTCGATCAGTCGGTTTGTATGGCAGCTACATATGTATATTTTATAGTATGTAACAAAAGATCAAGATTGTTGAGAAAATAATGTGTGCGAATTTTCAGATCGATATCTCAAGAACTAAGGGACTAGTTCGCATATATACAGACGGTCATGCCTAAATCGACGCAGCTCTTCAGAGTAATAATTTATGTACATACGTACTATATATGTACATATACTTTGTAGGATCTCTTACCTTTTCTTTTGGGTATTACAAACATGGTGTCAAACTTAATCCACACTGTGTGGGGTATAAACCTACAAAAACATTTAAAGTCGTAGAGCAAAAACAAAAACTTTTAACTAACCACACAACCATGAAATAATTACAAACATTTTTCCTGTTTCTTTCTGTACACCGTCATACATACATATATACATACAAACACGCAAGTTCGCTCCGTTGGCGAGTCATTTCTGGTTCTCACTCATTCGCCAAACCACTCACTCACTGAGTCACTCGTGTGTTAGGTGGCTTGATCAGTGTTTAATATTTGTCGCATTTAGGTAAATATATATGTATATATAATATATATAAATATGTTAATATGTGTGAAGTGAATGTGTGTGTGTGTGCATGCTCGCCCATATTTTACAACAACAATTTGAGTGTGCATTTTGTATGGAAATGCAGGAATGCAGCCTCGGGCCGAATTGATAATCATATTTTGTTCAAGTCACGAAGGTTTACACAGTTTTGCGTTGCTTTGACGTTTTCATGCACTGCAGCACTGTTTATGTTATTGTTGCTGTTACTGCAGTTTTGTCATACACCTCTACTTTACCGTTGCCGCTGCCGCTGCCGCTGTAGCAGCCGATACGTATGCAACGCATTCGGGGCCATAACCCGCTCGGACAAGCTTCACTTTGGCCGCTCTGCAGTGCTGCTTTTTTATTGCTGCTGCTGCTGCCGTTATTGCTATTGTTGCAATTTGTTTGGGGTCAGAAATATTTAAACACATCTCAAAAACCTGTCAATGCGTGACATTTCACATTTACCTCATAAACTAAGTGCAACGTTGCCCCTTGCCTTGTTTGCTTTTGTTTTGCATTCACCGCTCCTGCTGCTGGCACTTACACACACACTCACAGGCATAAGTGTGAGCATGCATGTGTGTGTGTGTGCGTCATAATGCGGTTTCACTCGCATTTGTATGTGTGAATTAATTTTTAATGTATGAAAGCGCCCGAAGCTTAATTTTTCGAAAACTGACAGTTTGATACTTTCCGTTGTTGGGCACGTTGCATTGTTGCCTCCGCACACCCCACCACGCTAAAGTTTCCTGTATTGCTCCCCATACGTTTGTTTGGTTGGCTTTCCTTTCGTTTTACGCTGCACTCGTCGCAACCCCTCCGACCGCATTGGTGAAATGCGAAAAGGATGAGAATTAAAAATATATAGAATATTGCCGGCGGCCATTAGGACCAGTTCCTCACCGTCAACAATGGCAGTTAGTCTTTAGCGTTATTCACAATTATTGTTGTTGCCTTCGTGGATTGCTTGCTTTCGACGCTGTAATGTGATTTCTTGAAAAGGACCTCTGTGCAAAACAGATTCTTGTGTTTGTCTGTGTGTGTGTGTGTGTGTGTAAGTATGACAACATTAACAACACCAGCAATACTAAATAACGCCACAGTGCAAAATCAGGAAAAAACATAAATTGAGTCAACCGAAATGACTAGGGGCCAGAATTCTGCTTGAGCATATAATTTTTCAGTTGAATCGGTGTATCGTCGTGTTAGCATATTATCTTACATACATACATACATACATACATATGTATATATCACATTCCCGATGTCACTGTGGCGATTGGTTGTCAAATCGCGCAGACATCTCTGCGATTGCGTGCAAACCGCAATCGTTATAATCATCACCGTTTTGGTTATTTCTCCGCTACCCCCTCCAGATTGCTCTGTGACCCGCAATGCCGTGTTAGTCACCAAAAGCACCTTTATCTCGACGATTGTTTATAAGTTTGAAGAGCGCCTTTAATTTGGCTTCCATTAAAAACAAGTATTTGTGCTTAATAACACCATCAGCAGTAATGGTTGTTGCTGTGACCGCGATCGGAACGTAACCCAGCGGATGAACCATCATCCGCTTACATTTTTCTTCGAAGAATGTTCCGAAGAAAATTCTATGTAGAATTCTTCGACACCAGGTAATGCATAAAAGTAAGCTAAATTCTACTGCGTTCATATTTGCAATCAAGTGAGTACATGAAAAACGTTACAATGCAATATACAAGGTCTGTCGCAAATGAAACAGAACTTTTTAAATATAACTGTTTCTGGTGGCGCCACCTATTGGTGGGTATATGAAATAAAAAGTTTGATCTCTTTTAACATTTCGTAAAAATTTTAACACAATTGGATAACTACAATTGATGTTATCGATCAAAAAGTGACAGCAGCTTTTGGTCATCATTCGTAAAATGCAAAGAGCAAATATTAAATTTTGTTTTAAACTTGGGAAAACGTTTACTGAAACATTTCAAAAGATGAAAAAAGTTTATGGTGATCAGTGCCTATCCGTAGTAATGTGCATGAGTGGTTTAAGCGATTCCAAGAAGGTCGTGTGGACCTCTGTTACGATCAGAAGTCGGGCTTCGTATTCAGAAGTTAAAAATATAGACAATGCTGATTTGTTTTTACGATTCCGAGGGTATTGCACACCAAGAGTTCGTCCCACCTGGCCAAACGATTAATGCTGTGTTTTACCTTGGTATTATGAAGCGTCTTTTGCCACGCATTCGTCGTGCTCGACCAAAATACCGTGTGGCAGGGTCCTGGCGCCTGTTACACGATAATGCGCCGTGTCATCGGTCGACGCTTGTCACTGATTTTTTGACAAAAAATTCCATATTAACCATTAATCACTCACCCTACTCCCTTGATCTGGCACCCTGTGATTCTTACCTATTTGGAAAACTTCATTTGCCCATGAAAGGACACTGGTTTCAGGACATTTAAGTTATCCAAAAGACGACGACCGATATTCTCAAGAGCATTCCGAAAAATGACCTTACACACTCATTTGAAATGCTAATTGACCTGGCTAAACGCTGTGTCGAAGAACAAAAAAACTACTTTGAATAAAAAAATATAACTTTTGAAAAATATAAATTTTTTGTTTGTTTTTTTAACAGTCCTGTTCCATTTGCGACAGACCTTGTATGAACAACAAATACAAACTGATGAAATAAAATATATACATATGTACATACGTTAGTAAATATTTTCATTATTTCGTCAAGAATTTGAAGAAAATTTGCAGAAAGTTGGTTGTGTTTAGGTGAGCTGCTATTCTAATTAAAAATATTGTTTAATTTTGTGTTTAAGCTTTGAATAAAGAAATAAAAGAATATTCTTATTGATGGAAATTTATAATTACATAAGGCTTCAACTTTTTTTTTAGAATGTATGAAAGTAGAAGGATTCACCGAATTGGAGTATGCTCACCAAATTCCTAAAAGTATCAGACTCGCCAAGGCCCTTTCTTTAAGTCTCATTGTTTGGAAAAAAAGCGAAAAGAGACTCAGCCACAAAATTAAAAGAAAACCATCCCTTTTTATACATAAATACTTATTATCATAACGAATACTTATTGTCGTACATACATGTACTTTCATAAATAAAGCAAAATTAATATGCAAATTTTTCTATTCTACTATTGACCTTGGCATAGAAGAACTATTCGTTAACTGTGGTATCGAAGAATTCTTCGTTCTTATAGTAAGCGAAAGGGGTGATCTGTTACTTTTCATCGGTCGGAGTAAGTGATACAATCATGCTGCATCGTTTACCTTGCTCGCTTACCAATGTCTACCACATCCCGCTGGGGATGGGGACCTTTTGGACAACTCCTGTCAAATATCTTCTAGCCGAAGGTGGTTTTCTTTCATTAGTAGATCGTGTCGCTAATATTACAGCACGTTCTGTTAACATCATATGTTCTAACAATAACTTAATTTTGGATAAGGAAATAAAGCTACTTAAAACCCGAAAAAATACCATATCTATAAAATCAGGTCTTCTGGAGATGTTCTACTTATATGATAAAGCAAACACAGAAATGAGTAATCAAAAACTCAGGGAAACATATCACTCCCTCTTGGTTGTGATGTTCCGAAACATTTATCAACATGTTTTCTGTATATCCTAAAGACTCAACTAGCCCTCTTATCTATAAACAAGCATTTCTAGAGGCGGCCGCTCCATTAAAACACAACCACTGGAAATTTCTATTTACGGAGGGTCAAAAAAAAATAATGGAACATCTTTTGCAGTAGTCCATGAAAATGGTGATCTCATAGCAAACGGAGTTGTACAAGATCAAACATCACTGTACGAGGCTGAAATTCAAGCTGTCCTAAGCGAGTTGCAATTCGTCACCAAAAAAAGCAATAAGTTTATTAAATGCACAGGCAGCAAAGCAATATTGCATGGAGTTCATAGCCTCAACAACCACTCAGAAGAAATATCTACTATTAGGACTTCTTTAGAAAACTTAAAAAAAGAATCAAGCTCATGTGGATATAACAGGAAACGAGCTAGCAGATAAAGCAGCCAAAGCGGTTTCAACATCTCCCCGTCAGCTATTTATACCATTTCCGAAAAAACGAATCAAAAGTGAGACATTACAAGACCTTCACCAAAAATTTCAATACGAATGGACCAAAGAAATTGGTCATTACAAAAACTTAAATCCAGGCAAACACGCAATAAGACTACCAACCAATACCACAGCTCTAATGAACAAATGTTTTTTAAGACTACGCCTTGGGCACACCCGTCTTACGAGGTATGACAATTAAGTAATGAGACTGATTCCATAAAAACCGTATCTTTGAAAATTATTCTACATCTCTGCCATCCCCTTTGGCAGCTATACAGCGATTCCAGCGTGTTTTCCATGCTTCGTAACATTTCTGGAAAGCTTCGACTGGGATGTCTGCGAGTACCCTCGTCACGGCCGCCTGGATGTCCGTAATCGACTCAAAATGGGTTCCTTTGACCATCGATTTTGTTTTAGGAAACAAAAACAAGTAAAAGGGTGACATGTCGGGCGAATAAGGCGGCTGTTGCAACACAGCGATCCCTTTAGAGGCCAAATACTGGGACTCGCTGAGGGCGGTGTGCGGCACGGCGCGTCGTCGTGATGAAGGATCCAGTTACGAGTGATGTCTGGGCGCACCCTGTTGACTCGTTTTCGCAATCTTTCCAGTACTTGGCAATAGTAGACTTGATTCACAGTTTTCCCCGGTGGAACAAATTCTTTGTGGACGATTCAAGACTATCAAAAAAGGCAATAATCATCGTTTGTACCTTCGACTTGCTCATGCGAGCTTTTTTCGGGCGGGGGCGCGCGAAGACAACCATAGTGAGCTTTTTCGTTTGGTTTCCACGACTAAGAACACTATCACCATACACTCTTACAATTTTAGCGTACGTTTCCCAAGCTGTTTCGCCCAATCTGGCGCAAAATTTTATCGCGACGCGTTGCTCTTGATTTCGTTTTTCCATTTTCGTGACGAGCACTACAAACACACGTCTACTCAACTTGACGCAGCTGGCGAACTAAACAAGCTCGAGCGATGGTACATATCAATGGAGAGGGGAGGGATGCCGGAAAATTTCAAGATCACAGGTTTACCACAAGCGCAGCACTAAAATCAGTCTCATTACTTAATTGACAAACTTCGTACACATCTTCACTTGATGAAGAAGGAGTCACAGCCAACGTGTCATTTCTGCAACTCATCTCCTTTAACAATCACCCATATCCTTAAGGAATGCCAATTCTTAAACCTCCACGATCCACCGTATTTCGTCAAGATCCCATATCCATACTGAACACCCCAAACGAAGATAATGTCAAAAATATTTTCAATTATTTAAAACTTTTAAATATTCAAAAACTAATATAAGTTGTATATTATTGAACCAAAAGTAACCGATAGCCCTAGTTGCTAAAGCTTTTTCACATTTATTGTAATTTCAATTATAATAAATAATATTAATATTAATAACTCGGTACTCATGTGGTTCTTCGCTTTAACGCTGGAGAAGCAACTCCCTTACAATCGTCTTGATTTCGAGTTTCTTAAGCACCCATGTCCGTATGTAAAATGCGGGGTGTGGATATTTTAATTTTTAATTTGCATGCGCCGATACTTCCCCCTCCCGGTTCCTATACTTCCACCATCAATCGCTTTCGGGCACTACTGATGACTCTCGCTTTATTTTGTTTATTTGTGGCTACCTAACAGCTCCACCTCTGTCTTTCACTTATTTAAGCGCTTCACTGGATGCGAGCCTCACTGAGTTTTTGTTACTTTGGCCTAATCGCTGGCGGCATTTTAACTTTGGTAACACCGGTTCGCCCTCCAGCCATTCAAAGCGACTTTAACATAATGCTTTAGCACAAAATTATTGCCTGTATTGCTGTGTTGTGTCTGTGTTTCTGCTTGCCGCCGCCGCTTGCGTCGCCGCATCTCCGCTCCATTTGCCAGCTGTTGCCATCGCTGCCGCCGGCACTGCTGCAGCTGCCTCTGCCGCTGCTGCTGTTGCCGTAAATTGTGCTTTGGTTGCTTTTTTGTGTCATCGCTGCCGCCGTCATCATTGTATTTATTTCTGCTGATTTTATATTTGATTTGAAATTAACGCCTTTAGCTAATTTGTAGAATTTACCTGTTTCAGCTTAAATGCACGCACACACTGCGTTTTCTCATTGTCGAATTGAAATTCGTTCGAGGCTGTATTGTCATTTCAAACTTTAATAAATACACTCACGCAAATATGTTCACTTGTGCATGAGCAGAAATAAGTACGTACATTTACATACATACACCGCCATATACATATATATTAGTACGTATACACATATTGGCACATTACCACAAACATGGAATCGTGACTATTTTAGATGTTCATGTACAAATCATGGCACCCGATTGCATACACATACATGCATACTATACATACATATGTATGTACACAAGAATCTGTATGTATATCGCTCTAAAAGTAATATTGTGCTCAAATGTTCTTGAGGCGTTTAGATTTGTTTTCGCATTAGTTGCAACAAGTATACATTGTTAAAGCAGTGAATTATAGCGAAATACCAGATTTAATTTGACTCTATTGAAAACCAGACCCAAGAAGTATACGTACTACCAACACGCTGCCCAAAAAAAAAGGTGACATTGTATTTATTTTGAAAATTCTTTATTTATTCTTCCAAATCAATTTCATCCCCTTCAAAGTAATCCCTCCCGATGCAATGCACTTATTCCAACGGATTTTCCAATCTTCGAAAGACTGGTTGTAGTCACTTCCCGGGATGGCCTCCAGTTCCGTCTTCGATGCGGCTTGAATCTCCCCTATCGTATAAAAACGGTGTACCCGGAGCGATCTTTTGAGCTTGGTAAAAAGCCAGAAGTCGCACGGCGCCAGATCAGGTGAATACGGTGGTTGCGGAACGATATGGGCAGTATGGGATGGTGCATTATCGTGGTGTAAAAACCAAGAATTGTCTTTCCACATTTCCGGCCTTTTTAGGCGGATAGCGTTACGCAAACGACGCATAACGTTCAAATAATATTCCTTGTTGACTGTTTGACCGGTTGGAAGGAATTCATAATGCACAACACCACAATAATCGAAGAAAACAGTCAAAATGACCTTGATTTTTGAGTGACTTTGGCGCGATTTTTTTGGTCTCGGCACGATATTCGCTCGATTGATCGGTTGTTTCGGGGTCGTAAGCATAGATCCAAGTCTCATCGCCAGTTATAATGCATTTCATGACACCCTGGTAGTCGGAAAGCATCGTTTCACACACTTCAACGCGACGCCTTTTTTCCAAAAAATTCAATGTTTTCGGTACCAGTCGAGATTTGACGCGCTTGAGGCCCAAAACATCCTTCAAAATGAGCTTTTCGATATGCCAACTTCATCAGCAAGGTCTCTTATTGTTAATCGACGGTTTTTCAACACCAAATCTTTGATTTGTTGAACATGAGCTTCGTCGGTTGAGGTTGATGGTCGCCCTGGACGCTCTTCCTCTTCGACACGTTCACGGCCGGCTTGGAACTCACTATACCACTTGTAAACATTTTTTTAGACATAGCCTCATCACCAAAGGCTTTCTGCACCATCCACAATGTATCCGCAGCAGAAAATTGGTTCCGTAAACAAAATTTAATGCAAATTCTTTGCTCAACAAATTTCGACATCGCAAAAAACGAAAAACTCACTTCAGCAGCTCACAAAACGACACGTATCTCAAACACTAATGAATATTTTGACGTGAAGGTCGACATAAATGTGACTGACAGTACTACTAACCTAAAAAAAAAAAAAAATAATTCTTCAAATCCTTCGACGCGCGCAGTTTAAATCCAAATGTTACCTTATTTTTTGGGCACAGTTATCAGTATCATTTAGCATGTAGCTTGACAACTAGAAAATGTAACGAAATCAAACATCTTTCATTGAAAGTAACTCAAGTTACGTCCAATTCTAAGCAAATTTACTATACTTACTTTTCGACCGAAGGTCAAATCCAACCAAAATTTCCCTCTAAATTGCATAATGGTTTTTAGATATGGGTTCCCAATCTACCAAAATTGTGACCGCTTGCAAAAATATTTCGAGAGAAAGTAACTTGTGCGGAAGTTTAACTGGTTTACCAAACTTAATTATAGTATCTTAGTTAGTATGAAATATGTAGTATTATTCTTTCTAATTCCACGGTGAATACGACATTCATTATATCCCTTATAGCATTGACAGATGGCAGCATTAATCCGGATTATTTCAGGAGTTAGTGAAGATAACTCCATTACTAACTCCCATTTAATCCTCAAAATTTCAGAGAATTGTCAGAGCTGCCTTTTCGTTAAAAACGGCCACTTCTAATCTATTGTGAATGAAAGCAAGCAACTCTGATAGCTGTTTTATGTTATGATGCAGTTTTAAAAATAAAGTGTTGATATGCTTTTGTAATGCAAAATAGTTTAGTAAAAATTATTCGAAAAACAAACTCAATGTTTATTTTCTAACCTTTTTCATTGAAAATATTATCAAACTAGCCAAGCGGCCGTCTGTCACCTACAAATTTGGATCTGATTAAGTGCGCAGTTAATCCGGATCAATGCTGTCGTCTGTCAAGGCTATTGAGACTATGGGAATGTACATATGTATATATATGTACATACCAACATTTATTGAGAAAAAGGTCATATATTTTGCAATTGGAGAGTTAAACACTGAGTGGATCGCTGTCTGCAATATACAAAAAACCGTTGCAATATACAGAATACCGTTTAATTGAATACTGCGACTCAGCAAAATCAATTTATTTTATTCCAAAAAGTCTCCTTCAGGTTCAATAAAGCTTTTTGCATGGGTGTTTTAGATCGTTGGCCGGTATAGCCGCCAGTATGAAGGTGCAAGCCTCTTAAATGGCCTTTACGTCTGCATAAGGTTTCCCTTTCACGGGCAAATGCATTTTTCTGAAAAGGAAGAAGTCGCACGGTGTCATATCAGGAGAATACGGGGAGTGGTTAATGGTTAAAATGTGATTTTTGGTCAAATAATCGATCACAAGCGTCGATCGATGAGACAGCGCATTATCGTGCAACAAACGCCAACTTTCATCTTCGCAATACTCGGGCCGAACACGTCGAATAGGGCGCACCAAACGCTTCAAAACTCCAAGATGGAATACCGCATTAACGTTTTGGCCGGGTGGAACAAATTTTTTTTTGAACAATACCCTTGGACTCATAAAAAGATATCGGTATTGTTTTCGCTTTTGATATTTTGGGTTTCGGCTCGTCCATGCGCGATATTTTAGGTTTTGGCTCGTCCGGTACCTTCCATTCTGCACTCTGGCATTTAGTTTTGGGATCATATTGGAAACACCACGTTTCGTCACCAGTCGCAATATTGTAAATAAGTTCTGAGCAATTTTTAGTAGTCAGTCAATTTGTGCGAAGAAACCAGGCACAACACCATTCGTAAGCCTAAATTTTCGTCCAAATTGCTCGATCGATGTTTTGGAGATGTTCAATTCCATTTCTATGAATTTCAATGATGATTTCGTTTGAGTTTTGATGAATTCACGCACAGTTTCGATGGAATTTCCGGTGATCACGGATTTTGATTGGCCCACATGTTGATCGTCATTTATATTATCACGACCACTTTGAAAACGTTGAAATCACTCGTGGACTCGTGACCATAAACTTGTTTTACAATTGAAACGTTTCGGTAAAAGTTTTACTAATTTTAAAACAAAATTTAATGTTGGCTCTTTGTTCGAAGATCATTTCCGCACAGATAACACACACTTACTGACACCTAAAACGCAATAACTTTACTTCCAATCAATGAAATATCATGAAATTCTCACTGAACAATCGATAAAGATAGCAGATTCTAACGCACCAGTCGACATAAAAATGGCGCCAGCAGGAAGAAAACTAGATTCAAATTCTATTTACTTTGGAAAGCTCCTTGTATATTGATTTCTAGGTCACAAAGGCTTTGCCAATAATGCCATCCGTCTGAATACCGAAGTAGTACAAAAAAAACGGGTGTAACTAATAGCCGTACACAGTGAAATAAACGCCGGTCCGCAGGAGCCCTCCTTGAAAATGGTGATTCCGAAAGTTGGTCCAATAGTCCCTGGAAATTCTGTATCATAATGTCAACTTAATTTAGATATATCAGGAGGGCACTAGCATAAAGTTAAGCAAACAAAATGTAATGGTTGAGTAGTTCCTTAACTATGAAAGTGCGTTGCTAATTCTCGCACAGACTGACAGACAGCTATCCGAATTCAACTCACCTCGTCATGCTGATCATTTATATTATATTATATGTAAAACTCTATATCTATCTCATAGCTTTAAGTTTTAAGAGTTGAAATCCCGATGGCTTCTGTCTGGCCAGGCAAACTGAACTTGAGAACGCCATTAACCGAAAACGTATAAAATACCATAACTAAGCACTAAATTAAGATATAAAACCCTTTGGCACAGGGCATCGCAGTAGCAAGGGGCACCTGCGGGAAAACATTTTTGGAAAAGAGGGCGTGGCCCCGCCCTCTAATAAGTTTAAGGGGCTATACCAGTGTGACGCATGAAAAATTAGGGATTTCGCGAATTTTTTTAATAGAAAGTATACGATTGAATATTTCGAACTTTTTTGAACGTAATAAGTTATATTTTCAAATATATTAAAATTTTTTTTCTTTTAATGCTTGCTGCTTGCAAGATTCCGGCCGAATGAGTAGCTGAAACAAAAAAATTTGAAAAGTTTATTAAACTTAAAGATATTTCCTATTTGTTTTATAAATGGTTTATTTTGAATGGTTCAGAATTTATTATTTATTGTAACTTTTGTTTTTATTATTTTAAATTATTGTACTAATTATTTTGTAAATATTTCATATTTTTTAGGATTTGATGTTATTTCTTATGGTCTTATTTTATTGAGATTTTGAATTTGTACTCTTATAATTAGAGCTAGTGAGTCTGTTTATAAATATAATAATTATAAAAATTTATTTTTATTTAATGTTTTAATTTTATTAATTTTTTTAGTATTAACTTTTAGAAGAATGAATTTATTTATGTTTTATTTATTTTTTGAAAAAAGATTAATTCCTACTTTATTTTTAATTTTAGGTTGAGGGTATGCAACGACTTACGATCTTTGAAAAATATCAAAAATTAACAAAATGGCGTAATTTTGAAAAAAAAAAATCGTTTTTTTTTAGTAAAAAATGGCCGATTTTAATGCCAAATTGACAATTTTCAACCAATCAAAAAGATCCTTGGTCATTGTATAGTAAATGTATTCAAAAATACTCAGTTTTAATTTGAAGTCGATCGGTTGATTTATATATATTAGCTAAATCAATTATAGCTACAGTAACCAATATCGCCAACGCAAATATTATAAGAACTTCTACCGACAGTGTGAAAATGAATAACGGTACTGTTATGAACTACTAAAAGCGCGAGTGGTATGTCTCTATGTTACAAATGAGTTGAATTGGGTCAATACTTCCCTTAGCTCTCATATATCTATTATAAAGTTTTTCGCACTTCCGGGTGATTTTAGACCGCATATATCGGCCAACATGTGAGTTATCTTAATAGAACTGAGAGAGGTAAATTATACATTATTCTACTAAGCATATGTTTGTAAGTCAGTCGCAACCGAGTTGTCAAACCGTACGGTCGCATTTTTCTTTTTCTCTCGCGGTCATTCTAGCAGTCTCTGTGTTATAACGCTACTTTACAGTTGTGCACAAATAACTTTTTTACTGTTAATTTCTCGCTGTGTTTATTTCTTATTGTTAACTTGTGCTACATTCTTACATTTTTGAATACACAAAAAGTAATATTTTCACAATGCCCCCGGGGCCAACAATCTGGGTGATAATAGGTTTGCCCTATTATCCCCAGCCCAGAAGACAAAAAGAAAAAAACCTGAGCAATCAACGTTGGAACTATTTCCGGAACTCCCCATAACTAAGAAGGATGACCCCAAATACCTCGTCATTAAGTCGCGGGATGCCAGTAAACCAATTTCATCCACCTCCTGCTTCGCGATTTATAAAGGTATTCAAGCTATCAGTAAAGATATTAACAACATCTCGTCACTTCGCGATGGCAGCCTACTCCTCCTGGTAAAAAATCAAAAAATTGCTGATAAATTCCTTTTCACTAAGAATCTACCCGGTGCAGGTGCTGTTGAAGTTGCTCTTCACAGCACCCTTAACTCAGTCAAGGGCACAATTTATGCCCCCTTTATTTGCCAACTTAGCGACGAAGAAATAATCGAAGGTCTGCAATCCACTAGTTTAACAAAATAGTTAAAGGCGTTCGTGTACCTACTGGTGCCGTATTATTAACATTCAATAAATATACACTTCCTAACAGAATTGATGTAGCCTGGAGAACCCTAGATGTCCGTCCGTACTACCCTAATCCTATGCGCTGCAAATCTTGTCAGCTATTAGGACACACCGCTAAACACTGCGTAAAAACTCCTTCCTGTGTCATTTGCAACCTTCCTCCTAACCACTCTCCTCCTTCTGATTGCACCAGAGTTTACTGCGCTAACTGCGCAGGTGAACATCCCTCGTCCTCAAATGCTAGCCCTAAATTTATTCAATCGAAAGAAATATTAAAGATTAAAACTATACACAAATGCACCATGCGGGACGCCATTACCATGTATAAAAATCAACATCCTTCCACCCCATCCCCCTTCTCCTTCGCCAACGTGGCAAAAATTCAAACTAACAGCGATATAAATTCAAACTCAAAAAATCCTAATAACAAAGATAATACTTCAATATCTAAAAATTCTAACCTCAATACTAACGCAACAACAACAAAAGCTAACAACGATTCATCCTCCACCAACAATCCATTGCATCACATAGATCTTCCAGAAAATTCAAAGAACTCCCCTCTTCTATACCCTTCACCCTTGAATTCTTCCCCCTCCCCATCTTTCTCTCCACTTTCTCACGTCTCATCTCCCTCCTCACAATCCTTATCTCCCCTGGCATCTTTTGCCATCTCTCCTCTTGCTCATAACACCCTTCCAGCCTCCTCCTCCCTTTCATCTCCGTCACCCTCGTTGATGGAACAATAAATTCCCATAACCTCACATTATTATTTTTTCTTTATTTTTCTATCCATGCTATCCATCCTTCAGTGATATATCAACGGATACTTAAATAATTACATCGAACTCGAACTTTTATTTAAAACATTCAAACCCTCAGCAATATTATTAAATGAAACTCATCTTGCCAACAATATTGTAGCTCATACCCCCAAGGCATATATTATTTTCTCCTCGTGGCAATCTACTATATCCGCAAGATATAGCCTTAGAATTTGCGCTTCAAAATCAGTACAATTTTATCTGACTTCCCTAATATCAGTCACCAAATCTATGCTGATGATTTAGTATTGTTTTCTATTCCTCCGATTTGTCCGTTGTTACGTCTTCCTTTTCTAAAATCTTATCCCTCTTATTTCATTGGTCCGGTTCTTCGGGCATGTCAATTTCTTCCTCTAAATCTAAGTTATTACATATTTTGTAAGAAACATCATTGTAATACACCCACACTTACCGTTAATAATATAAATTTAATCTGTACAGATAGTTTTAAGTTCCTAGGCTTAATATTAGACTCTAAGTATTAATTTAAGCAACATTGTCAATATGTAAGAAAAAGACTATTTGTTATCAACATCTCCGATAAAAAACATATTGCCTGTATCTGGACTGCCTTTTTAAAGGACAATATGGAAGACAGCTTATATAAACTCTATCAACAATGATGATCCTGTTCAGCTTTTAATGAACCCAACTATTATCCCACCAGTCAGCCGAAAGCCTATGATGCTAGCGCTGCGTACTTTAGTTTATATAATAATTTATTTATTATGTAAGCTTTAATAAAATAAAAATAAATGTTTGTAAGTCCGCGAAGTTAAATTAGAGAGAAAGTAAATGTCGCATGCAGTTTTAATATTTTTGTATTTATAAACAACAGTTGTTAGCTAATACATATACTATACACAGAGCAATTGGCGTGCCTACAGAAAGAGAAGCTTCGCGGTACTAAGGCAACCAAATGTGAATACTGTCCGACAACTATTGCGAGTTTCCGTTAGCCGAAGTCATATTTTCATCGTTTTTGCGGTAAGTTCTCTGTGCTTTTAATTATTATTCCTAAAGTTTTGTTAACATTTACTCTTTTGCAATGTGTTTATATGTACCTACTAGTTGAAGGGTTATCAAATAACAACAAAAAATCAAGGAGGAATACCAAGGTAACACGCCGGCAAGTTAATATTATTAAAGAAAACGCTACTACAGATCGATTGAGAGCCTCTGAAAAAGTTGAAAAATTAAATTTCCCAAATGGAAAAAGATGAAACATAAACTGGGAAAAGCCATTGAAAACACCGCAATGTAAGCACGTCCATGAGGTAGCCATTAATAGGATATGATTTCTATGGACAAAAATTAATTTTATTTAGACGGACCATGGGTTAAGTTATTACTGGAATGATCTGCGTGAAAATAATCCCCTTAAAATGACCTATAACTATGAGGGTGAATCTGTAATGCTATGGGGTGGGTTTTCCTACCATGGAAAGCTTAAGCAATGTTTTATTAAGATGAAAATGGATTTGGAAATACATATGGAGATGTCGGTTCATAGATTATTTAGAGGATAATGTCGAAATTAAGTTTACATTTCAACAGGACAATGCCAGGATCCACGTTCCCAAGAAAGCAAAGAGCCTTTTGCTTCGCGCTCTCCACTATTGCTTAAATGGTCAGCCAGAAGTGTTAAGTCTGCACTCAATCGAAAATGTTGGGGGAGTATTTTCAACGGCTGTGTATGCGAATGAGCGTGTGTGGGTAGTTAAGTTGTATTTTAAATATCTTCACTTCATTGTTTCTGCAATTTGAAATATATATTCTCCCTATTTTCTTAAGAAAGAAGTATTGGAATATTCAACATCAGTTACTTTTGACAATAATTCTTATGTTAAACCACCGAAAAGCAAGTGGGGCTAACCTTATCGCGATTTGCTTGAATTAAAGTTGAGTAAGAATTAGTTGCCTTTTTTCAAAAAGTACCCTACATTCGGAATATAATAATACAAACTGATGTCGATATAGGTTAGCTTAGATTAAAGGATCGATCATAATAATGATCTCATTTGTACAGCTCATAGCCGATTCATTGTGGTACCTAGAACTGTAATAAAATTGATCATAAGAACAGTCATTAATAGGGGAACTATCTC
Source organism: Bactrocera zonata (assembly GCA_037783105.1). Classification (NCBI taxonomy): domain Eukaryota; kingdom Metazoa; phylum Arthropoda; class Insecta; order Diptera; family Tephritidae; genus Bactrocera; species Bactrocera zonata. The sequence goes on from JBAWJQ010006124.1 coordinate 339,193, forward strand.
AAATTTTTTAAGGCGTCTAATGCCAGTGTCGACTAAGTATTTCGGTTTGCCGAAGGTACATATGTCTGCCGACATGTTTCAACCTCAATCTATCAATAGCTAATGATTCTCTAATTCTCTATGCAGAAGACAGTATTCAGATGTATCCACCTTAAGAGCCGTTTTTCCGGCACGCTTCTCATTATGCAAGCCTTTCACATTTTTACTAAATGTGAGTTTACTATGCTGTTTACTATCCCTTTAAAGAGAGTACTTTCGGATTACTCTATATAGGATACAATTAAGTTAACTAGTTCCAAAGGAATACTTTGGTATAGTTGAAAATAGATAAGTGTAATATGACACGGTTTTTTTCAAATCATATTTAAGACGATTCAAACTTGAAGACAACAAAAAATGACACTATTGCGGAGGCGAGACCTTTGAGAATGTAGAGCACATTTTGTTCCATTGTGCGAAATATGACCAAGAAAGGCAATTTTGAAACAAGCATTCGGGATATGGTGGAGTCATTAGATAAGTGAAAAGCCGTGTGCGAATTATCAGCCAAAATAAAGAGTTGGAGATCAACAACGTAGAAGAGAACAACAAAATGCAATGGACAACTAAGTCGCGACACACAAACCATGACTGAAGTAAACAAGAATGGTTTTGGAACAAATGAGGTAGGGTCAAGTAAATACAGGTTGTTGCCGAATGCATTAGGATAATCACAATCATTCTCCCGTAAAAAACTCAAAAGAGAATATATGTACATATGTAGAAGATAAAAAATAACAGTTGTCACTTAAAATTTTGAGACTAATCGCCTGCCTGCCGCATTTATTACAGGGATCTGTTTCAATCATTAGGTTTTCTAAATACCTAGGATAATCCTTAGCTTAATTCTTGTAACGAAATATTTCGAAACTTTTGTAGGCCTGCTCTAAGAGAGACTATCTTCAATTCTTATTTTGGTTGTATAAGGGCTTGACTAACAATATACGAGTGCTGCTATATATATTTCTGGCCCAGGCAACACTAAGTGTTGCCAGGTGCAATCTGACATTTCCATTGGAAAGTTTGACATTTTTTAGCATAACATCACTCAGAACGTGTTGTCATTTAATCGTGAATTGTTTTATTTACAGGGAATTAAAAAATTCATCTCGTCCAAAAAATGGAATTAACTCGTGAACATTTTCGTGCGATCACTTTTCACAACTTTCGACGTGGATTATCACGACAAGAGTGCATCGATGAACTAAAATCTTTGTATCGCTATGAAGCACCATCCTATAGCACTGTGAAAAATTGGTACAACGAATTCAATCGTGGCCAACGCTCGCTCAAAGACGAATTCCGTGAAGGTCGTCCAAAAACAGCCGTTGTGCCAGAAAACATCGATGCCGTACGTGAACTGATAATGCAAGACCGTCATGTAACATACCTTCAGATAGAGGCATGCCTATGCATTTCTCCCACCAGCATACATTCGATAGTGCATGAACACCTGGCCGTAAAAAAGGTTTGTTCTCGTTGGATCCCGCACAATTTGACAATCGCTCAAAAAAAGGCTCGTGTGGATTGGTGTAAAGAAATGCTGAAAAAATACGATCGCGGTGCTTCAAAAGACGTTTATAAGATCGTCACAGGTAACGAATCATGGATCTATGCGTATGAGCCCGAAACAAAACAGCAATCGACCGTGTGGGCCTTCCAAGACGAGCCAAATCCAACGAAAGTTGTTCGTGGGAAAAGCACTTCGAAGCAAATGGTCGCCTGTTTCTTCGGCAAAACTGGTCATGTGGCGACTGTTCCGCTTGAGCAACGTAGGACAGTCAACTCTGAGTGGTACACCACCATTTGTTTGCTTTAAATCTTTGGAGAAATTCGAAAAACAAAGAAGAGAAGACGAATTATTGTGCACCATGACAATGCGAACTCTCACACATCGGCTCAAACCAGCGCCTTTTTGACCGGTCTAAACATCGAATTGATGGATCATCCGCCGTACAACCCTGACTAGGCACCCAATGACTTCTTTTAATTCCCACACATCAAAAAAATAATGCGTGGTCAATGATTTTCGCCGCCAGAAGATGCTGTTGAAGCATTCAAAAACCATGTTTTGGAGTGGAAAAAGTGCTTCGAAAATTGGTTTGAGCGCATGCAAAAGTGTATAAATCTTGATGGAGAATATTTTGAAAAACAATAAAACCATTTTCGTTGATAAATAATCCTATTTTCATTATTAGGGCAGAAATGTATATAGCAGCCCTCGTATAGTAAGTACTTTTACATATCTGTAAAAATATGTTGAACCTAAAAATAGGTAAGAAACTATTAAATAATTTTTTTATCACATTTTATTCGATGAAATGCAGTTGTTAAGGTCAAGAAAATCTTCGTCGACGGATTAGAAGCAAAAAACGACGTACACTTTCGTGTCTTTCCTATATGTAGTTGTAAGTGTATGTATGTATATGAATGTGAACCAGATAATTGTTATGCGGCACGTGACTATGCGTCGTCTCACACACAAGGGTGCAACAAGTTGCCGTTTTTAGCAGCGACTATTTAGTTGGCTTTGCACTGTTGTTGACATTTTTCAATTCAATCTTCGTTAGCACAATCTAATTGCGAATAAGTGTGATTAGCGTTGAATGCATAAATTCAGCTTTGTTTTTGGAACAACTCAATATGTACTTTGCTAATACTTTCGATAGAAAATGGCGTTTTCACAACTTAAAAATTTATTTTATGTTTTAAAATGCTTTAAGAACTTACACTGGTCTGCAAAGTCAGAAATCTCTGAAGCACTACACTACTTTAAAAACTTTTAGATGCTTATTTATTTGATAAAAAGTTTTTGTTTGGCTTTCTCACACATCAAGAGCCACTTTAACGCGCTCACAACAACGGATAACAAACCGTATGAAAAGCAAGCAACGACTGAGCAACTTGGCACACAAATAAACAACAAATGCAACTACTAACCATGCAACCGTTCCATCGAACTGGTCGCAATCGAACATTGCGGCGCGCAACCGACGCGACAGAGAGTGTGTGTCTAAGCACAGGAAAGGCAGTGTTGATGGAAATGGCCCGGTTAGTGGCGGTGGTGGAGGCGAGGTAGCGAATGGCGCGACAGTAAGCGCTTCCGGCGATTAGTTGGTTCCAACAGGTTCACGCCGGCATTTGCATACATCAACTACCACGCTTGCATATGCATGTGTGTGTGTGCGTGTGTTTTGCCTTTGCGTGCTCTGTGGATGTTAGAAAAAGAGTCCTCGCTGCGGGCGTTCTGCATTGCCTCGGGTTATGCGTTGAATGGAATTTTAATACAAATACATTTAGCTATAAGCTCACACATACATCTACACATATATTTATATAGCCGTCTATATACAACCTAAGCATACATTTGTGGGCATGCGTGCGCCGTTGAGATGAGGGGGCAGAAGGTCTTGCGGGCAGGCTGAAGGCGAAAAATGTTGCTTTGAAACTTGCTTCATTTAAATGTAGATTTTGGTGAAAAGATTTCGCAAATATATACTGACAAGTGTACATATCTAAGTGTGTAAATCACTGGTTGGGCAAGCGGAATACATAGATACTCGCATACATATGTACATATGTACATAAATTTATGAATAAAATTAATGTATGTTAATACAGCATTAATAAATGAACTATGCGAATAAAGTGTATTTAATATAAATACGTTATAAGTATACATATATAATCTATAAAATTTAAGGTAGATAGTGAAGTTACGAAATCGTGGAAACGGTTCAAATATTAATATTTTGATCTACTAAATCATAAAAACAACACTAATAATATTAATTAATTTTTTTACAAGTTTAAAATAATTTATTTTAACTTTTTAAATTTTAGTATTTATTTTAGGGCTTTTTATACACTGAACATGGTATATTAAGGGGTTATATACAGTTCAAATTTTAACACGAGCTTCTTAAAAATGTTTTTTTTTTTAGTTATTAACCGACGACTTTTCTCACCAATGAATACATTTTCATAAACAATCTAAGGCCGAAATTTTGGTAAAATATCTATTTATTATTTCAGAGATCGCCATTTTGCCAAACAATTCTTTTTTGCTTATTCCTTCGATTGATTACAAAATTTACTATTACATTATCGAAATCTGTTTGGTTTTTTAATTTTAGCAAACTGTACCGCAAACGTTTTCTTCGAGAAGAGCTGCCGCAGATCAGGTATCGTTTATACCTATAACGTTATAGGTATAAATTATCAGCATGACAAGCTGAGCCGTTTCAGTCATGTTCGTCTGTCCACTCGGATAATTGAATTAGTCTCTTAGTTTTTGAGAAATCGATCGGAAATTTTGCTCACATCCTTTTCTCCCCAAAAAGCTGCTCACATGTCAGAACTAACGAAACAAAGTTCTTACATATAAACCTCATTATTTGTGGAGGGTACCTGTGGTTTAACCGATTTTAACGTTTTTTCTTGTTCTTATTTTCACTTTGTTGAAATTTTTAATTTCATAATTTTTGTTTCAAACTTAATAAATTCCTAGTATATTTTGTGTGTTTAAATTTCGTTGAAATTATTTTGGCATTTTTGAAGTCAACAATTGTTCAGGAACTCTGCTTTTGAAAGCAACAATTCTAAATGGTGTACGCATACATACATACCATACTGATATATTACATATATGTATGTGTGTGTAACTCGAAATGTCGGTACATAAATTCGAACGGTACGATGTTGAGCGCTTATCAAAATGACAAAATCTGAATTATCGCCACTAACGGCAACAACGCAGCAACTTTGCCTAGTGCAACATCATAATTGCAGCGGCAACTTACATACCCCAACACAAACACACACACATACATACATAAGTGGCTTAGGCAAAGACAACTGCAACAAATTGTTTCACTGCTGCAAGTGTGGCAAAGTGTTCGCATTCCAACTCTAATGATTACATCTAAGACGAAGCGGCACTGCTGTGAAAAGCAAAAACATCAACAACAACAACAATAAAAACAAATTGCCATAAGCAACAGAGCAGCAACTGTCGATTTGCTTGCCACATTTGCCAGAATCAACAAACAGCACACACACACCCACGTACATGCACACACACACACACTCTCACATGCATACTCACTAATATTGGCACTTGTAAAAATTTACATAGAAAATAGAGAATCCCCAGCAGCAATAAAATCGGCCACAATCAGCAGCGCACACCAACACATGCACACACACAGAACATAAGCACAGTTACAACAAGAGCAGCAACGTTAACAACACACTGCCACCATCACCATCACAGTGGAATCATCGGTCAGTTGCATGCAGCAGATCGCCTGCGTCACCGCACACGGCACTGGCAATATACACCTCAACAAAACCAGCCGCCCCCTCCCCCAGGAGTGCGGTTAGTTGTGTACGGACATAAACAAACAAACAAACAAGAAACTAAGCTATGACACCACACCCCAACGTAGCCGGCACAGCAGCGCGCAGAGCTAGCAGCGCTGACGTAACACAGCGCGCCTCACCACATCTTATCGCACGGCACACAGCTAACCGCAGCGGTCCCAATCTCAGACGTAGCCGCTGATTCTGCTCCAGCGCTCCAGCGCCTCAACTATGCCATTGCTGCCGCTTGGTTGGTTGCCTGCGCCAAATCCGCGCGCACCTTCCGCTCGCAGAGCCAGCCATCCAGCGCCTTGCCTCGCCTTGTGGCGCCCGCGGGCCTTTCGCTCGTAATTATAATATTTCATCCCAAATGTGACCGCCGGCGCTGCACCAATGATGGATTTCAACTTTTGAAAATAATACACGGAGCCACTGCCAACCACCAGCGCCACAGCCACAGCGGACGCCAGCGTGAATGCGTTTATACATATTGTATATGTATATATGTATGTACATAAATATGTTGACAGTGTTTGGCAGCTGTGTGAGTTTGGGTGTGAGTGTGGCATTGTTCGGCGCACAGTTCGCCGCCGCTTTGGTCGCCGCCGGCGCTACCATGGCTGACCTCGGGCAGCACAAGTGCTGATTATGAATAAAAATTTCATGTTTTGCTCTCATTCCCCTCGCTCTATAACCCTGCTATGTTCTTCCACATTCATCGCATGCTGCGGGGCTTGCTGACTATATTCAGCGCATTCTTATTGCTTCTACTTTTTCTATTCGCATGTCTGCTGTTTTGTTGTATTGTTGTGATTACTTTATTGCATATTTTTTTCACATTCCACTATACATTCAAGTCCATACATATGTATTTATATACTTATGTACATAAATAAATATGTATGTGGTAGAGTACAGTTATAGCCCTATGATAGATTTCGCGTGAATTTAAGCTTTGCAACCAGTGTAAACATCGGATTGAACAGTTTAACAGATGAGCAAGCAATAGTCAGTTACATATTATTCCTCATGGGTTTTATACATATTATGGTAGAAAGTTCAATATAAAACCTTTAAATGGGGTCCGATATCCCAAAATTTCAAGTTCTTTTTCCAGAAAAACTAAGAAAATCCTAAAAAAAATCAGATCAACTTTAAACTGCAATGAGTGATTTTCTTAATCTACATTAGGGTGGGTCGATTCCGGACTTTTTTCGATTCGGGATTTCTAATGCAACTTTTTGTTTTGAGATCGGATTGCATCTTCAACCCCAACTCTGGCCTTGAAATTTCGGAAATTCGCCTAAAATCGTGAAATTGTCTACCTAGCGCCTGAAATACGCATCTCATGGCAAAATGTATAAAACAAAAGTTATTTGTCACGTCATTTGCTACCTAAATGGTATATGTGATCATGGCCGTAGGACGAACCGTTCCCGAGATACGAGCGAAAAGGCGGCGTGCCACAGCGCAAGGTGAAAATTGTTGCAGTTCTCAGCTAACCTGTATTGGTCACCCAGAACCCATCGCGTGGAGGTGGCTGCTCTTCGGGTTACTCCCAAGCCCAACCCAATCAACCAACCATATGTCAGCCTTGTTTTAGTCTGAATCTATGTCAAATTTATTGATAAAATCAGATTTTGTACTAAACTTTGGCACTTGTTGCCTAGATTTCAGTGTAGAGCGTATGAAACGATCACGAGATTGAGGGCCAATAACTTTAGAAGATACCTCTGTCACTAGTTTGACGGTTCTCTCGACTGCCACGGTGTGAGAGGGGAATTCACTAAATTTCCATACCTCTGCAGTGTCTCCCGACAGCCCTTCTATGAGTTCTTCGTTAGAAACTGAACAAAATACTGGTGGAACAGTCAAGGCAATAGTCTTCCAGTTAATCATATCGTAATAATTATTAGCTTTGAAATTCAGCTTTGGCACTTTATTACATCTAACCCTTCCATTTACAGTGTCAGACTCTGCTCCTCTGGCTGCTAGAAGACGGTCAAGGGCCAACTTTCTGACTTCTATCCGTTCGTCAGTCATCATACTAAGGAGAATGATTCTACATACATATACAGGGTTTTAAAATAACAGTGATGTGATTTAAAAATAAAACACACAAATTGTTAAAGAAACTCAAATGTTTTTTTTTTTTAATGTGAAGTACAGTTGATACAATTAAGTTCCGTATAAAAAATTGTTTAAATGGTCTCTACGGCTTCTTTTGCAGGAACGCATTCGATGAACCTAACTCCCGACCACTAAATCAAATCGTATGTCATGAATAGCACGTTCAACATCGACTCCTAAAGTTTGAAGAGAGTCTGATTTATTGCTAAAGACCAGTTTTAAATCTCATCTTCTATGAGGCCATTCAATGTCACAATGTCTTGAATTAATCAAATCCCGAAAATATTCTCGTAATAATTCGTTAAACTTGCTGTGTCTTGTTGGAACCAGATGTTTTCAAGATCAACTTTTTAAAATGGCAGCCATGAAAAGTTAGTTATCACCGCTTCATTGACAGCCACGGTATCACCAGCTTTATTTTGAAAGAAATGCGGGCCGATGATATGGAGATGATTTACTTAAAAAAGTCGTTCTTAAGTTGTTTCAAATCGGCAAAGTCGCGACGTTTACGGTGGTTCAATAGCTTCACGACGCTCGAAATTTTAAATATGAATATCGAATATTGAGCAGAAGTGAACGACTTTTATGACCATAAAATTACAAAAACGGTCTCAAAGTTTCAATTGAAAAACAATTATTTTGTTAATAAAACTAAATAATCAGTAAGCGTTGTTCATGTTTACCTTTCAATGATGAAATTGTAAATATTACTGAATATATTGAGAAAAAAATACAGAAAAAAATTATTAAAAATGGCGGAAGTGACATTTAGAAATTACATCAATTATTTTATTGTAATTAAATATTGGTTTATATTAACGAGTTGTGTTCAAAAAATATCGCGAATTTTGTGTTTTTTCAAAAATTATTTATTTATTCATGAATATCTATTTTGTCCCCTTCAAAGTATTCCCCATGAGATATTATACACTTGTGCCAACGGTTTTTCCAATCTTCGAAGCACTTCAAAAAATCATTTTTTTTATCTTCTTCAGCTCCTCCTTCGATGCCGTCTTTATCTCGTCAAGAGAAGCGTAACGTCGTCCTTTCATGGGCCTCTTCAGTTTAGGGAACAAAAATAGTCACAGGGGGCCAGATCTGGGGAATACGGTGGCTGCGGCATCATTAGTGTGTTGGTTTTGGCCAAAAAGTCGCGCACAAGCAACGATGTGTGTGAGCAGGGGCGTTATCGTGGTGCAAAAGCCAATTTTTGTTCTTCCACAAATCCGGGCGTTTCTGGCAGATTGCTTCGCGCAAATTGCGCATAACTTGCAGGTAATGTTCCTTATTAACCGTTCTTCCCTGTGGCAAGAGCTCATGATGCACCACGCCCCTACAATCGAAGAAAACTGTCGGTTACGATTCGCGATACTTTTTGAATACACCTCGTACATATACCATCGAAATTATTATATATTCGTACTCCTAACTAAAGCTCCTAAGTTATGGTTATGTAAAAGTAATGAAATGACAGCAATTGATTGCAAAGGCATCCTCAGGAATGTCAAGTTCATGCAAAAGCCGATTTCAAACCGATCAATTGTGAAGAATTTGATTACATATCGGTCATTTCAGAAGATTATATTTGAAGATACGGGGAACCTCCTGTTTTGTGCCCTAACCCATCTTACGTTAAGGTAATTTTCCAACAATATTGACAAGTATTCTTTCGTCAGATTTCTTATACTTCTTCTTCTTTACTGGCGTAGATACCCCTTACGCTTCTTCTTTTCACTATTTGGCGCCAATTTAACCTGATCTCTCCAACGGAGTTGAAATCTTCCCTTTTCTCTGTTTCCATCGGCGGGTACTGAATCTTCAAAATCTTCAGAGCTGGAGTGTTTTCGTTCATTCGGACGACATAATGTTACCAACGTAGCCCCTGTCTCTTAAGGGGTTAGGGGTAGTCAGAGGCACGAATAAAAGGAGAGTTTTCAGTATTTTTTTTTTTTTTTGCTACTAAATCATGATATTTTACAAAAGTAGTAATATGACATTATTATAGGATGTGTTGACTTGAAGTCACGAAAAATCCAAAAAAAAAAATTTAATTTGCAGCTATACGCTATAGTTAACCGATCTGAACAATTTCTTCGGAGATTACATTGTTGCCTTAGGAAATAATATATACCAAATTTCGTGCAAAATTTCAAAAGGATATCTTAAAAACTGAGGGACTAGTTCGTATATATACAGACAGACGGACAGACGGACAGACAGACGGACATGGCTAAATCGACTCAGCTCAACATACTTATCATTTATATATATACTTTATAGGGTCTCCAACGCTTCCTTCTGGGTGTTACAAACATCGTGACAAACTTAATATACCCTGTTCAGGGTATAAAAATAACAAAAACCATACCAATATCTGGCTTTTAGGCGAGTTCAAAATACCGTACAGTGACGTAGTTTAGTACATATATTTTGTATTTTTAACCTTTAATCCCTTAGGTAGTGGTATAAAATTTCTTTTCCCTTTATATCAATATTTTAGTCGCCATCTCGACCAAATAAAAACAGCCAACTTGTAATGCTAATAAAGATTTTGCAGTTTAGTAATATGTAAACAAGATATTTGGGAACACTGTGGTACAATCGTTAAGTGCGAACGGAGACTATGCAACACCACAGACTTACACTTCCTCAACGTGAAAAAAGCTCTTTCATATTATACTATTTATTTGAATATGTGCTTTAGATGAGATATTATTTTGCAAAATTAAATTGTTAAAAAATTTTAAATGCAATTTCGTGTTCGTTTTTCCATTACACTTTCCCGTTGGTAAAAAAGGAAAAACTTGTTCAAATATTGACATAACCAACATATAAAAACCAAAAATCTGACATATTAATATTTTATGCAAAACCTAGTAAAAAGCCGTAAGCGCTTGACTGCAAATATCCACAAATGTCACAATACCGAGTTTACAAATTTAAAAAATTGCAGCCTGTCAATGAAAAATTCAATGTTGCATATACGCACTGGCGTTTGAATGAGCAAGTAACACATCTGTATACATATGTATGTATAATGTAAATGCATATGCACATGCATTTGGAAAAACTTGCTGCCCTAATAGGCCGTCATAGCACCACACACCTAAAATGGCCCTAGCAAAGTACACAGAGTAAACAAGAGGAACCGAAAAACATAAATACGAAAAATTTCCAAAAGATATGCCACATGAAATTTTATAAATCACAGCAGTGCAATGCGAAATGACAAATTGCCCGCGATTTATAATAAATAATTTCGTGTATTGCAAATATTTTTTTAATATTAATTTTTGCGGATGCTTGTAAAAATGTACGGAAACATGAAAGTAAAAAGTATTTAAAACTGAAAAAATGCATACGTATTTGAGCATATCACATAAGTATGTATGTATTTGTATGTATTGCTCGTACCAGAAAACAAGCAGACGTAGGCAAAGGATTACCTATGTAAAAACCACTGCACGTTTTTTTTTTATTTTTTATATGTATATTTGCTCGTTTGTTTATTTGCATGTGTATGTGTAAAGTTTGTGTGACAAGCAGCGAAGCAAAAAAAGTAGTTACGGAACTTAATAAAAGTCGGAAATGTCAATGTAAATATTGAGCGATATGTCACCGACCAAAGCATCGACATGCCAACGCGCACTTTATAACTGGTTTCGCCAACAAGGGTGAAGCTTAGTTTTTTTTTTTTAATTTCCTCTTTTCTAAAGCTTAGACCAGCCGGGAACCATTATAGCTGTTTTATAAATTGTGGTATTTTTAATCTGGCGAGGTTTGCTGCACCATATCAGTCTCGATTCCAATAATGATTACATATGGGGTATTCCAGACCAAATCGACCACTTTTGAACCCGACCCGTTTAGATTTTGCTGAAACTTATCCATCCTTTTCTACCCTTTGAAAAACATGTTTGAGAATTTTTTTAAAAATTTTTGTCCAACTTCAAAAAAGTTATGAATTTTTCAAAAAATGGCGTTTTTATTTTCAAATAGCCATAACTTTTGTAGAAATTGACTTTTGGGGACCTTTTTTTTTAATTTTTGTTTTTGAATGAACTTTTCGAAAGAATACACGAAAAAAATTTAACACGATCAATAATATAAAATAATCGGTTTTATTAAGTAAAATCGTCATTTTTTGGAAGGGATTTTTTTTTTTTGTTTTTTTTTCCTCAAAAAAAAAACATCAATTAATTTGACAACTATCCCTATTAATCCCGGAGTGGGCCGATTTTTTTATATTTTTTTTTATTTATTTAAAAACAAATTGTCAAATTTGCAAAAATGAAAAAAATTTTTTCGTAAACTTTATTTCTATCATATAAAAAATATAATTTAACGATTTTATGATATAATATTCTCAAGTTAGTTCTAGGTATTACAAGATATCTTGTATTGACTTTCATAAGAATTTCATTCTGCATTCTGTATCATATCATTCGAAAACTCATTCGACGAAATATTTTTTTCTAGGTTGCTATGACTTTCTGTGACATTTGTGCCAAATAGTGATTAGTGTTTAGTACGGAGCACGATTGCCTCCGAAATCACTAAATTTTTTCGAAAAACAGTATATGAAACAATGCCTTCCGACTACCAGGATGTCAGGAAATGTATTATTACTGGCGATGATCTATGCTTACGACCCGGAAAGAGACTATCAAATGGCCGAACATCGTGGTGAGCTGATCCGTAAAAACCATGTCAAAGCAGGTCAACAGTGAAGGTTATAACAGTTTTCGTCGATTATCGAGGTGTGGTACATCCCGATTTCCTTCCGAACGGTCAAACTGTCAACTTTATTAATACTATTTGAGTGTCGCGCGTCGTTTGTGCGAATTTGCTATTCGTAAAAGGAGACCGGAATTGTGGGCCGACAACTAATGATTTTTACACCTCGACATGGTACCGCCGCATACTACATTGATTCTTCGTGAGTTTTTTGCCAAATTTTCAACCAATATCGCGTCGCAGCTGTCGTATTCGCCTGATTTAGCTCCGTGTGATTTCTAGTTATTAAGCGAACTTAAACGACCTCTCCGGTGAAACCGTTTTGATGCAATTCAAGACGTTAAACCTAAATCGCTAAACGCATTGAAGGCTATGACTTTAACAACTGTTTCGTTGGAACAAGTACATTAAGGGGTTACATGGGTTTTACAGTTTCAAAAAATCTAAAATTTTTTTTGTCTTATTATATTCTATAACATCTCTAGAATACTGTCCTAAATTTTTTCAAGTTGATCCGACTAATAGTTTCGGAGATACAGCCTTGAGAACTTGTGCGCTCTAGGCTAGCTAGGCTAGGTGGCGCCGTCTTTAAACGCCTTTTTCTCAAAACTATGTTTTCAAAGTCAGTTGTCAAGATTTCTCGCGAACTACTCAACCGATCTTGATGAAATTTTACACAAGTCTTCGAGATATCATTTACAAGGTCTTGAACGAAGGATTTTTTTTTTATTTAAAAAAAAATGTCGAGAAATTTTCATCGAAATTTGCATTTTTATATAAAAACGTTTGCCAAAAGTCCAATTTTCATTTTTTCCTTCGTCCAATACCTAGTTTATTGTCTTTACTAAAACACGTATTTTTTTATTTTTATTTCGGATGATCCTGAAAGAAGTTCTGCTGACAACGTGGATGCACCTTTTTCCCGAGGGACTACCGAAAATGGCGTCGTAATGACTGCCATTTTGATATTTTTTTTTGAAAATTTTACAAAATGTTTATTAAATATGAGTCTTCTAAAAAAAAAAACTTCATTAAAATATTTCATTTTTTATATTAAAAAAAAATTATTGAAAAAAAGACGTTTTTTGACGGAGGAAACCCATGTAACCCCTTAAGGCCAAGGGGGAATAACTTTGAAGAGTCGATATAGGTTTTGAAGAATAAATTAAGAATTTTAAAATTATTAACAAAGTTTTACTATTTTTTTCTCATGGTAGTATATCCAAAGGTCTTCGATTTAACCCATTAATCTAGTTGACCGTAATTTCAATATCTAAAGGATAATAGAGACCGAGATGGATTAACACATAACCATAAATAACAGGTGAGTTAGAGAAAACGTTAGATAATAGTAGAACTACTGAGACATTTTGGTAGGTCTTACTTTAAATATATAATCTACTCAACTTCTCTGACTTTTCCTTTGAAGTGTTACACACTTCGTTGTCCAGGGCATAATAAAGTACTTACACCACTTTTTAATCTGTCTGCCCTGAAGAGCTTCACTGTCTTCAAAATCATATTTCTAAGGCTTCATAAAAATCAAATTACTCGTCTCCGAAAAGTCATTGAAATTAAGTCTTTGGTTTGCTGGGTTTCCATCAGATCTTTTTCACCACTCTATACGAGCACATGGTGGTGCATGGTGGTGCCAATATGAATAATAATATTTTATATTTTATTGTATATGTTTAAATGCAGAATGTTACAACTGGGACGCATAATCGCAATATTCGGCATCACCTCCACCACTCGACATCTCCGGAGCCCAGTTCGCTGCATGCCGCACTTATTGACGGCATTCGTTGCAACAGCACTTTTGTGCCAAACTGCATTTAATAAGTGTGCTGCATGCATTTTATTTTCAGCTCTTTCGTCCCTCTGTGGTCACTGGTTGTGATTGGTGCTTAAAAAGATATGCGGCTCAATTTTTGCGCATAGCAATTGATGCACCCTTGTCGTATTGGCCATTGTGGCATGAGGAGATGAGCCACGCCATATTTTTTATATTAATTGCACCCCTCATTCTGTAGAAAACCGTATTTAAATACATTCGCCGGTTCATGTTTCATTCTTTCCTCGTTAGCAGTGTCCGCTCAGTTAATATTCATTGGAAGAGTTCAGACTGCCAGTCATCTGTGAATCGTACATAATTTTTATGAGGTCTTTTTTATTCAAATTTATAAAGCCGTGAACGTTCTCAACAATTATTTCAGTTTCATTTTAAATTCCATTTTCGTAGCTTCTTTTGAAAAATCCAATGAATAATCCAATTCCAATCCAATAAAGAAAGAAAATAAGTTAGAATTCTTTTAATTAACTACTGGGCTGAGAGTCACAGAGTTCCTTTCCAGTATCTAGTACATAAATAACACTCTTCGGCAAAAATATTTGTTGTAAAATTAAAAGCTTATTGTCCCGTTTTGATAAGAGTAAATGGCAATAGTAAATTTATTGTTAGTTCTAAACATAGCAAAAGATTTGTAGAAATATCAAAACAGAAATAATAATTATGTAACAATATACAGGACTTTTTATTCTCCTGTTCTGTATTTGAAGAAGTTCTTTTCTAAAATAATGGTAACAGTTTTATGAAAGTATTTTATTTATCAATGTACACATATCAATGAGAGTCTTCCATTTGTCACTTTACAGTCGAAAGTGTTATGGATGATTGCGTTTGCATCTCGCATCAGAACAAGCACAAGCCAACGCCATTTTCTTTTAAACAGCATCAGTTTGTGAAAATTTGGAACTTTCTATGTCAAAGGCTATAAGAATCCATGTTTCGCAGCTCGAACATTACATGGCAGTTGAATATTTTTATATTGGTACATCGCGCAATAATCGAGAAGCTCCAGACCTCAGCGAGGGCACTAAAAATTGCATTCTTTATAAGGTTGATGATGTCTTCCCTTTCTTCGCCCAAGTAACAAAGATATTTCACATTTTCAATCGACTTGAAAGTTCTGTATGCAGGTGTTACTAATATTAATTTTTTTGGAATTGCCGGTTGAACTCTGAGACCTACTTTCGCTGCAGTTTCTTACACTATATCCTGTTTTATTTCCCATATGAGCGAAGGTGTTTATCATTAAACATAAATCACGACATAGTTTAGATCAAGCCTTGTTGTAATAGTAGATTCAAGGGGAGAATCAAAACCGGCATATATTCGTGGATAGATAGACAAGATGTGGACCGGGATTTCCACCTGATAGAAATACTCAGTGGCCATATGTGCTTTAGAAGCTATCTATACAAATATCGTCATGACTTTAATACAAATTGTCCGACGTTAACAGAATGTATAAAAAACTCTGAATACGTACGCTTTCATTGCACTCAGTTTTCTAGTATAAAAGAAAGCTGAAAACTTGGAGGTAGTCACACGGAAAAAAATTTTACTGCACTAATGTGGGAGTTCTCTGTTAAATAGAAAACTGTCCGCGAAACAGCAACTCTAATTATGATAAAATTGAGACATTTACAACAGTCAGTCCGACTGATCACAATTTTTGGGAAGATTGATGATGATACTAGTTGATTTCTTGTTGACCTCTTGCTACAGAAAATAATAGTTTTGTATGAATCTCCTAAAACTATTCGAGATAGATATAAGGTTATATACTTGTATATAAATGATCAGGACAACGACAAGGGTTCAAATCCGGGTGACTGTTTGTCTGTTCGTCCATAACATTTTACTCACATTCTTATGTCACAGTACGAAAACGAGCGAAATCGAACTATGACCACGCCTACTTCTCATATAGCATAATTTTAAATTACATTTTTTCTTTCAGTTTGATAGAGCTTTGCACTAATAAATCCTTTGAAATATGCCACGTAATGAAAATAATAAAATCGGGGATGTGGAAAAAAAGTTACAACTGTTCAAAAATGAGGGAAAATAAAGAAGAAATTCGCTATATTTTGAAATTTTTGTATAAAAAAGGAAGAATGCCACGCAAGACGGAGACGATGCTGTATCAGTTTGTGTAGCACAACAATGGTTCGCTCGCTTCCGTTCCGGAAATTTTGATTCACACTAATGAAAGTCTTACACTTTTGGAATAATGTCTCTAGCGGAAGAATGACCAAAAGTGGTCGACCAAAATGGAATATTTTTTTTATTTAGTTATTGTATATCTAAGATCAGAATTTTCGAACATCTGGCTGACTTTCACTGCATATGATTGGTGATTGAATGTGAGGCATCTCTAGTACCGTCCAGAAAGGTAATTTTTACCACTTTCATTATGGGAGAATAAATCAAGATCACATCCGGACTACAAAATAAAAATTATTTTATGTCAATAAACAACAAAATGGCGGAAATATCAACGATGCTATCATACACAAATTTAACGCAAAATTTACGCCTGATTAGCTTCTATTGTCACCGAATTTGGAGTTCAAGCTTGTCCCGACAAATGTTGATTTTGACTTCTATGTCGAGGGGGCTATAGATAGATTCTCGCTCCGCTGATTCATTTCTCTTTCTAGCTACAATTTAATTGGTTTCCGCCTGCTTCCTTCGCTCTAGACAATCCGATTTTACGCTATTATTCCGGGTAATCGTTTTCAAAGAAAATATTTAAATTGTTGACGAGTTTTGCAATAAAATATGGTCCCTAAAAAAGCTTGTTGTTGGCTCCTATGTCAGATGACTGTAGTAGCTAACAGGGTTGCATTTTCATATTATTTCGACACAGGAAAGGTTCTGGAACATACTGAATCAACATGTATTTTATTTTAATTTCAAATTAAAATTGCAGAAATTTCTGCTTGATTATAAATATTTTCAGAACAATTTAATTAAACATTAATTCCAATTATTTGCACTCGCCCACAAACTGTTGTAGATTTTTTCACATTTTCAGAATAATACACAAATAAATAAAAGTCGCACGCATCTAAATATTTTATTAGTTAAGTTGTGTGAATGCCAACGTTTTTTTCAATTCAATCTCATTGTACAATGACATAATTAAATTAGTGCAAAACCATTCATATTTATTAATAATGTATTTTAAATATTCCAGTATTTGTCAGCTCGGCAAGTATTAAGGCCTGAATTCCGTAATTTTCTTATCCATGTTTGTGGTGGTGACGGCAATGTTATCCCAAAGTGTTATGCATACTACTAATTTGAGCAAAAAATGGTATGGCTTTATTCATAATTTTAATATTCTTAATTTATTCTTCAAAATCTATGTCGTTACCCTCAATGTGGTCCCCGTGGTTCCAATACACTTGTGCCAACGTGTTTTCCAATCCCCAAATCAGTTGTCGAAGTCAATTTCCGGAATAGCTTTCAATACGCGTAGCGATTCACGTTTATTGACTTCAATTGACTCAAAACATTTTTACCAAAGCGGTCGTTTGAGTTTGCTCAATAGCCAGAAGTCACATGTAGCTAAATTAGACGAATACACTAATTGCAGCACGAAATTGGTTAAACATTTGGCGAAAAACTCACGAAGAATCAATGCAGTATGCGACGGTGCAATGCCGAAGTGCTAAAATCAATAGTTGTCGGCCCACAATTCCGACCTCTTTTTACGAATAGCGAATTCGCGCTAATACGCATAACCCTCAAATGGTATAATCGAAGAAAACTGTCAACATAACCTTGACTGTTGACCACACAACTGAAAAAACGTGGTTTTTTCTTATGGCCGAAATTTGATTTATCACACAATTGAACTTCTTTGTTGAATAATTTCACTCATCGTAAAAATTTCCGAATGCACATTATGTACTTCAGAGAGACAAGCGTTTACTAAACACTAAAAATTAGATTTAAATTCAAAAGTCTGACTATTTTTTGCCAACAAGCCTTATAAGAAATCTTAGGAAAACGTTTGGAATAAGCAGAGTTAGTGGTGATTGATCTTCTCCAGAAGCTGGGCCGAAGAAAAGTATTTAAATTTTGGTCTGTTAAAAGCATTGTAATAGCTCCGACTACAACTAGCAGAAAAAAGAGTCTACTAATGCAACTGCTCATATGAATAAAGGTATGCGATCAACAGGATTTACATTTCACCGTATACCTCCAATTACCACATCAAAAAACATTGAGCCAAGTATGAAATCATATATGATCTATAAACCACATAACTGAAAAGAATTTTTTCAGAAGTTGTGTAAGTTTCATAGTAATATATATAATCTCTATAAGGATTTTATTTCCTAAGTGGCGCTCTATCTTAGCCCATTTTGCCACTTAAGAATTATACTACCGTCCAACTTTATTGGCATACCCTCCTTAATAATCCATTAGTAAGGATAAAATAAATCATTTTATTGGCTTATGGATACTAAGGTAAAGTGTAGATTTGGTATAATTCTGGAACGCAATCCATATGGATGCTTAGTGAATATATGATCCTGTTGTTCCGATTTTATCAGATTTATCAATAATTAAGGTCCGAAGTTTTGCTGATTTTTATAATCTTGCAACCAGTTGCTACAGAGTATTATAGTTTTGTTCACCTAACCGTTGCGCACGTATCACCTAATCAAGATAGTTATAGGGTTATATGTATATATATAAATGATCAGGGTGACAAGTAAAGTTGAAATTCGGTTGACTGTCTGTCCGTCCGTGTAAACTGCAACTTCAATAAAAATTGAGATATTCACCCGGCATAAATTTTATAAGGACTCCTACCGACAGTGTGAAAATTAATGGAAATCGGACTATAAACCGGCTAACTCCCCATATAACGGTACTCTTAAAAACTACTCAAAGCAAAATAAATAAATAATTATTCTGATATTTCGATGTCACAGTTGGAAAATGGGTAAGATTGGGCTACAACCACGCCTACTTCCCATGTAACACAAATTTAAATTCCGCTTGATTCATTCACTTTCCACTACACAAATCAAGAAATAATTAAGGGGGTTATCTACTCTAGAATTTTGAAAAATTTGATAAATATTTAAAGCTTAGACCCTTAAGAACATATCCTCCAAAGAATTTTTAAAAATTAGAATTATTTTAAGAGCTACAGTTACTTTAGTGACGCAGTACCTAGCCCGTTTCGGTTTGACTCACTTTTTTAAACGCGTTTTTCTCGAAACTACTTTTTTCCACACGGTACCGGCATTATCTCAAGTTCTACACAACCGATTTACTTGAAACTTTGTGTGAACCTTCTCTATATAATCCTTAATCGTTCCTACCAGCATCGTGCCAAAATTTTTGTTTTTAATATTTAAAAAAAAAATCAGGAATTTCAAACAAAAAGCGTAAAAAATGATTTTTATTTTAAGGCAGTCGCCATTTTTCAAACGATTTTTTTTTTTTTTGTTCCCTGAGATAGGGACTATAACAGCATCCTTACTGATTAAGAATTGCTTTTGATTTATTTTTTTTTTTCAGACCACCAAGAGAGTCAGGAACAATGTCACAGGGTTGCTCCATTTTTTATTACATCTGTCTCACCAAATATGTCGGTTAGTGTATGAGTTAAAGTACAGATGTAGTAAATGTACAATAAAATTACTTGGATTCCGATCCTGTGGTTGACATTTTACACCTTAAAGTATTTCCCTGGCATGGATTCCTCCAAGCTGCAACAGTATATAATGTTCGGTTTCCCCCGAACTTAGCCCTTTATTACATGTTTATGGAACATTCACAAGAAATTTAGTTACTATATTTTTTCAAATGTGATCAGATCCAAAATAGCGGAACGAATGAAGGGGGCGATACTCAAAATCCAAACTGAGAGAAGCCGACACACACGAACTGATGGATCAAACCATCACTTGCCTGAAATACTTTTTTATTCGAAAAAATATCTTCGTGAAATTTGGCATACATTATTTCCCTATTTCCAAATATATTACTCAGATCGGATCACTATTACACATAACTGCCAGCCAAACTGAACGAGCAAAATCGAGATAAAATATTTTTTCCTTATGAAATAACCTTGATTCGACTTGAATGTAGATTGTACGAACATACAAATTTCCAGCTTATTTTTATGGATATCACATAATAAAATCCAATATGATAAATCAAATGTACCATCCAGTACTACTCGTTTCCAAACCACTTCGTGTTCATCAATGGTTTTGTATGCTTTGGGTGCATACATTAATTCGGGTTCGAGTTCCGAACTGACTTTTGCAAATGCCTCTTTTTGTATTTTATACACTATGAAATGCATAATATATTCTCATAATACTTTTGAGTGCCTTTAATTGTCGGACGATAGCTTCACTGTGTAACATATCATCCACTGAATGACTTCGAACCATATCACCGGTCCCTGATACTGACATTTTTTGGTCGCGGGGTCTCGTGCACTCAGGATTAAACGTCGATAGTACGCAGCTATGTGCGGGATATTCAGCTCGGCACAAACACAGATATTATTTTTTAGATTTATTAATATTATTATTAAAGTTATGTGCATACATTAAGCCATGCATATGAATACAGCCAAGCCTTGTTTGTAATAACTACTTTTAATTATTTATTAAAATTCATATTTCAATATCCCACTTTTTATACGTTACAATGAGCACACACTTTTTTTGTTGCAATAGCAACTCTTTGTGCTGTAAATACAACTTTCCGCAAATACAATAGTGCAATGAAATTGTAATGAACCGAAAAAATTACATTTTAATATTAATTAATGCAATTACGCTGACATTTCTGTAGAAAAAATGCTTTATAAATAACGAAATAACCACTACATAAACACAGCGTTGCAAGCAGTATTGCTTGGTGTGGATCTATGCATGTATTGGATTCTCTGTACGGACCAAAATAAATTACACCCGAAGGGGAAATTTTGTAATTTTTTGTTTTTGTGATTGCTTTGCAGTGTCTATATGATTTTTGAAAAGAAATGGGATTGTTTTTGGTGTACAGTGTTCTCAGATTTGTCCAACGCCTCGTCACTCTGCAACGAAAATGACAAAGCGTAATTGCAAAAAAAAAAATAGAATTTTACTATTATTTTTATACCCTGAACAAACTATATATAAAGTTGGCCACCAAGAAAACAAAGGAAGACCGATAATATATATGTATAAATATATATTATATATTACATTATATACATATAAATATATTATGTACAATATATATACTATATGATCAGCGTGGCGAGATGATTCGATTTAGGTCTGCCCGTCTGCCTTTAGGCACGTGAACTATTCCCTCAGCTTTTAAGATAAAAACCTGAAATTTTGCACACGTCCCTTTTTCACCAAGAATCTACTTATTTGTTCGAACCACCGCTATCGGACCACTACACAAACTGAAGGATTGAAATAAAGTTCTTTTATGAAAAGCTCTTTCATTTTACAAGATATTTCCACGACATTTAAATAAGTTATTATTTAAAGCAATGGTGGAATATCCGAAAAAATTTTCAGATCGGACCACCACAGCATACAACTGACATTGAAACCGAACAATTGGAATCAAGTTCTTATATGGAAACATTTTTTATTTGGGAATGGTATAAAGGCTTGAGGCTTTAGTACAGCCGAATTTTACATTTTTGTTTTTCTTTTTTTTTTTTTTGTTTTTTTTTTGGTTTTTTTTATTTAGAATAGGCACTTGAACGTTCCCTCACTCTTTGCTCTTTGTTAGAATAACGACGTTGAAGGATTTATGAATTGCTGCCACTTCCAATTATTAGAAAAATTTATCAGCAGTCCAATCTGTTATAATTTCAGTGAATTTTAGTTTATTGCGGTATTTCGCGAATCCAATACTGAGCAATAAAAAAAAGTTCTGTTCTCATGAGAGGAAATTAATGCAGATTCGGGTATCTTGGCAATGGCTCAAGTGCCGCGAATAAAAGCCGTGTAGTTGAAAATTGTTTTTGTTTAACATTTAAATATTAATTAAAATATGCCAAAATTGAATATATAACAGTACGTAACCAAACATCAGCTTTGTACTTATATTTTCATTCTAAGCTGCAAATAAATTAATAAATGTTGTTATTGAATAAATGAAAAGTATTTCAATTTCAATTATATAGAAGATTTATTTATTTTTCTTTGTTTCACAACTAAGACCAGAGGCACTCATACGAACACAAGCACAAGCAAGTAAGCTTACATGCGAAAGCTACATTGAAATGAAAGCTACAATGTCGAAAGTCACCCAAGGAACTGAATAGTCATAGCAGACGTTACATAAAATAATTAAAGTACAGAAAGCTGAATTTTAATGAAATCTGGCATATTTCGCACACACACAAAATCTTGCAAATGTATTTAATTCCATTTGCCACTAATAAACATTCCTGCATGTCTACGAGCTTGTTTTGCTTCGGAGCATTTATCTAAATAAATTCATTTAAATGTAAAAAGTCATTCGAATAACATATGCGTAAAAATACTTTACTAATGATAGACTTTGTAAAACGAAAGTGCATACGTAAGTGTACGCAGATGTTTATATAACAAGAAGTAAACTGAAACTATTCAACAGTCATTGCATTGGAGAGCATGTAGAATCCTCTCGGTGGATTTAGTTGGTAACTACATGCGAACTAGTAACAACCATGGAGTCAAATCAATAGCTCATAAACTACTTTGCAACTAGTCTGAACTGCAGGCAGGCTCAAATAGACATCTTACAGGAATTTTTTATGGCAACTGGTGTGTTTCACAATAGACACATACAAGGTCTGTTGCAAAAGAAATAGGACTGTTAAAAAAAAAATAACAAAAAAATTCATATTTTTCAGAAGTTATATTTTTTTATTCAAAGTAGTTTCCTTGTGCTTCGATACAGCGTTTAGCCCGGTCAATTAGCATTTTAAATGAGTGTTTAAGGTCATTTTTCGGAATGCTCTTGAGAATATCGGTCGTCGCCTTTTGGATAGCTGAAATGTCATAAAAGCAGAGTCCTTTCATGGGCAAATAGGTAAAAATCACAGGGTGCCAGATCAGGTGAATAGGGTGAGTGATTAATGGTTAATATGGAGCTTTTCGTCAAAAAATCAATGACAAGCGTCGACCGATGACACGGCGAATTATCGTGCAACAGGCGCCAGGACCCTGCGTCACGGTATTGTGGTCGAGCACGACGAATGCGTGACAAAAGACGCTTCATAACACCAAGGTAAAACACAACATTAATCGCTTGGCCAGGTGGGATGAACTCTCGGTGTACAATACCCTCGGAATCGTAAAAACAAATCAGCATTGTCTTTATTTTTGACGTCTGAAGACGACATTTTTTGGCCTGACTTCTGATCGTCACAGAGGTCCTCATGACCTTCTTAGAATCGCTTAAACCACTCATGCACATTACTACGGGGTAGGCACTGGCCACCATAAACTATTTTCATCATTTGAAATGTTTCAGTAAACGTTTTTCCAAGTTTAAAACAAAATTTAATATTTGCTCTTTGCATTTTACGACCGCTGACCAAAAGCTGCTGTCACTTTTTGATCGATAACGTCGATTGTAGTTATCCAATTGTCTTAAAATATTTACGAAATGTCAAAAGAGATCAAACTTTTTATTTCATATACCCACCAATAGGTGACGCCACCAGAAACAGTTATATTTAAAAAGTTATGTTTCTTTTGCGACAGACCTTGTATGTATTTATATACTGAATGAGAAACAACACTAACCAAAAAAATACATCTTTGAAATAATGTTCAGTGTTGGTTATAAGCGAAAAATTTGGCAACAAAAAATCAAAACAAGTCAACTCATAGTTGAATAATTACTAAAATGGACATTATTTTCGAATTTATATAACGATGACAAAAGTATTGAAGCTAAACTTGATGTGCTGTATTCACTACGTAATTTCAGTATCCTCTGGGAATCAGACACTAAATCACCTCTGGGCGTTCTACAAGAGTATGCTCCGGTCTTGAAACTTTCTGTTAGTCGCCGCATTTTTTCGTAGAATTTTCGAGCATAACCCCTGTCGGCCAGCTTGTGAAGGTCTTCATACTTCCGCATTTCGGCCTTTCTTATTTTTGTTTGCAAATGTGTCTCTCTTCAACACTCGGTATCTGTCCCATCCCGCGGTAGGTAATCTTTTTTGCTCCACCTTTACAAAATCCAATGGTTTCGTTTGCAGTTGTACGTAAAGAGCTTGAAATACCGTCGCACAATTCCCTTATACCGAGTTGCTGATTAGTGCCTTCAGAAAGCAGGAGTGCAAGTCGAGCAGAAAATCGTTCAACTATCTGATTGCAGCCATCTGTGGGGTTTCTTTGACGGCGGTAATGTCAGCTTTTACTCTTACGAGAACATCAACTAACTTGGCAGCGCCACCTTCCCAATTAAAAGACCGGGCATTCCAGGTATATGTCCCTAAATCGTAATCCTTAGTACGTGTGTAGTATTCGTTATTAAAACGGGGGTCTCTCAATATTGAAACATTCTTTATTGTCTTTGATATTGTATTTTCCACTAATTTCTGCAAAATGTCATGTGGAAGACTTTGCCACTCTAACTTCCTTTCCTCTCGAAACTCCATAAAGTTTGTTTGAATTTTTGGTATCGTCGGAATATTCCCCTAGGACCCACAGCGAATTGCCTTACAAAGTCTCACAGGAACACCAAATTTTATAGAGCAAATGGGTTCATCTGCAGATTTCAGGATAATATCATTTATATTTTCAGTAATTTCAAATATAAGCTCATTTATTATAGCAAGTAAAAGAATGTATATTGAATCAAATATTCGATCAGTATCGCACAAATTGTCTTATAAAAACCGAGAAAATGGAACGAAGCTCTGTGTTCCACTGGTAATGACTTTTCAAACACTAGAACTAACCACATGAAACTAATGACTTCGCCTGTACTTTTCACTGACACACTTACTTAGCACTTTTCAAAGGATATTCAGCAACGCACATATACACACAATAGCATATGTATGTGTGCGTATAATTTAAATATTGTGCAAATCCTTGTACGTAGTCCTCCATGCAATGTGCACTGCAGATTGACTTAAAGAAAATGAATTTTTCACTTTTCTGTGCAATAACCGTATGCTATTTGCTGGCTTGTGTGTATTTTACATATTCTTATTCCTGCGTGTATATAAGTATGTGTATGTATGTGCAGATGCTTGAAATCCTTCGCCCTGCGGCCAATTCGTTCGAAAATTACAATTGAAAGTTAAATGTTATTGGTAACTTTTCGGTATTCATGTTTTATTTTAATGTTTTTACTCTTTATACTTACGTGCCGGCCCCCATCCCTTGCTGCCCGATTACCTATTCAACAGCGTCGTAATCTTTTAGGACTCCTCCTGCTCAATGCTGCTCAGTCGTGGCACAGAGTCCTTACGGATTTCAATGCATCAATGCCGCATTCATTTGAACCCACTTTATTATTATTTTATTTTATTTTCGTTTTTCATTCTTCATTTCATTTTGTTTTACTTCATTTCGGTCCAGTTCAGTTCATTTCATTTGCTTGTGAAATCGTTTCATTCATTTCGCAATGCTCGTATTTACTTAATGTGAGTAAATGAAATATAATGGCTTCGTATGCACGTGTGTATGTGTGTGTGTGTGTTTACGTATGGGTATGAAAAGCGTACAAGTTAGCGATAAAGTGTTCAAACAACGAGCCCATACCCACTTTGACCTGTTCACCGTTACCAAATTGCAGCGCTTGGACCGCAATATGAGAGAATATGCAGCGGTCCTCCTCCTGCTCGCGCAGTACATACAAGTATTATCGAACATTCGCGCACTCGTCCCCGATTCCCTTTTGAAGGTCCGCCATGGCGCAGTTTTCCCATATTCGTTTGATTTCTTTCATATTTTCTTTGCAATTTTTTTCTCGTCTTTAGAAACGCTTGTTTTACTTTTGTGTACTCAAGCGAATACAATTTAAATGGAAATCGTTGCTTAAAAGTAAGGATAATGAGGCTGGCATTATTCAACGCCGTGGCGCTCTTTCATTCTTTCCACGTTGAAACACATTTACATTTGCAAGCGAATATATTCCTGTCAGAGATGGTAGATTGCCGTTGAAACGAAACTTCAAGGAGCCGCGCAGCAGTTCCAACAGGTAAAAATTAAATTCAGGGGGTAGAAATGACGGTGAACTAAAGGTAAGTAAAAGTTCGAACTCGTTTCCTTTCATTCTTTTAAAATATATGCAGAACTAAAGCTGCCTTCGTCTGTACGAAAAGAAGCTATTTCGATGCCGCTATGTCTGAGTGTGACACTCTTGCCAACAGGTGGTATTTTTGACTGAATAGGCAACTGAAAATATAGTCTTCTCTCGACAAACAGGTACCTAACTCTACAAGTCCCTCATTATTCCCGTCTAGCTATACGGCGAGGAGGCGTGGACAACGAGAACATCTGATGAATCGTCATTAGAAGTGTTCGAGAGAAAGTTTTGTGGATAATTTATGTGCACATTGACAACGTCGAAAGCCACATACGATGGAACGATGAGTTATAAGAGATATACGACACTAATAGCAGCTACGTTGGCGAGGTTATGTTGATCGGATGTATGAGAATACTCTAGCTGTGAAAGTGTTCGATTCAGTACCCACCGGTAGAAGCAGATGAAGAGGTAGATCTCCACTCCGTGTGAGAGATCAGATAGAGAAGGACCTGGGTGCACTTGGTATCTTCAGTTGGCGCCAAATAGCGAAAGAAGAAACGACTGAAGCGCTGTATTAACCTCGGTTATAACCGTTTTGTGATGACGACGCCAGCTAAGAAAATAGTAACCTTCGTAAAAGAGACTTTGAATATTTTAATAAAGCATTATCATAAATTGTGCAGCCGTATAGCTTCAAAAAGGGTATAATAAAGTCTATAAATACTCAATATCCCCAATAACTTCACCAAATATGTTAAATATTCAGAACTTTTACGTAGGCTGCTATACATATTTCTGGCCTAGGCAACACTAAGTGTTGCCAGGTGCAATCTGATATTTCCATTGGAGAGTTTGACATTTTTTAGCATAACATCACTCAGAATGTTTTGTCATTTAATCGTGAATTGTTTTATTTACAGGGAATTAAAAAATTCATCTCGGCCAAAAAATGGAATTAACTTGTGAACATTTTCGTGCGATCATTTTTCACAACTTTCGACGTGGATTATCACGACAAGAGTGCATCGATGAACTAAAATCTTTGTATGGCTATGAAGCACCATCCTATAGTACTGTGAAAAACTGGTACAACGAATTCAATCCTGGCCGACGCTCGCTCAAAGAGGAATTCCGTGAAGGTCGTCCAATGATGACGTACGTGAACTGATAACGCAAGACCGTCATGTAACATACCTTCAGATAGAGGCATGCCTATGCATTTCTCCCACCAGCCTGGACGTAAAAAAGGTTTGTTCTCGTTGGATCCCGCTTAATTTGACAATCGGTCAAAAAAAGGCTCGTGTAGATTGGTGTAAAGAAATGCTGAAAAAATACGATCGCGGTGCTTCAAAAGACGTTTATAAGATCGTCACAGGTGACGAATCATGGATCTATGCGTATGAGCCCGAAACAAAACAGCAATCGATCGTGTGGGTCTTCCAAGACGAGCCAAATCCAACGAAAGTTGTTCGTGGAAGAAGCACTTCGAAGCAAATGGTCGCCTGTTTCTTCGGCAAAACTGGTCATGTGGCGACTGTTCCGCTTGAGCAACGTAGGACGGTCAATTCTGAGTGGTACACCACCATTTGTTTGCCTGAAGTCTTCGGGGAAATTCGAAAAACGAACAAGAGAAGACGAACCATTGTGCACCATGACAATGCGAGCTCTCACACATCGGCTCAAACCAGCGCCTTTTTGACCGGCCAAAACGTCGAATTGATGGGTCATCCGCCGTACAGCCCTGACTTGGCACCCAATGACTTCTTTTTATTCCCACACATCAAGAAAGTAATGCGTGGTCAACGATTTTCGTCGCCAGAAGATGCTGGTGAAGCATTCAAAAACCATGTTTTGGAGGTGTCTCAATCGGAGTGGAAAAAGTGCTTCGAAAATTGGTTTGAGCGCATGCAAAAGTGTATAAATCTTGATGGAGAATATTTTGAAAAACAATAAAACCATTTTCGTTGATAAATATTCCTATTTTCATTATTAGGCCAGAAATATATATATGTAGCAGCCCTCGTATAATATGATTTTTGTTTTATTACCATCGTTACTTAGAAAAAAATTACAAATCTAGGACTCTTATACATATATTTAAGTTATTATTACCGGTTTCACAGAGAAAAACTTGAATTGGTATTGTTAGGTTTGGGAAAAAAATCCTAAAACCTATTGCAATCCAAGGTAACAGCTTCGAGGTGAGATGAGGGAAATAATTTAGATTTGATCTCGTAATTTCTAACATCAGAATATTGGAGCAATATAAATTGTTATTTTTGTTTTTTTCTTCACTTTGAGAACTTGTAGCACGAAATGCTGACGTTCAATGACATAAGAATACGCGGAAAGGATGACCAAAGATAAAGTGGAACGTAAAGTGCTTTGGAAGCAAATTAATAATTATAACTTATATACGAGTATAACTATAATTAATGTATAATAAGATATGGAGCATATTGCCCTTTTTCCTCCACTTTGTTAGAAAACAAGGCGTGCCACCCGAGAACGAGTCCCTTCGTCGTTCCCTCCCCTACAAAAACCGGTTTATACGACAAAAAATGTCCTCGATTCATAATCTAATACCTCATCCGCGTAGGTGATATTCTCTTTTCATCCATTTCATTTCAGCAAAATGTCATTCAAAGTATCCATGCAAGGATCTTCTATTCTCTACCAGTTATTTATGTGAATGATTGCAGTAATGCTACAAAGTATCTAGAAAATTCTAAAAATTTGTCTTTGGGATCCGTAAAACAAGTTAATGAGTTAACAGCAACGGCGTTTCAAATGAACGCGTATCACTCACTGACGCCCTCAATTAAAAAGACAAAAGTGTTCGACTTTCTAAGTTTCTGCACAGATTTTTAACCAAAGAATGGAAAATGTTAATTTTCGAGTATTGTCCGTTAAATGATGCTTCTCCGCTGTAAGAGAACGATGTTTTCAATGGGCCCAAAAATACAACAGTTGACCGACAAGATTTTAGCCAGCGTTTTTTCTCCTCGAGGAATGTTGTCTCGTTGCGATGAAGAAGCTGAGTAAGTGCAATAATCCTAAGAGCGATGCGGCGGTAGCATTGCTACTGACAGGATCTACCAAGCCGTTAAGGTCAAAGGTGAATACC
This sequence comes from Bactrocera zonata, assembly GCA_037783105.1. NCBI lineage: Eukaryota > Metazoa > Arthropoda > Insecta > Diptera > Tephritidae > Bactrocera > Bactrocera zonata. The sequence goes on from JBAWJQ010006124.1 coordinate 368,700, forward strand.
GAACACAATCTTTTTGCAAGGGCGGACGTAGCAGCTGTTCCACAAGCCAAGATGAAAATTAAGATGCAACAAATCGCAATAGGCATCTGTCGTTTGAAAATTTTTAAAAATTAGGCGTGACCCTGCCCCTGAAAAGGTTTAATATATAACTGCCAAACCATTCAAGCTATATCATCCAAATACATACAGGATAAATTAGGTTAGCGCCTGAGAATGAGATTGACAACACAAGAGAGATTTTTAGGAGCAGGTGTCAAAAGTTTAATTCCCATGTTACAGCACGAAAGTGGGCGACATCGGACTACAACCACGCCTACTTACCATGTAACACAAATATAAATTTCTGCTAATTTTTTCAGTTTCCAGTATGCAAATCAATCAACAATTAATATATCGGGATAAAATTTTGCATGTATTGGTCTTAAAGTACGCCATTATAAGTCTAATAACTGTCAAATTCGGTCATAAATATTCAAGACACCAGATACTGAAAATGTCGACTCCAAAGCCTAAAATTGACTTTTTACCTAAAATATCCCATAATATGGGAGATATAGGTATTTTTGAAATTTGGAGAGAATACATTTGTTGCAGCTCAGTAATCTATGCAACATACTCTATTCGCAGTGCATGGTCATTAGGCTCGAGTTGATCTGAGGTGCCTTATTGAAACCCAGGATTAATTTTACCCGTATGTGGCATATTAATTGTATGTAGTATTGGCAAAAATAGATGAAATCGAGTCAATACAATCCCCAATTTTCATCTATTATTTATAGTAATTTTCGCTATTCCAACAATGTTTATGCCGAATATGTCGGTCAGTGAATATGTTCTCGAGTATACCTGAGCAATATCAACACAAATGCAATCAGTCCGTCTCTTTGTCTGCCACCAATATATCCCACAAAATGATTTCCGTCTTTTCACCTGACAGAGGTTTCTAACCGGCTTCGATCTTGCAAGTTGCAAGAGTATAAAAAGTTCGATTAGGCTCGCACTTCGTCATTCCTTACTTGTTTAAAATAAAGTTTGGTCAACATCCGGAGATATTTCTCGAGCTTTTGCATTCGGAAGTTGTAAGAGTATAAAATGTTTGGTTGCACCTGAACTGGGCTCTTCCTTACTTATTAATACTGATGTAACTCAAAACCTCTCCGTGGATCCGCCACTGCCCATAAGTGTCCTATATTAGCGATTCCGAAAAGTGAGCAGCTTCTTGGGGCAAAAGGACGTGTACGAAATTTCAGAAAGATATCTCAAAAACTGGGGGACTTGTGTGCGAATATACAGACTGACATGGCTAAATGAACTCAGCGCGTAACGCTGATCACTTATATATACATATGTCTTAGAAGAACAGCGACCTTTCCTTTTGGGTGTTACAAACTTCATGGCCAACTTTGACTTAGCTTAAGTATTATTTGACATGTATAAATATGGCATGTGGTTTCTCACAATTTCCAAAGTGTCGTTTCCTCTGGAAAGTAAGACAGAGCACTTGCATTTAACCGCTGAAAACTGGATATTTTTTTTTAGCATTTACTTGAGTAATTGCGTTGAAATAAAATCCAACAGAAAGGTAATTAAATTTGCAACTTTTTAAGTGGACCAACCAATGCGAAGAACCAGTTAAGCCACTGTTACCCACCCTCCATGCAGCAAGTCAGACAGGAACATTATATAGTATGTAATGAATATGCATATAGTATATCTCTGGTTGAGTTGTAAGATTTTTCAATTGCACATCTGTGCCACATACCGGTTCAATTATCATGCAGGCTTGCAACCATGTACGGCAAATTCGTGTAATATGTTATTGGCAATGGTGCTGCCGAACGCTTAGCATACGCTAATTGACTTAGCAGCTACTTCAAACATGCATTCATGCCGATGTCCGCCACGAAGCACAGTCAAGTTGCTACACGCGCTGATGTCAAAACGCCAGCAATCCAGCTGCCGCATCCACATTTCCTGCTGCCATCAGAGCATCTCCTGCCGGCACAAAGGCACATCCAGCAAGTTGCAATTGCGTGTAAGCTGAGAAATTATTGCCCCATCGTTTAGTGGCCTAACCATGTGGCCAGCGCTGGACCGTAGTCATATGCATGGCCGCGGGCTATTTCCATAGCGACGTTCAGCCAGCATCGGAGCCACAGCCGGAGGCAATACTAAAACTGACTGTTATACGAGTATGCTAACAAATTACTGCTAATATCTCGCGCACTCGTACGCACTTGCAACTACGCACAAGCAAATATTATTACGCACACCCGAGTAGGCCCGCATGCACGCATAGATCGTATATTCAAAGTCGTTCGGCTGGTGGTTATTTAGTTGAGGCATAATGGGCGCTTGCACTATCATTAAACATGCATTGGCGCCTCCTATTTGTGCGATTTTTCATATTTGGCGCCACTTAAATGCCCATTAGTTAGCACATGGTGCAAATGTGCACATTTTCTCTTCTATCCACGAGTAACTACGCCACTTTGTGCCTACTGATGATCATCAGTTGATTCATCATCCCATTATTGATGCTGCAACACACTACATACATATACATATGTATGTATATTTGCATACCGTTAGAATAATACTGTGTCAAGTAAGAAGAGTACATTTCGGTTGAATGGAATGGAAGACTTTTGATTTTTTACGCTCACTTGCTTGAAATAATATCCATCACTAGACAATGATGAATTTGTTTTTCAGACATCATTGTACTAGAAATATAATATATTTATTTTTAGATCTAAATAAAGATTAGTGAAGCATCAAACCAACAACAACATCAAATGTTGGTTCTGTCCTGATTTTATCCATTTTACGCACAAGGCACTGTTAGATAGAGATGTTATTTTATCTTCTTTGAAATATCTCACTTACCAGTAGGAGTCTTGGAGAATTATTCAACCAATGTTAACCCTTTTTTAAGTAATGACAAAATATTTCTTGAAAAGGATGCTCTCTGCCTTCCTTTATCGTTAACATATATTCGATATATGGGGACTTGTAATTTACGGTTAGATTTAGACCATGTTTGAACTTAGGCAATGTTTTAATACGATATCGTCATTGGCTCCTGAAAGAGTTAAACAATGCAAAGCAGACGCATTTGTCAAGATTGTGTTACGTATCGAATTTGTTTACATTTATGAAATAATTTTTTTCTTCTTCTTTATTGGCGTAGACACAGCTTACGCTATCATAGCCGAGTTAAGAACAGCGGTCCAGTCGTTTCTTCTTTTCGCTACGTGGCGCCAATTGAATATTCCAAGCGAAGTCAGATCCTTCTCCACCTGGTCCTCTCAACGGAGTGGAGGTCTTCCTCTTCCTGTGCTTCCCCCGGCGGGTACTACGTCGAATACTTTCAGAGCTGGAGTGTTTTCGTCCATTCTGACAACATGACCTAGCCAGCGTAGCCGCTGTCTTTTAATTCGCTGAACTACTCGTATGTCAATGTTGTCATATATCTCATACAGCTCATCGTTCCAACGAATAATATATTCGCCATGGCCAACGCGCAGAGGACCATAAATCTTTCGCAAAACTTTCCTCTCGAAAATTCGCAACGTCGACTGATCAGTTGTTGTCATCGTTCAAGCCTCTGCCCCATTTAGGAGGACGGGAATTATGAGTGACTTATAGAATTCGGTTTTTGTTCGTCGAGAGAGGACTTTACTTCTCAATTGCCTACTCAGTCCGAAGTAGCACCTGTTGGCAAGAGTTATCCTGCGTTGGATTTCCATTGATGGTGGTGTTTACACTGGTTCCAAGATAGACGAAATTATCTACGACTTCAAAGCTATGACTGTCAACAATGACGTGAGAGCCAAGTCGCGAGTGTGATGACTGTTTGTTTGTGCAACTCGATGTATTTTCTTCAGAAGCTCGCACAATAAGGAATCGCCTTGTCTGAAACCTCGTTTTGTTCCCTATCCTGATGGAGCTTTTGGTATTGCTCAATTTCAGTTTACACAGCCGTATTAGTTTTTCGTGCTGTCAAAAGCAGCTTTAAAATTGACGAAAAGGTGGAGTGTGTCGATTTTCTTTTCATGAGTGTTTTCCAAGATTTGACGCATGGTGAATATCTGGTAGGTTGTTGATTTGCCAGGTCTAAAGCCGCACTGATAACGTCCAATCGTTTTGTTGGCGGTGGGCTTTAATCTTTCACACAATACGCTCGATGGAACCTTATACGCGATATTGAGAAGGCTTATCAAACGGTAGTTGACGCAGATTGTGGGGTCTCCCTTTTTGTGAATTAGGCAGAGCACACTTAAATTCCAATGGTTGGGCTTGCTTTCGTCTGACCATATTTTGCAAAGAAGCTGATGCGTGCTCGTTATCAGTCCTTCGCCGCTCCTGCTCCATCGTCGTCGATTAGATCACCTTTGGGGATTTTACAAGAGTTTTCTCCGGTCTTGAAACCTTCTGTTAGCCGTAGCATTTTTTCGTAGAATTTTCAAGCATTACCCCTGTTGGCCAGCTTGTCAAGCTCTGCGTTCTCACGCATTTCGGCCTCTTTCTTTTTCTGTCTGCAAATGCGTCTCGCTTCCCTCTTGAACTCTCGGTAGGCAGCCTGTTTTCTCTCCGCTGCGACACGGCACTCCTCGTCGTACCAGCTGTTCTTTTACATTTTCCGAAAACCAATGGTTTCGGTTGCAGCTGCATGTAAGAAGCTTGAAATGGCGTTCCACAGTTCCCTTATACCGAGTTGTTGACGAGTGCTCTCAGAGAGCAGGAGTGCAAGTCGAGTGGAGAATCGTTCGTCTATTTGTTGTGATTTCTGCTTCTCGACGTCGAAGCTTACATGTGTTTGTTGATTCGCGTTTTTTCTGCACAAAGTCGGGTGCGTATCTTGGCTGCAAAAAAATAGTGGACCTCGGAGCGTACGCACGTCTAGAACACTGGAGACGTGTCTTCCGTCTATTACAAGATGATTGATCTGGTTGGTGATTTTTCGATCCGGATACAACCAAGTAGCTTGATGAATTTTCATATGATGGAATCTAGGCTGAATTTACCGACCGTAGTGCCAAAGATACCTTCTTAAAAGTCAACATTACCGTTATATGGGGAATTGGCGTAGTTATCATCTGATTTCACTTATTACCGAAGTACATAAGAAGCACCGGAAATACTTTTTCTCAGCAAGTTTGAAGAAGTTATGGAAATTTACAAGCTTTCAATTAAAGGCATTCTGTGGGCGGGGAAATGGTGCCAAAGAACACATGTAACAAGTGTCATCAAGAGATCCAAATTTTTGAAAAGTTACAACTTGCACAGACCGAAGGACAAACAGTCAACCTGATTTCACTCGCCTTTTCATCCTGATCATCCTTATATTGCTGTAGTTGGGAAAAGGTTTTGACTCCAACCAAAGGTTGTGTTTTGGCTCTATGAAAACGAAAATACTAAAAATGCATTCGTCTGGTAGAAGGTGCTCGAAAAGGCTGCCCTGGCCATAAAGCTTGAGCGTATCCAAAGGCCAGCGGACACCCATAACCCGTTGGATATCCATTAGCGTCTTACGTTCTAGCACTGGGCCTATGGACTTCATGTCTATGGCCTTTGTAAAACTGAGGTTGAAGCATGTTGATAATCCTATCTTTGACGAAAAACTGATTCGTCGATCAGTAAGGGTCTTATGACAAAGTGTGTAGGAGTTCATAGGTATAACAACGGACCGACGTTCTAAGGGCTCCAAATGAGATGCTTCTTACTTCAAGGCAACAATCTTTGTGATTTGCCGGCCGGCCGGCCTAACATCGCGGTGATTTTAAAAGCAATATATCAATACAAATATTTGTTGTTCCAATTTAAATTTTTGGTTCTAATTGGTCAGGTGGAAAGGACACCTTTTCCACCTTGGTCGGGCTCGAATCCGATCTAAAACTTCTGCCGTGCTGAGGGTCAAGCACCCAACCGCAGTGCGACTCCATACTTCTTCTTCTTTACTGGCGTAGGCACCGCTTACGCGATTATAGCCGAGTCAACAACAGCGCGCCAGTCGCTTCTTCTCTTCGCTACTTGGCGCCAATTGGATATTCCAAGCGAAGCCAGGTCCTTCTCCACTTGGTCCTTCCAACGGAGTGGAGGTCTTCCTCTTCCTCTGCTTCCCGCGGCGGGTAATGCGTCGAATACTTTCAGAGCTGGAGTGTTTTCATCCATCCGGACAACATGACCTAGCCAGCGTAGCCATACTCCATACTGGATAGAATTTTTCAATCCCACCTACCTTTACTTTTAAACCACAGCCACCATGAATCTCCCTAAAGGGCCAAATCCAGTAAGCAGATTGTAGCCAACTTCAAAGGCTGACTGCTTCCCGTGGAGACATAAGTCTCCGGTCAGACCTTGTAGCTTTAGCTACTACCAGTTGAGCACATTCAAAGTCATAACATCATTTCAAGCTGAGTATTATAGCACTATTTATGACAAAGACTATGCTGAAATTTTTAGGCAAGCCGAAAATAAAGACATAGTGCATATGGATTTTTGCCACCCCTTACGACAGACATTAAAGTATGGCGAATATTCTACCCCTTGCCCAGTGTGGAGACTTCAATGTATTTCATATTTTGTATCATTTATCAATTGACTTTTATTTGTTCGCTTCTGTTTAGCAACTTCACACTTCATTATGTGCTATAAGTTTTCAATAGAGTTTAAATCGGAGAGTTTTGAGGCCAATCCAAGCGTTGAATCCTTAATCGTTAAATGTATTGGCCAATCACAAAGAAAAATTCGATCTGAATAGGATCTTTCACACCAATATTGTGTAGATGTTTTATACAGGACTTCTTTCCGTTCCAAACTAAGTCATTTTTCACCATGAGATGGCGCTGAGTCATCCTGGAAGATTATGCAATCCGTATGATGATATTACTTTTAAATTAAACGAAGCCGTAACCCGGAGTAGCAGCTGCGCTTTAAATGCGTTTTTCTCGCAACAATGTTTTCAAAGTCGGTGAGGAATAATTCACCGAAACTGCTTGACCGATTGATTTGAAATTTTCACAGAATCGTGAAAAAAAAGATTTGTTTGTTAGGAAGCCGTCATTTTGTCTGAAACCAACATTTTGACTATTTCTTCGTTCATTACCTGTATTTATTTATCCCAAATATAATCCTTTTGGTTTTTATATTTCAGATAATTTGGATCGGAGATATCTTCCTCACCGCCAAACACATTTTTGTGGAGGATTTTCAGGAAATCTTCTACAGGAACGACGGAACCCAACATTTTTATTAATAAAATATGAATTCTTAGAATCGCTAAATTCGCTAAATGTTCATATATTTTATGTATATATCCACTAGAAGGAGGATGGAGTCATGTGTAGAAGTTGACGCAAGAGAGGAAAGTCCTCTGATCGCCATTCTCTTGGGAGTGGTCAAAAACGATTTTTTACATATGGCTCAAGCAGCTCACGACTTCCAGTCTTTGACCAAGTATCCTCTGGGTAGCCTAAGAACATCAGTTTGAAGGCGAGCTAGAGTGAGAAGGCGAAACATCCCCGACACAGGGTTGGGCACCAATATACCACTGAAAACGATAAGCCGCCTCAAAGGAGAGACCACTCTTTTGATGACGACCATAGCAAATGAAATAAGGACTACGAATTAATGGCATTCACCTGGAATATTCGGTGCCTTAATTGGGAAGGTGCCGCTGTCCAGCTGGTTGATGTCCTCGTTAGAGTGAAGGCGAGCAGTACACGAAATGCGATGGACGGACAAGGACTGAGGCGAGTAGGTCCTTGTGGCATTTACTACAGTGACCATATAAAGAGCGCAAATTTGGTGTGGGATTCGTGGTGGGAGAAAGACTCCGTCGAAGATTACTATCATTCACCCCGGCGTATGAAAGTCTAGCCACAATCCGCATCAAGGGTGATTTGCGCCCACGCCCCGACGGAACAGAAAGACGATGTGACCAAAGATGCCTTTTATGAGTGCTTGGAGCGCACTTATGAGAGATGCCCCCGCCACGATGTCAAAATCGTGCTTGGCGACTTCAATGCCAGGGTGGGCAAAGAAGGTATATTTGGCACTACGGTCGGTAAATTCAGCCTCCACGAGGAAACATCCCCACATGAGTTGAGGCTGAGCGACTTCGCCAGGGGCCGAAATATAGTTATCTGTAGTGCTAGATTTCAGCATAAGAAAATTCATCAAGCTACCTGGCTGTCTCCGGATCGAAAAACCACCAACCAGATCGATCATGTTGTGATAGACGGACATTACCTCTCTAGTGTTTTAAATGTGCGCGCACTCCGAAGTCCTAACATCGACTCAGACCACTATCTTGTTGCTGCCAAGATTCGCCCCCACCGTTGTGTAGCAAAAAATGCACGCCAACAAAAACAAGGAAGGTTCGTCGTCGAGAAGCTGTAATCACAGCAGATCCAGAACGATTCTACGAAAAAATGCGGCTTCTAGCAGAAGGTTTCAAGACCGGAGCATACTCTTATGGAACCCCTAAAGGTGATCTAGTGACCGATGCCTATAGCATACTAAAATTATGGAGGGAACACTTCTCCAGCCTGCTGAATGGCAGTGAAAGTACAACGCCAGGAGAAGGCGAACCCGATTCCGCATTCGATGGCGATGGAGCAGACGCTCCATTGCCCAACCATGAAGAATTTCGAACAGCAATTACCCGTCTGAAGAACAACAATGCTGCGGGGGCAGATGGATTGCTGTGCTGTATGGTGCAGAAGCTTGAATGATGACAACAACTGATGAGTCGACGTTGCGAGTTTTCCGGAGAAAAGTTCTGCGAAAGATTTATGGTCGTTTGCACGTTGGCCATGGCGAATATATTATTCGTTGGAAGACGAGCTGTATGAGATATATGATAACATTGACATACGAGTAGTTCAGCGAATTAAAAGACAGCGGCTACGCTGGCTAGGTCATGTTGTCCGAATATACGAAAACACTCCAGCTCTGAAAGTATTCGACGCAGTACCCGCCGGGGGAAGCAGTGGAAGAGAAAGGTCCGTTGGAAGGACCAAGTGGAGAAGGACCTATCTTCGCTGGGAATATCCAATTGGCGCCACGTTAACTCCGCTATAATCGCGTAAGCGGGGTCTACGGCAATTAAGAAGAAGAAGAAGAATTGAAAAGAAATGTACAACATATAAAGTTACTCCATTATCCTATCGTCAAGGAATTTTGGATATGAATAAAATCGTAAGATAAAATGATATTAACATCTAAATGTAAAAATAATTTAAGTAAATATAAGTATTTGTAAACAAGAACCTAATGACAATTGTACAATACCTATGATCGAAGTTTATGAAGCCCATTGTAATAACGCACCTATGATAGATTTAGGACATGGTAATGTCGTATTATAAGGAAAACATATTTTAAACGAAAAATCAACTGAAGGATTGAATTTAATCCAAATTAATGAAACAATTATTATAGCCTCAGAAGTATTCCACAACCAGGAACAAAAAACTAATGATTATATTAAATCTAATGGAAAGGAAAGATTTCACATATTGAAATACTGGAATCAGAAAACCAATATCAATTTGACAACAGTAGAGAATTAAATAAATTTTTAATACCATTTTGAGAACACCCAATCAGGAATATGTTCATAACTATAGGAGTACTTGTAGTCCTAGGATTAAGTATATATGTAATCTTCAAACTGTATATAACCACAGAACGTGTACTCATTTATAGATCAGGAGATCTATTTTTCACAAGAGAGGGGAGAGTTAATACTTTAACATTTAACCACACCTTTGCTCACCTAAACAAAGCAACAGCTAACCACAAGTATAACATGACATCACCACCTGTGCCGGATGCATGATAAAATACCTAAATAATCAAAACAATGTATTAATAGAATTATGATAACAGCCTTGAGCAGCGATAAGCTTAGCCTACATAAACCACTGGAACAATGGCCTCTAGGTCACATTATCATTATCGACTGCCGAGTAACAAGTTCTCTAGACCACTTGTAAAAGTACAGTTTTAAGTTCAATATATTCAATATTATAGTACATGTGTACGAGTATACTGTACATTTTACGTCGAGATCGTAAATTGAAAACATACACAATACAGCCTGTGAAAGCATTGAAGCCATTCGACCTTCCCAAGCGACATCGTTTCGCTCTATGGGCTGTTGAAAAGTTCCAAGAAGATCCGACGTTTTCGAGCCAAATTTTCAGCGACGAGGCCCAAACAACGGTTTGGTGTAGTTTGTGGGCCGGTCGAATCATCAATCTATATTTCTTTAAAAATGCTGCCGGTTAGAGCGTAACCATCAATGGCGACCGATATCGCGACATCGATCATGTGATATCACACCGTTATACTTTTTCTTGTGGGAGAATAAACCCCAAAACCGCTTCGATTTAGGCTTTGGAACAAAAAATCACTCATGTCATTCACCAGTTACCACTTAAATTACTACAACGAGTCATCGAAAATTGGACACAACGGGTGGACCATCTGAGACATTGTCACAGCCAACATTCGAAAAAGATAATCTTCAAAAAATAAATGCCAAAGATTGTTATTTCAAATGATAATAAACATTCCCCATTAAATACTGTGTTTTTATTTAAAAAAAAGAACCTCGAATTGGATCAGCCTTTATAATTTTTGGATACAACCTTAAGAGACTTCCTATGCTCCCTCGCAGCTAGCCTTGTTGATACTTTTTCGATACAGAAGAAAATAAATTAATATTTTCGATTAACACAATTGTAATCTCAATTTGAAGTTAGAAAAGTATCGTTCTCATTAACATTATTATTACATTAATAATAATCTAAATTTTCACACAAAATAGAAAAGTGCTAAACTAATTTCGCATCAAAAAACCTGTGAAATAAAAACACGCTCGTAAATAAATAAATGTAAATAAATAAACCAATCAAACCAGGGAGTCGCAATGCATTTCCTTGCCCTTCAACTCGCCACATGCATATATATTGCACTGGAGGAGCATTTTCTGGCATCACCGAGTTTATAACATCTCAATTTGTAAGCGCTTAACCTGACCTCAAACCTCATTTATAAATATAATAGTCTTCCGCCTTCCAAATAGCCTAGACAGACAGACAAGTCCAACAAGAGCGGGCTAGCAGGCCGAGGCCAAGCTAAGTACTTGCAAGCACAAAAACAACAAGGACGCTCCAGATAGTTTGGAAGAGAAGTGCAACAAAAACACTGCACTCAGTACTGAGTTGAATGTCGAAAAAACCCAAATGAGACCAACCACCCGCACATAGCGACTGAAACAAGAACGGGAAAAGTACGATTTTAAACGCTAAACAGCCATCGAGAGAGCAGCCCAACAACAGCACGTTGCACTATGCTGTGGCAACTCCTGCAGCCGCTAAGTCAATAAATCATTTGGTCAAATGCGAAAAATCAGCTCAAAACTGCAACAAATAAATAACGCAAATAATAAGCGGTGTTGGGTGTAAATATTTCACAAAATATTGCGAGGGGCAATGGCAGCAGCACCGGCAACAACGACCACAATGTACGACCAGACATTGCGGCAAAGTAATTGTTGCGAAGCAGTCGGCCAAGCAAAGTGGTGCTCGGTCGGCGATAAGAATTACGACCGGCGGCATTGGTGGCGGCAGCAGCTGCTGCCCCGGCTAAGTGTCGGCAATGTGGCTATTGTTGTGTGACTCTTGTGTTGTTGTTGCTGTTGGATGTGTTGGACCCACAACTTAACTTTTGCAGACCAAAATGCATACTTAGCGCATGCTAAAACCCGCATTCTACCGGCGGCAATTGGCAATTTGAATGCGCCACACTTATTATTGTTGATACACAGAATGGTATAGCCACAGAGGTAGCGGAATGGCGGCAGCAGAAGCGACAAATGGGCTACCCATACTTCCCATACAGCGAGCTAGGTAAATAGAATTGGTGATGTGCATATGGACATATATACCGAGATATCAAAACTCGTTCGTTCTCGGTTTTTTTCGATCTAAGTACTTGTCAACGTTATTTTGCGGTCAGTTGGTCTACATTCGGTTGGAGACTTCTCACTCTCATCTTACCTCTCCTTAAACAGGACTCTCACTAAGTTTCCTTTGCAAATCATAAATCCGTCTTTTCACAAGAAGGATACAAAATATGCTATTGAATCTCCTCACTTCAAGAGGTGAGTGATTGAGGTCTGTGAAATATCTTGGGGTATCCTAGATCAAAAACTAAGCTGGGAAGCACATTGACAGCAATACTTCTAAAGACTTTCGAATCTGAAACTCCTGCAGAAGTCCATTGTACATGTTCATTTGCACAAGGTCTTTTGGCTCTTAACAAATGTCATCTAACATATGGTACGGTGTTGTGTCGGAAGTCATTATCGAAAAAGTGCCGCATTGCGCCCCTGGAACAGATTCAACGGGCTTGCTTTCTGGTATTAAGGGCGGCAAATACAAACTAAAATGAATTACGATGCAAAGCTTATGTCCAGCCGGAGGAGATTAGTCGTTACTGCTAGCATCTTGTTATACTCTACCTTTTTAAAGCGCTCTAAATTGGCAATTTGAACGAGAAAGAAGATCCTTGCGAAATTAAAACCAACGTTTTCATGACCAAATTTAGATAAATGCACCAATGGTTCTGTGAGCGAAAGTTCCAACGGCAAAGTTTACATTTTCACCGATGGATCAAAGCATGAAATAAGAGCAGAAACGTCTTCTTTTCTAGTAATCTACAACTCGGTCTTTCAGGCCGATTAGGCTTCTACTCTAACAATTATGTCCATAAACCTTCCTCTCAGAAAGTGACTTGGTTAATATCACCTTGGTTAAGCTGAGAATACAAATCCTCTAACCCAAGGGGAATACCTAAAGTTTAAGAACACTGGCAACACAGGGCATACCATAATCTTTCTTTGGTTTTTATCAAATCCATTGACTTTCAGGATAGCGCTTAATAGACTTAATGATGACCTAAATGCGTCCACCTGAGATCTGGCGCTCCTGTGCTTCACTTTTCAACCAAATTATTAAATACGAATTTTTTGTTTATTTTCAATCTTATGAATGTCCGTTACTATGCTTCCCATTATTCCATTATCAATTGCGATTCAGGTCATTCATCCATAATTTCTGAATTGGAAGTCGGCACTTTCTTATTTATCTCCACAGTCAGAAGTAAATAGTAACTTTGGAAACTTCATTGTTTCATATTTGTTTCCATTGCTTCCTTCCTGTTTCATATATGTGAGATCGGGGCAGCAATTTACCATATAATGTATATAAACTCAATAAATTGAAACTCAAGGGCCCGCATCCAGCACTGGTCCCGCTTTTCTTTCTATTGCTCTGCATGAACAAAGTGATTAACATTATTGTGATGATTATGGCGTATGCTTGTTACTACACACATTGCCATTTGAGAATTTGCCACTCTGCCTTAGGTGCATTTGGCATTGCCCTTATTTTTGACCAGTGTTGCACATTAACTGCTACCATTTGTTTTTCGTATTTCTTACAATTGTCGATATGTTTTTGTATATCTTATTATTTTCATATGCTGATATTGTTGTCGCACCAAAGCAGCTGGGTTTGTTGGGTACACTTGCACTCACCAATTGATGCAACCAGCCAACAAGCCGTAGTGCCGCAGGTCTCGGCGATGGCATTAGCACATGAACACCCAACTGCCGACTCTCTGGCTTGTGACGTCGCCTCTACTCTCTTTATCCAATCGGTACGTTCAACTGGTTAGCTATAACGCTAATGTGGTACTGGCGGCATTTAGCTTTCGGGCGCTCTTATACTATGATTGCAATTTGAGTTCAATTTTTTCTTTTATTTGAGTGCAAACTTTTATTTATTAATTCCTTTCTAGTTCTTTTGTTGCAGTGTTTATATCCTGAATAGGGTATTTTAGATTTGTCATGAAGTTTGTAACACTTGAAATGAAGCGTCGTGGGGCCTCCCAACTACATAAAGAATATAATCTCATCATAAGACATAAATTTCAGTGCTGGCTTCTCGGTGGAATATATTACGCACAAATTTTTGATTAATTTTTTAACAAGACTTTCATGAAGTGAGTTCTTTCAGTTCAGATTACCGCCTCCGTAGTACATTCCCGTAAACGCTCCTTACAAATTAAAAAAATAGACTCATAGTTCTGTTTTGAACGTGCATTTTTGAAAGACAGGAATAATTCAGCATACGGTGGCTACAAGAACACGGCTTTCATGGATCACCGATTGAATACGGGAACGTCGCGAGGGATACCGCGTTTGCTCACTCCGGATAGAAAAAGTTTATATGTCGTTACGTGTTCGTCCAGAGGACTACATCTACTATGAGTAGGATAAAGGTTATACGATTGGCCGTAGAAGTGAGCTACTTTGATCTCCTGAAAGGGCCAAAAGTGTAACAGGGCTCTATTATACCAAATTTACAGACACATTACACCTCGAATTGAGAAATAAAAGTTTATAGATATTGTGTTTCTCTTTCGGAGTTTAAGAACTCATCGGATGACCCTCGTATATTATTACAAAAACTTGTATATATTTACATATTTATAAATAGGTGAATACAAAGTAAAAGACAAATTGCGCAAAACCCACAAATATCACAAAGCAAGCCAAGCTGAAACAAATGAATAGTAGACTCGTGCATACAGTCGCATACTATATGTAACATTCATACACAGACAAAGGCATACATATGTATGTACGTGTGCAAAAGTTGGGCAAAAGGTTTAACCGCCCGAAGCGTTCACTCGGCCGCGCTGCAGCATTGCTGCGGGTCAAACAAAATAAGTTCTCTCATTATTGTATTCCACGCTTCTACTCGTACTGTTGCAGACGCTTGGTCAGAAGTATGAATGCAAAAATATTTATGTTAGTAGAAAATATGAACCAACAAACGTTACATCATACGAACATACATTCTATATTTAAAGAAAAAGGACAAAAGCAAAACGACGCTGGTGCAAATGAAGCCGGAGTTGAGCTACCCAAAAAAAAAAAACTGAGTTCCCTTGTGATCGCCTTAAACAATAGCAACAGTGAGCAGCGCAGCGAGCAGTCTCATGTGCTCGTGAACCACGGGCTATGCGGCTCACGCGACGTAATGTGCCGTCGACAGTCGCACATTTGCCTCGGATTCCGGCGTTTCTGCAGATTTTCACTACTCTTACACTTATTGTTTTGCACTTTTTCATCTTATTCCAACTATCTACTTATAGTATTCGCTCTGGATTCGTAAATACGCCCGCGGCTGACGCAAAAATGTTGCCAACGTCGAATACAACGTTCATAATAAATGCGGCCGTCGACATCGGCTCAGAAGCAGCGAACAAAAATTATGCTGGTAGCCCCAAACAATAATTCGCATTGGTCGAGGTCACCCTCACATCGCCAAATGGCATATACTATAAAAACACACACTACCATTACGCTCCGTTTCTAGAACAGAGCGCACGGGCTTGTAAAAGCTCAGAAGATTTGGGGCAGTTGCGCCTTAATGCTTCAGTTATAAAATACACCAAAGTGCGCTTTAATCAGGCTGTCACATCATTCGTTCTCACTTTTACCTTACTCTTCGTGTTCCATCTTCTTGGCAGCAAATGAAGCACCAGCTCGCAGCAGTCCTCTCATCGTCATAACCAAGTCCGCGCCATGTCTGGCCATTGTTAGCGGCACTTCCTTGCGAGTGTGGCACCACCTTCGTACCACGTGCTTGGCCGGCAATATGGACATATTCGATTATCGATGGGGAGTTTCGGCGCACAAACAAAACATTCGAACCCTCCCGCAAGCCCATTTAGCCGGTCATGAAATGCAATTCATGTGTGCCCCGAAACGAGGTTTTTAACGCTTTTTTGATTACCATTTATTGTTGGTTTATTTTATTGCCTTGCATTGCATTGTATTGTACTTATTATTGTTATTACGCCAAATGAAAGGCCAGGAGGGACAAGAAAAGTATTACTACCCTTATGGCAATATGTTGTACGGAATGAGTTGTGGCTCGTAAGTACCATACAGAGTAAAAGTAAATCAACTTCAAATAAGTTTTATTAAATATATTTCATAAAATACATATATACAAACAGACATACCTAATATACCTATGCCCACATTTACAAAGCAAGAAAGGGCTATGTCCGTTTGAAAGAAATCAGAAAATATTAAGGAAACGCGAAAAACTTTTGGATATACTTGTCGGGCAGATAAATATCTTATTGTCCGAAATGTATTCCAAGTATTGCCTTTTATATGAATCTATTTCCTCTTTATTACCTACTATTTCAGCATTTTCTTAACATGTTACGCAAAATGTGCAATTTTCTCAACTAAATGTATTTGAGGAATCAGCAGAAACCTCATCCAATATATTTTTTACCGTCCCTGCGTTTATTTTTTTTTTATAATCCGAATTAATTAGGTAGGAGGATATCTCAATAGGGCTTGCCTTAGTATATTTTGGCAATTTTTTTTTTGTATTCAAAATTAATACCACACACTGATTATTGCGACCCTCCAACTTTTCGATACCATTTTTATACTCTTGCAATATATTGCTACATTATAATAGTTTTGTTCACCTAATGGTTGTATATGCAACCTAAAACTAAGCATGTTATATATCGGGTTATGTATTATTGACATGATCAGGATGATGAGACGACTTGAAATCCGCGTGACTGTCTACCTGGCCATACGTCCATCTCTCCGTTCCAGATGTAACTTATGCATAAATTAAGATATCCTGATGGAACTTGGCACACAAGTTCCTTTGCTGAAGAGTAGGGAAGTTCGTAGATAGACAGAATCGGACCACTGCCACGCCCACAAAACGCCATTAAAAGAAAAACTTCAACTAACTAAGCACCAAATTAAGGTGTAGACCTATAAGTGGGCGGATCAAAATAATAAGGGACACCTGTGGACTAAAAAAAGTGAACATATCTCTAAAACAGTTCAAGCCAAAATTACCAAATTTGATTAATATGTATAAATTCTGTATGAATGAAATCGGATGATAACCTTGCTCGTTTCCCATATAACGGTACTGTTAAAACTATTTAAAGAGTGTTAGTTCAATAACCAAAAACTCCTGAGACATTAAACTTTACCACAAAGATGGCATTAGACAGCCTTATTAGAACCGGAGTAAATGTTAGACAGTGGAAGTGACACTTTGACTAAATTTGGTACATGACATTTTTTTTTTTTAATTTTCCAATGTCATAGCGTAAAAATGGATGAAATCAGACTACAAGCATTCCTATTTTTATATAATATAATTTTAGCGTACAAATTAAGAAGCAGTAAAGATAACAAAATAAAGCTTGGTACGAATAATTCCTTTGAGGTTTGCCATCTTATGACCAAAAATTGTCCAAATCGAACTAAAACTGTTCAAGACCTAGGTACCGTGTATGCGGACCGCAGTATAAATAGTTTACTTTATCCCGATTATAGTCCTATATATCCGTGTGTCAAAACTGGGTTGAATTGGATTAATAGTTCCTTCCGGATGACTTTCTACCGCATGTATGGGTTCTTTCTAACTAAAATGGATAAAAATGGACGAAAACCTAACCTAGCCTTTTTATAACTGATGTAGGATTTTTAAAAATCCGGCTGACTTCACTCCATATGATTGGTGATTTTTTAAGAGGAACCTTGATGAAACCTTAATAGCATTTTATTATTATTAAAAAAATAGATAAAACCGGGCCAATACCATCTCCTCTTTAACTAATATAAAATCCTTTAACTTTCGTCGAAATTAACTTAATATACAATTTTTGATATATTATAGTTTAATGCCACAAATAAATATGTGAAATTGGTCTACGAATTACCCAAATCCCATGTAGTCCTATTTACTATACATTATAATTATTCCGCTACCTTCCGCTAAATATAGCGGTCAGTGTATGAGTCATATATACATATATAGAGCATAAACTGTTCGGTTACAAAAGAACTTAGCCCTTCCTTACAAATTCAAAATAGGCATTAGTTTCTTAGAAACTCTACCTCTTCATACGGCGAAAATTTCTTCCCAGTGACCATTCTTTTGAGATCAAAGAACAGGAAACAGTAGCTGGTGGCCAGATTTGGGGAATTCGATGGATACAGAAGCAATTCCAAACTCAATTCATGGGTTTTTGTCATCGTTTGCACTGACTTGTGTAGTTTTGTGGGGGATCTCTTGTAAAGAATTCATTCTGAATATCTGACAAAAATTTGTCGAGAGGAGTTGGTAACGGAAAAGTGATTCCGAAAAGATACTTATCGAAGTCATGAGATGAGCAATAGAGTCCTCACTTAATACTCTAATGTTTTTTCTCTTGTAAACTATAATTTAATCTATGTGGCGACTTCTGCGATTTTTTATAAACAATCCACAATTTTTTGCATAAAACATGTTACCTGTAAATTTAAAATTTAACCGGCATTTTCCGAAAAATTGATGTAAGGCGAAAACGTACTTATTTTAGTAGGTTAATATCCATCTTTTATTTGGTCTCAGATAGCCCAAGGTCAAATATCAGCGCCATCCTTGGAATCGATCTTGAAATAGATAACTCTGTGGTTTGCTCCAATCGCCAGTATTAATACAAAGATTGCACATATTTATTAATGAAGACTCTCCTTTTCTTACATTTAAAACAAATTATCAAAGCTAAAATTTTGTAAGGGTTCTATGGTATACTGGCCTAATCTCTTAGCGGAAAATATGCCCTAAGTTTTTATGCAGCCACCGACCAACATACATATGTTTATCTAAGCCAAGTTTTTCTTTACCTGAAAACGGATAACATTATTTGTCCGATTGTTATTATTCAAGAATATCTACTGTTAAGACTTAAGCTCTCTGTCTCCTTGTTTCCATAATAACTAGAGTAATATTCTACTGCATGAGTTCTTTATGAACACTTTTTTCGCGCGCGCTTTACTGACTTGGCTTAGAATACAGCGTTACTAAGAGTAGTCTAAGAAATACAATCCCTTTCTCCGTTAACTCAGCGCAGCTCGTGTGTTGGCAGCAACAAATAAAACGTCAATTTCTGATTTACGAGTGCACAAAACACTACAACAACACTTACATTAACTTCGGTACGCATACAAGCGCAGCACGCCACACCGGCAATACCAGGCGCATTGACTTCCCAAATGCAGGCGCCATCATGCGCCGTTGGTGTTCTTGCGAGTCGTGATGGCAACGCTCGTTGTAAACATACAGCTATTGCTGCGCTGCGCTGCGCTCGGAAACTCGGAACCTCACATCAACCGCAACATTATGTTCAAGTGCAACAATAAGCACAGCAGCCCTTACACAAACAACCTCATGGTTACCTCAAGAGAGTATGTGGAAATGTGTATCTAAGACTGCAACTACACATGAGAACCAGGCCGTTAGTCGTGTGTGCGCATGTGGATACACGAGCATGCCTACTACGGCACTTTTTACTGGCGGCGGTTCGCGAAGACAAAGCGGATGCAGTGCACCGAGTTGTAACCGCGTCATCATTATCCTCTAAGAAATATCCTTGCAATTGTGCTCGTATTGCAACTGCTCCCCTTGCTCATAAGGCACCCCACCGCCGCCGCGCCCACTTCTTAATGCAACTTGTCTCACATTAACCGGCCAGTCATACATATGGCTTTTCCGCTGTTGAGGTAGTTCATCTTCTTGAGGGGGCGTATGCAAACGACATACATACACACTAGCGCACACGTAAATATGCGCATGTATATGCGTGTGTGTACTTAGCTGTGTGTGGTTACTATGAGTTTTTGCCGCTGGCGGTCCGACAATGCCACGGCAGGAAGGCGAGCTCGAGTGCCAGCAATGGTTACCGTTATGTTGATGGTTGCCATTGTGTCAAATGATATGAATTCGTCTGTCAGTTGAATTCTTCAGTTCTGCAGATTGTTGAGCTGCCTGCAGCATGCAGCCAGTTGTTGTTGGCGTTGCCGTAGCACTACGTCAGGAAGAAGGAAGCGCCGTGTAATTACGTTGGGAAGTGCAGACTCGTAGGACTATATTCCGACCGCACACTATACCAGCAGTGTTTACCTGTACGGCTTTGGAAGACACATACATACATACTCGTAGATGCGAGCGTTCTCATATGTGCCGTTGTGTGCGGCAACTAATTTCGCTTGGATTTCTGGCACCTGCGGGCTCATATTAACGTGGTGCGTTGGAAATTGCACGAATTGCATTTGTTTGAGTTGTAAACTAACTTCAACACGCTACTCCCACCTTAGCACGCTACAGCCTTCGTTTTTGCCGTTAGCTGACTGCTAAGTTCTGATCTCCTTGCCACTTTCTTTTTTCACTTAAAGGGTTCGCTGGCCGCTCTTACATGAGTACTTGGTTTCTTGCATCGTTCCGGTCTTAAGGTTGCACTCTTTAGAAATTATTTGTAAACGTTAATGTTGGTACGTGCTTTAATTTTTTAATCCATCTATTAATTGACAAGTTTTCTTTTGGAGTTACATACTACGGTTATCAAAGGTAAATTTTGTCCATTTGGTCTCCTTCAAAGTAATCCCCTCCCGCTGCAATACACTTATGGCAACGAACTTTCCAGTCATCAAATCACTTGGAAAAATTCTCCGTCGTGATGGCCATCAGAGTCTTTTTCGATTCAGCTTTCATATTCTCAATTGAGTCAAAACAGTGTCCTCGGACTGGTCATGTGAATTTGCTGAATAGCCAGAAGTTACACGAAGTTAAATCAGGCGAATGGGGTGGTTGCGAAACAATATTAGTTAAAAATGTGGCGAAATGATCGCGAATAAACAATGCAGTATGAGATGGTTCTGTGTTCAATTAATTCAGACATAGTAAAAAGCGAAGAATTCACTATTAGATCCTCACAAAACGACTCGTATCTCAAATACGAATGAATATTTTGACGTGAAATTTAGTATAATTGTAGATGTCACTAACAGTACTACCAATTTGAAAAAAACAAATTTACCGATTCGAAAAACACGCGAAATATAAATTAAAAATTCACTTTTAAATTTTATCAAAGTAGTAATTAAATGTTTAATCACAATTCCACAACTGAATGCTCTATTACAGGAGTACTCATTAGGTCGCTGATGTTAAGTCTCCCACACTCTTAATTCAGGACCTCTTCATTTCTTAATCATCACATAAAGGCTAAAGCAGAAGGGATTTTATCTCCTTGAAATCAAAAGAGTTTAGTCATGCTTCTGGGTAAACCGTTACAGTCGTAGGGCCATACCCAATTTTTTTACTCTTGCGTCCTCGCCGCGCACGCTGGAAGCATGAGTATCCCCCCTGTAAGATGCGGTAGCCAATCCGTGTTGCAGTTACTAGAGCGGACATATAATGAAGCCCAAAATCGGTGTGGGATTCGTGGAGGGAGAGAGATTCCGTCACCAAATACTGTCATTAAACCATTAGTCATACATAATCCGCATCAAAGCGAAATTCTTCAACATATCGGTGATTTGCGCCCACGCTCCGACGGAAGATAAGGACGTTGTGATCAAAGATACCTTCTATGAGCTCTTGGAGCGCACCTATGAGAGGAGATTTTAACGCCAGGGTGGGCAAGAAAGGTATCTTTGGCACAATAGTCGGTAAATTCAGATTCCTAGAGCAAACATCCACAAATAGGTTGAGGTGGAGCGACTTTGCCGGGGTCCGAAACATGGTTATCTAGATTGCAGCATAGAAAAACAACCAACCAGATTGATCATGTTGTGATAGACGGAAGATACGTCTTCAGTGTTTTAGACGTGCGTACGTTCCGAGGTCCTAGCATCGCCCGTCTTTATGCAGAAAAAACTCACATCAACCAACACATGGAAGCTTCGATGTCGAGAATCAGCAACTCGACTTGCACTCCTGCTCTCTGAGAGCACTCGTCAACTACTCGTTATAAATGAACTGTAGGACGGCATTTCAAGCCCCTTACGTACACCTGCAAACGAAACCATTGGTTTTCGGAAAAGACAAAGAAACAGCTGGTACGATAAGGAGTGCCGTGTCGCAGTGGAGAGAAAGCAGACTGCCTACCTCGCAACGGCACAATCGGGCACAACCTGTGCAGAATGGGATAGATACCGTGAATTGAAGAGGGAATATTAGAAGATGTTGAACCTGATTCCCAAAACAATGACGAATAGCAATTATTCGTCTGACGTACATCAAAGCGGCGGGGGCCAGTGGATTGCCGACAGAGCTAACCAAATACGGCGGCGAAGAACTGATACGGAGCATGCAACAGATTCTTTGTAGAATATAATTGGACGAGAGCATGCCCAAAGGTTGGAATTTAAGTGTGCTATGCGCACAATATGCGCCAACTACGAATCGACGTTTCAGACAAGGCAACTCCCTATCGTGGGACTTCTTCAATTTACTGCTGGGGAAAATAATGCGAGCTGCAGTGCTGAATCGAGAAGGCACAACCAACCAGGTACCTCTTCGGACTGAGTAGGCAATTGTAAAGTACAACTCTCTCGACGAAAAAAAACCAAACTCTATAAGTCACTTATCATCTCCGTCCTGTTGTATGGTGCAGAGGTATGGACGATTACAAAATCTGATGATTCGGCGCTACAAGTTTTGAGAAAGGGTTTAACGGAAGATCCTTTGCGTCCTTTACGTATTGTCAACGGCGAATAGCGCAGTCGATGGAATGATGAGCTGTATGAAATACATGACGGCATTGACTTACATCAGCCAATTAAGAGACAACGACTACGCTGACTAGGTCATGTCATCCAAATGGAAAAAAAACCCTCCGGTTCTGAGAGTGTTCGACGCAGTACCCGTCAGGGGAAGCAGAGGAAGAGGAAGACCTCAACTCCGTTGGAAAGACCAGTTGGAGAAGAACGTGGCTACACTTGAAATATCTGTTTGGTGCCAAAATATGGAAAGTAAGAACGACTGAGTCGCTGTTGTAACGTCGACCATAACGTAAGCGGTGTCTATGCTAATAAAATAGAAGAAGAAGAAGTATTCTCATACTTTCGACTGAGTGGATGCCATAGGACCTCAACTAGGGTACATAACTCTCAGTCAACCCATTTCTTATCTAATTCTAATTCCGATGGGAAAACCATAAGGCAACTTCTGGCTCCTTGCATGTTCTGACCTCCCGTGGATAATGTGAGGCACACGTTGTTCCCACCAGCTCCATCAACGAAGTCACCAAATAACACAACAATGCGACAATTGCAGCTGAAACAAGCACCACCTATGCAAACTCCCTTCGAGATCACAAATAAATCACAGAGACACACGAAAATACTTTAATTTAATTGCAGCGGACTCAATACTAAAATTGAGGAGATAGTTGATTTTACGAGTCGAGACTGCGTTCCCAACCAGCAGTCTGACACTAACGCTCAAATTTTCTAAGTTTTGCAGGTTTCAAGGTTACGCAAAAATCGCACCAACAACGATATTGCACAACAATATGCAATGTCAGATAATCTATAATGGAATTGGGCCCAGAGATACCACCGTAGAATATCGAAGTTAAGCTATGCGGTCAGCTGATGTCGTGCGTGAAATATTTAATCCGTACCATATATGTTATATATTCTTTAAACGTTTTCCACGCATAGGTACGTTGGGCTTTGAGACTACTGTGCCAAGTCCCCAAGAACGCTATTCACTAACCGGGCTAAGGAGAAGACTATACCTTGATATTTTTGTTGAAGGAGCCGAAACTACAAACACTAAACAAACAATTTTTTTTTTTTTTTTTTTTTGTTACATTAAATTCTTTTTATTCCTGTCTGATTGCAGCAGAAGAAGATATAGATCTATCGGAACACCGCACTCCACGCAATAACTATAAGTCTCTTTATGTCTTCTAAGGAATAGGAATTCAAATTTAGGAGATAAAGAGCCCTCTCCTAGCGGTTTCTGCCGGGATTTTCTCGCTGTTCACTATCTTGGACCAGAACCGTCAAAATTTTATTTCCACACTCAATACTTAACCGATCAATGTAAGGCAGAAGAAGAAAACTTCCATTATCGGTCTTCTTCGACTTCCTTCCAGTAAATTGCGTTTTTCGAGTCAAACCTTCACCTACAAAATTCCACACTCTACTCATTTAACAATTCGACCCCAAACCTCGATAAACCTAAATTTTTTCGTGCAGACGCTCATAGACAGGCAATAGGAAACAGGCAAATGTATTAATAGAATAAAAGTTGTGACTATCGCAAAAATAGCTGTAAGCACTTACATATATGTACATATATATATACATATGTATATATTATTGACAATAACAGATAGCAAAAATTCCAGAGGCGCGTTGTTATGACGTAGACGATGAAGGCGTTGTCGCCGACGTTAACGCTGACGCCTTACGTGCAGCTCAACCGAATATAGCCATATATACATACATACTTATGTGCATTTGTTTGTGTAGTCATTTGTGTAATCAGCAGCAACAGCTTTATGTGGCTGAAGACGAGAGTCACGGCGACGACGAACATCGAAACCAATCAAAACCAAATGAAACTCAACTGAACTGCATCGAACCGATGGTAGCCGCGCTGTACAAGACCCAACAAATTGCTTGTTGTTGCATTGAACCATACGTAGATGAACTGAGTTGAAACGAATGAGCTGAGCGCGAGTCGATTTTGGAGCGCCCACATCAACGGACGCTGAAGTAAGACTAAAGCTGAAGCCACATAGCATGCGCAATCGCATACCTAACTTGAACAGATGACTAGAACAAACCCTTAAAGCGCAACATGCTCAAGAACCAATAACACTTTTTTAGTCTAATGTTCTATTCTGTAAAAGCGCAACAAATTTCAAGAAGTAAATAACTATGGGTAGTTAGTAATTTGCTTTATTCCTAGAAGCCTTCGCTTCAATAATACGTTTTCTAACGCATTCCCAATATCTTGGGTATAATTCTTCTCCCCGAATCAAAACACGTACAATTATATTAAAAAAAAATGTTTAATACTTTTTCATTTGAGCCCTTTATGCTGAAAAAACTGGCCTAAACTATGCAAAATAAAACTTGGTAGTATTGAAAATAGCGTATAATATTTTTTTGCTTTTACATGTAATTTTTACACGAGAGGAAAAGCGAAAAAATATCGAGCAGAGAAGTAACGAATCGAAGACAGCTCTTACGTAGGTTGTCAACTCAGAACTTTTTCGCAAGGTTTGAAGTTTTTGATGTTATACATACTCAGAACATTTTGCATTGTGAGCACTATTTTTGCT
Organism: Bactrocera zonata; assembly: GCA_037783105.1. NCBI lineage: Eukaryota > Metazoa > Arthropoda > Insecta > Diptera > Tephritidae > Bactrocera > Bactrocera zonata. Next base: position 393,978 of record JBAWJQ010006124.1, read on the forward strand.
GCTTACAGTAACTTAAATTTGCATCTTGGCCAAAAAAATGGAATTAAATCGCAAAAATTTTCCGGCGATTATTTTTCACAACTTTCGGCGTGGATTAACTCAGCAACAGTGAATCGATGAACTAAATTCAAAATTTGGCGATGAAGATCGATCAAAGACCAGTATTTATCGATGGTATGGTGAATCCATTAGAGCTCGAAGATCACTCCAGGATCAGGACATGTGACCTATCAGGAGTTTAAAACAACTTTAGGCATTAGTGGCACAACATACGTTTAATAATGCATGAACATTTTACTGCAAAAAAAATGTTTCACGTGGGATCCCATACAATTTGTCAATCACTCAAACAAAGGCTCGTGTCAAATAATCGAGATATGTATATGTTAAAAATAAAACGAGAGCGGTGCTTTGAAACACGTTTAGGGCATCTCGAAAGGTGCCTGTTTTTTTCGAACAACTTAATATGTCAATCATATCACTAGAACAATGCAGTAGATTCTGACTTATACACAACCATTTTGTTTCAGTTGTCTTTCAAAAAATCAAGGCCGAAAAAACGATTTTTCCAGAATTTTTTCTGAGAAATCTTTTAAATTTATTTAATCAAAAATCTCTACACATATTATAATATTTTTAACCGTATTTTAAGCCATATAGAATATTAGCAAAAATATTTATTTGGAAAGGCTGTAGTTTCTTTCTGATCTCCGGCAGCTCCTCTCAAAAAATACGTTTTGCGGTGATCACTATATCTCTGAAAATAAAAGAGATTTCGTTAAAGTATTTTCTGTCAAAATGGCGGTTAAAAAAAAAGATTTCTGACAAAAATTTTGGCCTTAAAATGTTTATAAAAAAATATTTATTGGTGAGAAAAAATCGTCGATTAATTACTAAAAATTATATTGAAGCAGCTAGCTTTAAAATTTGTCTTGAGCCGTTTCCGAAGAATGTTGGTCACTGACTTTGAAAACACCAAGCATGCTGAAACGCCTTTCAAATTTACGTGTAACTTCGAAAATATTTACCAGAACGAAATGAAATTTTCTGCGTGTATTCTTAATTATATGTACATGAACAAAATCAAATTAAAAAATGTTTTTTTTTTTCTTTTTTTTATTTGTTTTTTTTTTTAAATACTACTAACTGTATATAACCCCTTAACCACGGCAAAGCGAGCTCTCACACATCGACTGAAATAAGTGCATTTTTGAGCACTCACAATCCGATTTGAAGAGTTATCCATGGTATAGTTCTCACTGCGTAAGCTCCTTTTGTTCCCGTTCTTAAAAAATAAATTAAGAGGTCAATGTTTTACGACACCTTTGGGGAGGCGGTTGATGACTTCAGAACGCATAAAATGAAGATACCTGAATCAGACTAGCAAAAGTGGTTCCACAATGGTTCAAAGCATACAAAAGTGTATAGATCTTAATTGAGACAAATTTTAAAACTAAAAACAATTTTTGAAGATTAATATATGTTTTTGTTCTCTGATCTCGAAATATTAAGAGCAACCCTCGTATAGTATGTTTTAATTTTTTCAGTTCCATGCAATATAGAGTTGCGTTTACGTATACGTTGACGCATCTTATGTTGCTTCGGCTTGACGAATGGCCGTGTAAACGTGACGGTTGAAAAAGATCCCACAGGAAAACTACTCTCAAGTGCTTCCGGCTGCGCTCTGATGGTGAAGGCGCGTGAGCTAAAGCGCAACGTTAAGTTGAGATAAAGGAGAGCGAACTCAATGTGCGAAGCATAAGTGAATGTAAACAGAGTAAACACAGAAAGCATGGCGCATAAATACATATACCGCGGTCCAATGATTAATCAACTGAGCTGTTGATATCGATGTCGATGTTGTTGCAATTATGTATAATGATTTGATACGTGTGGGTTGGTACGCCGCAGTGATAGTTGATATTTTTGAGTACTACAATGACGCTAACGATTACAATGACGGCGACGAAGACGTACTTGGACAGGTTCCTGCGGCATTTTGCGTAAATAGACATACTTACATACAAATTTACCCAGTCTCCATCGTGGCTTCGTGCAATATCGGCCAAGTCATGCAGCTCAAGCAGCATAAAAGCGGAATTTGTAAGTATGTAAGTTTGTTATGGAAAGCAGAGATGCCTATCCATGTGGGTTTATTGTGTGTGTGTGCACTGGTTGAGCTTGTATGTCAACCATACGAGTTTGTGTTCGAGGGAATAAAGAAAAATGCCAAAGAGGAAAATCATTCAAACGTGGTTTTTCATTCGCCTTCAAATGGCCAACGGCAATTGCAAGGAGCAACGCGACAGCAACCAACAACCAGCCATCCACCTAGGCTGCAAACCGTCCAACCATCTCAGACCTCAATCATCTATCCTGCGCTTTTCCTCCAGCGAAAATACTCATGCGTGCCTTGTTGTCCAACGCCACCGCCCACGCCACAATACCGGCAATTCAAGCATGCGACCAAGGACACGCACACATACACACATACCACATGCATTATGTGAGATGTAAGAAAAGTGGCCACCGCGTCATTTAACCGAAGCACATACTCAGTCAACCATAATTTCGCCATCGCCATCGCCAACGCCGAACGCCAAGACCAGTCAACCAAGCAAACAAGCAAATGGCATTTCATCAACCAGCCATCCGTTCAAGCAGGCCACATAACATCCTGATCACGAACGTACGAGTTCGTGAACGTGTGTTGGTCGCCACAGTCAACACAACGGCCTCCCCATACATATGTATATGCCTGCCATGTTGCACTCAGCTGCTTTTGTTTCTCTGTGGTGGCGAAGAAAGGAAACGTTATGAGTGTATTGCATACTCAGGATATGAAATGTAGAAACTGAAAACTACAAACTTTTATCCCGGCTGCTCCTGTGTTCCTTGCGGTACATGTCGACAAAAAGTCGAGTAGCTCCTGCAGTATCGGTGTTGATAATGATAGTGCAAATGTATTTGTGTCCAAAGTGAACTGCAAAATGTCCCCTTCAATAAATTGAAGTCCACGGCAGAGTTTAGCTGATAGCAATTTGTTTCAAATATTTTATTTATTAAAAAGTATTTCGATGAAAATTACGAGGGAACAACGACTAAGCTATTGATGCCATTTATGTGTGTCGCAAATGAATCTCCTTCAATCCGCAATGCCTTACAAATATATTTTAGAAGCTTAGACATGTATGTACATATCCAAGTCTATAAAAGCTTGTGGGGTTCGTGATTATCGTCTGACTTTTGGTGTTTCTCATTGGAAAACTTTCTCAAATTCTTAAAACTTCTTCATATAATTGCCACATACCAAAATTAGGTTAGTATCCATAGCCCTACTTTGTATCGTAAAAATCAAAATATCTTATTCAACTTAAGCGAGAATGTTATTATTATCGCATTGCCATTTCATACTGCAAAAGGCTGAAATGATTATTTGCGAAGCTCCAACCTCAATTTATATATACTATATGTCCACTGGAGATATTACTTTGTGCAAAAACTAAAGCTTGAACGAGGTTTCCAAAACTCTGGAAATAATGGAAATCCTAATACATATATATACAGTATCTACATATAGTGAAGAAGAAGAGATATTATGGTCAATATACCTGTAGGAGAAGCAAGCGAAGCGAAGCGATCTAGTTGTGAACGAGCGCAAGACAAAATATCGCCTACCGTCAAACAAACAGTCCTCGCACTATTGACTTTGTTCCCAACGTCATTGTTGACAATCATAATTTTGCAGTCGTAGATAATTTCATCTCTCTTGGAACCAGCATCATCACCAATAAAAATATCATCTTTGAAATCCAAGGCAGAACCACTCTTGCCAACAGGTGCTACTTTGGAGTGAGTAGGCAATTGAAAATAAAGTTCTCTATAGACAAACAAAGACCAAACCCTACAAGCCTCTCATTATTCTCGTTCTGCTATATGATGCGGAGGCATAGACAATGACAACATCCGATGATTGGATCTTAGGAGTGTTCGTGAGTAATCTTTTGGGAAAGATTTATAGTACTCTACGCATTGGCAACACGGATACTGCTGTTGATGGAATGTTAGCTGTCCGGCATATACAGGGACATTGACATAGTTCAACAAATTAAGAGACAACGTCTGTCTCCATGGAAGAGAACACTCCAGCATTGAAGATTTTCTATTTCGTGCCTACCGGAGAAAGTAGAGGAAGAGATCCCCACTTCGTTGAAGAGATCTGGTTGAGAAGGATCTGGCTGCAATAGTTATCTAGAATTGGCGTCAAATAGCGCAAAGGAGAAACGTCTGGCGCGTCTGGTTAACTTAATTGTAACCACATAAGCGGTGTCTACTGCAAAGTGAAAGGGTCAGATGAACTTCAAATAGTGTTATTTTTCAATAATGCCTAGTTTTAGAGTAATAATGCATTGGTTGAAATCGGCAGAAAAGGTTCCAAGATTGAGGTTTTCACCTAATGTGGGCGCAGTGATGTGAGGCTTGTAAAATTTTAACATTAGACCTATAAATCCCTATCATACCACACCAGATTTAAAATTTAATGCCTCTGACAAATTATACTAATAGCGGTTTTCCAATATTTCCAAGCATTGAGAGCCGAGGGGCAGGCTGCTTGGATTCCTTCTATCATCTCAAAAGGCTTTCCTTTCATTGGTCTTTTCAGGCAGATCCATGACTCGTCCCCTGTGATTACGTTATTCAAAAATTAGTGGTCACTTTCACACATGTTAAAATTTTATTAGCACACTTCCACTCACCCCAATTTTTGGTCGTCAGAAAGCACTTTAGGGACCATCTTCGCGCACACCTTGCGCATGTTCAAGTGCTCCGTCACAATATTCTGAACCACAGTTTTTGATAAATTTAACATCTGGGCAATTAATCGAATATTTAGTCGACGGTCTGAGTTCAAAACTTTGCGCACACGAGTCACATTATCGGTGTTTGTCGAAGTCGCAGGTCTCAAAGCGCAATCTTCATCAGCGACCTCTTCCCGGCCCTCCAAAAAGGCCTGGTGTCACTGAAACACACCACTTCTAGCTAGAGCAACACCTGATCATATCAAACGTGTCCTCGCATATTTACCGCGCTTCACACAGAATTTAATCGCGAGCAGAGCTCAAACGAACGCTGCATTTTCGGCTTGCACCACTCACAGACAGACGTCGCAAAAATGTGTTTACTGACTCTCCAGGTGCTCGGAGACAACTCGTTCGATAGCTAGAAACGCCCTCTACCGAATCCAGTTGGTGCGCGCATGCTCCGAAGTATAGTCGCGGCGGAAGAAAATCAGTCCTATTACTTTCCGGACAAACCCTGTATACATAACCCTATATCTTACTCGATTAGTTCAAGCTTATACAACCAACCTTTATGTGAATAAAACTATTATGCTATGTAGCAACATGTTCCAAGAGTATTAAAAGTACATTACGCAGCAGACGCTAAGGTGCGTCGTTTCCAAGAATTTGTAATGATGTCTCCTTGGCAATACCATATTGCTTTTCCCAGAGATATGATACCAGGTCTGATTCCAGGCTTAGTGTATTAAATTTTTGAAGGAATGTATTTAAGCCTTTGCATTTGTTAATGATCTTTGATTGTTATTTAAAAGCAAGGATGGGGTCATGTGTAGAAGTTCACGCAAGTGAGGAAAGTTCTCTGATTGGCATTCAATTGGAAATGGCTAGAAATGATTCTTTCACATATAGGTCAAGCAGCTACCGACTTCCGGTCCAAGACCAAGTATCTTCTGGGTAGCCAAAGAACATACGTTTGAGTGCGGGCTAAAGTGACAAAGTGAAACACCCCCTCCACAGGGTTGGGAACCCGCCACGTAAAAAACGCCCCCAATGAAATAGTACAAACAGCTTCGGATGAGAGACCGCCCTTTTGACCATGGCAAACGTACAAAGAATAACCATTTAAAGACATGCACCTGGAATATCCGGTTCTTTAATTGAAACGTGCCCAGCTGGTTGATGTCCTAGTTAAAATGAAGGCTGACATCACCGCCGGCCAAGAAATGCGATTAACGGGGCAAGAACTGAGGCGAACTACAGTGGCCATATAAAGGAGCGCAAACTCGGTATCGGATTCGTGTTGGGAGAGAGACTCCGTCGCTGAGTACTGTTATTCACCCCTGTGGACGAAACAAGCCACAATCCACATCAAAGCGAAGTTATTCAACATTTCGATTTAGACCACGGAGAAGAAACACGGTGTGGCCAACGATGCCTTCTGTGAGCTTGGAGCGCACATCTGAGTACTGCCCCACCACGGTATTAAAATCGGGCTTGGCGACGTTAAAGCCAGGGTGCGTAAGGAAGATGCCTTTGGCACAACAGTCGGTAAATTCAGCCTTCTCAAGGAAACATCCCCAAATGGGTTGAAGCTGATCGACTTCGTGGGGACCCGAAATATGGTTATTTGTAGTACCAAATTCCAGCATAGAAAAATTCACCGACCTACCTGGCTGTCTCCGAAACGAAAAGCCACCAACCAGATCGATCATGTTGTAAAAGACGGAATAGTTTTAGACGTGCGTACGCTCTGAAGTTCTAACATCGACTCGAACCAATATCTTGTTGAAGCCAAGATACGCACACGCCTCTGTGTAGCAAAAAGGGCACGTCAACGAACACAAGGAAGGTTCGAAGTCGAGAAACAGCAATGCAACAAATAGCCGAACGATTTTCTACTCGACTTACACTCCTACTCTCTGAGAGCACTCCTCAACAACTCTTTATAAGGCAACTGTGGGACCGCATTTCAATTTCCTGACGTACAGCTACAACCGAAACTATTGATTTTCGGAAAATGCAAAAGAACAACTGGTATGACGAGGAATGTCATGTTGCAGTAGAGAGAAAACAGACAACCTAACTCGCAACGTTACGATTGACCACAACACCTGCGGGATAGGATAGATACTGAGAGTTGAAGAGGGAAGCGAGACGCATTTGCAGACAGGAAACGAGATATGCCGAAATGCGTTAATATGTATTGACAAACTGGCCGACAGGGGTAATACTCGAAAATTCTACGAAAAAATTAGGCGGCTTACAGAAGGTTTCACGACCGGATCACACTCTTGTAGAACCGCAGAGGTGATCTAGTAACCGACACCCAGAGCATACTAAAATTTTGAAGAGAACACTTCTCCAGGCAGCAAAAGTATAACACTAGGAGGATTCGAATCCGATTCCCCAATGGATGGCGATGAAGTGGAAACTCAATTTCCCGACCATGAAGAAGTTCGAATAGAAATTACCCGTCTGAAGAACAACAAAACGGCGGGGGCCGATGAATACAGCGGCGAAGAACTGATAAGGAGCATGCATCAGCTTAAGTGTGCTCTGCCTAATCCACAAACAAGGGAGACCCCACAATCTGTGTCAACTACCATGGGATAAACCTCCTCAACAAAGTCCACCGTCAACAAACTGATTGGGCCTTATCAGTGTGGCTTTAGACCTGGCAAATCAACAACTAACCAGATATTCAGCATGCGACAAATTTCGGAAAATACCCGTGAAAGGAGAATCGACACACACCACCTCTTCTTTTCGATTTCAAAGCTGTATTTTTTTCAGAAAAGGACCTGCTTTAATGTCGCTCTGTCTGAATTTGGTATCGTGGTATTAAAATGTTAAGCAACACCAAAAGCTCCGTCAGGATCAGGAAGGACCTCTCCGAGCCGTTCGATACCAAACGAGGTTTCAGGCAAGGCAACTACCTATCGTGTGACTTCTTCAATCTGCTGCTGGAGAAAATAAATCGAGCTGCAGAACTTAATCGAGAAGGTACAATCTTCTATAAGAGTGTACAGCTGCTGGCGTATACCGATGACATAGACATCATTGGTTTTAACACCCGCGCCGTTAGTTCTGCTTTTTCCAGACTGAGCAAGGAAGCAACGCAAATGGATCTGGCTGTGAACGAGGGCAAGACGAAATATCTCCTGTCATCAAACAAACAGTCGTCGCACTCACGTCATAATTTCGAAGTTGTAGATAATTTCGCCTAACTTGGAACCAGTATAAACACCACCAACAATGTCAGCTTGGAAATCCAACGCTGGATAACTCTTGCCAACAGGTGCTACTTCGGACTGAGTAAGCAATTGAAAAGTAAAGTTCCCTCTCGACAAACAAAAACTAAACTCTATAAGTCACTCTTTATTCCCGTCCTGCTATGTGGTGCAGAGGCATGGACGATTACGGCTACGGCGAATATCGCATTCGATGGAGCGATGAGCTGTATCATACATACAATGACTTTGACATGGTTCAGCGAATTAAGAGACATCGGCTATACCCGCCGGGGAAAGCAGAGGAAGAGGAAGACCACCAGTCCTTTGGTAAGGCTAGGTGGAGAAGGACCTGGCTTCGCTGGAATTTCCAATTAACGCTGTTGTTAACTCGGCTATAATGACATAAGCATTATCTACGGGGGTAAGTCAACAAAACTATTCATATGTATCCAGTATAAAGCATTTTGGGTAAAGAAAGGTTTTGTAGTAGTTACAATTTTCTTGAAGATTACTTCAAACAATCGCATATGTACTTGCAGAATTTGTATGTGGTAGTAATTTGGTCTAAATTAAAAGGTACCAATTCATAATTTTTATTTAACCTCACTCATTTGTGAAGTGTCATTCTCAAATGTTGAAGTATATACATATGTACGAGTAAATAACAAGTAGGACAGAGCTAAGTTCGCGTGCAACCGAACATTTTGTACATTTGCAATTCGCAAGAATCAACGCCATGGAAATATTTATGGAGTAAAACTTCAACCAGAGTATCGAAATCCAAGCAATTTTATATACCCACATACTATGTATTTATAACTCATACATTAACTAATGTAATCGACATAAGGATTGTTAGAAAAATGAAAATCATTATTAGTAGTATATGAGAGTTGGGGTAGTATCGGCCCGATTTTATGTTTTATCTATTATCATGGCACATTATCCCATTAAATCAATTACTTATTGATTTGTGTATTGGAAAGTGAACGAGTTAAATGGAATTTAAAATTGTGGTACATATATACAAAGTAGGCGTGGTTGTGGTCCGATTTTAGCGGGGTTATCATCCAATTTCATCAATTTTCAAATCGTTGGTAGAAGTTGTTATATTTTCTGCGCTAGGCGAATTTGGTTGTTGTATCTTTAATTGTGTAGGAAACGCTTTTTCAAAATTTTTGTCCACAGGTGCCCAGACAGACCAGGTGGACAGACAGACAAACAGTCACCCGGATTTCAAGTCGCCTCGTCAACTTGATCATTTATATATACATATGTAACCCTATATCTGTCTCGTTTAGTTTTAGGTGATACGTACAACCGTTAGGTGAACAAAACTATTATACTCTGCAGCAACATGTTGCAAGAGTATAAAAATTACTATGCATGTGTGGTACATATACTATAACTGCCCTCCGGTACAAAGAACCCTCTCATCAACATATACACACACATAAATGGTGAATTATTTCGTTAACTCTCCAATGGATGAACCTGAATCTTTATATTAGCCGCTAGCGAAATTTTTGTCCAAACGAGGTCGTATGAATATACATACATGCATATATTCTGGCCCATACATATTTACTTGCAAAGACCTCATATATGCATGCCGGCTCACTCCGCTTCCCCCGCCACCAAGCCGCTTCCTCACTTTGACGCTACTTTATGAGTCCTGTGCTGCGCCTACGGACATGACGTTGGGCAGCCTCCCCCCGCTGCCGCTGTCTATCTCATTTGTTTCGCACTCTGCACCTCCTTTCCAATACACACTCGGATTAAACTCAAAGCCGTACTTTCACAGCATTATGCTGCCACCTTGTCTCACTGCGCTGCCGTCGCCTCTGTATGCCTTCTTCCAGCTCCCGCTCCAACTTCGTCATTGCTCTTGGCGTATTTTGAAATATTTGTAATTTATCTTTATGGCATTTGTATGAAATTTCGTATTTTTCTGGATTTGTTCGGAGCCTAAGTGGGTGGGTTGCAGTGTGTGTGTATTCCGAGAAGGGGTTTCTCTTTGACTGTCTGTTTCAGTTCAAAAGGCGATGTTGTTCTGCCTATTTGTGTCCTCCTTCTCCGCCCGCACTCAGCGCACATGTTGAACGCCGCCGCCTGCAGCAGTCCTCTGTGCCCCACTCCAAAACGGCGTGTGTGCACCTTTTTCGTTGGCACCTGCGGCATGACCCGCTCAACGCCGGCTTGCCGGTGACCGTTTATAATATTTTATACGTACTTTATATGCGTATGTTATTTTGGAATTTATTTGTGTAATTTTAAGAGCTCAAGAGCGTAGCGGCTTTACCGAAGTTGCTGCCATGATATGAAAGCCTGTCGGCTAGTGATTCTTCTGTACCGGTTGCTGGGTTCCAGCGCTTGTATTAGCTGCATATGTGGCACTATATAAGTGATTGAGTTGTGCGTTTATATTTTTCAGCTGGAATGGTGGACTGCTGGGTGTGGTGTGTGACATTAACACACTGCATTTATGTATGATATATAACTTATGTATGTATATATACGTACGCATGTACATATATACAAATGATTAAGTATATATGTATGTATGCGCATGAAAATGTTTGTGTATATTTATTTTCCCTCTGAAGTTTTTATTTTCCTTTCAAGTGTTATTTAGAACGCTCATTGTGTATTGGCATTAGTTGTTGTTGTTGCAGTTGTTGCAGGCGCTAAAGGCTGTTACATTTTTGTTTTCGAAGCAAATTCAAAGGTTGCAAATGTTGCCATAATCCACACGCCGCTTTTCATTGTACTACAACAACCACAATAACAACAAAAAAGAACAGATAGAAACACAAATAGCCAAAAACAACAAATAAACAATGGAACTGCACTTGCAACAACCCGTCCAACACGCACACACAATTTTTAACTCTAGCGTCCTTTTAGCTTTGTTCGCAACACACACCACCACGCACACATTTTCGCATGTGTGTATGTGTTCATTTCACCTTCAATTGTTTATAATTGTAAGCGTATGCGTTTGCCCCCTCGTCTATGTGCTAATATAACACACACACACACACAACTCTTTAACTGTTTGGTGCTATTGTTGCCTTTGTATGTTGTTATTGTTATACTTTATAGTTATTTTAGCGTATTTCTGCTTCGCTTTTTGTTCGCCGCTCCAACACAATCAAGCGCCGCCGGCGCATATTTACATGTTATTCCAGCTCTTAGGTTAGGCTAGAGTTGCTAGAGTTGCCGCGGTTTTTGGATTTCACGCTGCCGCTCGGCCCAACAGCGAAAGCGGCGCAATCGTGGTTGCCAGCCACACTGGCGCTTCAAAGTTGCCGCCCCGCCAATTGCATTCCGCTGGCCAAATGACCGAACCAGCGTTGCCGTGCGATTGATGTCCTGCGTATGCGTATGTATGTGTATGCCTGGGTATGCCCTATCATACCAAAACTCAAATTCATACAACACATACATATTTCTATATTCAAGTGGAGTAAAATGTGCCTAAAATAAATTTCACCTTTGTGTTGATGCGTGCATGTATTTTGATGTTGCCATAGCTGGCGGCCATCTGCGGCATGTTGTTCGCTTACAGATATATATGTTCTATCCAAAATACCACAAAACACCTAGCTGAGAAGCTCACATTCTCTGAATGTGGATGTTCATTTTCACGGAAAATGGACATTCGACCAGAAAAAGTGCGCTTTAAGGAGCTAATCATCAAACATTCTTAACAATCTGAACGTCTACTTTGAGATATTGCAGCTTCACCACTAAAAATCAGATCATTATATGTAATTGTTCTCTGGACAGGGTATATCCACGACGTTGGGTAGATCCAAAAGCAAGCATATTGGTCCCTTCAAAAGATAAGTATATGTAAGTGGATCTGGAAATGATCCGTCTGCTGAAAGGTATAATTGAAATTTACTTAAATATAAAAAGGACTAGTTTGACTTGTAATTCATACTAGTTTACAACCAGATCAGCTTGACTGCTGGATGTGTTTGAGCGCATACGAGTAAGTAAGTAAATGCGTACTAAGTACTTATGTACATATATTTATTGCGTATTCACAATCGAAGGAGAAGTGTTGGCATTCACCTTTTCTTTTTTCATCTTTTCTTTATTCACCACATAATAATTTTACAATTCGCAGTTTGATAGTTTTGTTCACCTAACATTTGTTTCTATCAACTTAAGCTAATCGAGATAGATATAGGCTAATTAAATATATAAAACTGTAATTTAGTAGAACGATTCGTATTAAGAAGGGGCACTGGTGGTTGGAAAATCGTTAAAAATGGGAGTGGGACCGCCCCCTAATAGGTCCCAAACAATTCGTGCTATGTGACCATAATTTGCACATGACAAATCCTTCCAGCGTACTTACTACAATGTGAAAATAGGTGAAATCGGATGATATCCCCCGCCCACTCCCCATATAACGGTTTTGCTAAAAACAACACGGTAAATCGCTAAGTCAATGCGCCAGAGACATAAAAAATACCTGAGTTGGCTCGAAAGGGGTTTATAGGAGCCGATGTCGTATTTGGATAATTTACGTAAAAATCCATATCTAGCGACTTATTCAGCTGTTTTCAACTAAATTCGGTAGACAATATTACCCTGGTGTTTCAACATAAATATAAATTCCATATTATTCTTCATTTTCAGTATACAAATCAAGAGGCAATTAATATATCCGGATAAAACTTTGCAAAAACAGCGCCTTTGAGGTGTGTCACGTTATGGTCAAAAAAAAAATAATGGGTTGTCAAAAAAGTCTTGCGGTATTTTTATTGAATCAATTCGTGTGGCACCCATACATCGAGCTTCTTAGTGACACCAAGCTTCTTCAAATGGTTTATAACGGTTTGATGACTACTATGCCGGTCTCTTTTGACCAATTCAGCGATTTTATCGCAATTTTCGACGACAGGCCTTCCGGAGCGTTGCGCATCTTCGACCACCTCTACACCAGAACGAAAACGGTGAAACCATCGTTGTGCGGTGAAAATGGAAACTGTATCGGGTCCATAAATTGCACAAATTTTATTGGCGGCTTGAGATGCATTTTTGTGTTTATCGTAGTAGTACTGTAAAATATGCCGTATTTTCTCTTTATTTTGTTCCATGTTTGCGACGCTATAACTCACGAACGACTTAGAAGAAACGATAATCAATCAAACACGTGTTAGCGCGTGAAACGAGCCTTCTAATAAGGTACAGCATGACCCGATGCGACGAATAAAACTAGAACTACGCGCTTTCAGCGCCAACTAGCGAAAATACAGCAAGACTTTTTTGACAACCTATACGTACATTCGCCTTATGCTCAAATATGCATACATATACTAGCAGCCCGTCCCGGCATCGCACGGGGTAGACAATTATTTATTTTTGGAAATTTGGATATAAAACACTTTTTTTCACAAATATTTTTATTTGTATTAAAAAAATCCCACAGTTATATTTGTATGTAAGTCTATTTATTGGAGGATGGAGTCATGTGTAGAAGTTCACGCAAGTGAGGAAAGTTCTCTGATCGCCATTCACTTGGGAGTGGTCAGAAACGATTCTTTTACATATGACTCAAGCAGCTCACGACTTCCGGTCTCTGACCAAGTATCCTCTGGGTAGCCTAAGAACATCCGTTTGAAGGTGAGCTAAAGTGAGAAGGCGAAATATCCCCTACTTAGGGTTGTGCGCTGGGTTTGGGACCCGCCACGTAAAAAAACGCACCAATGAAAACCAACAATCAGCCTCGGATGAGAGACCCCCCTTTTGATGACGACCATGGCAAGCGAAATAAGGACTACGAATTGAGGGCATGCACCTGGAATGTCCGGTCCCTTAATTGGGAAGGTGCCGCTGCCCAGCGGGTTGATGTCCTCGTGACATCACCGCCGTCCAAGAAATGCGATGGACGGGACAAGGACAGAGACGAGTAGGTCCTTGTGACATCTACTACAGTGGCCATATAAAGCAGCGCAAATTTGGTGTGGGATTCGTGGTGGGAGAGAGACTCCATCGCCGAGTATTATCATTCACCCCGGTGAATAAACGTCTAGCCACAATCCACATCAAAGCGAGGTTCTTCAACATATCGCTGATTTGCGCCCACGCCCCGACGGAAGAAAAGGACGATATGACCAAAGATGCCTTTTATGAGTGCTTGGAGCGCACTTATGAGAGATGCCCCCGCCACGATGTCAAAATCTTGCTTGGCGACTTCAACGCCAGGGTGAGCAAAGCAGGTATCTTTGGCACTACGGTCGGTAAATTCAGCCTCCACGAGGAAACATCCCCAAATGGGTTGAGGCTGATCGACTTCGGCGGGGCCCGAAATATGGTTATCTGTAGTACTAGATTCCAGCATAAGAAGATACATCAAGCTACCTGGCTGTCTCCGGATCGAAAAACCACCAACCAGATCGATCATGTTGTGATAGACGGAAGACACGTCTCCAGTGTTTTAGATGTGCGTGCGCTCCGAAGTCCTAACATCGACTCGGATCACTATATTGTTGCAGCCAAAATTCGCGCCCGCCTCTGTGCAGCAAAAAACGCACGCCAACAAACACAAGGAAGGTTCGACGTCGAGAAGCTGCAATCACAACGGACAGCTGAACGATTTTCTACTCGGCTTGCACTCCTGCTCTCTAAGAGCACTCGTCAACAACTCGGTATAAGGGAACTGTGGGACGGCATCTCAAACTCCTTACGTACAGCTGCAACCGAAACCATTGGTTTTCGGAAAGTGCAAAAGAACAGCTGGTACGACGAGGAGTGCCGTGTCGCAGCGGAGAGAAAACAGGCTGCCTACCTCGCAACGTTACGATCGACCACAACACGTGCGGGATGGGACAGATACCGAGAGTTGAAGAGGGAAGCGAGACGCATTTGTAGACAGAAAAAGAAAGAGGCCGAAATGCGTGAGTACGAAGAGCTTGATAAGCTGGCCGACAGGGGTAATGCTCGAAAATTCTACGAAAAGATGCGGCGGCTTGCAGAAGGTTTCAAGACCGGAGCATACTCTTGTAGAACCCCCCAAGGTGATCTAGCCACCGATGCCCAGAGCATACTTAAATTATGGAGGGAACACTTCTCCAGCCTGCTGAATGGCAGTGAACGTACAACGCCAGGAGAAGGCGAACCCGATTCCCCAATCGATGACGATGGTGCAGGCGTTCCATTGCCCGACCATGAAGAGGTTCGAATAGCAATTGCCCGCCTGAAGAACAACAAAGCGGCAGGGGCCGACGGATTGCCAGCCGAGCTATTCAAACACGGCGGCGAAGAACTGGTAAAGAGCATGCATCAGCTTCTTTGTAAAATATGGTCGGACGAAAGTATGCCCAACGATTGGAATTTAAGTGTGCTCTGACCAATTCACAAAAAGGGAGACCCCACAATCTGCGCCAACTACCGTGGGATTAGCCTCCTCAACATCGCATATAAGGTTCTGTCGAGCGTATTGTGTGAAAGATTAAAGCCCACCGTCATCAAACTGATTGGACCTTATCAGTGTGGCTTTAGACCTGGTAAATCAACCACCGACCAGATATTCACCATGCGCCAAATCTTGGAAAAGACCCGTGAAAGGAGAATCGACACACACCACCTCTTCGTCGATTTCAAAGCTGCTTTCGACAGCACGAAAAGGAGCTGCCTTTATGCCGCGATGTCTGAATTTGGTATCCCCGCAAAATTAATACGGCTGTGTGAACTGACGTTGAGCAACACGAAAAGCTCCGTCAGAATCGGGAAGGACCTCTCCGAGCCGTTCGATACCAAACGAGGTTTCAGACAAGGCGGTTCCCTATCGTGCGACTTTTTCAACCTGCTTCTGGAGAAAATAGTTCGAGCTGCAGAACTCAACAGAGAAGGTACCATCTTCTATAAGAGTGTACAACTGCTGGCGTATGCCGATGATATTGATATCATCGGCCGCAACACCCGTGCCGTTAGTTCTGCTTTCTCCAGACTGGACAAAGAAGCAAAAGAAATGGGTCTGGCAGTGAACGAGGGCAAGACGAAATATCTCCTGTCATCAAACAAACAGTCGTCGCACTCGCGACTTGGCACTCACGTCACTGTTGACAGTCATAACTTTGAAGTTGTAGATAATTTCGTCTATCTTGGAACCAGCGTAAACACCACCAACAATGTCAGCCTGGAAATCCAGCGCAGGATTACTCTTGCCAACAGGTGCTACTTTGGACTGAGTAGGCAATTGAAAAGTAAAGTCCTCTCTCGACGAACAAAAGCCAAACTCTATAAGTCGCTCATAATTCCCGTCCTGCTATACGGTGCAGAGGCTTGGACGATGACAACAACCGATGAGTCGACCTTAAGAGTTTTCGAGAGAAAAGTTCTGCGAAAGATTTATGGTCCTTTGCGCGTTGGCCACGGCGAATATCGCATTCGATTGAACGATGAGCTGTACGAGATATACGACGACATTGATATAGTTCAGCGAATTAAAAGACAGCGGCTACGCTGGCTAGGTCATGTTGTCCGGATGGATGAAAACACTCCAGCTCTGAAAGTATTCGACGCAGTACCCGCCGCGGGAAGCAGAGGAAGAGGAAGACCTCCACTCCGTTGGAAGGACCAAGTGGAGAAGGACCTGGCTTCGCTTGGAATATCCAATTGGCGCCAAGTAGCTTAGAGAAGAAACGACTGGCGCGCTGTTGTTGACTCGGCTATAATCGAGTAAGCGGTGCCTACGACCGTAAAGAAGAAGAAGAAGTCTATTTATGTTCAATTTCTTTGATGGTTTAAGTGGCGGGCACTTTTGAAAAATTAAAAAATAATAATAATAATAATCCAAAAATTGAAATAACAGTAATAAATAATGAAATCAGTCGTTTTACATATATTTTTGCCACTGCACGTGCTCAATTCTGCTAAATAGCAGCGACAACGTCGAATTCCTTACTTTGATTCTATCGGCTCTGTTAGCCGCCAAATCGAACATCATACAGAATTCAATTTGCACCTTCTCTATACTTTACATTCTCTGGCCCGGCGCGCTTTTCAGAGTGCATCGCAAACAACGGCCATGGCGCTATGGCGGTTTTGTTTACTTTTTGAATTTTTTAATTCGTAATATCTTTCGAATGGAAAGTCCAATTTAAAAACTATTTTGTAGGTAGTTTAATTGCCTTGACCATAAAATAATTTATTTGGATAAGGATTAACATAAACACATAAATGGCATGGTTTGAATTTGGTTAGCATTTTCATTAATGTTTAAATTGAAAAAAGTTGTTGTGGTGACATAACTACAATAGTTGGACATATGCTACTGCGGAGTTTTTTGTAGACATTATGATGTTCTTCAATATTGTTGTACATTATTTTGTTCTATCGCTAATAGTTTCGGCAGACTCATTTTCTACTCCTTCGGTTACATTGTTCAAATTTTACCAAGGATCCCTAATTTTTTTTTTTTTTTCAAAATGAAATGTAGCCTATGTCAAATTGGAAGAATGTAGCATTCTATTTGTGAAAGAATCTTTTAAATCGGCCCAGTACTTTTTGAGCCTATTTATTACAAACATACAAACATACAAAAAAAAGTACAAATCTTTCCTCTTTATAATTATTAGTATAGATATGATGTCGAGTATGTGAATTCCAGTTCTTATTGCGAACTTTTTAATGAAAACTTCGGTCAACCTTTGCTTTTTCTTACTCGCGCAATATGTTATACTCGTACGGGGTTAATAATTTTGCGCTAAGAGATTATCTAAGGAAGCAATTACCTATATTATTATTATATTATATTACTAAAAGTTTGAAGTATCTGTATTGCTTTATTAAAACTTTATTGAAATTTATTAAAGAATAAAATGGTTATATTTGAATATGCATGCCTGCTAAGTTCTTTATTCAATCTAGCATGATACCTAGAATATAAAGAGGGTCGCCTGCTAAACGACCTAAATTTCATAACCATTTATGTTTTTCGAATTGGTCTGGTGGACTGGTGGTCGAGGTGACAACGTGCAGAAATGATTAGCGAGCTAATGCCAATATTAAAAATAAATATATTTAATGATGTGATAGGTTTAGGTTGATACGGCTCCCACTTTGGGCTGGTTGGCTTTGAACACACTGCCCGATAAGTGCCGTAGTAAGCCATCTACACGAAGAATGGAAGGGATCCCTCAACGTGAGAAGATGCGGGTCGAGTACACAGAAACCACTGACGTCCGCCCACCTTCATGGCTGCTGAGCGGTAACAGTATTTCTAAACTTAATACGAGAATCCAATCATCAACTTGGACAGAGCAAATTCAGTAAACCATATACAGCCGTTGACAGCTAATTAAAAACACTCCCTTTTTTGTAGATGGCTCATGAGTATAAGATAAAAAGATTTGATATACCGTTATTTATATTCCTAAAAGTCCTGCATTGTTCATGTTAATATATTTATTACTAAATTCACTTTGTTAAGTAGTTGTGAAGTTAAAGTTCTTTTAATTTTTTCTCAAATAGTAAATGCGTTACTATATAGAAGGTGAGTTAAGTGCGATAGCTAATTAAAAACAGTTGTTAAAAGAATTAGAATTCCTTAAGGTGTTAACTTTTGTTAATAATATTATTGATTTATAGTAAGCATGTGTTTCAAAGTTGTGATTTAAAAAATATCAAAATATACTACTGAAGTTTTTTAAAAAGACAACGCTGCCGCTGTACACCTACCCTTCGCAGCTCATTTTTGACTTTCGTCGGACTAGAAAGATGTGCAAAGAAATTTCGAATAAGGTCAAATGTTCAAAAAAATTGTTTTGATTGTCCTTAAGCATATACAGAATTTTAAAACTATTTTCAATATTGCATGCTACGAAAGAATCCGAAAAACTTCAACAGAAATATACCGAGAATTAACACTATCTCCCGAAGGGACCCAAAAATAGAGTTCCACTGACCTCTACGTGAAATTCAAGATCAATATAATGGCCAACTATTGAAGAAAACAATTTGCCGCAGGAAACCACTTCTGACTAAAATTCGTAGAAACGACGCGTAGACTTTGCCAACTCTTATTGGGAGGTATGTCGTTTGGAACGATGTAATAAAAATTAATCGCTTAGGTCTTGACGGTCGAAGGTATATTTGCCGTCCAATAATTCAATAATTTGATTCTCGCTATGTTTCACGCGTAGTTGAGTATGGTGGAGATCAATCATGGTATGGGGATGTTTTATCTGGAATGGGGTTGGTCCACTTCATAAGATTAATGGAATTTTAAACAAAGAGAAATACGTCGCCATCCTAAAAAATGTCATGTTGCCTTGGGCTGAGGAAAATTTGCCTGCTATAAGTAAGATAACAATTCAAAATATACATCTAAGTAGACACAAAAGTTTCTTAATGAAAATTCTGTCAATGTTTTGGAGTGGGGTTCATCCAGCTCAGACTTAAACCCTTTAGAACATCTCTGGGTGATGTTAAAAGAGCCATATACATATCTAAAATTATGGATATTCTTTGTGATGAAATTATAACGGCATGGCAAGCTACACCATTGGTGCGCTGTCTGAGACTAATAACGTCAATTCGCAATGGATGTGAAGCATTATTAAAATGAAAGGGTTAAGCAACAAAATACTAACTGAAAGTAAGCAAGTTTTTGTAATATCATTATTTTTTGTTGATAAGATATTTTCGTTTCTAATTAGCTGTCGCACTCAAACCGTTGATTCCTCATGTTTTTGTTAAAATCTTTAAAACAAAATCGAGTTTTAAACAAGAATTTTACTATTAGAGTTACTGTTTAACATAGGTTTCATTAAAATGAGTGAAAATACAATAAATATAAATGATTTATTCGAAAATAACATCATTTACTTCAAAATAGGTGTCATCGTTTCTAATTAGCTGCCAACAGCTGTACAAGCATTAGGAGCACGATTTTTGACCTTTATTGTAGGAAGATTCGACTAGCTCGCTGATAGTGCGCGCAAGACTAGTGAATGACCTTTTTATCAGTAGCAACAAGCTACTTTATTGACCTACCTTTTTGGTTTCCGAGTCACAGCTGAGTCGCTGAAAACTGCAAAACCGATTAACTTGCTGAAGAGAACACCCAATTTCAATCAGTACTCTGCTTGTGCGATTGCGAGATCCTCCAGCTTTTAGCAAGGTTAATCTGGTCACTTGCGTAATTTTGTCTTGTCAGATGAAAATTAACAAAACTGTAAAGAGGAGAATTTTGCCAGATCAACAACTCTGCAAGCACACCTTCCGCGAACCCAGCAAAGTGATTTCCATTGATCTTAGCCATCCATGTTGTAAGAGTTTGATGATTCATATCTAAATGTTTTGAGAGTTACAAACTATAAAAGATGTACAAGTAGGATTCTACGAGAATTACACCTGCGACCCAACAGAAACAATGAATACAATGATACTTAGTTGTTTACCTCGAATTTGTCATCATATCATAAACACGTCAATAAGTGGCAAAAATAATACAAAATTGGCGAAGTCACAGAGAAAGTTGTTTGTTATGTGAACTTTTCAATGGACCACATTTTAAAGATGTGTTTCAACAAAGTTTATTTCCATAGTTCATCATTTAGAACAAAAAAGCCATTGGAAAAGTTTTATATTGAAATTAAGAAACTAAATTCTCTTCCGAACACGTTTTTCAATAACCAAAAATTAGTTATTGTATACTTATATAATAAAATTCAAAAAAAATTGCGTTATTTACGGAAAATGTTGTGGCATTCTTAAAAAGGACACATGCCAAATCTTCTTCTTTTCTGGCGTAGACACCGCTTACATGATTATAGCTGAGTTAACAACAGCGCGCTAGTCGTTTCTTCTTTTCGCTACGTGCGCCAATTGGAGATTCCAAGCGAGGCCAGGTCCTTCTCCACTTGGTCCTTCCAACGAAGTGCAGGCCTTCCTCTTCTTTTGCTTACCCCGGCGGGTACTGCGTCGCATACTTTCTGCGCTGGAGTGTTTTCATCCATTCTGACAACATGACCTAGCCAGCGTCGCCGCTGTCTTTTAATTCGCTGAACTATGTTAATATCGTCGTATATCTCATACAGCTCAACGTTCCATCGAAAGCAATATTCGCCATGGCCCACGCGAAAGGGACTATAAATCTTTCCCAGAATTTTTATCTCGAAAACTCGTAACGTCGACTCATCAGTTGTTGTCATCGTCCAAGGCTCTGCACCATATAGCAGGACGGGAATTACGAGTGACTTATAGAGTTTGGTTTTCGTTCGTCGAGAGAGGACTTTTTTCTCAGTCCGAAGTAGCACCTGTTGGCAGGAGTTATCCTGCGTTGAATTTCCAGGCTGATATTGTTGGTGGTGTTTACGCTGGTTCCAAGATAGGCGAAATTATCTACGCCTTCAAAGTTATGACTGTTAACAGTGATGTGAGAACCAAGTCATGAATGCCTGATCTTACGACATTGAAATCAAATATATATTTCATAGAGATATTAGTTCTTCTGCAAACATGTGTGAATTGTTTACTTAAATGTATATAAATTATTTCATTATTTATTTAGTTCATACTTGTACATACACTTCTGCGATTCCGTGGTATGTTTGCAATTTTCAATCGTCGTGGGTATACAACACGGGTAATATTTATAATGAGCCAGATGAGTTAAATGAGTTTAATGATTGATATTCAGTCGAGTTTTGCACAAACCTAACATTGCCTTGGCAAATCAACCCTGTAGGAAATATCTATTACAAAAGTTCATATCAGGAAATTATTAGATAATTCAAACATTTCAATCATTCAGTTGGTAAAGTAGTAGTGATCTGATCTGAATCATTTTTCGAAGATTAAACCGTTTAGTTAGGCAATAATTTATATGAAATTTCATGAAGACATCACTTCAAATAAAAAGCTTTCTACACAAGCACTTGATTCCGATCTTTCAGTTTGCATGCCAGTTATATGCTATTAATGGTCCGATATGGGCAGTTCTGGAAAATAAGCAGCTTCTTGGGGAGAAAAGAGCGAGTACAAAATATCATAACAAGGCGGACAAACAAACAGACAGAGGGATATTGCTAAGTCTACGTAGCTCCTCATTAACTTAATAAATATAATAGACTATAAAAATAGTTTTCGGAAACAACTAGGCAAACTTCCGTTTGACTGAAGAGATAGCTCTCAAAAAAAAAAGGGCTTTTGAAAGCTATTTTTGCAAAGGAACTTTCAAACTCACATTTTTCTGAGAAAGTTCGAAGTAATGATGTAAATAAAAATTAAGTAAGTTCGGACATATAAACATAAATATTCACGTCACCTCAAAATTAATTTGTTTTATCAACATGATTATTTTGGCAAGCACAACCCTATATCTATCTCGATTCGTTCCATATGTTAGAAAAAATTTAAGGATTTATTTGTTGAAATTTATACACCTTTCAGTGGTTCAAGATGGAACTCAAAACCTCTCATAATTGATACCAAAAGAATCACGGGTCCGATACATAGAAATAACCTTAAGTCGGGCGAACTTGCACCAGAGAATGACACGGAATAGCAATTTAACATTAGGCCAAAACTTCTCTCGTAGGGGTATATACTTGTACATATATGTATGTATGTTTGTATATATGTTTACATACACCAGTTATAATCAATGTTGCTGCTTAATAGCATCGCGCTAGCTCAAAATATAAAATTCTTATACGTGTGTAAGTGTGTGTTCGCATGAGCGTATCTGTGAGTGCTGGCGCGATGAGCAAATAAAACGAAAAGTTATCAACTTTTTTCCACCAATTGCACAATAAACTCAACACCTGACTGCACTCGGCGATTAGAAATTGTGGGTGGTGCGGCCATAGCAAAGCGGCTGCAATTCTTCTACTTTTGAAATATGTGTCTGCATGTATGTGGATTTACATTTTCATATGTGGGTGAGGGGCTATTAAAATAAATTACAATTTATCTATATGTAAAAATCATTTCGAGAGCAGGTCGCCTACAACGGTGTATAGAATTAGGCGCTGCGACTACCTAACTAAACTGACGCACACTGAGACACACACACATAAAGCGAACGCGTTGCTTACGGTGTAATTAACAAGTATTTTAATTACAATAAGCTCACAGCATCGCGTGTTTATCATTGAATAGAACTCGGAGGGCAAATGAATGACAACAGTTTAGCATATTTTTAGGTGTTAAATGTACACATGTATATTTGCATGTAGTGTGCACATATTTTTGGAACAAATTATCAGCGAAGTAATTGTTTGAAATTAGCACAGTTTAAATTACTGAACTCTTCAGTTAGGAGAACATTTTCATGTAGTTACACGCAAGGGAGTTTCACAAGAGGGGTAAAACTAGTCTGATAACTCTCAAAATGTGATTTTTGAAAGTACACAAAAATGTTTAAAAGAAAACAAGTAAGGAAGGGTTTAGTTCGGCTGTAACCGAGCATTTCTTACCCCTTCATCTTGCCGGGACTAAAGCCGGGGAAATAACTTCAGGTAATAAGGTGTGCCTCTTTGACGTTGGTCGCCTTGCCGTGGCGAAGGGGCTTAAGTAAGAGTAAAGTGTGCATCCCATAGGAAACGCACTCTAATCTTACGAACTAAGAGGGACACTTCATAATTTCCCACAATAGTGATATGGATGAATAAGCCCTAGGTTTTACGCCCATCTCCTATTGTGGAATTGTGAGGATACCCGAACCAACACCACCCTAAGCCAAGGTGTCGAGGTACCCGTGCCAAGGGCTGAATGGTCAGCGGGGGGTAATAAATAGCTGATCGCGAACGGTCCCCTCCGATGCCCAGGCGAGGTCGGAGGTATAAATCGCCTTCTCTCCGTATACCGGCTCTGCGGACGAGTGACCAACCCTTTCCGGATTACTCGTGGGACCAAAACATGAACAACAATAAAACAACAACAACAACCATGACGACGACAACAGCGACGACCAAGGACATGAGCTACAGGAATCCTATAACGGAATCCGAAGAGGACGAACTGCTTGCCTCCAGCCAGGAGACAAGTAAGAGTACTACCGGACGTACCAACCAGAGTACACCGGTAGATACAGCAGACAAAGCATCAAATATACCAACTACCTCCAAGGCTGCTATGAGCACCAACCAAAGTGCACTGGCGGCTAAAGGAGATACCAAAAAGAAACGCAAAAAATCTCAGAATCAGCTGAGGAAAAACCGGTACCAGAGGGCGGTCTTCATACTAGGGAAGATAGCCAAAGACCAGGCGGCCGGTACCCCAGTTGATGAGGCTGAAACGAAGCGCCTTAAATCTATCGTAGAGGAATATGAAAGCTACCTGAAAAGGAAGCAATCACAACCTCAGGAACAGAGAAAAAAAGAGAGCACTTCTCAGAAGAGAAATCGCTCCACAACAGAAGTAGGAGCGAAGGAGAACACAGCAGCTCAACAACGGCAAGGCATTTCAGCGATGTTGCCAGAGATAGCCTGCAGGTGGCCATTATAGACGGGAAATCCTCCTCTCCGAACACTATACAGGAGAGATGGGTGGAGATCGACGTCAGATTGTCGAGTATGGTGCTAAGCTATGTACTCGACAATCCGGCGGGTCCTCACCCGGAGTTTGACTCCTCTGAGACCCTCAGGGGCTACAGGGTCATCAAGTGCACGGACCAGGCCTCGTTAGATTTCCTGACGGGTAGTGTTGCTAAAATTAGCAACGCCTTTGAAGGCCTCCAATTGAGGCTTATACCCGCCAGCGATATTCCGAAGAGGCCTCGGGCTCGCATTTGGCTACCCCCACTAGAGGAGCCAGGCGAAAAACTCCTGAGGTGCATTAAGCTGCAAAACAAATCTATACCTGGTATAGATGAGTGGCAGCTTATCAAGGAGGAAAACCCAAATAAATCAAGCAAGCCAATACTAGTGGCCATTTGTGAGGAGTCCATTGAGGCTCTGAAGAAGACTGACAACAAAATCAGCTTCGGAATACGCAAGGCCAGATTAAAAATCTTCCAAGGCGACAAAGCGGCTGACGAAGACGACACGGAAGATGTCGACGACGCCAGCCAGTTGCTAAGGAATGTGGGCATTGAAGAACCCCGGGATGCCCAATAATAACAGCATAAGGTGTGTACAGATTAACCTGCAGCACTCGAAGAGTGCTACAGCAAATCTGAAAACCCTCGTGAACGAGGGGGGCATCGACATCAGCCTAATACAGGAGCCCTGGAGAAGTTGGAAAAAATCCTAATCACAACTTTTAATAAATCTACTCCGCTAACAGTTTTGAAATAGAGAAAGTCTCTTGGTGGAACAGTGAACTCAAGAATTTGAGAACGCAACTAAGGAAAGCTTTCAATGAAAGTTTTAGAACCAAAATCTGGCAGCCATATAAAGACCTTATGAAGGAATACAAAAAAGCAGTCAGGAAAGCTAAAAATGACTCATGGCGAACCTTCTGCACATCGATTGAAAGTTGCAGAGAAGCCGCTAGGCTGAGTAAAATGCTATCCAAAGACCATATTAATACTGCCTACATTAGGGCGGAGGGTAGTGATTGGACCTCCTCGGCAAAAGAGTCTCTGGAGGTACTAATCACAACACACTTCCCCGGGAGTCAGCAAGCACCTTCAACGAGGGTTCAACCGGAACCACCGGTGAACGCAGCTGACTATCGAAGCCAAATAATAGACAAAAGGAAAATCAAATATGCCATAAATAGTTTTGCACCATTTAAAGCGGCAGGTCCTGACGGGATTATGCCCATAATGCTGCAGAAACTGGTAGAACCCATGGTTCTGAGGCTTGAAAATATATTCAAAGCAAGCATTCAACTATCTTACATCCCAAGAAGTTGGAAAAGGAGCAAAGTTGTGTTCCTTCCGAAACCAGGCAGAAGAACACACGAGAATGCCAAAGATTTTAGACCTATTAGCCTTACCTCATTTATGCTGAAGGTACTAGAAAGGCTAATAGATATACACGTAAGAACAATAATGGCGGAGAAGTTATCGAAGTCCCAACATGCGTACATAAAGGGCCGATCAACCGAAACCGCCCTTCACGAGGTGATAAGTATGATTGAAAAATCACTACACCACAAACAATACACCATGGCTGCCTTTCTAGACATAGAGGGCGCCTTCAATAACATAAAAGTAAATTCGATAATTAATTCTCTGGCGCATGGGGGCATAGATGACACTGTGTGCAGATGGATACTATCGATGCTTGAGAATAGGAAGATTATAGCTTCAAACTGCGCTGCAACACAAACAAGTTATGTGAGTAGAGGGACGCCTCAAGGGGGGGTCCTCTCTCCGCTTCTATGGGTTGTAGCGCTGAACGAAATACTCCTCCAACTAAACGGTGGAGGAGTGAAAGCAGTAGCATATGCAGACGATATAGTGTTGTTGGTATCAGGAATGTTTCCTTCAACAGTCAGCGAGATTATGGAAAGAGCACTTCGTAGGTTAAACCTATGGGCTAAAAGCAATGGTCTAGGAGTTAACCCGAATAAAACAGAACTGATGCTATTCACTAGCAGAACCAAAATACCTCAGTTTCAACTTCCGGTACTAAACGGCACAACTCTCACTCTATCCCCAACAGCTAAGTATTTGGGGGTGGAGATTGACGCCAAACTGTCCTGGAAAATAAATATAGAAAAAAGAATAAACAAAGCATACATGGCCTACTATGCTTGTAAGAAAATCGTCAACAGGAATTGGGGCCTCAAACCAAGTATAATCATGTGGATGTACACGGCGGTCATAAGACCCATACTCACATATGGAGCTCTGGTATGGTGGCCAGCGCTAAATAAACAGTACAACATTAGAAAATTAAATGGAATACAAAGAGCAGCATGTGCGGGTGTTACGGGCGCAATCAGGTCATGTCCGACTGATGCGCTCAATGTGATCCTGCATCAACTACCAATGGATATTTTTATTCAAAAAACAGCAGCTACTGCGGCGATAAGAATAAAAGAATTGGGAGGTTGGAATCAGCAGAACTACGGACATAGTGTAATCCTGAATAAGCTCACTATTAATAAATCAGACTACATTCTCCCAAAGCTGGATTTAAATAGACACTTCCAGGTGAGGATACCATCTAGACGAGAATGGAGAAGAGGCTCAGTTGCAGAGGAGGGTACCACCTCAGTCTATACCGACGGGTCCAAAATGGACTGCGGAGTGGGCACGGGGGTATTCTCCGCTGATCTGGGCATATCTCTCTTTATACGTCTACCGAACTCGGCTAGCATCTTCCAAGCAGAAGTACTAGGCATAGAAAAAGCCTGCGAAGTTCTATTAGAAAATCACGGGAATATACATAAAGCAACTATATTTACGGATAGCCAGGCGGCCCTCCTGGCATTGTCTTCACCCATGACAAATTCCAGTATAGTTCACAACTGCAAGAGAGCACTAAGCACAATAAAAGACAAGCTCCAACTAAACTTGATCTGGGTTCCCGGCCACAGGAACATTTTCGGTAACGAAAAAGCAGATGAGTTGGCAAAGGCAGGAGCTTCCCTCAATGAATCCGAGGCGGAGCTCATACCGAGCCCGCTGGGATCGATCAAAGGAGAGATCAATAAACAATTTCAACAAATTGCAAACAACAGGTGGAAAAACAGTACAAAATGCGTCATAACTAAACAATTATGGCTAACATACGACAGGAAAAGAACCAACGACCTATTAAATAGGTCAAGAAAAAGTATTTACAGAATAACAGCTACCACAACAGGGCACTGGCCATTTGGGGTACATGCGTCCAAAATGGGTATGCCCTACAACGACATCTGCCGAAGCTGCGGAGTAGCAGGGAGCAAGGAAACAATCCTCCACTTTCTCTGCGAATGCCCGGCTCTGGCACAGATACGACACAAAACACTCGGAATCCACCAAGCACCAAATCTTGAATGGATTTCCACCAAAAGCATATCGGACATAAGTAGTTTCATCGAAACCTCAAAATGGTTTGAGAGAGAGGGTGGAACGTAACAGCAGATACAGGAGGTTCTACGAATAGTGTATCAAAATGGCACATCAGTGCTAATTGAGCCCGATAGGGCTGCACTCCTACCTACCTACCTAATAAGGTGTGTTACTTATGTGGGGTCTAGGGCAAGTTTCCACACGATTTTATATATTTTAATTCATTCATATAATAATTTCACTAAGATATGTGACATATTGGGCGATATTAGGGGTATAAAGTAAACAGGAAGTTCGAAAAACTTTGTATTAGGCATATGAGGGCTAATGGAAGTATTGGTCCGATTCAACCCTTTTTTAACGTACAGACTAACCATTACCAAAAAAGAATTATCCTTTAATTTCAATTAGATACTGACCCATATTTTCGATCAAAAGTCAACTA
Organism: Bactrocera zonata; assembly: GCA_037783105.1. NCBI lineage: Eukaryota > Metazoa > Arthropoda > Insecta > Diptera > Tephritidae > Bactrocera > Bactrocera zonata. The sequence goes on from JBAWJQ010006124.1 coordinate 422,382, forward strand.
TAGGTACCGAGGTCAAAATATTCGGTACCTATGGGCTTTTTATTGGATTTAAACCCTTTTTGAATATAAGCTGACATACACTAATGGCATTATTCGCGCAAAGTTTTATCCCGTTATATTAATTTTTGCTTGAATTGTGTCCTGAAAAGTAAAAGAATCTAATGGAATTTAAAATCGTGTTATATGGAAAGTAGGGGTTTTCACCAAATAGTGGCCGGTGCAACCCCCATCGTCCAATTTTCACTCGGGCTCCTATAAAGTCTTTTCATATCCTCTCGAAGGTAAAATTTAATTTCTCTGGTGTAATTATTTATTGATTTATTGCGCTTTTGGTAGTTTTCAACTGTTATATGGGCAGTGAGCGGGGTTATTTTCCGATTTCATTCATTTTCACACTGTCGGTAAAAGGGCGGAACTACGAACACTTTTCAAAAAATTATACCCATAGGTGCCCCTTGCTATTGCGATCATCTGTACCGAATTACAGCTTTTTATCTTAATTTAGTGCTTAGTTATGACATTTTATGTGTATCCTTTCAGCAATTCCACATCTTCTTTAACTCATCTGAAGAAGCCGTTATATATCCATATAACATAATATATATAATCCGCAAAATATTTCCCCGTCAACGCGTTAACCTTCTCAACTCAAATTGCTTCCCACTGATTGATTTTTCCCCTTTTGCAAACAAACAGAAGGCGTACGGGACCAAAAGCAATCTGGTGAATAGTATAACTGGCAAAGCAATGTTTAGCCTAATTCGAACAACTTGGTAATGAAAAAGGCAAAGTTATGAGTGGGTACGATTTTATGGAATGATAACAGTATTTTCTTTCTAAAGTGACTCGAATCGCGTTTAAACAGTGTCTCGGTTGGGATTGTGGTCTGGAGTAAGCAATCCGGCACACAGACTACCCCGATTCTTTAATATGTCTCTGCTGCCTCTGAAGCCTCGATTTCAGCTCTGAAGATCTTCTAATAAATTTAGAAGAGAAAGAGGAGCTCGTCATATGTACATATGTCGAGCGAAAAGCGTTATAAACGATATAATCGGAATGAAAATCATTTCAAGCAATGGGTGAAAGCTTGAAGAAGATACAAAGCGATTTTTTCCATAATTATTGCGATGACAAAATATGTTCCTTGATATACAAATAATTTTAATATAAACCAAAAATGTTTTATTATAAAATATTTAAAAGCGCTATCTTCAAATTATTCGTCTCAAGCTTAAAGCACAGCTTAGCCAAATCAACTTTTTATATCATTAGAAAAAACTGGATTCTACTATACAAAGAGGATGGCTCGACTGATTGAAAATCAAGAGAGAAATAACTATAGTAAATTTACTGCAATATCCCATTTGTTTAAGGCCTCATTTGAAAGCAGCGTATTAAATATTGCAATTTAGAATTCAGCAAAGTGTTTCGCGAGCAATTCATTAACGGCTGTCAAAATAAACACACGCAAGCAATTATTTAACACACACGGTATAATCATGCGAATAAATATACCCAGAGCCATATAACTGTACCGCGCCTGTACATATGTGCACACGACAATAATCGATGCAAATTTTCTAAACACACGAAATTTTGCACCATTTTCAATTTATTATTTATTTGCATGTAAATTTTCCAAATTGATTGTTTTTTTTTCAGTTTTATTTTTGCTTTTGTGGATTTACCTGGTATTTGAAATGTAAAACGCCCAGGCGACCACCGCGGTGTTTTGCATTCTTTTGACGCTAGTTTTCAATATTCTAACACTTATATATTTATGTATGCCCAGCAGTGAATTGTACAGTTTCCATACACTGACAGGAGTTGCGCATTGAGTGGACGTGCTAGCATCGGTGGCGACACCAACCATGGCACTTAATGAAATTCTACACAGAGCCCAGACAAATTGTGTCTAAGAATGGCTCCAGAAAAGGAGCAAGGAGCTTTTTCACGTACGGGACGAAGTTAAAGGGTAAGGTTGGTGGGAAAATCCTCTGCAAGAAGCTCTCAGACAAGCTTAGCTTCAGGCTACCGGACTACTGTAGTGTCTTTCAGCAAAAGTAGCTACTGTAAAAGTAGAAATAGACTTAGACTCTTCGTCGATTTTTGAAGGTTTTTATAATCAATTTTGTAGGAGTTCTATGCACCTAGCTGCTCATATGCATAGATCCATGATTCGTCACCTGTGACGATTTTATAAACGTCTTTTGAAGCACCGCGATCGTATTTTTTCAGCATTACTTTACACCAATCCACACGAGCCTCTTTTTGAGCTATTGTTAAATTGTGCGGGATCCAACGAGAACAAACCTTTTTTACGGCCAGGTGTTCATGCAATATCGAATGTATGCTGGTGGGAGAAATGCATAGGCATGACTCTGTCTGAAGGTATGTTACGTGACAGTCTTGCATTATCAGTTCACGTACGGCATCGATGTTTTCTAGCACAACGGCTGTTTTTGGACGACCTTCACGGAATTCGTCTTTGAGCGAGCATCGGCCACGATTGAATTCGTTGTAACAGTTTTTCACAGTGCTATAAGATGGTGCTTCATAGCCATACAAAGATTTTAGTTCATCGATGCACTCTTGTCGTGATAATCCACGTCGAAAGTTGTGAAAAATGATCGCACGAAAATGTTCACGAGTTAATTCCATTTTTTGGCCGAGATGAATTTTTTAATTCCCTGTAAATCAAACAATTCACGATTAAATGACAAAACGTTCTGAGTGATGTTAGGCTAAAAAATGTCAAACTTTCCAATGGAAATGTCAGATTGCACCTGGCAACACTTAGTGTTGCCTAGTCCAGAAATATATATAGCAACCTATGTAGTAATTTCTGGCAAACCAAATTAAAGCGAAAAAATAATTCCACTAAGAAAGAATTATAACCCTACAGCGTATAAGTTAAGAGACTTGTTAGCGCAGGGTTGCACAACAAGCGCTACCAGTTTGGTGGAGCATCTGGTCTACTTTATTCGATTCGCTACTCTCAATCTACTTCATGGCGTATTTAAGACAGCGGTCTTTCATCAAATTTACAATAAATCGCCGGACCCTCGTTTGCAGAGTAACCGACCCTCAACACATCTGATTTCGCATTCTTAGAGACTAGTTTTTACCTACTACCATGACTTCTGTGGCTCAAAGCTCTGCGCTCCCATGTCTAAATTTTCCTATTTACATGTATAAATAAATAAATGAAAATGATTAATGCAACGCCGCACTGTTTGCTTTACGCTATGTGAAACGTGAAATTCCAGCGCAGTTCGTTATTGCCACATTTTCACGCACAGAAAATTGCAAGCTCGTCACATACACAAATACACATATACACAAATGTGTTTCTGCGAATGTGTACTCATGAGTCCAACTGCATTTACTTTATTTTCATTGTTACTTTGCCGCCATATATTTCTATATTTTCGAGTATTTATATTTACGCCACATTCTAAATTTCCTTTGCATACAAACACCAGCAAATTGCCTGAATTCACTCTCAAACAAACCACCATTATTTGCCTCTCGCGGTTTCACCTTCGCACACTTACATTTGCATTGGAAATTGTAAATAATTAAAATTTTTACAGCTAAAATATTTCATTTATTATTGAAGTAAATTCCTAGTGGCAGTCACCGTAGCCAAACAGACTTAGTGAGTGACTACTTCCAAGTGGGTTGTATGTTTGCATCTAAAATGATAAGAGTCCGCAGCGGATTCAGAGGAGGGAAATAGGGCAAAACATTGCATCGGAAACGTTGAAGAATTGCGATGTAGACCTATATGTACCCCATAACTCACAGTTTTCTTCGTATATGCTGCACACTCCCTGTGACGAATGGGAACTCTGAACGTTTTTTTCGACACCTCGCTGCATGAGAACGTGGCCGAGAACGAACATGCCTCAAGATAGATTGATCGGTCTCGCGTTGCTGCACATGCTTCACGATATTGAAGTCACTGCAGAAGAAGTTCTCGAAAGATTCTAAAAACTTGATCCACATCGACTGTTTAAAACTTTTTATTCAATACGCGAACTGACTACAGTATTATACATTGCAATAAAATATGCCACCCGCACGTCTTCGATTTATAACGTATTTTTTAAATTTAGTAGGATTTTATATTAAAAGGTCGATTTGAAATTTTTCCACCATGATATAAAATTGTATAAAGACTAATATATTTAATATAATAATCTTCCTGTTTCAAGTAAATGTTTACTATTCATTTTCGAAGATTTTCGAAAATCTGGATGACTTTATACCGCACATATCGGCTACTATGTGAGTTATCTCAATGGAATGAGAAAGTGTGTTTTACTCATAACAGTATATCTAAAATGGATTAAATTAAGCAAAAACTTATCCAAGACTCTATGTAACAAATATCAGATTTTTTTTTTTAAAATATGATTACTCATAATTATTACTTAAATAGTACATACATTTGCCATTTTAACGTTAGACCCAACCACATAAAATGGCATGTGGATTCAATCTAGGAACAGCTCTCTCATAGAATCAATCAGTTTACCTGGTTTCTTTCTTATAAGGAGATTCAATTGACATGTGCGGAGCTTTGAAAAATAGAAGAAAACTCGGCAAAATTAATTAAAAATCCTTCTGTCAATTCTCACACTGCCATAAGTATGTAATTATCAGCGTAAATGTAGACAACCTCATTATTGCCCAAGAAAATTCACACTTGACCATAATTTTGTTGCACAAAGCGTTAGGTACAAATCTTAGATTGCATTTTAATTGATAATACCGCAAACTAGTGCTTACACCTTTACTAGATGTTTGGCGATTAAGTAAGTACGAGTATAAAAACAAAGTCAGAGAGGCAAATGAGTACAGTTGTCAATCACACGTAACACTCCAAACTCCCGTCATGTTCTGTGATAAAATTGCGAATGCACGATTTGAAATAAAAGTGCTAACGGTTCTTGGACTCTGGTCCCCGGCTCATAATAATTTTACATTTTTTGGGCGATATTACCGCTATTTTCAATACATATTGAATATTACACTGACATTTAACTTCACGCTGCTCATGTGGATGGAAATCATATATAGTGGAGATATTGATTTTATATTCCAATGGATGAGGCTCGCAATCACTGAAACTTGTCTCATGGTAAAAGTTGTGAATATGTGGTACCATTCTCAAGCGGCTAATGAATTGCTTCAAGAATGGGACAAAAGTGATATGTTTGCTTTAAAGACGAATGAGGAACAAAAGATGTGGCAGGGTGCTCAACGATCCTTTCGAAAGATTGTAATAGTATATTCGCTTCTCCACATTTTCTCGATGATCATGGCATTGCTTTCCGTTTTCTTCATGGAAACTCTAGCACTACCCATCCCATATTGGATGCCTGCGTCGTTGCGCGGTACTAATGCGTGGCCTCTATTCTTGTACGAAGGTATGGTCGTGCCATTCAGTTGCCTATGCAACACCCAAATCGAATTATTTTTGTGTTACCTAATGTTCCATTTCACACTTTGCCTACGCATGATTGGCATGAGGATGGAGCGGTTGGGTGATCAGGAGAACGATGAGGAAATCACCACTGAGCTTGAAAACATAATAAAAATCCATCAACGAGTTGAGTGGTGAGTTTCGGTGAATAAAAATTCATAACAGTTTAACTAATTTGTAATGGTGTGCTTGTTTTTTACGCAATTCTTTAGTATGGCCAAAAGCTGTCAGAAAATCATAACGTGGCCTGTGCTGACACAGATTATATTCAGTTCTCTCATCATTTGCTGCTCTATTTACTGCATACAACGCGTAAGTTCTTGATTTATTGCAGCCCAGTGTGAAGTACTTAACAACATGTGTCATTATTTAGTTAAAATTTAGTGAGAACCCATCTAATTTTTTGGGTTTCGTACAATTTGTCTTTGCTATGGCTTTAGAAATATTTCTACCATGTTATTATGCCAACAAAATAATCGTGGAATCAGAGAATTTGAGCAACCATCTCTACAATTGCGATTGGACTGGCATGTCTTTGTATAATAGACGCCAAATTTTTCTTTACATGGAACATTTGAAACACCCAATAGCTTTGTATGCGGGAGGTTATTTCCAAATTGGGCTGCCAATTTTTTCGAAGGTATTTCAGTAAACGTTTTTACTTACATATATACATTACTTCTATAATAATTTTACTTTCAAGACTATGAACAATGCCTACAGTCTCCTAGCTCTGCTGGCCAACGTCAATGAAGAAGAGTGAGATTATACATATTTGAATCGCATAATCACAACGGAAAACACTTATTATCATAATGAGAGTTATATATTTTTAGCTTAAACAAAAACACTTCACGCAAATCATTTATAATTTTATGTATCCTTAGTTAAGGCACCCGAATACAGGACAAAGCATGAAATTTCTTCCCGGCACTACCAGACAAAATAAAGTTAAATATAAGATAATGGTTTGAATTTGCTCAAGTCAATCGTAAGCGTTAGTTCAAAGTAATTGGAGTGACCGAAAGATTAAAAACATATGCGAACGAAAGATAAATTAAGACCCGAATCGCGACACTCGTTAACGAGCGAAATTCATGTATTTCTTTTGTTTTCGGATCGTTGCACTAGCTATCGAATACGCACTTACGAAATTTGAAATTTCCTCATTCGATAACGTGTTCTTGTTTGTACGAAAGAATCGAAATGTCACTCGTTAGCTATTTGAGAAACGTTACAGTACAAATTAAAAAAAAAAATAGTTTTGAATATATCAGTTAAAAATAATCGGAAGCAAAATGTAAGTTATTACTTTAGTAAATAATAATAATTAAATAAATAAAATAATAGATGGTTAAAATTATAATAAAATACAAAAATAGGTATTTGATAATAAAAAGCACAAAATAAAAAAGAAAATTTCATTCAACGCAGCCTCGAAACAATGGACGGTGGTCCTTACGAGGAAAAGCGCTTAACTGTAGCAGAAGAACAACTTCTCCGAGCTGCGAGGATAGATGTTGCAGTAGAAGGGTTGACAATAGTTAAATCTTTTAGAAATGTAGTGCCAGAAGAAGGTTTAAATGAGTTGATATAGATGATTATTAACAGCGAGGAAGAGGAGGAAGATCCGACACATTCCACCAGTCGTAGTGCTACAAAATCCTTCAAAACGAAGCCCACTGTCGAAAGCGAAAAACTTTCTCTTTTAAAATCCTATTTACGCGCATATGAAGTAAGGCAAGTCCAAATCAATAAAATACTTCAGAAACTAATTGTTTTAAAGGCGTCGAATACTTTTAGAGCTGGAATGTTTTCGTAGCCTTCTTCTTCTTCTTCTTTACTGGCGTAGACACCGCTTACGCGATTATAGCCGAGCCAACAACAACGCGCCAGTCGTTTCTTCTCTTCGCTACGTGGCGCCAATTGGATATTCCAAGCGAAGCCAGGTCATTCTCCACTTGGTCCTTCCAACGAAGTGGAGGTCTTCCTCTTCCTCTGCTTCCCGCGGCGGGTACTGCGTCGAATACTTTCAGAGCTGGGGTGTTTTCATCCATCCGGACAATATGACCTAGCCAGCGTAGCCGCTGTCTTTTAATTCGCTGAACTATGTCAATGTCGTCGTATATCTCATATAGCTCATCGTTCCATCGAATGCGATATTCGCCGTGGCCAACGCGCAAAGAACCACAAATCTATCGCAGAACTTCCGGAAATATCCCGGCATTCGTCTGGCTAATGGCCTCCACATTACGAATGAGCCGATCGAATGGTGTACGTTCGATGGACCTGGGGGCGTGAGCGACATTGACGTGACGCTTATGAAGCAGGCAGTAAGTAGCGTTTTCAGTGTTAGATAGAAGGTTAAGGGAGGGTTCAGTGATCATAATTTCACTAAAATTATGGTTCCCCTCAATCCCCTCCCTACCCTTATGAGAGTCCGTTCCACTGGTACGCCTTTGGCCTGGTTAGGTCTAAACGGTCCCCAGGTTTGATGGTTTGAACGGAGAGATGTGTAAAAGCTTGTAGAAATTCATTCCTGAATACATGTAGGCCATTTATAATAAGTGCGTCTGGGAGGAATACTTTTCAAGCGAGTGGAAAAGTGCCAGGGTTGTTCTTCTCCTGAAGTCCCCTGATAAAATCAGGAGTGATCCTCGATCTTATCAGGGCATCAGTCTCCTTCCAGTACTTGGAAAAGTACTGGAAAAAGTCATGGTGGAGCCGCTTCAGGAGCTAACGCGGGGTATTTGGTCGGATAGGCAGTATGGGTTCAGGAAAGGACGCAGTGTAGAGGATGCATGGTTATACGTTCAGAATGTCGTTAGGAAGACGAGTGTGATGCAACGGCTGGAGGAGCTTTGATATCCGGAAATTACGATTTGGCGGAGTTATTTTTCAGACAGAATGGTCTCTCTTGTCGGCATGAATGGGAGTGTGGGGATTGGACTTGTTCGTGGCTGCCCGCGGGGTTCCATCTGCGGTCCATATATTGGGAACCTTATGATGGACGCTCTGCGTGGGCAGATCCGTGAGTGTTGTGCGTAAGCGGATGACCTTCTTCTTATGGTCGAAGGTCGCTTGCGGTCTAAGCTAGAGCGGGCGGGAGGAGATCTCTTAAAGATCGTGAATATTTTGAATATAGGTATGGGGGTTGACATATCGAGGGAGAAAACGGTGGCAATGCTGCTTAAGGGCAGATTGTCACCGGTTTGTCCACCGATTGTCCGTGTGAATGGGGTCAGCATCAGATATGTGACTCAAAACAAATATCTGGGATTGACCATGAGTCAAAAGATGTGTTTTACTCCACACTTGGCGAATGTAAAGAAGCGACTGCGGGCAACCGTAGGCAAAATACGCCGCATTTTGAGGAGTAATTGAGGAGTAATTAGAACTTTCGTCTAGCCCCCTTTCACTGCCAAACCCATTTGCTTTACTTCCTTGTTCAGTCTGGATAAAGCAGAAATAACTAACTAACTAACTATATCAATATCATCGGCTGTACACTCTTATAAAAGATCATACCTGCTCGATTAAGTTTTGCAGCTCGAACTGAAGAGGTGGTGTGTCGATTCTCCTCACGGGTCTTTTACAAGATTTCGCGCATGGTGGATATCTAGTAGGTTGTTGATTTGCCAGGTCTAAAGCTAAACTGATAAGGTCCAATCAGTTTGTTGACGTGGGCTTAAATCTTTCACACAATACGCTCATAAACCTTATATGCGATGTTGAGGAGGCTTATCCCACGGTAATTGGAGCAGATTGCCCAACCGTTGGGCATGCTGTCGTCCAACCATATTTTACAAAGAAGCTGATGCATGCTCCTTATCAGTTCTTTGCCTCCGTGCTTGAATAACTTGTTGTTCTTCAAGCGGGTAATTGCTATTCGAACTTCTTCACGGTCGGGCAATGAAACGTCTGATCCATCGTTATCGATTGGGGAATCGGGTTCGCTTTCTCTTGGCGTTGTACTTTCAATTCCATTCAGCAAGCTGGAGAAGTGTTCCCTCCATAAGTTTAGTATGCTTTCGGCATCGGTCACTAGATCCCCTTTGGGGATTCTACAAGAGTATGCTCCGGTCTTGAAACCTTCTGTTAGTCGCCGCACTTTTTTGTAGAATTTTCGAGCACTTCCCCTGTCAGCCAACTTATCAAGGTATTCATACTCACGCATTTCGGCCTCTTTCTTTTTCTGTCTGCAAAAGCGTCTCGCTTCCCTCTTCAACTCTCGGTATCTATCCCATCCCGCACGAGTTGTGGTCGATGGTAACGTTACGAGGTAGGCAGCCTATTTTCTCTCCGCTGCGACATGGCACACCTCGTCAACCAGCTGTTCTTTTGCATTTTCCGAAAACCAATGGTTTCGGTTGCAGCTGTACGCAAGGAGTTTGAAATGCCCTACCACAGTTCCCTTATACCGAGTTGTTGACGAGTGCTCTCAGAGAGCAGGAATGCAAGTCGAGATGAAAATCGTTCTGCTGTCGGTTGTGATTGCAACTTCTCGACGTCGAACCTTCCTTGTGTTTGTTGACATCCGTTTTTTGCTGCACAGAAGCGGTTGCGTATCTTGCCTGCAACAAGGTAGTGGTCCGAGTCGTTGCTGGGACCTCGGAGCGCACGCACATCTAAAAAACTGGAGACGTGTCTTCCGTCTATCAGAACATGGTCGATCTGGTTGGTGGTTTTTCGATCCGTAGACAGCCAGGTGTCTTGATGAATTTTCTTATGCTGGAATCTAGTACTACAGATAACCATATTTCAGGCCCCGGCGAAGTCGCTCCATTTAGGGATGTTTCGTCGTGGAGGCCGAATTTACCGACCAGAGTGTCAAAAGTATCTTCTTTGCCCGCCCTGGCGTTAAAGTCGCCAAGCACGATTTTGATATCGTGACGGTGCAGCTATGATAGGTGCGCTCCAAGTGCTCACAGAAGACATCTTTGGTCACATCATCCTTCTCTTCCATTGGGGCGTGTGTGCAAATCAGCGATATGTTGAAAAACTTCGCATTGATGCGGATTGTGGCTAGGCCTTCATCCACCGGGATGAATGACAATGCTCGGCGAAGGAGTCTCTCTCCCACCACGAATCCCACTCCAAATTTTCGCTCCTTTATATGGCCTCTGTAGTAAATGCCACAAGGACCTACTCGCCTTAGTCCTTGTCCCGTCCATCGCATTTCTTGGACGGCGATGATGTCAGCCTTTATTTTTATGAGGACATCAACCAGCTGGGCAGCGGCACCTTCCTAATTGAGGGATCAGACATTCCAGGTGCATGCCCCCAATTAGTGGTCCTTATTTCGTTTGCCATGGTCGTCATCAAAAGGGAGGCCACTCGTCCGAAACTTGTTGTTCCTTTTCATTGGTATGATTTTTTTCGTGGCGGGTCCCAAACCCAGCACACAACCCTGTGGAGGGGATGTTTCGCTTTCTCACTTTAGCTCGCCCTCAAACGAATGTTCTTATGCTACCCAGAGGATACTTGGTCAAAAACCGGATCGTGAGCTGCTTGAGCCATACGCAAAAGAATCGTTTCTGGGCACCCCCAAGTGAATGGCGATCAGAGAACTTTCCTCACATTCGTGAACTTCTACACATGACTCCATCCTCCATTAAAGAAGACATCGCTGCAAATTAAAGAAGAGGCACATGAAGCAAATAGCAGAGTTGCAGATTAAAATTCATAGCTTAATGTTTTTAAGAGGAAAGTTCAGAAATATGCACCAATATTGACGATATATTATATTAATTCCAAGTTCCTGTTTTTATTGAAAATATATTTATTAAAACAAAATATGAATTCAATTGTTGTTGGAACGTTTCATTCAATTATTATCTAAAGACAACATAATATGTTCTCTAATTTATGACCAATTTTAGTTAATTGGCTCTCATTTCCCGTATCTATTTCTGTATCATTGTTTTCATTTACAAATTAGCTGCAATATATCGAATTTTTAAATTGAATGCAGATGATGTTTTGATTATATGCTTCCTCTGCGCAAAGTGCTTCCATACAAAGAAATCGTGAGCGGCTCCACCATATTTTGAATCAATAGCTAAAATTCGATGTTCGTAATCACAAATCTGCAAATATTTGTATGTAAGTATGTACATACTTATTTACAAATCCAAATATATAAATGCGTTTACTATGTATTTATGAGTACATACATGTGTATACAAGTATACGACTTACTATCATTGAATTAAGACTGCGGTATTGTTGAAAAACATATACTCATTCGCAATTGGTTTTCGAAGGCCATTCGATAACTAAAAATTTGTATATTCATTTTTAACATCTTTATTTGTCGACAAACATACCTCCCGGTACTTTATTATGGGTTGTCAAAAAAGTCTTGCGGTATTTTTATTGAATCAATTCGTGTGGCACCCATACATCGAGCTTCTTAGTGACTCCAAGCTTCTTCAAATGGTTTATAACTGTTTGATGACTACTAGCCGGTCTCTTTCGACCAATTCAGCGATTTTATAGCAATTTTCGACGACAGGCCTTCCGGAGCGTGGCGCATCTTCGACCACCTCTACACCAGAACGAAAACGTTGAAACCATGTTGTGCGATGGAAATGGAAACTCTATCGGGTCCATAAACTGCACAAATTTTATTGGCGGCTTGAGATGCATTTTTGCCTTTATCGTAGTAGTACTGTAAAATATGCCGTATTTTCTGTTTATTTTGCTCCATGTTTGCCACGCTATAACTCACGAACGACTTAAAAGAAACGACAATCAATCAAACACGTGTTAGCGCGTGAAATGAGCTTTCCAAAAAGGTATAGCATGACCCGATGCGACGAATAAAACTAAAACTACGCGCTTTCAGCGCCAACTAGCGAAAACGCAAGACTTTTTTGACAACCTAATATTTATCAACAAAGTATTCTGTGCACTTAGATAAACGGTCTGGCGAAAACTTAATAAAATGTGGACAAAGTTTTGTTTCCATTTCGTCAACTACGTCCCCTACAATTTTACATACTGAGCTTTGACACATTTCAATTAAAAAGTCGTTTCTAACTGAATGTTGATGGCCTCCACTCGCCAAAAGGTACAAAGCCGCTGCTAATTGAAGCATTGGTGGTCCTACGGTTGATAAATGCCCGTTAAAGGTTATTTCCAATACGATTAAACTAAATGCATCTTTGGTCAGTCTAAACCGCTTCCTGAATCTGTAAATGATTTAAAATAATAAGATCTATACATAGTTAAACGGTATATTTATAAGTTTTCTTGCGCTGCTTCAGCTAAACCCATGGGATTACTTTTATCACGAATCCTATATATACACGTATGTACATATAATAAATTTGCATATTTACATTCAATTCCAATTCAAATACTTTTTCTTTTGTTTTTTTTTCGCATTTCATGTTATTCGAAAATGTCATTTAGAGCAACACCAGGAACACTCGACACGTTACGAAATTTCACTCGATACCATTACTTGCTTGCTCACGACTGACATGTCGGCCCAGATAAAAATCAACATGGTTTTCCATATCAAAATCTTTACATGGTCAATAATAGAACGCTAATAGAACATATCAAAAATTTTTCACTTCCCCTCAAACCGAAAAGTTAGGCCTCAGGTTAAAAATATGAACTGAACTTTTGAACAGTAGCCGTTGCAGGATGATTTCTTCTCTACAAATCAAATAACGTTTTCCTCTATCAAATCCACTGATCTTTTTTCAAACTGAGGAAGTGCAAACTACATCAAACAGTCTATTATTATTACGCGATCACGGTCGCGGTTAACAATTACGTTCTCACCGGCGTCGTATTTGCAGAATTATGTATCGACGATTCCACCGTCCCAAAAATCACACCAAACCCTTGCTTTTTCTAGATAAAATGTCAGCCCTTGTAAGACTTCCGGTTGCTCTTCAATTTTGCTTGTTTACACACTCATTGGGTATCATCGCTGAACAAATTTTGGCTCGAAAAACTGGTATCTTTTTAGAACTTTTCAAGAGCCCATAGATGGATACCTGGAAAGGTCGAGCTGCTTCAGTTCTTGCACAAGCTTTATTTTATACGCTTTCAATTTAAGATCTCGATGTAAAATGAGCCAAGTCGTTCGACACGTCAGTCCGAGTTAACATGACTGAGAAAGAGATACTTTTTTTGGTCACTCGTTATACGAGGTTTGACAATTAAGTAATGAGACTGATTTTATTGCCGCGCTTGTGATAATCCTGTTACCTTGAAATTCCCTTTATCTTTTTCCGGCATTCCTCCCCTCTCCATTGATATACATATGTACCATCGCTCTAGCCTGCTGCGTCAAGTTGAGTAGACGTGTGTTTGTAGTGCTCGTCACGAAAATGGAAAAACGAAATCAAGGGCAACGCGTCGCGATAAAATTTTGCGCCAGATTGGGCGAAACAGTAAGAGTGTATGGTGATAGTGCTCTTAGACCCGGAAACCAAACGCCAAGGCTCACAATGGTTGTCTCCGCGAGCCCCCCCCGCCCGAAAAAAACTCGCATGAGCTAGTCGAAGGTGAAAACGATGATTATTGCCTTTCTTGATAGCTGTGGAATCGTCCACAAAGAATTCGTTCCACCGGGGAAAACTGTGAATCAAGTCTACTATTGCCAAGTACTCGAAAGATTGCGAAAACGAGTCAACAGGGTGCGCCCAGACATTTCTCGTAACTGGATCCTTCATCACGACCACGCGCCGTGCCGCACCGCCCTCAGCGTGTCCCAGTAATTGGCCTCTATAGGGATCGCCGTGTTGCAACAGCCGCCTTATTCGCCCGACATGTCACCTTGTGACTTTTTTTGTTTCCTAAAACAAAATCGGTGGTCAAAGGAACCCATTTTGAGTCGATTACGGACATCCAGACGGCCGTGACGAGGGTACTCGCGGACATCCCAGTCGAAGCGTTCCAGAAATGTTACGAAGCGTGGAAAACGCGCTGGAATCGCTGTATAGCTGCCCAAGGGAACTACTTTGAAGGGGATGGCAGAGTTGTAGAATAATTTTCAAATATACGGTTTTTATGGAATCAGTATCATTACTTAATTGTCATACCTCGTAATATGAACATACACGTACATATATGGAGGAGAGTCAACCGGACGTTTCAAACGCGTGAATATCAATTATAGCGGGGCTAAAGTATTCAAACGATTCAACCCATTTTCGACACAATGATGAGTTATTATCAAGAAAACATTTCACCTCAATTTCAATAACATATCTCACAGATTGACCGCTATTTTCGGAAAGGTTAGTCATATTCACAGGGGTCCACATATTCGGTATGTGGGATCCTGAACAACTATGGACGGATTTCATCAAGTTATAAGCGTAAAAAGAAATAGCTTGGGAGCATTATTTGTGCAAAGTTATGTCCGGATATTTTGATTAGTTTTTGATTTCTATACTGGGAAATGAAAGAATCAGAATGGATTTAAAATTGTGTTAAATGGGAAGAAGGCTTGGTTTTTGTCTGAATTCACCCATTTTCACACTGTGATATAGGAGTAGATAATATTGTATACCGATTACAGATGAACATGACTAAGTCGACGCAACTCGTCACTCTAATCATTTTTCAATCACATACTAAGTAAACCCTAATCAGGGTATAATGATATATTATATATCACACTCTTTCAAATACAGATATGTTCTTCATTAATTTTCGATTGTTGGATATATCGCTATCAGATCGTCAATAAATTGGACTGGTATTTTACTATTCAGGGCTCAGCTAGGAGCTAGGTTTCAATACAATATCCTGGATGTATACTCCCCACAAAACAGGTAAGAATGATGTGTTGCTTATCACAGCGTCAGATATTTCAAGAGATGCGCAAATAAATACATACAATAATGACCGGGGTGCTATTATACTTGATTTTTGTTGTGTTTGACAGCTGGTGGTGGAAATAGTGAAACCACAACAAGCAAACCACGAAAGCAGCTACCATCGATATGTGCACAGAGATGTAGGTTTGTATGTAGATATGAAAACGGAAGAGCTCAAGCAAACAGCAAAAATGCCAACAGCGATGTTTCTTCTCCGTCATCCTTTCGGCGTATGGTGGTGGCGACGGTGGCGATGCCTTGACTTTCTTGCGCGCTTGTCATTCTCCTTGCGACGCGCGCTCAACTCAAAGCTAACCAAACACTGTTGATCCTGCTGCCACATTTATTGCTGTTGTTGCTGTTGCTCATTGCATTGAAAGTCAGAAAAATGTAAGAAAATTCATAATATTCATGAGTTTAGTTTAATGAAGTGCCAATGGCAATAAAAATGTTTCATTATGGAAATCCGAGCTAAAACCAAAACTCCGTAAACCCGTAATGCGGTTGTGAGGGATGGCGGTGGCGGAGGTGCCACGTTGGAAGGAGAGCGCACATAATCGCCGCAGCAGCAGCAACCGCAGCGTTGACGCCAGGCTAAGCGTTCACACTACGCCGGCTAGTGGCCCTTCGGTCGGTCGGTTGGCGACAGGAAGCACCGGGGCATAGGAAGTGATGCGACTGCCATGCCTCCAGCGCTTATCTTTTTCTCCGCTGATAATTTTTCACTTTCGCAAGACGGCAGCAGCGCGGCGGTGTGCTGGTTGTTGTGGTCGACCTCACCATCGCAGCTCATTAAAAATACATAGTGACGATATCCAAGTGCAGCCCGTACCAGTGGCATTGTCGACGTACCTCCTTATCCGACAATCGCTCAGCAATCTTACACTCTATTTTTCCGTAAGACCACTCTTGCTCCCTCTGCTCGGACAAACAATACATCTCTGCCGGCTCTGGAAGGTTTCGCGAGATTCTTTCGCCTCACCAAGCTAAATGCACAGCTTCTACGCTAGCGCGCCTAAAAGTATGCCACCACTGAACCACACGCTCACTTGCATTGGAAATATGCAAATGTATTATTTTAAGTTTTGCTTTTGATAACTTTTTTGCTTCGTTTGTCAGCCATTCACATTTTAGCCGTTATGATAAGAATTGCAAATACTTTTGAGCAAAAGTTTTATAAAAATGCGGGCACTTCTCACGCTCACACGTAGCACAGCGACGCGTATGAATGCGTTTTCGAAACTTTTTGCCGCTTTTCATTATTGATGTTCTCTCTTGGCACAAGCTGCATACTTTTGTCAGTAATTATGCTAGCTGGAAGTGTGTGGATCTTCACTGTTGTGGACAAGTTTATTTCACACACACAAATGAATGATTAATTAGGATTTAATGTGGTTTCTGACAGCCTTATGGTAGTTATGTTGCTGTTTATCTTCCCATTTAAAAAAAAAAAAAAAAAAAAAAAAAAAAAATATTTGTTTGGTTAAAAAGTTTCCGAACAGACGTTCGCCTCAATTATAATTTGTGAGAAGCTAATACAAGCAAAAATGCTAAATCCTCCAGTGGCTATAAATATTCTTAAAATCGAATGCCAACTCATATCGGGTTATAAAATATCATTTTACTGCATTTAAAATCCTATTGAACGCTTTGACGACTTTCTTTTCCTTAAGGCTCTGTAAGTTTTTTCTCATACTAACAAAAAGTTAGGAATCACATTTTAACCAACAAAACAGATTGAGTACGAGCGATTAAACTGGAAAAAATCTTAAAACCCATAACTAACTTCGCTTTAGTTTTCAATCTATGTACACAGTAAACATACATATACATACAATATTTATTATGGAGAAAGAGAAATTGTGTATGCTTATTCTTCACAGACTCCGAAATGGAGTTATGTAAATTGGCTCTTAAGTATGAGTATATTCCAATAGAAATCAAGCATTGTAACAATAGTATAAAACTCCCCCGTTACAACGCCTATGTCCATGAAAGTAAAGACAAATTTCCGCGGAGACGGAACATGACACGTTTATTCCATTTTGCAGAGCTTTATTATTGAAAATTGAGTTGTACTTATTTGAAGTAAAACAATTTTTCGATTTTGATGCGTTTTCATAGCGTCGAATTGATATAAAATAGGCTAAATCGAAAGTCTATCAAATTTTATACTCGTATTAACCGTGCGATTCTGTACCGTGATACAGTCTCAAGTCTCTAAATTTGAGATTTTAAGTTAGAGACAACTTTTGAGACTTGAGACGATTTTGCTATTCTCAAAATGTCAGTCTCAAAATCTATTACATTTCATTATTCAGAGATGTTTTTACACTTCAATGACAATAAATATGTCGATAACAAATATTAAAATTTCTATAACATAGTCAAAAATCATAATTATCCATAAAAATAAAAATATTTGTTGACTTTGCTTCATAATATTTAAGAGATTTATGTAAAATTAATTTATTTTTATCCTTTTCGTGTTTGAGTTGCTTACAATCGATTAATATCTATTATGATCTTTATTCAATATATTCAAAATGGCAGAAAGAGTTCTTTTTAGTTTGTGACCTGCTAACTATCAGGTCTCAAATTTGAGGCAATATTTTGAGACTAACGCCAGAGACTGGTTAGTGAATAGTAACAGTCACAAATTGAGACTTTATCTCAAAATGTCTCAAATAGAGACTAGGGACTGGTTACAGAATCCCCCTATAAGTAAACATAGAAAGCCATAATAACGCTGTTCAAATGGAAGGCAGTTTTATATAAATTTTAGACGTTAATACCATACATAGAAGATAAAATAAATAAATGAAAAAATGTTGAGAGTCGGAAATAAGCCAACGTGGCCACTTTTCTTTTCTGAAGTAAACATCAGAAATTTCTTCATTTTCTGCTCAACATGCAAATACGAAGAAAGGGAAGAATTTCCAGTTTGCAGACTGTTTTTTTTTATTTTATTGAATCTTTTATATCCAATTCATTTATTCATTTTGTTTAAAATTCTCCAGCATCGAATTTTAATAGACTAAACGCAGAGAAAAGAAATCGCAGCGAAGAGTTATGAACGAATGCACTTGACTTCGTGGAACGCTCGAGTCCTTATGAATATATTTGATTTCATTGTAAGATGGAATACTTAGAAATTATGGGCAGCTTGCTCGAATCTTATTGATGCGTCTATGCTTTTTTAATGGCCTACCGGAATGTTTAATTTTTTACCAATGGCAATATTGATTTCAAACTGTGTCTGGTATAAAACGGCTCATTAAAGTCGTTTTCTAATCTGAGCGAATAAACCAAATTCACCCGGTCTTGCTATCTGGACAGCCTTCTGTAAATGGACCACTCAAACGAAAACCGTATTTCTCTATGACCGTCGGAAAAGTGACTGTCAAAACTTTCTGAACTCTCTGTCTTAGTTTATCTTATTCTGCCAGTCAAGTATTTATTAAACTCTCATATGTTTACGATGTCGAAATTAAAGCCAAGAATGAAATTAAGCATATTTTGGTAAGGTATAAAAATCATGCAAATATATTTTCAAAATTCTCGTTTCATGCAGCAAACTTAGTGACCACGTAAAGACGCTGAATAGGCTCTCAAGGCCCTCATTTGAATGTTGGAAATAAATCCGCAGTACTCTTATTGCACACCAACTACAAAAGAGTCACAACTCAAAAATTGTTTTTCAATACATCATTTACGAATACACTAATCTACCTACCTAAGAAAGTCCATTGTCATCACTATCTCATGAAAATTTTGGCTCAAACGCGTATGACCTTTTTCTTCTTCTTTAGTACTACAACCATGCCCGATTTGGTCCGAGAAGATAAAACTTCACCAGCTGTCTCTATTTTTTGAGAGTACTCTATGTGCTTTGTTCCTTCAATTCATGCGTGGGGGACCTTGATTCTGTTGTTCATCAAAGTTTTTCAAAGCAAAGCAGCACCATATTTGTATTTATAAACGCTTGACTATTTATATACTGCAATAGAGCACAAACAGTTCGTGATTCCATCTTCTTCGATATTCATCGCGCTCGCGAGGGGAGCAGTTCCCTTGAATACTTCAAATGCTTTCGCTTCTCGATTCAACAAAGCAGGAATTATAAGAGCGCAATTTTTGTTCCGGAAAGGGGGATCTGCTTCTCAATTGAATACCGAACCGGAAGCACTAGTTGACAAGAGTTAATCTGCACCTCATATCCAAGCTTATAATGAAATTGTTCAGATCAGATCGGACTACTATAGTATTTAGCTGTCATACAAATTGTCCGATCTGAATCAAATCTCTAACTTTTCTGTTTTAAAAAATATTTACACGAAATTTGGCATAGAAAATTACCCAATACAATGGCACCTTCAACGAACAAATAGTCGCAGTGTCATAGTCATATAATATCATACAAACTGATAGAAATAAAAATCTTAAGGGGTTACATGGGTTTATGGGTTTCAAAAAATCTATTTTTTTAATGTCTTATTTAATTTTACAACATCTCTAGAATCTTTTCCTAAATTTTCAAGTTGATCCGCGTAATAATATCCGAAATACAGTTATGAGAACTTGTGCGCTCGAGGCAAGCTAAGCTAAGTGCACCGTCTTTAAACACGTTTTTCTCGAAGCTGTAATCTTGAAGTCGGTTGGCGAGATTTCTGGAGAACTATTCAACCGATATTCATGAAATTTTACACAGGTCTTTGAGTTACAATTTTTAAAGACTTCGGCGACGGATTTTTTCCGATTACAACTATTTGAAAAAAATGTCAATGAAATTGTAGTTTTTTTGTAAAAATGTCTTCTAAAATCCAATTCTCAGTTTTTCAATCCATCTAACGCAACCGCGTCTTTTTTCCGATGGGTCACTGGAAATAATGCCGCAATGGCCGAGTTTTTTTCAAAAATTTCAGAATTTCTTTGTTAATAGTGTATGTTTGTAACAATAACAAATTAATTAAAATATTTAATTTTTATATGAGAAAAAATTGTAGGAAAAGGCACGAGGAAACCCATGTAACCCCTTAATAACAGCTTTTTTTAAGTAACCGTAATTCGACTTGAAGATTGCCTATATTAAACAGCGTGGCTAGGAAGACCAAAAGGTTTTGCGTTAGTTGAAACCGTTAGAAACTTTTCAATTAATTATATTAGACATTGTTGCAATTAGAAATAAAATTTTGAATAAATGGTCTTATACTCTAAAAAGAACCCATCTTGAGTAAAAAATTCATGTATTAAACTCATCATTAATTTGACATAGGTGAAGTATTTCATTAAAATTGCAATACATTCTTCACACAAACGCTACAGAGAGATGCCAGACATTGAATTACCGCTGAAGATAAGCGCATTTCCAAAAGTTCAAAATTACGCGCAGTGATGAAATTTTGCGTCAAAGAGCTCATTAACGCATTAATCCTTGCCTTCCTTGGTAAGCGTTTGTGAGTACAAATATACAAGACCATACACACACATAATATTTACATACGAGCTGAACGCTTATTAAAAAAGTTTTTAATAATTTTATAAGAAGCCATAAAGTTGGATATGTGCCAAAGCGTTAAAAACAGCGTTGTTTACACAAAAAACAATTAAGCACCGACAACCGCCCTCTTCGCAGCGCGTTCCAGCAACAACGCCGCTACAATGTCAGCCATTAGCGTTTAATTCGTCAAAAAGCGTGAGCAGCCTCACGCACCGCTACCTTCTCGCTGTGTCTTGGCTTGGAAACTTTTTGGAAATTCACGTCGAAACTTTGTGCTTCTGCGAAGTCGTTTTTTAGCCTTTATTTCTGGTTTAAAGGAATTCGAGCGGAACCAACCACTGTCACAGGCTCCTCCCCCTCTCTCAGTACCTCAACACTAGTCTCAGCTTGTGATGTTTGACTCTTTCATTATGTTTCTTAGGTTGGGCATTTTGTTTTTTATACCCTCAGCGCAAAATGCCGCAGAAGTTGTTACGATTTTTGATTTGGATTTGAAACAGAGCTTCGATTCCAAGACTCAATAAAATAAATTATATACTATTTACACCATTTCTTGAAATTAAGAAAGAAGCATATGTTTACAATCGGTTCGAAAGGAGGAAAAAATACAGACTTTAAGAAGGAAGGAAGTTCGAATAACGATGAAGTTTTGCATCTAATATTTTAGGGGCAGGGAGACATAAGGGAGTATTCTAGTCTAGATGCATGAATTTCAGTTAATTTTTAAAGTGTCGTCAAAAAAAGCCAATTAATATTTTTGCAATCCATTTTTTTATTAGTTATTTATTAATTTTTGAAGAGTACAGAAAAAATTAAAAACTAAAAAAAGTAAAAAATTTCAAAAAATATGAGCTGACGAAGTGGGGGGACTCTAAAAATTTCCACGTGACCATGCCCATGATTTCAACCCTCCTAGTTATCTGAAACCAAAAAAAAAGATTATTAATCTAGAATGAAGTCGCAATGGTCGGAACTACGGAAAAGTGGGAAACATTTTTTTCACAAAATGGCGACTGGCTGAAAAAAAATTTTTTTGCTCACTTTTTCTGACTATTTCGAATTTTTTAAAAATAATAAAAATAAAAATTTTGGCATGGGGCTAGTTCCAACCATAGACAAGCCTATTAAGAAGACTCTATAAATATTTCAAGTAAATCGGTTCAGTAGAACCTGAGAAATCGTGGGCATCGTTCCGAAAAAAAAACAGTTTTGAGAAAAACGCGTTTAAAGTTCCGCGTTCCGGCCGAAACAGTTTGGATGCCGGGTCAGAAAAATGCCTATATCTCCGAAAACAATTTGAATTTTGAAAAATCCTCTTGTACACATATTCTTGAATGATTAAACTTTGAAAATATAAAAAAAACAAAATTTCTTTTTTTTTAATTTTTAGACTAGAATACCCCCATAATTCAAGGAACAACAAGTAATTCTTCAAATAACTTAGGTGATGAGTGAACGCCTGTCCAGTGCATTAGACGCAGATATTATTCATGTGATGTAAATATGAGTCTGATAATGACATGATGTTAAACTAGTTAAGTAAAATTACTATCCACCAGGTCTTCAAATGAATCAAGTTTAAAAAAGCAATCATATACTTTTCGGGATTGAGATCGCATTTCTTTTAGAAATAAAATAATTTGACATATAGAGAATCTAATTAAAGTGGGTATAATGATTTTGATTCGATATACTATTTCATTTAATTACTTGTAATAATATATCTGGAAACAGAAAAGCAATGTAAGCAATGTTCGACTGCACCCGAAGCTAGTTTTCCTTACTTCATTTAAGTTCACTTGTTTGATTTTTTATTTTTAATTTTCAACAATATCGCTGACGTTTTGTTGAAGTTTCGTTAATTAGATAAAAGTTGTGTGCAATTGTTAATGATGGCTCGGTACAGAGAAGAGCGAGGTGAGCAGAGAAGCGCTTAGAAGCAAAAGCTTAAGTTTCGCTGCCCTACACGCTTACAGACTTCTCAACTTATAAAAATTAAAAAAAGAAAATATTTCACACAGCCAAGCTAGCTTGTCTATTAACACTTATTTATTGTAAACTTTCTCAAGCCAACACGATACAACATCCATATTAATCCTTCTCAGCATCCTGCATTCTAATTTTACTCTCTTTATTAGCTTTTTGTGGGCAATTTTCGTATCCAGAAAATAACCCAGCCGCATACCCAATTGGCAAATCACGTAAAGTGTTTTTAATTAACAATAATGAACCTTTCAGCCTAAGGCGACAACTTCAATTCAACAATGGAAAATAAAATAATTACCCAACCAAAAAATACTAATAACACCAAAAACTTAGCGCCGAAAAAAATGCAAAGAATTAACTCTTACTTGTACTCATCACGCGCATCACTCGAGCTGTCAAAAGCAAAAGGAAGAAAACGAAAGAAAAAACAGAGTTTATTTGCAAACCCTTTCTTTTATTTAACGAGGTACCTCATACCCCGTTATTCCATTCGCTGCGGCATAATTATAAATGGCAACCCAATCGCCGATGGGCCATTCCGCCTGGCAACAACAAATCCCAAACAAATAATGTGTTAATGCAACAACAAACGGTCTTCTTTGACTGCCCTGTCTTCAAGTTAAATTTAAGACAGCTGAAGCTTCTTTTTTTATTTACATTAGGTAATAAACAACTGGAAAGTTAATTTCATTTAATAATCCATATTAATCCTCCATTAACATGTTTGATGTATCTATGAGGTCTCGAAAAAGTGTAGGTATGTATGTCCATTTTGCAGGTGAAGGCATAATATTTTTAAAAAATATGGTTACATGATATCTGAAAGTTATACTAAGTCTTGACCTTTCTAATATATATGCACAGAAAAATATTCCAACTAAGAAACTTCACTCATTCCCTGGAGTTGTTTGGAATAAAACTATCAAATTTCAAAATGGTTTTCTAAGGAAAGTGGATCTTGACAAACTCTGTAATAAATTTTAGTTCAAAGGAGTTTAAGAGATACAGATTTTCTCCCAAAAGAGCCAGATCCATTGTAATTTTTTTAACTCAATTATATTCCATAAAGGTCTAACATTATTCTCGGTTTTCGTCGTTCTTCTTGCGACATTAATGGGGTTAGGGATAATCATAATTTTGCAAAAATCGATTCTCACATTTTCTTAAAGTATTATATCTTGGAAATAATCTCTAAAAAGTTAAATTAAATCCGATAAATAATTTTCAAGTTGTTCGATAATTAGCAAAAGTTTTTCGAGCGCTCTGGAATGTCAGAGAGCAAGTAGATAGAAGCAGCTGCAAGCGACAGGTCCTTAGCCACTATTATCAGAAGGTAATTCTGATATTTTAGAGATATCAAGCCCATTTATAGATCTCTGTAATGACAATTGGTTTTCAAAATGTGTCGGTGCACTCAATCAGAAAAAAAATGTATCTTCAACCAACTAGTGTAGAAACCTTTTGGCACGATAAATATAAGTTTTACATTCAAAAAAAAATGTTTTGCGTAAAAAATTAATCGAAATATTTTTTTTCTAAGTTGGTAGGACTGTCGGTGACATCAAGCGTTTTTGATTGGTACTAATTATTCAAAGAGAGTTTTGGTAAAAAAGTCAAGAATGCGTTGAAGTTGAACCACCTCCAGGACGGCCATCAACATCAACTGATGATCAACGCGTCAATTAAATGAAGGATTTGGTAATTTGATTAACAGTCAGAGATCTTACTGGCATCTTTGGAATATAGGAAGGATCAGTTAAAACCATTTAGAGAAATAATTTGGACCTAAAACTGTGAAAGCACTATTGGTTTCAAAACCACTAAATTTTTTTTAAAAACAGCGTCGCGTTATCGTCGGTGAAACAGTGATTTTCGACTACCACGATATCAGGAAACGCATTATTACTGACGATGAGTCTTGGATCTATGCTCATGACCAGTATATAAACAGTGCCGAAGCCGAAAAAACTACATCAAAGCAGGTCAAAAATCAAAGTTATGCTGACAATTTTCTTTGATTATCGAGGAGTTGTGCACTCAGAATTCTTTGCGTCCTTCCGACGGACCAAACTGTCAACACGGAACTATTTTTTTGTTGCGCGCAAAGCTATTCGTAAAAAAATACCGAAATTATGGACCGATAACTCTTGGTTTTTGCATCATGATAATGCACTGTCAAATTTTCAAACAATGTATTGTCGAAAGGTAGCTAAAAAAGGTGACCAGAAAGTTAGTATATTTCGAAAATAGCTTCCAACTCGGTAACAAAAATAAAGACGAAAAGTAGTTCGAGTGCCAGTGTTTCCACTGTGAGAAGAGTAATAAAAAGTTGTAAGCATCTGGTGCGCAAAAAACTTCAAAACCACCTAAAACGCTCAAAGGAAGGACGCACGTCTACAGTTTTGTTTTTGGAAAAATTATTGAAATCGGTCGGTTAGTTGAAGGTTCACAAATGACAGCATCTTCGTCCAAAATAATACTCGTGCCTGCATTTTTGCTGGTTTTCAATATTTCTAAGGAGGTATTCTAGTCTAGAAATTTTTAAAAATCGAATTTTTTTATTTTTATGTATTTTCAAAGTTTAACTATTCAAGAATATGTGTACAAGAGGATTTTTCAAAATTCAAATTATTTTCGGAGATATAGGCATTTTTCTAACCCGGCATCCAAACTGGTTCGGCCAGAACGCGAAACTTTAAACGAGTTTTTCTCAAAACTGACTTTTTCGGAACGATGCCCACGATTTCTCAGGTTCTACTGGACCGATTTACTTGAAATTTTTATAGAGTCTTCTTTATAAGCTTGTCTATAGTTGGAACTAGCCCGATCCCAAAATTTTAATTTTTATTATTTTTAAAAAATTCGAAATAGTCAGAAGAAAACTGATCAAAAAAAATTTTCGCCAGTTTGTGAAAAAAATGTTCCCCACTTTTCCGTAGTTCTGACCATTGCGACATTATTCTAGGTAAATAATCTTTTTTTTTTGGCTTCAGATAACTAGGAGGGTTGAAATCATGGGCATGGTCACGTGGAAATCCCCCACTTCGTCAGCTCATAATTTTTGAAATTTTTTAATTTTTTAGTCTTTAATTTTTTTCTGTACTCTTCAAAAATTAATAAATAGCTAATAAAAAAATGTATAGTAAAAATATTAATTACCTTTTTTTACGACACTTTAAAAATTACCTGAAATTCATGCTTCAAGACTAGAATAGCAACATAATAAATAGCACCAAACTCAAAAATTATATTGAATAAAATGAATATTAATTGATTATACATTATAACCATCTAGCTAATTGTAGACACCGTCAAGTAGACAGCACATTCGTTATAGATGAAAAAAGTTCTGAAAAAATTCTAAAAAGGTTATATTTGCTTATCTTGTGTAATTAATTTTTATTTTCATTTACCTCGGCTACCGTTTTTAATTGTTTTCGACAGCTAGCAGTTAAACTAACCTAAATTGACTTAGGTTTATAGAGAGATGTGCTGGCAGTTGGGTAAAGAATTAGCAACTACGTAACGGCCAGTGGGATCACTGCCAAATACACTTCTTCGCACACACAGACATACGAAAATAAATTGCATTTCAGCTGCTTGGACACTTACACTAATACAAGTGTACATTTACATACCTACATACATATATGTATATGCAAACAATTCCCTCTCAACTTTAGCCATTTCCGTTGTATCTCAAATGTTTCATTTAAATCATTTGGTTATTTGTTTGCGTGACTGTTTGTAGTACTTTTCTTCACAGCCAACGGCGGCAATCCTACCCCTTCCCTTTGCCCGTGCCTTCGCCTTTACCTTTTCTTAACATAACCATGCATTTTATTTCGTTGCGACTGAGAATTTTTAATTAAAGAAATTGCGGTTAATTCAGGTGAAATTATGCCCGCCGGCCTATGTTAATACTTTTTCAGCGCCAACCTTTCAGTTTGTTGTCAGTGCGCATTTATTTGTTGTTATTGTAGAAATTCTTCACGCAAAATTGTTTTAATAAATATTAAAAGTTAAAAATGTCATGAAAGTGACGAAGCGGCAACGAAATAAAATATTTCTTAACACATTCCCAAAGCGGACGCAGTTCACAAGAGCAAGGAGGGAGGTGAGGAGTACAAATTTATCATCTTCACTTCCATCTCTTCTTAAAGCTCTACTTTGTTGTCTTCATCTTCGCTGTGTTCACCTTTTGCTCGCCCTTCGCAAAGCAATTAAAAATATGGCGAAGGTGTTTGAGTGGAATTCAATTTCCCTTAAAAAATACCTACACATACATATACATATGTACGTACGTACGTTTGCATGCAGGAGTTCCAATTAGCCTGATTATTCAAAAGATATAATATATTGTGAAGAAATATTCACATTAGCGCAAAACAATTGATTTACCATTAAAGTTGCTGCTAGCGTTAAAACATCAAAAAAGGCTCTATCACCAGACAAACATACCGATGTACATTTATGTATATATATATTATGTATTATATATTATATAGCTATTAGTAATTGCATGCGAGTTTCTAATTATATTAAGGATATTGCTTTGTTTTAAGCAAATTTTTAGTTAGTTTCACATGTAATTATCATAATAAATTATTAAACATACCTATATCCCACTATATTATCGAATAAAACGTAAACATTCTTCTTCTTTATTGGCGTAGACACCGCTTACGCTGTACACTTATAATGTTACGTAGCTGTACACTCTTATAAAAGATTGTATCTGCTCGATTAAGCTCTGCAGCTCGAATTATTTTCTCCAGCAGCAGATTAAAGAAGTCGCACGATAGGGAGACGCCTTGTCTGAAACCTCGTTTGGTGTCGAACGGCTCGGAGAGGTTCTTCCCGACCCTGACGGAGCTTTTGGTGTTGCTCAACGTCGATCACACAGCCGTATTAGTTTTGCGGGGATACCAAATTCAAACATCGCGGCATAAAAGCAGCCCCTTTCCGTGCTGTCGAAAGCTGCTTTGAAATAGACGAAGAGGTGGTGTCCGTCGATCCTTCTTTCACGGTTCTTTTCCAAAATTTGGCGCATGGTGAATATCTGGTCGGTTGTTGATTTGCCAGGTCTAAAGCCACACTGATAAGGTCCAATCAGTTTGTTGACGGTGGGCTTTAACCTTTCACACCGTATGCTCGATAGAACTTTATACGCGAGGTTGAGGAGGCTTATCCCACGATAGTAAGCGCAGATTGTGGGGTCTCCCTTTTTGTGGATTGGGTAGAGCACACTTAAATTCCAATCGTTGGGCATGCTTTCGTCCGCCCATATTTTACAAAGAAGCTTATGCATGCTTCTTATCTGCTTTGGGCTTCGATCACTAGATCAAGTGCGAAAAGTTCTCTGTAAACATTACAATACAACAATTAATATAAACATTGCATCATTATAACTACTTATAGATGTAAGCCACCGTCAATAAATAAAGGATACGGAAATATATCCATCTTTTTGGGTAAGATCAAAAATTGAACTAGCAGCAATCAAAATAACTCGAACAAAATCGAAATTAATCAAGGACAAGTAAGGAAGACTAAGTTGGGGTGCAAAATGTCAGGTAGAGGATCGGAACCCAAGCAATTATATATATATAATGGTTTGTCAAAAAAGTCTTGCTGTATTTTTATTGAATCAATTCCCATACATCGAGCTCCTTAGTGACTCCAAGCTTCTTCAAATGGTTTATAACGGTTTGATGACTACTATGCCGGTCTTTTTCGACCAATTCAGCGAGCGTGGCGCATTTTCGACCACCTCTGCACTAGAACGAAAACGTTGAAACCATCGTTGTGCAGTGGAAATGGAAACTGTATCGGGTCCATAAACTGCACAAATTTTATTGGTGGCTTGAGATGCATTTTTACCTTTATCATAGTAGTACTGTAAAATATGCCGTATTTTCTCTTTATTTTGCTCCATGTTTGCGACGCTATAACTCACGAACGAAAATCAATCAAACACGTGTTAGCGCGTGAAATGAGCTTTCCAAAAAGGTAAAGCCTGACCCGATGCGACGAATAAAAGTAGAACTACGCGCTTTCAGCGCCAACAAGAGAAAATACCGCAAGACGTTTTTGACAACCCAATATATAACTGTGCCCAAAAAATAAGGTGAATTTGAATTTAAACTGCGCGCGTCGAAGGATTTGGAGAATTATTTTTTTTTAGGTTGGTAGTACTGTCAGTTACATTTATGTCAAATTTCATGTCAAAATATTCATTAGTGTTTGAGATACGTGTCGTTTTGTGAGCCGCTAAAAGTGAGTTTTTCGTTTTTGCGATGTCGAAATTTGTTGAGCAAAGAATTTGCATTAAATTTTGTTTACGGAATAAATTTTCTGCTGCGGATACGTTGAGGATGGTGCAGAAAACCTCTGGTGATGAGGTTATGTCTAAAAAAAATGTTTACTAGTGGTATAGTGAGTTCCAAGCCGGCCGTGAACGTGTCGAAGACGAAGAGCGTCCAGGGCGACCATCAACCTCAACCGACGAAGCTCACGTTCAACAAATCAAAGATTTGGTGTTGAAAAACCGTCGATTAACAATAAGAGACCTTGCTGATGAAGTTGGCATATCGAAAGGCTCAGCCAATACCGTTTTGAAGGATGTTTTGGGCCTCAAACGCGTCAAATCTCGACACATTGAATTTTTTGGAAAAAATGTGTCACGTTGAAGTGTGTGAAACGATGCTTTTAGACCACCAGGGTGTAAAAAAATGCATTATAACTGGCGATGAGACTTGGATCTATGCTTACGACCCCGAAAGAACCGATCAATCGAACGAATATCGTGCCAAAAGAGAGCCGAGACCAAAAAAATCGCGCCAAAGTCGCTCAAAAATCAAGGTCTTGTTGACTGTTTTCTTCGATAATCGTGGTGTTGTGCATTATGAATTCCTTCCAACCGGTCAAACAGTCAACAAGGAATATTATTTGAACGTTATGCGTCGTTCGCGTAACGCTATCCGCCTAAAAAGGCCGGAATTGTGGAAAGGCAATTCTTGGTTTTTACACCACGATAATGAACCATCCCATACTGCCCTCGTAATTCGTGATCATTTCGCCAAAACCTCAACCCATATCGTTCCGCAACCACCGTATTCATCTGGCGTCGTGCGACTTCTGGCTGTTCACCAAGCCCAAAAGACCGCTCCGGGGACACCGTTTTTATACGATAGAGGAGATTCAAGCCGCAGCGAAGACGGAACTGAAGGCCATCCTCGAAAGTGACTACAACCAGTGTTTCGAAGATTGGAAAATCCGTTGGCATAAGTGCATTGCATCGGGAGGGGATTACTTTGAAGGGGAAGAAATTGATTTGGAAGACTAAATAAAGAATTTTCAAAATAAATACAATGCCTTATTTTTTGGGCACAGTAGTAAATAAATATACCATACATACGTATATATAATAATATAATATATATAGTATAAAACACTGACTGACATATTCGAAAAAAGGTTTGTTAGCAAAACGATAGCCCTTATGCGTATGGAGCTTATGGGAATTGGAGGTAGTATCGACACTCCTAAACTTTACCAAACCTCACATACCATCACCAATCGCATGGAATAAACTCGTCCGCATGTTATACGTTATTTAAATGGGAGCTAAGTAAAGTTTTCACCCAATTTTATCTATTTTAAGCACAACACTGCTATCAGTAAAACACTCTCTCTCACTTTCATAGAGGTAACGCACATGATAGGCGATATATGCAACATAAAGTCACCTGAAAGTTAGAAAATCGTTGTGTTTGTTATATGTGAGTATTGACATGACTGACCCCATTTTTGACACCCACGCATACCATTTTCTGGAAAAGATGGCATACGCTAGAGGCAATATACTTGCAAAGTTTTATCCCGTTATGTTAATTGCTTTCTGATTTGTACTTTGGCAAGGAAAAAGTCAGATGGAATTAAACATGTTTTTATATAGGAAGAAGTCGTGGTTATAGTCTGATTTCGCCAATTTTCATACTGTATCATGGAAAGTGAGGATTTGGTTAAAATCGGTCGCGCAGGTCACGAGATATGTATGCAATTTTACCCACCTAAAAGTAAGCGGTGCCACGCACATCGTCCAATTTTCACACCAGCAATGCTCTCTCATACCATCTCGATTGTAAAATTATATGTCTCTTGCGTATTTATTTATTGATTAATCTCCCTTTTAGTACTTTTTAACAGTAGTTTTATATGAAGATTGAGTGGCCTTATTGTCCGATTTCATTCCTTTTCGCACTGTTGGTAGGGGTTCTTATAGGATTTATCTTTGGTTTTTTTTTGGCTTGAACTGTTGGAGAGATATTTACATTAAACCGATTAGAGGTCGAGGCCACGCCAAAAAAGATTTAATCGGCCGGTTTGTAGGGTAGCTGTATGCTACAGTAGTCGCATCTGAACAATTTGTTCAGGAATTTTGGCATTGCTTTGTAACATTTTTATTATAGATCATTAAAGATCCAGCGAAATTTTTTAAAGATAAGTTAAATAGTGTTCCATTCAAAAACTTGATTTATATCGTTCAGTTTGTATGCTATATGCTGAATAGTATATCGGCGGTTCAAGCAAATGAGTGTCTTCTTGGAGAAAAAAGGACGTGTGCAAAATTTCACAACGTTATCAAAAAACTGAGGGACGCTGTTAATTTATATACATACATATATAGTTTATAGAGTCTTCGACGTTTCCTGGTGCATTGCCTTAGATTTCAGATCGATTTTGGCTATATTTGAACTTACAATTCTGAAACTATCAAGGGTTTTCTAACATTTGCTCTCAACACAAAACTTTTCCAAGACCGCAAGACTTCCCAGAACAGTGATAAGTTTTGGTAAAATCGGTATCCTTCAGTAGTTGATGTATCAAATATTTCATGCTTCAATTTTTTTATACTACATTAGTTCGAAATTTTTCTACAAATGTCAATAAAGTAATATTCTTCACTGTGAGAAAAAAACTTTGATGTTGATGTTACACCCCCATATTTTTTCACATCCATTATTAGTCTGGTCCGACATCTGCGTATTCTGAGTAGTCCAAGAGAAACGAAAGTTTGATTTTTATTGAGTAAAACAAGATATTTTGTAGACTGTAATCTCCACGTTTGATTTTTAGTGAAACTTTAAAATTTTTCTCATAATTATTTGCATATGTTCGGTAAGAGGCCTGAGTGGAGTGGGAATACTATTAAATGCGCGAAAAGATGTGAATATTTTACCATAGAAAGTATAGTTAACGAGAAAAAAAAGGTTTTCTTGTAAGAAGACAAGCATGGATAACTCACATAAAAGAAAAATTTAATTAATAATTTCAAATTTAACAAATTTACCTTCTTACATTAATTTTAAGTTGCTTTAAAGGCTATTCAAACACTTTTCATATTTTTTTTTGTAATTGAATTCTAAGCAACAATTAGTGAATTACAGTTCATTTTCTCCAGAAATAAGAGCTAAATTGCAGATATTCACATTACAAGACATTTTTACAGTGTAAGCTTTGCTATCAACAAACTCTGCTCGTGTTGCGTGTAGCGGACCTCTTTAACTTAAATATTGGTACCTGTCGTTCAGCCACTTGCAACGTGCAACATATTTTTAATTGAGCTCGCAAATGCGATTAACGCTAATTTTCACACGTCAAAGCAACCCCCTGTTTCCATTTACGACAACTCGCGTTTAGCTCTTCTGCTGTAGCTCCTTTGTTGCGACAACCACTAAACACGATGGAAACTCGTTATGTCATTCGCTTCATCCGAGCGCTGACTAGCGCATCAAAGGCTTGTCTTAATCACTTAATAGTCAATTAAAATTCTATTTACATTCAAATTGATCAAACATACGCAAGTATTTGTGTTTACATATATATTTCGCAGCACTCAATATTTAAATAATGATGATTAGATTTTCAAAATAAAATTATATTTAAGAGTCATAACATCCCAAAGTATATTTAAATATGTAAACGCAATAACCTAGCAATGACAAAAAGTTACGAAAAGTTCGTAGAATGGTGGATGGTAACTTGCCAATTGTACCAATTGTAGATCACAAATTTTACTGAGTTTTATTCCGATGATTGAGTAAATAAAAAGAAAAAGGATTTAGTGGAATTTAAAGCAGAGTTACGAAGATATAAGAGTAGATTTGGTCTGAACTGTTCCAAAATAGAGAAATCTTACGCAACCTAGTTCCATTAATATATATGTATATGCTTTTAATTTACTCATTACTAAACATAATCATGAATCTGGCGTCTAAAGCAATAACTACTTCCTGAAAATTTTCATACGTTAATTTGCTAATTACGAGTAAGCGAACTAACTATTTTTCACCTTAAACACCCACTTACCCTTATTAAATTACTGGTTAGTATTGAAGCTTGAAAGTTTTATTAAATTGGCACAACTTAAATTTGGATTCATACTGCACCTGCAAGACAGTCGCTAAACCATCAATCTTTACATACATCAACTAATATGCATTCGATGCATCGGTGGGACAACGAAACGACAGCGTCGACTCACCGGCAATGCCAAGCCACGATTTACCCGGTTATCATTTCCTTCAGGTCGTTCCCTGCGCCGCACATCACATCCGCATGAGTTGCACTTGCAATTTGTGCACTTTTAGCTGCAACTTTTTTCAGCCCGCTTTTATTATTTTATTTCTCGCATGTGATCATATTCGTGTGGACGGCGTTGACGTTTTTTAGTTGGCTGACTGCTTGTGGCTTATTTCTTTTCACGTATCTGCATCATTTTGTACTTATTTTTGCGTTATCCTTTTCTGCACCTCCTTCGACAATATATGAAAATAATTTTGTGACATAAATTAAATCCTCGAGGCACACGGAATACTATTAAAAATGCTCGCTCACTTTATACCCATACTTCGTGGTAGAACGGACCATCAGAATCACGCTCACAAATACATTTATTCGCAATGTATGTATGTATGTATACGTATTCATATGAAGACATGCTTTCTATGAACCCAGTCGCACTTCGTGATAGTAAAACGCGATTTTGACCAGGAATGACTTCGGAACTCCGTAACTAAACCAGATTGCAGTTAAATTTGTCTAAAGTTAGCAAACCGTCTTCGAGCAAATAACATTATAAGTAATTAAGTATTAAGACTGGTCCAGTTCCGAGTGTTTAAGTCACTTGGTTGGATAGTAATCACAAATAACTTTGAGAACTAATTAAAATTTTCAGGAGATGATGCTTTCCTGATAATAGTATGCCTGTTTTTCAGAAATGGGTAGAATCAGATCAATATTTCCTGTAGCCGTCATATACCAAATAGGAAGGTTGTCGAACTTCCGCCTGACTTTGTATGCCATAACTTACCCCAGCCCTTATAACTAATATCCCGATTTTCAAACATCCGTTCATCGTAATGCCAAAAATTGATAAAATCAGGTCAGTACCACACCTATCTCTCATATTTTTGAAAAAAAAGAGATGCTCAAACTTCCGGTTAGCCTTATACCATAAATATTGGTCAATTTTTAAAATAAGCAAAATTAACTAAACGTATAATATTTGGTATACATATCCCTAATTTCATCGAACTTAGCTCTTCCTCACTTACATATTTCTATTAAGGTCTCGCCGTTAAAATCCCTACTATGCTAATCTCTTCACACATTGTGGCTAAGAGCATAACTACTTCAAACATTTTAGAGAACATTCTACTGTGCTCATAAGGTGACATTGTATTTATTTTGAAAATTCTTTAATTATTCTTCCAAATCAATTTCATCCCCTTCAAAGTAATCCCCTCCCGATGCAATGCACTTATGGCAACGGATTTTCCAATATTCGAAACACTGGTTGTAGTCACTTTCCGGGATGGCCTTCAGTTCCGTCTTCGCTGCGGCTTGAATCTCCTCTATCGTATAAAAACGGTGTCCCCGGAGCGGTCTTTTGAGCTTGGTGAACAGCCAGAAGTCACACGGCGCCAGATCAGGTGAATACGGTGGTTGCGGAACGATATGGGTTGAGTTTTTGGCGAAATGATCACGCATTACGAGGGCAGTTAGAGATGGTGCATTATCGTGGTGCAAAAACCAAGAATTGTCTTTCCACAATTCCGGTCTTTTTAGGCGGATAGCGTTACGCAAACGACGCATAACGTTCAAATAATATTCCTTCTTGACTGTTTGACCGGTTGGAAGGAGTTCATAATGCACAACACCACGATAATCGAAGAAAACAGTTAACATGACCTTGATTTTTGAGCGACTTTGGCGCGATTTTTTTTGGTCTCGGCTCTCTTTTGGCACGATATTCGCTCGATTGATCGGTTGTTTCGGGGTCGTAAGCATAGATCCAAGTCTCATCGCCAGTTATAATACATTTGATGACACCCTGGTAGTCGGAAAGTATCGTTTCTCACACTTCAACGCGACGCCCTTTTTCCAAAAAATTCAAAGTTTTCGGTACCAGTCGAGATTTAACGCGTTTGAGGCCCAAAACATCCTTCAAAATGGTATTGGCTGAGCCTTTCGATATGCCAACTTCATCAGCAAGGTCTCTAATTGTTAATCGACGGTTATTCAACACCTAATCTTTGATGATTTGTTGGACGTGAGCTTCGTCGGTTGAGGTTGATGGTCGCCCTGGACGCTCTTCGTCTTCGACACGTTCACGGCCGGCTTGAAACTCGCTATACCACTTTTAAACATTTGTTTTTAGACATAGCCTCATCACCAAAGGCTTTCTGCACCATTCTCAATGTATCCGCTGCAGAAAATTGATTCCGTAAACAAGATTTAATGCAAATTCTTTGCTCAACAAATTTCGACATCGCAAAAAACGAAAAAC
Organism: Bactrocera zonata; assembly: GCA_037783105.1. Taxonomy (NCBI): domain Eukaryota; kingdom Metazoa; phylum Arthropoda; class Insecta; order Diptera; family Tephritidae; genus Bactrocera; species Bactrocera zonata. The sequence goes on from JBAWJQ010006124.1 coordinate 458,069, forward strand.
TCACTTTTAGCAGCTCACGAAAAGACACGTATCTCAAACACTAATGAATATTTTGACATGAAATTTGACATAAATGTTACTGACAGTACTACCAACCTACAAAAAAAATAATTCTCCAAATCCTTCGACGCTTGCAGTTTAAATTCAAATGTTACCTTATTTTTCAGGCACAGTAGTATTACTACCCACAGTTTTGTTAGCAGACCCTCATATCAAACTTTCATTGCAATGGTATTGAAAACTCTTCCCGAATTTCATTCATAACGCCACTAACTACTGTAACTTTCTGTCAAACACGCTCCAAAATAGTAACTGTACAAAACTATCACAATCTATATTGCTATCATTCTTGGACCACATTTCGGTTACCAGCTCCATAACCTCGAGAATATTATACTTCACGCTTTTCACATTAATATCTCTACATACATAGATCCATAGGTACTCGTTTAAGCAACAGCACTTTTATTTAGCCAAGGTAAACATTTTATGCGAGGGCCAAAAAAAAAAACACGAGGATTTTCCCGCCAACATGCAGTTAGCTCCATATGAATGAACGAAAGAGCAACCGAGAGCGATGCAACCAGAATCGTGAAAAAAATGTCACCGTTATTCTGATTCAAATGAAATATACTGCCACACATGTGCATATGCGGGCCCCCTCCCACCGGTTTCCTCGATACTCGCAGTTCCCAACGGATTTTTAAACGACTTTGTGACGTTCGCTTAAGAAGCAATTATAAGCAGAACGTTACGCGGCGCTGACGAATGGATGGATGCGTGGTTGATGCCTGAGCAGCCGGATATAAGTTTGGTTGATTCGGGGCTGGTCGTCGCTGCGCCGACTTTGCTGCAGTGAGGACGGCGGTGCAGTGGAGTTAATTGTCGTTACGTTCACGTGTGTATTTTTGTATGGTTGTATGCGAGTATATAGATTTATAAGTTTGAATGCATTTATGTGCCCGCATACCATATCGGAAAGCATCTATGATATATATGTATGTAAGCTCATATAGGTGAACATAAACGTGAATATTGCAATCACTGTGCACGTGAAAATTTCGCTGCGAAGCTTTTAATGCAAGAGGTAAGTGTAAGTAAGCGCTGGCAGAAAAAGGATATAAGATTATGTGGTGTTTTAAGGGCGATGGAACCAGTTTGGTTGATTGGTTAGTTGGCCGTTGTTTGTTTTTCATTTACCATTTGAGTGAAATGACAAAATTCAGCTGAAATTGCATTTAAATATAACCTTGCAAATGATGGCAATCGGAAAATGATTGCAATTTTAATTGCCTTATCTTTAAATAAGGGAAACATCGCCAACGCTTGCAAAATAATCTATAAAAACAATTGTAATGCATATAAAATGTTACAAAGTTGTTAGCGTTCGCTTAAAATTTTTGTTTGATTTAAAGCGTTATACCGATATGTATAAGCCTTCATCTTCTTCTTTATTGGCGTAGATACCGGATATGTTTAAGTATGAATATGATAATTCCTTGTCTGTCTAACTTTCTGTGCTAGACGTAGAAAGATTCAATTAGGCACAGTATTCAATTTTACGGCTTTGAAAATGTCGAAAATTGTATAGTTCCGTCTCTGTGGACCTGCTTTATGAAGCTTTGACACGGAAATTTGAGATACTGAGATTTCACACAAAAGAAGCTTGTGAATGAATTTTAGGAATACTCTTTTCCAAATTATAAGAACAGCATAAATAAAATCCACATCCACATATTGGATATTTAAGGACTTGAACAGTTTTGATTCGATTTGAAAATTTTTTGCTGATACGTTGATATTAATTTGGCGTAGATTTTATCTGGATATATTCATTGGTGCTTGACTTGCGTACTGAAAGGGGAATAGTTCTTAGAATATTTGGTTATTGTAGCTTTAGTGGCTTAGGAGAAAAGAACATTAAACCAATCCAATACTTTTTAAATATTAAGCTCATAGGTGCACCTTGCTACTCTAATCCTCCGCGCCAAATTACAGCTCTACAGGGTTTGTCCGGAAAGTAATAGGAGTGATTTTTGACGAGCTGCTGATCAGTTGTTTCCAAGTAGCTGGAGAGTCTGGACAAACATTTTCGCGAGGAGGTACGTGATTAAATTCCGTGTGAAACTCGGTAAATCTGCGATAGAGACGCTTGAAATGATCAAGCAGACTTATCTAGATGTTGCTTTAGCGCTCAGATGTGGTGTGTTTCGATGGGACCAAGCCTTTTTGGAGGGCCGGGAAGAGGTCGCTGATGAAACCGTGCTAGAAAACCTGCGACTTCGACAAACACCGACAATGTTCCTCGTGTGCGCAATGTTTTGAACTCAGATCGTCGACTAAGTATTCGTTTAATTGCCCAAATGTTAAATCTGTGGTTCATGGCATTGTGACGGAGAACTTGAACATGCGCAAGGTGTGCGCGAAGATGGTCCCGAAAGTGCTCACTGACTACAAGAAATGGTGGCGAGTGGAGGTGTGCCAAAAAGTGAAAGTTTTTAAAGAATTGTAACGATTGGTTCAACAAATTTTTTTGAATCGACTCACGCCTATCACTTTCCGAACAAACCCTGTATTTCTTTATTTAGTGCTTGTTTATGGCACTTTTTAAGGTTTCATTTAATGGCGAGGCAGTGGTCCTTTTAAGCCCATCTACGGGCTTGCTTTTATAAGGAGCATGTGTACCAAATTTTATTAGGACGCCTCAAATCTTTCTCAAGTTATAGCTTGCACACACGCGGACGGACAAGCAGATACCCGGATTTCAACTCACCTCGTCATCGTGATCATTATATATAACAATATTGATTTTAACATCACAGTTCTTTACACATAATTCCAATTTATGAACTTTATTTCCTCCGAAAAATAAATATTCCTACCAATAAGTTAATTTGATCCTGTTATACTCTCATTGACGTGATGGTATGAGACTTGCAAGGCTGCTACTGGAAACTCTGGAATTCAAAGGCTAACACTTTTTTAAAAGGTTCTTAAAGACCTCGGCGAATATTTTTGACACACTTGAACAGAGTCAACACAATTTTTATAACAACAATGCCTTACTTTTTCTTTTCAAGTTATTTTGTGTTATTTAGCCTAAAAATGGTACACCTTGATAAACTTCATTGCCACAATCACACAAAGTGTTGCTAGTTTAAATATTAAATTGTCTTTAACTCTTTTCCCAACTGTTTTATCCTTTCCTACTTGCTTCTTTCCAAGTTCCAGTCAGCCTACGGCAAAATCTTCTTGCAATTCCAATTTCCAGACATCCAGAAAACGAGAGGCGACGTCAGGCTTTGAGCGGAATACAAATACCGCCTAAAGCTTAGATGACTTCCCTTACCGATGGGACGCTTCGACGTGCTGGCACACACGGGCACAGTCTCAGGACACTGCAAAAGTGGCGGAGAGAGGAAGCGTTCACTTATTCTGCGATTGCTGGAAAAAGCTCTGCCTGTGGTGATTTAATGGCAAAAGAGCCGGCGGCACTTTTAAGCAGCAAATCAAAGACAGGAATAAAGCCATTAAATGTGCGCCGCTGCCTCATCACAATCACGTCACTACCTCAACAAATTTCAGTACAGTCAGCTGAGAAGCTAGCACAGTGGCGTATTCTTAACAGATATGAGAAAGAAATTCTTGAGCTCTAGCTTAATCCAGCTTGATTTTAGTGTTGCAAATATTTATGTATTTTGTTTTATATTTTATGATTATATATTGGTGGCTACCTCTTAAAATATCTCACACCGGATAAGCTGTTGAAAATATCATTCAAGATACCTGTATGTTCAAGTCACGAAATAGTTTGCACTATTCTCCCCACTGTAGTTCCCTTTACTGTGCTATTTGCTTTATTTCCGTAGGTGAGCCCTGAGGCTATTCAAGCCGGTACACTCTTCATTCCCCTCGCAAACACCGCTACTTTATCAAAGGAAGGAGCTCTTTTACGTCTCCATATTGTCATGCAGTGCCACAAAAATCCCCGTGGCATTGGCCGCTGCAACAGCAGGCCGAGAAACGGGGCTGTGAGGGGTGTTGATGCTCCGGTTATCATCCGTTGCTGTTGTTCCTGTTGCTTCTGCTAGCAATGCTTTTACTCCTCTTCTTCGTCGTCATCTTCTTTGCATTGCCCTTTGGTGATTTGGTGCTTTGTGTGTTTGCTTCATTCGCCGCTCCTACATTCGTTCGGACGTCCTTGCTCTTACTTATTGCCCTCGCTTCGTTGGTTCAGCTGTTGTCGCCGCTGTGTAGCCACTATATTCTCATCAACGCCAGTGACGTTCAGTTTTGTAATTTTAAATTTGACCTTAAGGTACTCGATGAGATGGTATTACGGGTTTGAGTGCAGTAGCAGCCGGTTGCTTTGCTTGCCATGTCCTCAGCCAAATGAAGCAGCAGCAGCAGCAACGGCTGAAGCAAATGTAGTGCTTGGGCTTGGAATATCAACCGCTCAGGGTTCGCCCAAACCTGTGCGCCGTAAACAGAGAAAGCGTCCCGCACTTACCCTGGTTACTCAATGAAAACGCTTGTGGCGTTGCACATGCGCTCTTGAGTAGCCTATTGGGCTCTTAAGGCCCTTGCAAGTCTGCTTGTTTGTATGTGGAGTATGCGTTTTCATGAATATGTAGTCTTGCATTGCGGTGACCATCTGGTTGGGACTACTTGCACGTAGATAGTCGCACACATGTGCCTGAGCTTCGGGCACTCTTAATAATTTAACACCTGGGGCATTGTATGCATGTGTGCCTGAACTCGTCTTTGAGTTGATAAGGAGTAAGTGAAAAATGCGTCGCGGAAAATAGCATAATATTATCGTGGACCAGGCAGTGCTCGACTTAAAGACATTAAAACTTCGCAACAAACATGCTTTGTCATAGAGTCGATTCAATATAAAAAAATTATTTTCTTTTATTTTATGATACTCAAGCACCACAAAAAGTCTATCGTTCCTTCCTTTCTTTTCACATTAAAAAAAAAATACAGAACAAGAATTTATCCAAAAAAAAAATAGGACTCAGTCGATTTAAAAAAAAATGTTTTTAACCAATCCGTGCAATTCTTTAAAAACTTTCAAAATAGGCTCCTTCTGCATTGAAGGCGTCACGAAGGATCCATGACTTGTCACCTGTGATTGCGTTATTCAAAAGTTGGGGTCAATTTCACACATGTTCAAATTTTCTTGGCATACTTCCACACACCGCAATTTCTGGTCGTCAGTCTAGGCAATTAAACGAATACTTAGTCGACGGTCTGAGTTCAAAACTTTGCGCACGAATTACATTGTCGGTGTTTGTCGAAGTCGCAAGTCTCCTAGCACGGTCTTCATAGCAAAGGTCTGGTCGTTGGAGTTAGCTGAATAGCCAGAGAACACACGGATCAGGCGAACACTTTGGCTGCAGCACCATATTGGTTTGTGCAAAAAGCTCATGAAGAATCCATGCTTTAGGTAACGGTGAATTATCGTGGTCCAAAAACCAGCAGTTGTTGAAAAACTCCGCGCAAACAACGCATTCAAATAGTATTCCTTGTTATCAATTTGGTCGGTCGGAAGGAGTTCGGGGTGCACCACACCTCGAAAATCGAAGAAAACTGTAAACATCTCTTGAGTTTTTGACCTGCTTTAATGTGGTTTTTTCGGCTTCGGCTCACCTTTGTCACGATATTCGGCCGACTGATCGTCTGTTTCAAGGTCGTAAGCATAGATTCAAGACTCATCGCCAGCAATAATGCGTTTAATGACATCTTGGTAGTCGGAAAGCGTTGCTACACAGACATCACCGCGCCACTGTTTTTCGAAAATTTTTTCTGATTTTGGAACCTAATTTGTTTTCACTTGTCTTAGGCTCAAATAATCTTTTCAAAATGGTTTTAATCGACGATTTGCAAAACACCAATTCCTTTATTTCATCAGTTCGGATGTGGTTCCTCGTCAACGCATTCTCAACGCTTTTTGAATAATTTGTACCAATCAAAAACCCGACAAATAATTATCACCGAAGGCCTTTTCCAATATTCTAGACGTTTCGGCATCATAAATTTGATTACGTAAACTAATTTCAATTCAATGAATATCGGTTATATAATAATCGCAAATATTGGCCATATTTGAAATTTTCAGTTTTCAGCGCATTATGGACGGTTTTATTGGGTAGTCGAAAAAGTCTTTTCGTATTTCTAATTTAACTTCAACTTATTTTTTTATATTTATAATTAACTTTAGTGAACCAAATAAAAACCAGACATTATTTCATCAGTGTAAAACTTTTCTAGTTTTTCGGCGAAAAACTGTGACATGTAATTTTCACAGGCTTCTCTTGAAGCCAACATTACTACATTGGGGAGTTCTACATTTACCGAAATAAATATAAGTCCGATGGTGCAAGGTCGGGGCTCTTTGGTGGGTGCATCAAGGTGCCAAGTTTTCCCAGTTTTTGCCAAGGCATCAAAAATGTGTGTAGCATAGCGTTGTCCCGAAGACGAAGCTCTTTCTGTTGATCAGTTCTGGCCGTTTTTCTGGATTTCTTGCTTCAATCTCATCAGTTGTTGCCAGCGAAATGTAGAATCAATCGCTTGCCCAGGCTGAAGCAGTTCATAGTGGATGATTCCTTTTCAATCTCACCAAACACTCGGCATAACCTTTCGAGGCGTCATCTTGGCTTTGCGACCATTTGTTGAGCTTCATCACGCTTGGGCTATAATTTTTTTCGCACATTATTATCGTATTTGATCCACTTTTCGTCTCCTGTTAGCATTCGCTTCAGAAATGTTTCGATTTCACATCGAGCTTTGTTTGAAGCCAGCCTTTTTTAAATGATTCAAAACCGTTTGATGATGAATGTTAAGTTCCTTAGCGTTGTCATGGCTGCTTATTGACCATTCCATAATTTCGTCGACTTTTGCAACGATAAGTCGACTAGAACGAGATGCATCTTTCACATAGAAATTTACAGAACAAAACCAAGCGAACTACTGTTGTGCTATACGAACTGATACAGCATCGTCTCCGTAAACTTCACAAATTCCATTGGTGGCTTGCGTGGCGTTCTTCGCATTTTCATAAAAATATTTCAAAATATACCTACATATATCTTCATTATTTTCATTCATTTTTGAACAGCTGTAACTTTTTTTCAAATCCCCCGAATTTAATTTTTTTTTTTTTTTTTGTTAAATGAAGCTTAAAATCTCACCATTCCACCACTATAGGGTATGACACAATGTGTATGGTAGAAGTTCACGTAAGTGAGGAAAGTTCTCTGATCGCCATTCACTTGAGAGTGGCCAGAAACTATTCTTTTACACATGGCTCAAGCAGCTCATGACTTACGGTCTTTGACCAAGTATCCTCTGGGTAGCCTAAGAATATCCATTTGAAGGCGAGCTAATGTGAGAAGGCGAAACATCTCCTACATAAGGTTGTGCGCTGGGTTTGGAACCCGCCACGTAAAAAAACACTCCCAATGAAAAGTAACAACTAGCCTCGGATGAGAGACCCCCCTTTTGATGATAATCAGGATCGGGAAGGATCTCTCCGAGCCGTTTGATGCCAAAGGAGGTTTCAGACAAGGCGACTCCCTATTGACCGACTTCTTCAATCTGCTGCTGAAGAAAATAATTCGAGCTGCGGAACCTAATGGAGAAGGTACAATCTTTTATAAGAATGTACAGCTGCTGGCGTATGCCGATGATATTGATATCATCAGCCTCAACACCCGCGCCGTTAGTTCTGTTTTCTCCAGACTGGACAAGGAAGAAAAGCAAATGGGTCTGGCAGTGAACGAGGGCATCCGGTCATCAAACAAACAGTCGTCGCACTCGTGACTTGGCTCTCACGTCACTGTTGACAGTCATACATAACTTTGAAGTTGTAGATAATTTCATCTATTTAACGTAGGAACCAGTATTAACACCACCAACCATGTCAGCCTGGAAATCCAACGCAGGATTACTTTTGCCAACAGACAATTGAAAAGTAAAGTTCTCTCTCGACAAACAAAAACTAAACTAAGTCCCTCATTATTCCCGTCTTGCTATATGGTGCAGAGGCTTGGACGATGACATCAACTGATGAGTCGACGTTGCGAGTTTTCGAGAGAAAGGTTCTGCGAAAGATTTATGGTCCTTTGCGCATTGGCCACGGCAAATATCGCATTCGATGGAACGATGAGCTGTATGAGATATGTATATGACGACATTGACATAGTTCAGCGAATTAAAAGACAGCGGCTACGCTGGCTAGGTCATGTTGACTAAATGGACGAAAACACTCCAGCTCTGAAAGTATTCGACGCAGTACCCGCCGAGGGAAGCAGAGGAAGAGAAAGAAGTCCACTCCGTTGGCTTCGCTCGCTTGGAATATCCAGTTGGCGCCATATAGCGAAAAGAAGAAACGACTGGCCCGCTGTTGTTAACTCGGCTATAATCGCATAAGCGGTGTCTACGCAAGTAAAGAAGAAAAAGGGTGACACCAGGGCTTGAAATTTTGTGGCATCAGCCTAAGTCCAACTACAGAATTAAACCTACTATAGATAAATTAATAGACAGATGCCTTTTTGGAGTTTTAGATTATCTTGTCCATCTTGAAACCATCCGAATGGCAACGTCCCTTAAAGCGGCTCTAGGAATATTCACGAAATATGTGGAACTGTTGTCATTGCCACAGTTCAGTAAAAGCTTTAATTCGTATATGTTTTACTCTAACGACCTGGTATGAATAACTTAAAAGTATCTGAGTTCAAAATAAGTACATACTGAAATGTAAATGAAGCACTCAAGGATGCTCTTTTAATAGAAATTATCAAAACGGCACTAACATTTTACAAGAGTCCTTGGGGTGCACGCATATGCAAAACTCATACTTATGTGTGTATATATGTGGATATGTGCACAACAATAAGAACAAAGGAGATAATGCGAACCAAATGGAGCGTTCGCCTATTATTGATGGCCTTTTAATTATAAGCCCATGTTGCATTTGCGCTCGCAAAACGGCCAGTGCCGTCGCTGATATGGTGGCAACAAGTCACACTGCAACTATTACAACACACACACACGCATATAGTCAGGCGTATTATCATTTGCTAACGCTTTTGCATGGGCACAATGTGCTGCATTAAGCATTAAATGAAAATATGGTGCAATTAGTGTGTCTATCCTCGATCAGTAGCAAGCTGAAATTGCGACTTGGGCGTATTGCGATAATGGCAATGCTTGCAAATGTCACGCCCCGCAGCCGTAGCGTGCCGAACTAGCAGCCAACTCGCAAATGGTCACAGAAGTGCCACAATTTAATGGGCCTGTGTGCATCTGCCGCTGTATGTGTGTGCGTGTGTTTTCAGCCATGCGACTCTGGCAGCTTACTCGCATCGTTACCAGCACAATAATTACAACCGAGTGGTAGCAATTGCAATTGTCATTTCGCCCGATTGCATTCATACCACTAGTGTTGCCACTTACTAGCAATTACGCTGAAAACCGCTACCACTACATTGTATAATGGTATCGAGATGCAGTACTAGAAAAAAATTAGGGTCATTCGATCATTCATATTTGATTTGACCATAATATGATTTCACGACATCTGTCTGTCCATATCTAGATGAAAAATGGAAAACGATAGACAAGACAAGAAATGGCGTTATTTGATAATTATTACACTGCGCCAATAATCGAGACAAGCGTTGGAAAACTACTCTTCTTCTTTTTCAGTATATGTGCAATTCTGACGAAGAAAAGTGTTTTTGCTGAAAGTTCTTCTTCATAACCTTAATATAAACAAAACTTCAACCCAAGGTCATTATATTTAAAAAGCGTTTAAAATTAGTGATTTAGGCTTGCCGAATAAATTCAAGGCAAGGTAATAGGGTGCCTTATTAGTTGAAACCAGAAGACATTGAAAGACGATTTTGCATGTCAAAAGTACTGCTTGAATACTAGAAAAGTGGCCATTTTTGCATTTGCTTGGAACTGGCGATGAAAAATGGATCGATTGCAAGAACCCTGAACGTCCCCAAATCCATCACGCCAGGATAATACTCTGCATTTTCTGAGATCAGAAAGACGTGCCATATCATGAGCTTCTAAAACCGGATGAAACCATTAATGGAGAACGCAACCACCAACAGCTCATCAAATTTAAGGAAACAATTACCGAAAGACGCCTGGATTTTGCTAGTGGACACGAGGCAATCATCATGACAACGCTCGGCCACATCTTGCAAGGCCGGTTAAAAAGTATTTGGAAAACAGTTCCAAGGATGTTTTGTCTCACACACCTTATAGCCCAGGCCTTGTCCTTTGTTTTATTTTTTTCAGTCAATGCAAAACACCCTCACTGGTACACGCATGGTTCACATCAGAACGAGACATAAAAATTAGCTTGATTTCATAAAAAACTTTGATTTTATCAGATGGCAACGCTACACATATCCCTTTGCTCTACCTGCTACTAACATAGTCATTTTCCGCCATCCGAAAACAATGCTTTCAGGCCGCGTTAGTGGCGTATATTTGCTCATTTCCGCCAATATTTAAAACTGTTAGTATTCAGACACTGTGTGTCGGTTTAAATGTGGTGGAACTTTAACAGGTACAGTAGTAGAGTAAACTTAAATAACAGAGTTAAAACTGAAAATTATGACAAAATTCTAAAAATCTGCTATAAAAAATAATTGGGTAGCTAAACAACGTATTATTTCATTCAAGTATGAAAGGTTAGAACCTTTATTTTTGAAAATTTGAGTTTAAATCGTCTTATTGAGCTCGCCGAATGACTTTTAGTTTCTTCAGAGAAGTTGTTGTAGTAGAGCAACAGGGAAGGTTGAACAAGATCTGCTTACCTCTACTTCCTATCCTTTGTGAAAACCAAAAATTAAATTTAAATATGAATCACTATCATGGCCCAATTCTCTACGATCTCACGAGCTGCACTGAATATACTGACCAAGGATTTGTATGAATAGATTACAAAGAGTAATTAAAGAGGTATTGACCAAAGTATACATTTAAAGCCACTGTAAACCAAGTCAAGCAATCGTACATATGTACATATTTCCAGCACAGAGTTGAGTGTGCTAATTTTATGTTTTCTATCTGCAAATGCGGGGCGAGGAGATAGACGCTTACGTAGCGCCACCAATTATTTGTCTAGGCCTCATCTGCTCCCACAAAACTGGTTCTTTTCATTTTTATTCGGAATTTTTCGGGTGATAATTATGTGTGGCATATGCACTTACACATATGTATAGTATGTGTATATGTTACGTGCATAACACCACCATAATTCCAGTGCACTAGTTGCTCGGTGTCGCCGCTTTAGTGCTTCGAAGATAGCTGCGTAATGCTCATAATTATCCGTATTTTATGCAAATGTATGGCGCGATAGCGTTTTGCCATAACTAAATAACTATGAATAGTAAGCCACATAGAAGTTTAGTGAATCGCCATTTCGCCATAAAAATTGTCTGTTGAAAAAATGTATTCTTGGACTAAGTACTAAGCTATTTGTGTCATTGGTACATTCAAAAATATTCTGCATAAAAAATATGTAGATTTCGGAGAACGCCTAATTATTAATTGAAATGCGTTCGCCGTTATAGTTTATAATAAAAAACTTCTTAAATTCTGTTAATACACTTTTGCACCACTGAAAAATAAAAGAAGAAGAAATATTAACTTGGTTTCACCGAAGGTAGAGGGTCATTTTGTATGGCTGTTATAGTATGTAGCTATTCGATATAAACAATTTATTCCGGGATTATAGTGCTGACTTGGAGAATAATCTTTGCCAAATTTCGTGAAGGTATGTTGCCAAATTATAAAATTTCCCATAAAAGGACTCAAGTGTCATCAAATAGTGGTCCGAGTCTGATAAATAAGCAGTTTCTTGTGGAGAAAGAAGAATACGTGTAAAATTTCAGATCGATATGTCGCAATCTGAGGAACTCGTTCGAGTATATACAGACGGATATGGCTAGATCTACTCAGCTCGTCACACTGGTCATTTAATTATATGTAAGTATATACTTTATAGGGTCTCGAACATTTCCTTCTGTGTTACAAACTTCGTTACAAACTTAATATACCCTGTTTAGTGGAGCGAAAATGGACTGCCTAACTCGCAACGTTACAATCGACCACAAGATTTGCGGCATGGGATAGAACCGAGAGTTGAAGAAGAAACCCTGACAGAAAAATAGAGGGGCCGAAATGCGTGAATATGAAGAGCTTGAAAAACTGGCCGACAGGGGTAATGCTCGAAAATTCTACGAAAACATGCGGCGACTAACAGCAATAACCCGTCTGAAGAATAACAAAGCGGGGGGTCTATAAATTGCCGGACGAGCTATTCAAACACGGCGGCGAAAAACTGATAAGGAGTATGCATCAGCTTCTTTATAAAATATGGTCGGACGAAAAAATATCCAACAATTGGAATTTAAGTGTACTCTGGCCAATCCCCAAAAAAGGAGACCCAAAATCTGCGCCAACTGCCGCAAAGTAAACCTCCTCAACATCACATATAAGCTTCTATCGAGCGTATTGTATGAAAGATTAAAGTCCACCGTATATAAACTGTTTGGACCTTATCACTGCGGCTTTAGGCCTGGAAAATTCAAAACTGACCATATATTCATCGTGCGTCAAAGACCCGTGAGGGTAAGGAAGCGAAGCAAATTAGTCTGGTAGTGAACGAGGACTAGACGAATTATCTTCTGTCTTCAAACAAAGAGTCGTCGCAACCTGGGTCCCACGTTACTGTTAACAGTCATAACTTTTAAGTCGTAGATAATTTCGTCAATCTTAAACTAGTATGAACACAAAAATATTAGCTTCGACCCCAAACGCAGAGTAACTCTTGCCAAATAAAGTCCTCTCTCGACGAACAAACACCAAATTCTATAAATCTATTATTTCCGTTCCACTATATTGTACAGAGGTTCTTTGGAATATTGTATTCGATGGAACTATGAGCTGTACGAGATAAACGACGACATTGACATAGTTCAGGTCATGTTGTCTAAATGGACTAAAATACTTCTGTTCTGGAAGTATTCGACGCAGTACCCCCCGGATAAGCAGAGGAAAAGAAAGACCTTCACTCCGTTAGAAAGACCAGATGGAGAAAGATCTGAATACACTTGTAATCTCCAATTCACGCCAAACAGCGAAAAGGAAGCACCGCGTAAGCGCCGTCTACGCCTATGAAGATGAAGAATTTCAGTGTATGTATAACTATAAATTAGGGCCGAGCAATGCACCGACTACACTACAACGTGCCACTTAGTCACTTATTTTTTATTCGCTGAACTGTACTAACTTCGACTTAAAGTAGATACAGCTCATCCTATGCGATATTCAAAGGTACCATAGCCCTGAACTCCATAACTTTTTCATGGCATATTTCTCTGTCAAATCGTGGAAAATTTCTTAAGTTGGTAACTCATGTAGCCGATATTTAGCCCCATGAAATGAATGTCAACCCTTACATCCCCTTACATGCATCTTATTGATTCTAATCTGATAACGAAAAATCACATGACATGCTACTTCATTAAGAATTGTTTAGGCATTTATAAAGGTCTGATATTTATATAGCATATTCGGGATATATACAGTTAGAAGGCCGAAATAAAATGAACTATTCAGAGTTTTTTCTAAGAAAACTTTTGAATTTATTGATCCAAAAATTTGTTCACATATGTATATTAGCGTGTTGCTACAGAGTATGCTAGTTTTGTTCTCCTAACGATTGTTGATATCACCTAAATATAATATGGGTTATGTTAAAATCCGAATGTCTCTCTGTCTGTCAAGCTGTAACTTGTGTAAAAATGGAGATATCGTAATGAAACTTTATACACGTGATTATAGGCAAGAAAGTAAGGGTGAGTTCATAAATGGGATTTAACAGGATTAATGCACATACACCAGGAGTACTCCCCATATAACGGTTTTGCTTAAAACCACTAAAAATGCGATAAATTGATAACTAAATCATGGGTGTGGACTGTCCACATTTAGGTTGTTTTTTGAAACAACATATTTCCGGACCTACCCTACTAATTTTAATCAAATTTGATACACAATGTTATCATCCTTAGCACTCATTTAACTGATATTCAGTCCGACTGACTTTACTCCATATAAATGTTTATACAAGGTGTGTTTCAAAATAAATAAGACTTTAGAAAAAACAGAACAAAAGGTTTTTTCGGCAAAATCAATTTATTTTATTCAAAATAGTCTCCCTCTGCTTCAATACAACTTTTTGCACGGTCCAAAAGCATGTCGACCGAGTGTTTTAGCTCGTTAGCTGGTATGGCAGGTTCCAGCCTTTTGAATGGCCTCTACGTCTGCATAACGCTTTCTTTTCATAGGTAAATGCATTTTTCCGAAAAGGAAGAAGTCGCATGGTGCCATATCAGCTGAATATGGGGAGTGGTTAATGGTTAAAATGTGATTTTTGGTCAAATAATCGGTCACAAGCGTCGATCGATGATGGCAATTTTTGGTCGTCAGTCAATTTGTGTGAAACAAACCGTGCACACACCTTTAGTAAGCCCATATTTTCGGTCAAAATGCAATAAATCGATGTTTTGGAGATGTTTAATTCCATTTCCATGAATTTCAATGATTTCAATTGATTTCGCCTGATTTTTGATGAATTTACGCACAGTTTCGATTGAATTTCCGGTTATCACGGACTTTGATCGGCCCACATGTTGATCGTCATTCATGTCCTTACGACCACTTTGAAAACGTTGAAACTACTCGTTCACTCTGCTACGGAATAGGCAATCATCGCCATGAACTTTTTTCATCAATTGAAACGTTTCGGTAAAAGTTTTACAAATTTAAAAAAAAATTAATGTTGGCTATTTGTTCGAAGCCCATTTTCGCACCGATAACACAAACATACTGACACTTAAAAAGCAATAACATCACTTCCAATCAATGAAATGTCATGAAATTCTCACTGGACAATCGATAAAATCAGTAGATTCTAACGCATCAGTCGACATGTAGATAGCGCTACCAGGGGGCGCTAGATTCGAAATTCCTCTTTACTTTAGAACGCAACTTATATCTATATTGAGGTGGGTCAAAAAAGACAAATGTGTTTTGTTAGAATCGTGCCTTAAAAAATTACTGATAGACACCTCCTTTGATTGGCATTTTATAGATCATTCAGTTTCCTACAAAATCCACAAAACGAAGTGTTCTATAAAGTATTTGAAAGCGAAATAAGAAGGTGTCTGTCAGATAATAAGAAAAAAATAGAAAACCGTTAGGTGGAGGGTTCTTCCATTGTAATTAAAAGCTTAAACTTGGACAGCCTTTATATGAGGAGTCTATCGATCCATTTTTCGGGGTATAAAGTCAAAAAACGTTCATTTCTTATCAACCTATATTTTTATAAAATTGATTGAAAATAAGTTCTCAAATACGCCTAAGCAATGTCAAAATTTAATGCAATCAGCTCTTCCATTTCTCTGCTGCCCAAGATATCCTAAATAATTACGGGCAATTGACCTCCGTGGATGGCTCGAATAAACTCTTGGGGAGAGCCCAATTTTCGTTAAATTTTTTATTTAATTTAATTTAAGCAGTATGTCAGCAATAACGCGTCAAATACTCAATCCAAGGCGTCAATCGACTAGAGTTTATCTTCGTAGACAAGTGATTTCAAATAACCCCACAAATTACACTCCAACAGTATTAAATCGCACAATTTTGGAGGCCCACACCGCGATATAATAAGATCACCAAAAGCTTCCTACAATTAAGTGTTTATTTCTTAGGCTGTAAAGCATGTAGCGCCGTCTTGTTGAAACCAAAGTTCGTCCACATGAACATGACCCGAAGTCATTAATCATAGCTACATGGCGTTCCCCATTGATTGTAACATTATGGCCGGCTTACCATTTTAAGAAATATTGCTCGCGGAACACTCCAAACAGTGACTTTCTCACCACTGAACAAAATTGTATTATGAATGTACGAGTGTGGGATTTTGTAAGTTGCAAGCCAAGATCCTTCGAAGGGGTGAAACCAATCCCAATTATGTCGGATATTGGACGCATCGAGTCCGAACCATTATTTTGGTAAAAAATTCGCAAGATTTTCAAACATTGTTCCGGATTAAGTCTGTTCAATTTTAAATGGGAAACCAAACTGAGTATAAATCAGGTAAGAACTGTCAAAAAAAAATCCAGAAACTTATTTTAAGTACGATTTTTTTTTTTTTTTTGTCTACTAATGGTAGAAGTATAGTACATAACATGACAGATATATAGTATGTGAGTGCGGTACTTATTTTTGCTGAGAGGAAAGAGAATTAATAAAGCAAAATATTAATAGTTTTTCAAAAGTAGATATCGAAGAAACATACATACATACATATTTTGTTCATGAGCACAGTTATTACAGTGATCATTTGTTATTACGAGGTGGAATTTGTGCGTCGGTTGATTACGTAATTTGTACGTAGTTTACAAATCAGCCCATTATGCGCCTTCATATCTATAGATTCATGGAAACTCAAGCTCGCGTGCCGATTATTGTCACTGCAACTATTGCTGTCGGCTATAATTTGAACCAAGTTGCTGTCGTATAGCTAGATAGGTATGTATACCTGGCTACTCATAGCTATATATGTATGTACATATGTAGTTCCGCACATGTTAAATACTGAAATATGTATACTTCGTGGCTTAAGTCAGCCAAAATTGCAGTTACATAGTTAGATTACCTATTGCAATCATACAAACCTACATAAGGACAGTTTAGTACACTATGCTCGCATGTGGATGTGTAACAGGTGGAGAACTAAATTTGCGCGCAACGCTACACATATTGATGATATTGAAACAAAATTGTCCTATCAGCGCTATCGGTGGCGGCTTAATTGGGTTTCAGGTGTCAACGTTTTTAATGGCTGTCTCCAAGCGATGGTTTAAATAATGCGTAGTGTGATATAAGGATTTCTGTGCGACAGTGTGTGTAAATCCATGTTAACGTGAGGTGCTTTGCTTCTAGTTCAAATCAGACATATAGAGATATGGTTATTCATTCCGATATTCTTAGGTATGTATGTATGCATTTTAAATGCATAAAATTTGGTAATTTAGTTTACTAAGGCGTAATTAACAAAGAATTGGGCGAATAACTTTTGTTATTGACTTATACATTTGACATACATACTTTATAATAATGAATTTGATACTTCCACATTTGTATAATTTATTTTTAAATGATTTCCGGATGTCACGCCATACATAGACCTACTGGTCCTCAGTAATGTAACATTTATATTTAGTTTCGTTTGAGGTGAAGTATTCGTCATTCAGAACGTCCACGCCGCTTGTGAACTTTAAGAGGGACTTGATATCTAGATTTAATATTTCGTCTAGTTCATTAAACTACGAATCTCCTAGATACTTAAGACGAGTTCTAGATAGATCTGGATACAAGTATAGGGGGTGTTTCAGAATCTCTCTCAAGACAACTTCTTTGCACTTTCTGCATGTATCGTCGTTACTTATGCCCATCCGGCTGGCATGTGGTGCCAGTAGGTTGTGACCTGTCAAGAAGTCCCAGTCTTTTCGAGGCCGCGAGAGTAAAAAAACAAGTTAGAAATCCTAATGTGCTCTTGCACATAATCTTAGCGATCCCGCATGTGTTTAAAGTACTCCATTTCGCCCTGATCCGAATGTCAGCCTCTTCAAAAATTTCATTGTGAAAGTACGACGAAGCTAGGCTTAGCGAAGTACTATCCATGCACGTTCCAGTACACAAGTCAAGCACCAATGAATATTTAGACATTGAAACCTTGTGAAATTGGACTACAACTATTTAAGCTCCTACATGCCGAGTATGTGGGCCACAGTTCCAATTACGAACTCTTTATCGAAAGTATCGGTAAATCTGTGAGATAAAAATTCGGAAACCCTCTCTCCTGATAATAGCATGTCTGAATGCAAAAAAATATTTTTAAGCGGATATTTACTTCCCGCAGCCCCCATATATAGGGTAGGCCATCTAACGTTTTAAATTTGAATTATCTATATTTCGACATTGGAAACGTCAAAAACCATTCGGAAAGTGACAGATATTCAGTAAAAAGTCTTAAATTTGCGAAATGGGTCGCTATTCACTAGAAGAAAACTGGGAAATATTTAAAACTTTTTTCCAAAGTTCGTTTGACCGAGGATGGTCAATTTTACCGAAAAATCATCTTTTCGGACAAGGCTCATTTAAACCTCGATGGTTACGTTAACAAACAGAATTGTCGCATTTGGGGCACAGAAAAACCGCACGTAATCGTCGAGAAGACAATGCACCCAGCACGAATCACTGTATATCGCGGATTTTGGTCTGGTGGAATCATCGGCCCACTTTTCTTCGAAAATGAAGAAGGAACCGCAGTAACAACCAATGAGCGATATCGCGCAATGTTAATCGAATTTTTCTTCAAGCAAATCGAAAAGGAAGACTTGGACAACATTTGGTTCTAGCATGACGGCGCTACGTGCCACACAGCAAACGCTACACTCAATCTTTTACGCCCTATCTTCGAATTTAAAATTTTATATGGCCCACCCATTATATAGATTTTCGAAACTTCCGGAAGTCTTTATATCGCATATACTGGTCAATATCGAGTTCTGTCAATGAAATTGAGCAAGCGTGCTTTTCTAATAAAGAAGCGTCTTTGCGTCCGAAATTAATAAAATCAGGATAGTACTTGCCCTTGCCCCATATAATTATTATCAGGATTTTCTAATATCCGGTTGACATTGTCCACATATAGGGGTGATGGGATTTGAGGAACTTTAATGAAACTCGATTCAATCCTATCTCCCATATATGTACCTAATATACGATTTTCAAAATTCCGATTTATATCGTATATATCGACCAATATGTAAGTACCAAAGCAAAATGATCTATTATGAGAATATTTTATTATTTGGATATACTATGTATTAATACCGAAAATATGTAAAATTATGCCATAGTACATATAATGATTTTCGTCTGTCTGTGCAAGCTGTAATTTGAGTAAAAATTAACATATATTGATGAAACTTCGTCCACCTGTTCCTTAGCACCATAAGAAGTTATATTAAGAAGTGAGCATGACCTCACCCCCTAAATAGTTTTATTTATATGTATATCTTCCAAACTTTTTAAACAACTTTTTCTCACCTAAAAAATTAAAAATTTTATTTGCTTTTTTTATTGTTACAAATACACACTATTAACAAAGAAATTCTGCAATTTTTGGGGAAAATATTTTAAACTCGGCTATTGCGATGCCATTTCCGGTAACCCCTCGGGAAAAAGATGCACCCGCGTCGGCAGGATAACCTTACAGAATCATCTAAAATGAAAAAATACGTGTTTTACTTAAAACCTTAACGTAAAACTTGGCCGAAGGAAAACAAAAACTTAAAATTGGGTTGTTGGCAGACATTTTTTCAAAAAACATTTCAAATCTTTAAGAATTGTATCTTAAAGACATGTGTAAAATTTCATAAAGATCAGTTGAGTTGTTCTCGAGAAATCTTGTCAACCGACTTCACGACACAGTGTCGAGAAAAAGGTGTTTAAAGACGGCGCACTTAGCACAGCCGAAACTGGCAAGCAAATGGTTATGTACCGCTCAGATTTTACCGTTAAGCGGTGTTCCAGTGATATGGTTGTGAATGGTGATCAGAGAACTTTCCTCACTTGCGTGAACTTCTACACATTTCTCCATACTCTACTACTGACGTTTAGCAACACCAAAAGCTCCCACTGTTGGAGAAAATAATTCGAGCTGCAAATCTAAACAGAGAAGGTACCATTTTCTATAAGAGTGTACATTTGGCGGCGTATGCCGATGATATTGATATCATTGGCCTTAACAACGCGCCGTTAGTTCTGTTTTCTCCGGAATGGATAAGGCACAAAGCAAACGGATCTGG
Source organism: Bactrocera zonata (assembly GCA_037783105.1). Classification (NCBI taxonomy): domain Eukaryota; kingdom Metazoa; phylum Arthropoda; class Insecta; order Diptera; family Tephritidae; genus Bactrocera; species Bactrocera zonata. Next base: position 478,048 of record JBAWJQ010006124.1, read on the forward strand.
TGGTGAAGGAGGGAAGAAGAAATATCTCCTGTCATCAAACAAACCTCGAAATTCAACGCAGAACATCTCTTGCCAACAGGTGCTACTTCGGACTAAGTAGACAATTGAGAAATAAAGTCTTCTCTTGACGAGCAAACACAAAACTCTATAAGTCACTCATTATTCCCGTCCTGCTCTATGGTGCAGAGGCATAGACGATGTCTAGATCTGATGAGTCGACGTTGCGAGTTTTCGAGAAAAAAGATTTATGGCCACGCGATGGCCACGGCGAATATCACATTCGATGGAATGATGAGCTGTAGGAGAAAACACTCCAGCTCTGAGAGTATTCGTCGCCGCCGGGGAAAGCAAAGGGAGAAGAATACCTCCACTCCTTTGGAAAGACCATGTGGAGAAGTACCTGACTTCGCTTTTAATCTCCAATTGGCGCCACCTTGCGAAAAGAAGAAACGGCTGGCGCGCTGTTGTTAAATGGACTATAACCCCATAAGTGGTTTCTACGCTAGTAAAGAAGAAGAAGTCTAAAATCGATGTGGAGCTAACCGCTTTAAGTCGACCTTCTTACTGCTTTCATATGTATATAGCATCTTGTTCAGAAGTTTAATTGATCCGCAAATTCCCGCATATGATCTGCTCTAATGCTTACATATGTACATATATGTACATATATACACCTTTTTCTTAATTCAAGCATTTCCGTCGCAACGTTTTGGTAAACAATCTGTTTTGAAAATAACTCAAAATTAAATTATTTCAGCTTAATAGAAAGAATTAAGTCGTCTTAGTAAATGATGTGAATCACATTGAAAAGTACATATGTACTATATGTATGTACATAATTAATACTAATAAGAGGGTGGTCAAATAATTATTTATTCTACAGTAGAAAAACGATATATGTATGTGTATCAGCGATTCGACAACTGCAAAGAAGTTTCCTGGAGGTCGTCAGAGTATATCCCCTGACAATAATCTGGCCGTTCGACACAAATTTCTGCCCGGTGAAATCCACTTTCTCGACTGATCCTTAGCCTTTGGAGAGTATTCTTTTCTCTTACTCAACTTATATATATTGCTAATATAACTTAAAACCGTTTCCTTAATGACTTGTCAGAAGAGTTTCCAAAAACAGGAAATGAATCGCCGACCGATCCATCTCCGTACATTATCGTACCTTCCTCGTATATATAATTAAATATGCAAATATGTAAACAAGAAAAAGTGAAATTGATAAGCAAAATACTTACTACAATATTTTTCCAGGAATTGGTGGTGTAATAGAGCAAAATAATTAATAAGAGGTTACAGTTAGCTGGCAAGAAGTCACTTTCGTTATTGGGTAATTATGAATAAATGTGGGATGAATGTAAATCTAAGACGCAGTTAATGAATTAAATGAGGCAATCTAGAATTCCCCTGTAAGTAGTATACTACATATATGTTTCCTTATACACAATATATATATAGATATATATATATATATATATACAACAGATTGCGCTAAGTACGCACTAAACCAAAAACACTACGTTCTAACTAATGATTAGAAATTCAAATAATAAAGTAGCAGTGATCCGTATAACCCTTTGTTCTGGGAACTATCTACGATTTACTCTTGTAAGAAAATATAAATAAGAACGCCTAACTTCTGACCCGACTCACAAATTGCAAACTCAGACTTCCTGCTTATTAATCAAATAACGAAGGGGAGTGCCCTATCACAGTGGACAACTAAAACAAACTGATTTGACTTTATCAGTGTGGCCACAGGCGTGAAAATTCAACAACCGATCATATATTCACCTTTTGCCAAATCTTGGAAAAGACCCGTGAAAAGAAGATCGACACACATCACCGCTTCGTCAAACAAATACCAAACTCTACAAGTCACTCAACATCCCCGTTCTGCTATATGTTGCAGAGGCATAGACGATGACAACATCTGATAAGTCGACAAATTTTAGAGAGAAAGGTTCTGCGAAAGGTCCTTTGCGCGTTGGCAACGTCAAATATCGCATTCGATAGAACGATGAATTGAACGAGTTATACGACGACATTCACCTACTTCAGCGAATTAAGAGCCAGCGGCAACACTGACTAGGTCATGTCATCCGAATGGATGAGAGCACTCCAGCTCTGACGCAGTACCAAGGCGGAGGAAGCAGAGGAAGGACTCCAGTCCGTTGGAAAGACCAGGTGGAGAAGGACCTGGCTACACATGGAAACTCTAATTGGCAACAAAATGAAAAAACTGAACAACGACTGGCGCGTTGTCTTAAACTCGGCTATAACGACGTGTCTTCGTCAATAAAGAAGAAAAATAATGGGAGTATTACAGTAACCCACATTCCAATACCACTCTTCAGGTATTGAAAGTTCCATTTTTCTTTCTCCATAATTGCTACTTTATAATTATCAGCGAAGATGTTAAGTTCGGATATATTTCTTATAAGACAGTTAGAAATATAGGTTGAATATTGATTACAATCCATCTTTTGATAGCTGCATTTTATTACTTCATGGTTACAGGTGATGTTTTAATGTTCACTATTTAATATTTAATTATTTTAGACTGTATAGAAAAATTAACATTATGAATTTAGAAAAATTGCAAGAAAATGAAAACTCAGAAACATTTATAAGGGGACATCGGAGACCGTATAAAATTAGCATATAAACCGTATAGTCAATTATTCCCTCAGTTTTGATATATGAATCTGAAATTTCGCAAACGTTCTTTTCCCAAGAAGTTCAAGTTGTATGAAAAAATATTTACTTGACGATATATATTCACGGAATTTGGATTTGGAATTGTTCCAGGGACCGGTATAAATTCCGAAAAAATACAAACTGAATCAATTTCTAGTATGGAAAGTCTTGTATTTGTGAAAAGTATTAAGCTTCAGTGCAATCGGGAGATTGGTTTGCTTTATTGATGATTCCCTAACTATACTAACCGAGTAACGAAGTAGAGAGCTCCGTGTTAAGTAATACAAGCTTTATACTAGAAATTTCAATGAATAAGCAACTTTTCCTAACAATGTATAAATAGTAATGGTAAAAAAAATGTATGAAATGCTTCTAACCCTTTAACTCCTTATACCTAATATTAGCGGTATTATACAGTGACCGAGCTACAACTTCGGGCGCTCGGGGCCAAGGATGTTCTGCCGCCCCCTTTATCTACAAAGTTTCATGAGGTGGTTCGAACAAAAGTGAATTTTTACAAAGTATCTTCGATATTAAGTAAATAAAATCAGAAATTTTTGCCCGAATTAGAGTTTTTAAATACCATTTTTGAAAATTTGGAAAAATAAAAGTATTCGTTCCCCGCTGGATATGGTAGACACTGGTAAGCGAACAACGATGCAGCATGATTGTTTCGCTTACTCCGACATTTTTTCTGAATATTAAAAAACAGCGAAGATCGTTTTACCGCTCCCAAGACGTTGCGCCCTGGACGACGGCCCCCTAGCTACACCACTGGTACTATATATTTGCCAAGCTTTAAAAAGAGACGAATCGAACAAACTGTAACAGATGTTCAAACAAACTAAAAACAGGAAATTGTATTTTCATTTGTCATTTGTCATTTGAGCCATTCACAACAGTAAAACTTATCAAAACTATGAGACACAAAACTTGGAAGTATTGAAGATACGAGTAGTGTTATATCACTTGAATATACTCTCTTATACGAATTCAACTCAATATCTTTGTTGTTGCTTTTACGAGTAATGCAGTATACAGTTTTTATTTGAGCAAACTATATCCTTAAATTACTCTAGCTAGAAAAACAATTCGCTTCAAAACGCCAAGATTTTTGTAAGCCTCCATTAACTCGATAAACTCGTCTACTTTGTTTTATAACGGGTGATTTTTTTGAGGTTAGGATTTTCATGCAGTAGTATTTGACAGATCACGTGGGATGTCAGACATGGTGTCAAAGAGAAAGATGCTCAGTATGCTTTGACATTTCATCATGAATAGACTTACTAACGAGCAACGCTTGCAAATCATTGAATTTTATTACCAAAATCAGTGTTCGGTTCGAAATGTGTTTCGCGTCCGTGTCCGATGAGCGATGAGGCTCATTTCTGGTTGAATGGCTACGTAAATAAGCAAAATTGCCGCATTTGGGGTGAAGAGCAACCAGAAGCCGTTCAAGAACTGCCCATGCATCCCGAAAAATGCACTGTTTGGTGTGGTTTGTACGCTGGTGGAATCATTGGACCGTATTTTTTCAAAGATGCTGTTGGACGCAACGTTACGGTGAATGGCGATCGCTATCGTCCGATGCTAACAAACTTTTTGTTGCCAAAAATGGAAGAACTGAACTTGGTTGACATGTGGTTTCAACAAGATGGCGCTACATGCCACACAGCTCGCGATTCTATGGCCATTTTGAGGGAAAACTTCGGACAACAATTCATCTCAAGAAATGGACCCGTAAGTTGGCCACCAAGATCATGCGATTTAACGCCTTTAGACTATTTTTTGTGGGGCTACGTCAAGTCTAAAGTCTACAGAAATAAGCCAGCAACTATTCCAGCTTTGGAAGACAACATTTCCGAAGAAATTCGGGCTATTCCGGCCGAAATGCTCGAAAAAGTTGCCCAAAATTGGACTTTCCGAATGGACCACCTAAGACGCAGCCACGGTCAACATTTAAATGAAATTATCTTCAAAAAGTAAATGTCATGAACCAATCTAACGTTTCAAATAAAGAACCGATGAGATTTTGCAAATTTTATGCGTTTTTTTTTTTTAAAAAGTTATCAAGCTCTTAAAAAATCACCCTATATCTTTAAAGACATTACTTTTTCTAGCGGGTGTTCTCTTGTCATTCGGTATCGTGCAAGATAACGGTTTTAGTACTTATCATAACTCCAATGCACTGAGCAACAAGTAGCGCAAAAGCATAAAAGCGCTGTGTATTTGGGAAACCCTGCATACTGGCTTCATTTAGATGTAATTTAGAAATTGCAAGTGTCTTTCTCAACCTTGTTGTGTGTGTATTTGACTCTCACATAAAGATTGCTCGAAAGCAAGCTATTATTTTCTGAAACTAAAAACGCGCGATCTCCAGCAAGGTTATTCATCACATTCGCTTGGCATTGTTTGAGGTTAAATGGTTGTTCAAATTGCTGGCGGTATTAATAGTCGCGAAGATAATGATGTGACCAAGCACACTGTGGAATGGATGACAACACAATAAAACTCAATTACTTTGTTTTTTGTTATTACACAACAACAGCAATTGATGGACATATGTTTGTGTGTATGTAAAATAGTCGGTCAAGTGTTAGTGAACGTATTTCCAACTCGTCACTTGCCTATCGCTTTTCGTTGCTCGATTTGCATACATATAGACTTACTATTGAATAGTTTTTTCTATCCCCGCTTTAACAAGACTTAATTTTGTTTTAATTTGAGTGACGCTCTCTTTCATTCTGAATCACTGCTGAAAGTATGAGAGAATTATTGCATTTTTGATTTTGTTTAAATATTCAAGATTAAAGGCCTAAAAGATAACACAAAATAGGTTGATTTTATTCGGACAGTTTGTATGGCAGCTACATACATATGTACTTGAATATGTCATAGTGATCTGATCTGACCAATTTATTCAGAGGTTGTACCGTTACTTGGGCAATGATGTTTGGAGCTAGACTTAACCTACATAGGTCCCATCGAAAAAAGTAACAAGTAAGGAAGGGCTAAGTTCGGGTACAACCGAATACTTTATACTCTTGGAACTTGCAAGAATCAAAGTCAGGGAAATACTTTAAGGTGTAAAAGCAATCATATTGAGTAAAGTCAGCCGAATATTCGAAAATCCTGATATATGTAAGTATATAAGGGACTAGGAGAAGTTTTCGATCGAATTTATCTATTTTAGGCATAAAGACACTATTATGAGAAAAATGCGCCTTTTTATTTATTGAGAGTATTAAGTCTCCCTGAATTTCGAAAATCTTTATATTAGGTATTGGGGGGCTAAGGGAAGTATTGGTCCGATTCAACCCATTTTTGACTTACAGACATACCATTATAAGAGAAGGATTATCCTTAATTTCAGTTATATATACTCGTACTTGTATATCACACATTGGTCTAAATATTCGGTACCTAGGGACTTGAACAGTTTTTATTGGATTTACAAAATTTTTGGTCATAAGGTATCACACACTAAACATATTATTCGTGCAAAGCTTTATCCCGTTATAATAATTTCTTCTTGATTTGTGTGCTGGAAACTGAATGAGTTAAGTGGAATTTAAAATTGTGCTATATAGGAATTAGGCGTAGTTGTTGTCCGATTATCGATTTATCGATTAGTTTTTAACAGAACCGTTATATGGGGAGTGAGCGGGGTTATCCTCCGATTTCATTTTCACATCGTCGGTAGAAGTTCTTATAAGATTTGTACTCAGCAAATTTGGTTGTTGTAGCTTATGTGGTTTACGAGATATCTACATTATACTTGTTAGAGGGCGGAGTCTTTTTTTTGCCCATAGGTGTCCCTTACTGCAGCAATCCTTCGTACCAAATTACATAACTTAATTTAGTGGGTAGTTATGGAACTTTATATGTTTTCGGTTAATGGCGATTTGTGTGCGTGGCAGTGATCCGATTACCTCCGTCTTTGTACAAAGGAACCCACATACCAAGTTTCGACGAGTTATCCCAATTTTTACTCAAGTTACAGCTTACATGGATGGACAGACAGACAGTCAACCGGATTTCAACTTTTCTCGTCATCCTCATCATTTATATATACATAACCCTATATCTATCTCTTTTAGTTTCAGGTGATACGTACAACCGTTAGGGGAACAAAACTATCATACTCTGTAGCAACTGGTTGCAAGAGTATAGAAACTGTTTTTAAACAGCATCTAACTTGATCCCAGTTACGGTTTCATACGATAGAGCCACATTCTAACATAGGCCTATTCAAATAAGTAAAAATAGTTTTAGTAACATTCGGATCTCTAAATTCTTTAGATTAAGGTTTAACAAAACAATGGTGTCAATTTGTAGAGGTCAATTAAGCTTAAGCTTCATAGTAAACCTCATATTAACCAAATTAAAAAATTGCTCTAGTCTATAGTTTCTTAACACGCAAGGAATAAGGTACAGAGATCTACGGGAAAATCACATTGTTTGAAATGTTTGAGATTAAACCGTTTTAATTCTACCAAGCAACTAAATTTTTTAAGTCTGCTTGTAACAGACACCTTTCCTCGGTTAAAAATGATTTAAAAAACAACTTTCATACGTCGTCGGCATATAATAATTTTTTGGAGTATTCTATTAGAGAATATGTGTCGTATAATAAATAAAAAGGTTGAAATCTGTCTAACCTGCTGAATGTATCTTGTGGAACTCTTAAAGAGACAATAAATGTGACTGAGAAAGTATCATTACTATGTTCTGTTTTAAAGAAAATATATATTCTTTGAATATGTCCTTCCAGTATGTTTATGTTCCATAAAATCCAATAACACATGGAGCACAAATTAAAGAAAATTTGTTGGAGTAGATTCTACCTACAAAATTGTTGCTGAGAACAGGAAAATCATGTAGCAATCAAAAAAGGTATTTGGTCTCCGATATTATCTAAAAAAATTTAAGTATTGCTGAATAAATCAATTTTTATACAAAAGGATTAAAAGTGACTGTTTCCATTTAGAGGAGATTGTGCCTTGTTTAAGAGAGGAATTAAATATCCTTGTCAAAGGAAAGTAGAAATATTTGTCACTATTTATAAGAAAACATGGGGGTGTCATATTCGAACCGTAATCAAAAAGATAGTTGGTAATTTTTTTAAATGTGAGTTTTTTTCTTAAAACAATTTGTATCACCGTTCAAAGTTTTGAATCCCAATTGAATTATTAAGCGCCATTTTGAACTGAGTAACTTCTTGAGAAGTTGGCACAGGGATGATAGCGGTAGAGTCTTCGCAAGAAATTATAAATAAAAGACTCAAAACTGCTTTCTACATATTTTTACAATGGTTTTTTTGAATTTCAATTAAATAACATCTGCGGCTGTAAAAAATGCAATGCAATATATTAAAACAGCTCCAAAATGTTGAAGTTCTGGAACTATTTGGCGCATTTTGACTCATATTTAAAAGTGTGTCCATAAATACATAAATAAAATCGATCTTCATCTTCAATGCGCTGTCGCATGTTTCCTCATTGTTTTATGCAGACTAAATACATATGTATGTATATACATTTGTATATTTGTAAACATACTGCTTTTGAAGCTTGCATTGATTGTATGTTGCGAACAAGTGCGCTTTTCGCTTATCTCTTGCTCTCCGGTCTCAAACCTTATGGCATAAAATCACATGAGCGTCGACATGGGCACGTGATGGCACGAAAATGGGCGACGCGGCATGGTTAGAGGCGACTGAGTTGCCAACTGTCAAAATGACTTAAGCGCATACAACCACACATTCACATATGATCTAAGAGGCCATATGAGTATTAATAGCCTTAAATATTTTTATATACATATTTCAATTAATTATTTAATATAAATATAGAAGTATGTTATTTAATCGCCTCTTTTTCCACTTATGGCGCATTTTCTTTTCGTTATATTTATTTATTCTCTAACTATTTGTTGACGCTCTAAACGGCCTCTACACTAGCGTGATTGTTTTACTTTCAGCTTTATTTTGCAACGAGCGCAAATTCAAGTACAATCCCAAGACTGTGAGCAATGAATCAACTGCATCCGGTATAATGCACTTTTCCCTACTTCGCTCTTATATAATTTATTTAGTTTAATATTTATTGTATGCTACTGTGTCTTCCATCAATTGCGCAATGATGTAAGGGAATATGCCAGTTTGTGCTTAATATTAACTGAGTCTTATCAAGTACGGCGGAGAAGAATAATTTGTGGATGGATACTTTCTTGGAGAATAATTGCAGTCCTTTATGCAATGACTTGAATATCCACATACATACATATGAGTATAACTCCTCGACACCACCTTAAATATTTGACCACTTTTTTACTCAGTGTTCCAACAAAACTTAAAGCAAAATAACTCAAGGCAAGGACCAACATGCAAAATATAAAATTTACTAAAGTCGGAGAACTACATAGTAGAGTTAAACTAACGCTGTGGAGAGGGAACAATAAAGAGCAGGTATCACTTCCCGTCCAGAATAATATTAAATGCATACCTGTCCGCTCAAGGTTTTGGAACTGTTCAATCATCTAAATGCCAGTGGCCTCTGTGAAATGGAAAATCTTGCCTTCATATCAAAACACATTTCACAGTTGATAGTCTTCAATTCGATTTTGTAGACTTTAGATATGGGTACCTAGTGTGAACTGGAAGGATACTTCACAACTAATACTGGGGTGAATACATATGTATAGCTCTCTATATTCAGCAAGAAGTGAAATTTTATATTTAATTATGACCAGATAATTAAATTCTTGCGTATTCTATTTCTCTTATTTAGCTCCACCTATAATTGCAAGAATTTACCTCATTCTAGAAAACATTCGTAAATAGGGTGCAGATATAATTACAAAATAAATTATTAATAATTAAAAATTACATCTATATAGACCATAAGCCAGAGTCTTAAAAATACCACACTTATTCATGCTGCTTTGATGATTTTATTGAAAACAAATTATATGCCTTCTTAAAATAATCGCAATGGAAACGTGTGCCGTTAATTTTTACAAGGAGAGCCATTGCCACTACAATCAGCAAACCAAAATTATGTTAGACACAATAACAGACGGTGGTAATAATCATATTTTAAATTTCAACTCATTAAAAAGTGTGACCACTGCGTGAGCTATTTTTACACATGGTCTCTAAACGTCAACGAGAACGAAAACGAAAACGAAAACTATTTGCATGCTCACATATGAGTGTAGTTCGAAGATGTTTATGAGTATCATCTCTCTTTCATATTGATTCACTCACTTTCATATTGAAACCATAAAACCGTCTCTAATCGTTTTGGAGCATTTTCGAAATATTTTACAAGGTCGTTTATTTCCATATCGTAAGGTCACTAGACCAAAAGATACTTATGTGGTTCAACGTACCTAAGTAGTTTTTATGGCGTGTGTTCTTGAAAAAATAATATTTCAGAAAACATTTAAAAATCAACATTTGAATTCTAACCAAATCTTAGTACTTGTAACATCTATCCTACTGTGAATAAAATAAGCTTTTTAAAAGATTCCAGAAGGTTCATGATTTAGTCAGTCCGCAGGTTATATGTACATATGTATGTATTTACAACAATAAATAATTTTGTTTACTTCATAAATTGAGACGCATTTGATTTTTGCTGCCTCGAAAACAACGCGCGTCTATTTATTAAATATATTCTTATATAGACATATGTACATATAAATATTAATAATATACACTTACATACATTTGTCTATATGTGCTGGCTCTACTATCATTTTAATTTGGCTGATACCGGGCTGGGTGGCGAATTCAATAAAGATGAACTTGACATTGAACTTAAGCACTTACGCCCATGAATAAGTATGTAAGCATACTTATTTATATCCCATAAATAAAGCTAATAATTTCTGTATGAAATCAGAGTATTAAAAATCGGTCATTAGGTCAATTTATATTTATGTACAGAAATAACGTGATGAAAGTCTTAAATTAGATCAGAGTTTCGGAATAAAATACATAGCTCAGTCCTCCAATTCCGGGAATATTGAATGTAGTAGGAATCCCAGTAATTCCTTGCCTTTTTGTTTACAATTTGCACAGTTCTAATTCCGACATAAAATACATAAACACCATCCATCACCATTTTGCGCACACCGCCTAAACCCAATAATCAACATAATGATGCCAGCTCGAAATCCATGCGTAAGTATCGTCGTTTGCATATATAATATAATACTATACCATCCAATAAGGTTCAAAGCACAGAGGCCATATCTTCGATTTGTGTCTGTTTTTTTATCAGTGCAAATATGGATTTATTTACATTATCGAATATGTGTATATTGACCCAGTTTATTGAGAACTTACAGTCGATGACATTGACCCACATTCGATTTGTTTAGCGTTTTCTTAAAACCAAGTAGTAAGTATTTTTAAGATAAATCCCAGCAGTATTCGACTAGCTAAACCTTGCAGTGTTGCGCATCGAATAAACAACATAGTTAAAGATGGAAACGATATGTTCGGTATGAAGTAATATAAACTAACAAGATTTTCGGAGTAAAGTCAGCTATAGATACCAACGACTCATATTCGGTTTTTGGATAATAAGAAAAGTTTATCCGATTTTTACAACTTTTAGATAAGAGTTGACGTCGCTTTGGCCACACATCTGTTCATATCGTTGGAAGTGGGTAAAGAAATATCCAATTTTGCACTCTGTCATGAATTGATAAAGATAAATGTTTTCTCTACGTTAGGTTGATATTGCTTTCGTAAATTGTCAAATACACCTTTTTCTTTTTAAGAGACGGGATCATAACCACCTTTGTACCATTGCTGGCATTTTTTAATTTTTTACAGTTTTCACGTTTTACCGGAAGAATTGCGGAAATTGTAAATAAAACGCAAAATATTTAATTATTATCAATATTTAATTTTCGCCTTCAAAGGAGTCCCCACCAGATGTTTATGCAAACGTTTTTTCAGTGCTAGAAGCATCTTTCATAAGATTTTCGGAGTAAAGTCAGCTATAGATACCAACTACTCATATTCGGTTTTTGGATAATCTAGTAATGAGGCAAAGACTTACAAGATAAATTTACATTACGAGAAGTTTGCAAAAACTGGGAGGAGGTAACGCTTTCTTTGACAATTCATCAAACACACTGCTTCTCAAACCTACCTGTTATTTTCCTTTAGACGTCGACCAGAGAAATCAAAAGACAAAGCTTTTCCTTATAAATTTTTATAATTAAATACAACATTTTTTATTTACAGACATTTGCATTTTTTCCTTCTTTAGCTGCTGTCAAAGTAAACTGTTCTTTATATATAGGTATATTTAGTGTGTCATAAATACAAGTCAACCCACTTGGACACGAAATTGCGAAACAAGTGGGCGATAAAGAATTGCCATTAATTAACTTAAAATTAAACCAAGAAAACTAAAAACTCATCATAAAAAGTAATATATAGGAAAAATACATTACAATACATTCAGTAATTACTCGAACGAGCGAATGAGTTGCATATGATGCATCCTCCTACTTTTCTCTGAACAGAACGATTGGCTCGAACGATCTTTGTTAAAGCTTAGTTTAGTTTAATTCGATATACTCACTGGAGTACATGAGTATATTACATATATAAATTTAAACAAACAATTTAGTTATATTCGTATTATTAATAATATGCGCACACGTCCGATAGATGTGAGAACCTTCCTTAGGCTTAGACTAGGACACAACAGACTTGTCCGCCTTGGCAATCGGTCCCCGGTCGCTGTAGGTACTCGGCACAGGTGTTCATGCAGATGCCCAAATGCTGCTCACACGGTGCGGGCCTCAGTGGCACTATTCGGTATGCAAAATGCGGATATGACGTGATTGGGTTGATGCAGTGATGCAAGGTATTCGGATGGATGTCATCGATGAGCGTGGCGAATGAGTTCAGTCACGGAATGCATTCATATCGGCGGAGGCGCAATTGCGATTGCGGCGAATGTTGAATGTTTTCGATTAGATTGCGTTAGAAAAAATCATCATCATAGGAATTTGTTGGATTTTGGATAGTGTGGTAATATAGTAGAAGGTGGTGGCAGGTGGAGGCGACAGTAAGGATAACAATGAAGAAGAATACAAATATTACAGTAGATTAGTGAGAGTGAAATACCGATTTTATTTGTTAGTATAGAATTTGTGTGGGGCCAACACAATGGAATTAAGAGTAAATATGTATGTATGTATATGCATATATAGTTTTTGTAGAGGAATTCAGTTTTTGGGAGTTTTTGTGTGATTTGTTTAGAGATTTTCAGGATTTACTGTCGAAAATTATGTAAATGTTAGTTATGTCCCCATCAGCAGTGTAAGTGTGCACAATATACTTACGTTCATAGCAACATTCCACGCCACGGTGTTTGTTGGATGGGCATAGTCCGCGATTCGTAGTCGGCTCCAAGCAATCGCTGTGGTGCACACACAAACCGCCAAGCAGGGCGCACTCGCGGTCGGCGGGATAGACTTTCACTCCCTGTAACACTGAGAATTGGGAGAGAATTTATGTTAATAATTTTGCGCAAAATATGGGCTAGTTCTTAATAGCAATATAAATAAATAATGGTACGCTATGTCGAAACCAAAAAAAAATGTTTACAAAAAAAATGTTTACATGTTTTTTTTTAAAGCTAAAAGATAGTTTAATTTCTCCAAACTTAGCAAAACAAAAATTTTCACTGTTGGCAGTTAAAAACTTAGAATATATGCATTAGAAATTAAATTTATTTCGAAATACTGCATAATATTTCCTCTGAATTAAAAAAAATATCCAGTGACAAAGAATTATATTAATAACAATCGGTCCATAAATTTTATATTATCTTCCGCCTTAACCTATCGTTTACTTTTATTTTTTTTTTTGCATCTCTTAAAATTAAATTAATTTCAGCTTCACATCTTTTGTTTATTTTACAACAATTAAGAGCTGTATGTTTGTAAACAACAGTTGTGGCTACAGTTAAAAGGTGTTGACCTAATTTAGCCATACTTTCAAGTGATGATCGTCGGTTACATGCTTGACTCAAGTGATCAACTTTCATTGTTTGCAATCTCAAACAATTCATATTATGCATTATTTTTATAGCCACATTGTAGAAAAAAATTGAATGGAAGTTAAATATATTTTCACAGCAATGATTTTCTTATAAAAAAAAAATTAAATTACTTTTTACTTGATTTTTTTGCAAAGTTAAACTTTTTTGCAATTAAACATTAAGGGTTTCCTAGTTTTGAAATTTATGAATTTAAAATTAAAAAAATTTATAATTTCAATTGAAATAAATTTAAATATTTTTTGTAATTTAAAGAAAAATTTATTTTAAATATTAACGTAAGTAAATTTTTTTAGTTTATATTTTAATTAATTTATAATTTGTATTAAAATATTAAATTTAAATAGAAATACATTATAAAACTGTATGTAAATTTTGAAATTTTCATTCCTTATGATTTTTAATATATAATTAATAAATTTTATACTATAAGTGAATTATTTAAGTGTTAGTAATTAATAATTATTTGTGCTACTTCCAAGTATTTTTACTTCAATTATTTTTGGTACTTCTATTCAAACTTTTTTTGCAGAAAACCAACTTCATTGCAATTATATTTATTTTATTTTTGAATTACTTATATAGGAATTGTTATATCTCACTTTTCTCCAAATTGTTTTAAATTAAAACAAAAGAATTGAAAATTAAGAAATAATAAAACTAAAATCACTGAAAAGCACTTCAATGTACATATATTATATATAAATTAATTATTTTTTCAATTTTATTGAAAAATATATAATTTTATGGTTATGTTAAAAATCAATACTTTCTTTCCAAATATTATATTTTTCCTCACTCCTTTGAACTTTTTCATATATTCAAATAGTTTTTAAGTGTTTTTTTAAATTTATTAATTTTATTTTTATTAAGTGTTTATAGTGTTACAATATATTAAAATTATATTTGTTTAATGGAATGAATTGGCGATTGTTCCCAAATATTTTTTATAATTCGAAAATAGAAAAATATGTTTGTAAAAACTCTTTCTGAATAATTTTGAATCAATCAGCCGTGCTATGTAACTTTTCAACTTTTTGATGCTATTTTTAACGAAATTTTTACATTAAAATTACGAATTTTATTATACTGAGAAACTCCTTCAGTGAAATTTGTATTTGAAAAAATATTTACGAGATTAAAATTTCGTTCATGAAACTGTAGTATGTTTACGAAAAAATACGCATTTGTAGTTTTTAGATTCGTTACA
This sequence comes from Bactrocera zonata, assembly GCA_037783105.1. Classification (NCBI taxonomy): domain Eukaryota; kingdom Metazoa; phylum Arthropoda; class Insecta; order Diptera; family Tephritidae; genus Bactrocera; species Bactrocera zonata. The sequence goes on from JBAWJQ010006124.1 coordinate 493,066, forward strand.
TCGTCACTTAAAAGGCAAAACAAAGTATCACACAAAAAAACTTTTAAGGGGTTAGGGATAGTTAGAATTTTCAAAAAATTAATTTTTTTTTACCATTTCCGTTAAGTGTAATACCTTAAAAATATTCCCCGAAAATTTCACGTTGATCCGATAAATAGTTTTTAACTTATACGAGAAATAAGAAAGAGAGCTCGGGCACTTCAAAGCGCTAGTGTGAAGCTTTAAACGCGTTTTTCTCAAAACTATGTTTTTTGAATCGGTGACAACTGTAACTCGAAAACCGTTCAGTACATTTTAATGAAATTTATACAGCTTTTAGAATACATAATAAACTCGGACCTGATTGAAGGATTTTTATTTTTTCGAAAATTTCGATTTTTTAAGACCAATTAACTGTTGATTTTTTCGCAAAAATTTAGAAAAAAAATTCCCTGAGGCCGCCATTTTGTTAATTTTGAAAAACAAATAAAATACTTCGATCAGGCCCGGGATTATCTATTTATAAAACTAATTTTTTTTGTCCGATTGTTTGTAGATGGATCTCCATGGACTTATGCTTGCCTCTGATTACCCCTAACCCCTTAAGTTTCCGCTGTCCAATATATCGAATACATAACCAATTTATAACTAAAACAAACTTTATAAGTGGTTTATATAACATAGTTTTTCCTTCATTCGTAAACTCGTGAAAAGTGATGTTACGTTATATTGCATTTTAGGTGATGATATACTAGAATTAAAAATTTATTTAATTCAATCAAAAACAAGCGGTTAATCACATTTTTCATGTTAGATTATGCTTATCACATTTGCTAGCTTCTCACGTATACAGACAATTTCGTGCAATATACGGACTTGAGCTTTATTTTGATGTTCAAAGCACGATGTTTTCATAACACAGCGACAAACTCAAAACGCAGAATATTTACAAACCAAAAAAATGTCATTTAGATCACGAGTTTGCAGCTGATAATTGCTCAGAAACCTTCTGTTTTGAAAGCACAAATATTTTACAAATCGCGGAGATTAAACCGAAAATTCGTCGAATAATTTTTTATGCACTCACGATTTCCTATATTATTTTTTCAAATTATATAAAACTATGGAATGAGTTGAAGTGAGCACTCACAGTAGTATTCTGGCGCATTGTCGATCTCGTTATCATCCGTGCCGGCGCTGATGCCGTTTATCGGTATCTGTGCAATAAGTAGAACACTTAGCAGATATGAGAACACTTTGCAGGACATAATATTTTCTTTTGTTTATTTAATTTTGCTTATGGCTTAGCTTGGTAAACTGAAGCGCAACGCTCCTGGAGATACTTTGAAATGCACTTGTCGAACGCAAAACTCGCAGGTTTCTATACACTTGACACTGTTATTTATATCAGCTCGAATTTGAAGCTTTCTAATGTGATTACAATAACACTTTAAGTATGCACGATCTTCCAAAAATTTCAATTTCTATTTTTGCCACACTTGACTGCGCGCCAGCTCGTTCACAACTGAATGTTCTAAATTATGCGATGTTTCCTTTTAAACAAATCTCCAAATTAACAACAAACATTAAATTGGTCGCTAGTATTGAACGTTTTGTTTATGCGATAGTTGTGTATGTGTGTGTGTTTGTTTGTGCACTATATATGATATATAAATATATGTGTATACACATGTATATCGGTTTGTATGTGTGTGGACACTGCTCTTTAATATTTTATGTGATTAATTATTGTTTAGCACAATTTTCTATTTTTTATTTTTATTTATTTTCGTTGCTCAGCGACTAAGAAAGAACGCTCTTTCGCGGTTCGTTGCAATTCGATGAATGAATTTCTTCTCAGTTCAAATGAATGGTAAATGTTGCCGCTGGCGCTTGGCACTCGCGCGATTCGCACAATTGGCGATCGCCAATGCCAAAGAGAGCGCCACTCTTGGGAGCGCTTGGCACAAATTGCGCGAACACGTGTGTGTGTGTGTGTGTGTTTATGCGTGTTTCGTGAACTCTTGCTCCTTTTCATGTTGGCTGAAGATCAACGAAAATCCCATTGAATTGATGAGTTATCAGTGTGAAATTAGCGAGTTTTTTGTTTTTCACAATCTTTTGCTTTCTAACTTTCGGTTAGAGTTTCTTATTTAATTGCAGATGTCACAACAAATCGCGTGTGTGTTTTTGTAGTTATGTGTGTCATAAAAATATGCGATTATTATTTGCAATTGAAGGCGTTACGTTACCCATATTTTTTCATTAATTCAATGTTTCATGTGTGTCATGAGACCAAAGCCATCACGTGGCCTTAACCAATAGCGCTGCAAATAGTTCGAGAGCAGCTCAGCGCAGCAGACAAGGAAGAGTTCCGGTTATATTGGGTTTTAATTGAACAGTCAAAGAACAGAAACAATAACAGCAAAATTGAGGGAGTATTTTTCAGTCGAAATAAGCTGCATAAACAATTATATAATATATGGCACATATAAAATGTATGTATGAATAAATAAGCTAGGAAAGTTCAAGAAACTATTGAAATGTGTGGACTGTGCTATAAAATTGCAGTTATTGAACTCTATTACAAGCGCTGTAATTATCTATTAATAACTCCTAATATCGCCGTGCAATAATATTTGCATTTTTTATTGCACACAACCAATTTATGGGCATAGACATACATACATACAAACTAGCAACTATATGTAGGAATGTGGGTAACGCGCTGACCATTCACAGTCACCAAACAATCGCTTCAAAGTGTTTGAACACTGACTCCTCTAGTAGATTCATAATGCTATTTAGTAAGCGGCTTTGTTTTGGTTGTTTTGGTGGTGAATACAACACCAATGACGCGATTATGAATGCAACACGCATACTAATTAATTTATGGCGGTATTTCCATGAAAAATACTATTTTTAATATACCAACGACAATAAGAAACATAAGCCTCGGCTTTTAGAGACACTTTTTCCAATAAACTAGGTATACGTTTCTAAAACTTCCCGTTTACTTCGAAAATTAAAATTGCATAAGTATATTTAGACAAAAAATTTCCCTGAAATTGTAATTTAAATTCCCCGGGTTAATGATATTACAAAAAATATATTTTGCTAAGTTTATAGGACTGCCTTTATTTACTATGCCAAATATGAGCGCGATCATCAACCAATTTGTTTACAGCAGGTGCTTAAGAGGGGGGATACCTCTAGTACCGCCAAAAAAGGTAATTTTTCCCACTTTTGTTATGGGAGAATGAAAACAGATCACATACGATTTTTCGCATATACATATGTATATTAAGAGGTATTATTGTATTAAAAAATAAAAATTATTTTATGTCAAAAAACAAAATAGCGGAAATATCAACGATGTCGTGAGTGACTGTTTTTGTGGCCGTCAACTTTCTGGCTAGGCTTTTTATCTGAAACGAAAAAATAATATTTTTTTAATCAGTAAGTTTTTATCAAGTGCATAGTAGAGGAGTTTTGAGAATTTCGAAACTTTGGGGATGTAAGCATGGATTTTGTAAAAATATTTAACTTTTACCTGTGTTTTTCGACATCAAAATAGCAAAAAAAACTGTCAACATGTCATTGTTCTCGGAAAAGCGCTTTATCACGTACTTGAGTATAAAATTGTCTATCAAATAGACGCTGCATGAAATGCAGTGGTTCTGGGGGATATTTCTTCGAAAATATTCGGCCAATGAAATTTCGGAACAATATTTTTTAATACTTTTTCAATTGATTAAAGTGATTTTTTTTTCATTTTTTGAAACTTCTAGAGGGAAAAGTCGGGGCACCTCAGTTGGGCGTTGAGATTTTTTCAATGGATAAAAATATCGAACAAAGAATTTGTCCCAAAGTTTGTAATTCTAACCAAATTTTGTGAGCGAAATTGTTTCGAATGTTGGAAATGTCTTACGAAGATTCAATTTTATCAAAAACACAAGTCTACGAGTGATACTAAGCCTTCAAAAAGGGTCGAGAGGTCATTGAAGACATGCCTAGTGCTAAACAACCTTCGACCACTGCAACTGATGAATTCATTAAAAAAAGTAAGGTTATAGTGGCAAGAAAGCTACGCTCCCGAGTCCGTTCGATAAAATAATGAATGGATTTTGCACGACGATAATGCACTATCGCATCGAGCCACGATTGTGATTCTGAACAACTTTGCTAAGAGGCTATGAGTCTAAAACCGGTTTCGAGCCAGCATAGCAGCGCGGAAACCTTTATAAAGGATGTTTTTTTAGACAAGTGGTTTTCAAGAAGAAGTAAACCGCATATAATTTAATGTTGTTGCCATCACTTTCAATGGGAGATAATGCTGTAAAGCAACATACCACAAAAATGTGGCAAACCACGTACTTTGTGCATATTTGAATACGAGATCGTTATAAAGGTTAATAGTGTAATTTACGAAAATAATAAAAATAAGCTTCTAATTTAAAATTTTTTAATTTATCTCTGAATCTGAGTAGTTCATCAACTAATATCTCCATTTCATTCTCTAATGATGATGAGGACAAATCGGCCAAAAATGATTTTAATAAAATTAACCGACTCATTTTACTTGGTGCAAAACTTTGATTAATATCCTTTGGAAATTTCAGTTGGTGCATTTTTGCTTCATTAGAAAGCAACACTTGAGAAAAGATCAAACGAACTTGAAAACATGTTGAAATTTTTGCTTGGTAAGCAAATGAAGACTTTATTTTTAATGTTAAAGCAATGGAATCTGTGCGTCAAAATAATATTTTCCTTCATAAGTCATACAAAAATAATGCACCATTGATTTGCACATAGGAAAAACGTAAGTTGAATGTTGAAAATTTAGCACTACATTTTAGTTTTGCTAAATAAAAAATATATTAACAAAGCTAATTGGTATCTTGCAAATGCTCGTTAATTTGTTGAAGACTGGAATCTAAGCTTACTTTACAAAGCCAACACTTTGCTCGCTTCTAAAAGTGGCGGGAGTGTCTACAGCCATGGACGTATAAATAGCACAAATCCGACTCCAATATTACTTCAAATTTCTTTAATCGTAAAGTAGCAAAATTACAAAAAATGTGGTAAATATGTATCTATAGTGTGTATTTGAAGTGGACACATTAATAGTACATTTTGTGCGAAATTCCCGCACGTTTTTAATTTAAATTTGCGAATCAATAATTATTTCGTCGATATTTCATTAATATAAGAAGAGAAAAACATTGCACGCCGGAAAAGAGAGCGCTTATATGAGCAATAAAAGAAAAGCTCTTGTTAAAATTACTGAAATAATTCATTGTTCTCGGAAAATGATATATAATGCTCTTCATGCAATAAAAAAAGACCCATCTTGTGTCAACAAAAAAAAAGAAAGAATACCAAAACCACGCAAAACCGTTATTGTATTGATAAAACCAAAGCCGATCCTTTTAAGTCAGTCAGAGAAATTATGATCGAAGTTGATGACGAATTTAGTGTGGACGTGCCGAGAAAGCTTGTTAAAAGACAACTCAGCGAAGCTCAATTCTTTGGACGAATTAGCAGGAAAAAACACTCCTGTCAAAATGCCACATAAAAGTTCGACTAGCATTTGCAAAGGCCCACAGAGACAAATAAGCACAATAACAGGATGGGCCCAGATGAAAAAACATTTGTACGTCGCCCACGAAATCAAACCTTACCCCTAGGTGTACAAAAAAACCATTATGCACGGCGGTGGACGTATCATGGTCTGGCACCCGTTTTCATGGCATGACGTCGGCCCAATTGTTCGAAAAAATAATAAAATGGAACGGTTTCAGTATTTGGATACACTGAAAAATAAAATTAATACATTTGTACTTGAATCCGATCCGAAACACACAGCAAAGGTAGTAAAGCATTGGCTCGACAATGAAAAAATTAGAATATTAGATTGACCTGCTGCTCAATGCCCGGATCTGAATTCAAGAAAAAATTTATGGAATGATTTCAAGACAAAAAATTCCAAAATTTCGATGATTTATGAGCTGGAATTGAAGAGGGTTGGTATTCAATCTTAAAAGAACGATGTCAGAAACTGGTGGACAGCACGCAGCGATGATGTGAAGGGGTGATTAAAAATGGTAGATATCATACCAAACACCAACGAAGTGAGCAATGTTATGATATTTTTTTACTCATTTTTACACATTTTTGTACTTTTTGTAACGCTTTTCAGATTGTGGATAGGATAGAAGATCCGTAAATGATAGACTTAAGGAATAAATGGCTTTTCATTTGATGATCAAGTGAGCTATTTATGTGGCCATGGCTGTAGTTGCATCAACATTTTCAAAGTGATTATTTTTTTCAAATATAGTTTTGAGCAAACCTTAAGGAGAACTCATCAACAATATGTCGAGAATATTGTGTATAAATTTTGAGTCAATTATAGTCAAACTAACGGAGTTACAGCGTTTTAAACGACCGGCCGTGATACCTGACTTTCAGTTTTCCCGAAAACGTTTTTTTTTTTTTGAAGTTCATAAACATTAGAACTCAAAATCTACTGAACCGATCCTCTCGAAAATTTGAACATTACTTCTTCACATAAATCAACAGATAATCAGATGGAGTTTTTTATATTTGTTTAAATGAGTTAAGCATCCACCCCTTCTACCCGGTAAAACTGGCGCATCCTAATGCAACAGCGCAATTCACCCCAGCTGATGACACTTCAATGCAACTCACCACACCTGTGCTCTTATCCACTAAACAAAAAGGATAGACAACAGGAAAGGAGACTCTTTCGCTACCAACATTCGCAAGTCAACTTTCGTCCAAAACAATTCGACAGCTCACTTCGTTACATACAATTCGCACGTCAACTTTCGTTACTTTCACTTCGACCATCAACATATTCCACACTGCGCGGCGTCAACATACGTTTCCGATTATTCACCGATCCTGAGTATACGTTAATTCGAGTCACCAGAGCTGAGTCAAGTCATCGATCCATCAGTAACCACCGGACTACTTTTGCAAAAACCATTATTATTTTACGGTTCTGAAACTGGTCACCGTCCCTTCGATCTTTTATCGCTAGTCTAGTGCAGATACTATATTTATATTCGGCATTTATGCATATTATACTTTTCATATTTGTTACCTGTTAAATTAAAAGGAATTTAAACATAAAGTGCACTTGCAGTCTTTTATTAACAATTACAATTATTACAATTTTAAATCAACTATATTAAACAATATTTTTTTTTTTATTTTTTATTAACAAATTAATCGCGGGTTTTTGAGCTAAAATCGCGATTTTACATACATATATATATATTTTTTTTTCTTTTACTTGAGAAATACATCACCTTTAAAACGCATATCAATTTTTTTGTTTCAGATGATCCGGTAACGAGTTCTAATATGCTCCGCTAAACAACTTTTTTCAAGGCGCTTCTGAAGATCACCGTCACAGGCTTATTTATAAATATTTTTCATTGAAATTTTTTTGTAATATACTTACTTCAAAGGTTGTACAATAATATGTCATTAAATTTAATTAAATTATATTACTCCTGTCGCCTTGTTTTTGCCTTTAAAACCTTACTCCAAAAAATAAAATATTATTCTCGAAACTGAAGACTAAATGAGTAATAATGCAGTTATGCGAATCAGCACATTATTCATTAAAAAAAAACAAAAATATATACAAAAAATAAAAATAAGTGATAACATATCTAATCTATAAGGGCTATAAAACTCAATACTGTTTTTTTTGTTTACCTCACAAAAGTCACAGTGAAGACTTGGAGATTTAAATTAAACCACAAAATATTTGTCGCAAAAAATTGCCCATCCCGGATTCGGATTCAATTTATGAAATATACATATAGTATTTAATAGTAACACACCGGTGATTAGTAAATTATATATGTAAGTAAATTCCGCAAATTCGAGTCGAGACATGAATGTGACATATGATGCAGTCGGTATACATGTACATATGTATGATGGCGATATCATATGGTGTGCGTTCCAAAACTCGACCGAGTTCAACTCGCGCAGCAATTTTATATCGAAAAAACCCTGCCCAACCATGAATGATATGATTCATGTAAATGCAACCTACGCGTGGCGCGCAAATTCAAAACGCCCAAATAGCACTCGCTCAAAAAAAAATAACTAAAACAAGAAAAAAAGTTAACTTTGGCTGCACCGAAGCTAATATACCCTTCAAAGGTACATTTATTTTAGTAACTATGTGTTCAGTTTGTATGGAAGCTATATGTTATAGTAATCCGATCCGAACAATTTTGTCGGAGATTATGTTATTACCTTAAGCAGTATTCCATGTCAAATTTCGTGAAGATACATTGTCAAATGAGGAAGTTTCCCATGCAAGCATTTGATTCCGATCATTCAGTTTGTTTGGCAGCTATATGCTATAGTTAACCAATCTGAACAATTTTTTCGGTAATTACATTGTTGCCTTGGAAAATAATCTCTGCCAACTTTTGTGAAGATACATTGTCAAATGTGAAAGTTTTCCCTACAAGAACTTGATTCCGATCGTTCAGTTTGTATGGCAGCTATATGTTATAGTGGTCCGATATCGGCAGGTCTGACAAATGAGCAGCTTCTTGAAGAGAAAATGACGTTTACAAAATTTACAAACGATATCTTAAGAACTAAGGGACCAGCTCTTATGTAAACAGACAGACGGACGGACATGGCTAAATCGACTCAGCTCAGCATACTGATCATTTACCATATATATATGTACTTTATAGGGTCTCCGACGCTTTCTTCTGGGTGTTACAAACTTCGTGACAAACTTAGTGTACCCTGTTCAAGGTATAAAAATCGCCGATTCAGGAGGAATCCAAGGAATCAGTGCAGTAAAAATCAGGAAATTTTCATGTTTAAATGAGGTAAGCCTCCCCTCACTCTATCTGGGAAAAACTAACACACCCTAACATATTACACTCAAGAATAACATCACACGCAACAACTGAGAAGAACATGCATGAAGACACCACTTATACGGACAGCAGCAACTAACAAAAGGACTGGATCATCGCACTCAACTTTCACTTTTTTCGCATATTTACATCTATCGACAACAATCCTGCGCGCTACGTTCAGTCCTTTTAATACAAAATCATCTGGATACTGTTTCGTCCGGTCGCCGTGAATTCTAATCGTACATTCGCACGTAGCGAGTACCTTTAAATTTTTTACATATTTTGTAATTAAGTGTAAAGCAACAAATTACCTTTGCTAACTAAACTAACTTATGTAAAATAAAATATTGCATTTTTTCTTGACTCCGCTTATTTACAGGGAATTCCCTGATTGGTCAGGTAACCTACATATATATAGTATGTAATTGATATAAACTAATTCATTTTAAGTTTTCTTAACTCTTTTTAAACGTAAGTAACTGAAAACGATGAGAGCTTACTAAGCGAGCTTAACGTCTCGAACTTTGGGATAAATTACATGAATACTAACTTTCGGTTGATGTCTATTTGTGAAGACAGAACCTTTTCAGAAAGCTTTCTGATTAAAATGTAAATATGTGTATGAGTCTGCAAGTATACCGAGCATACAAAAAAGCGTATGAACTTTATATTTATGTTCTGGAAACATGCTGACAACAGCATACTTCTTTTGTTCACTAAAATTAATTGATTCAAAAGTTTGAAGTCTTCTCAATCGAAAAGTGAGTTATGTAAAAGTTGTTCTTTATATTCAAATGATCTGTCTAAATATACACATATACTTCTAGATATATGTACCTCAGTGAATCACAAAATTACACGATCCTTTGCATATACAAATGGGGCAAATATATATATTATATTCTATAAATATTCTATATATTAGGTTGTCAAAAAAGTTTTGCGGTATTTTCGCTAGTTGGCGCTGAAAGCGCGTAGTTCTAGTTTTATTCGTCGCATCGGATCATGCTACACCTTTTTGGAAAGCTCATTTCACGCGCTAACACGTGTTTGATTGATTGTCGTTTCTTTTAAGTCGTTCGTGAGTTATAGCGTCGCAAACATGGAGCAAAATAAAGAGAAAATACGGCATATTTTACAGTACTACTACGATAAAGGCAAAAATGCATCTCAAGCAGCCAATAAATTTGTGCAGTTTATGGACCCGATACAGTTTCCATTTCCACCGCACAACGTAGGTTTCAACGTTTTCGTTCTGGTGTAGAGGTGGTCGAAGATGCGCCACGCTCCGGAAGGCCTGTCGTCGAAAATTGCGATAAAATCGCTGAATTGGTCGAAAGAGACCGGCATAGTAGTCATCAAACCGTTATAAACCATTTGAAGAAGCTTGGAGTCAATAAGAAGCTCGATGTATGGGTGCCACACGAATTGATTCAATAAAAATACCGCAAGACTTTTTTGACAACCCATTATTTGCTCCATACATACATACATACATGTACATACATATGTAAATCGCTGCATAATAATGCTAAATCTAAAACTAAGTATTACAAGTTCGACACATGAGTAAAATAAAAAATTGGAGTTTGGTCCTAACAACTCAGGACACTCCATTAGCAACAAGTAAGGAAGGGCTCAGTTCGGGTGCAACCGCACATTTTATACTATTGCAACTTACAATAATTAAAGCCAGGGAAATACCTTAAGGTGTAAAATGTCAACCAGAGGATCAGAATCAATTTTATACTTACATCTACTACATATGACTTATACACTGACCGACATGACATATTCAGCTAGTCGGGTCAAGCTAGCTTCAGTTAGAAAAACGAATATCATAGGTCTCGAACTAATTAATATTTTGACGTGAAATTTAGCATAGATATCACTAACAGTACTACCTGGTTAGTTCGTAGTTGAAAAACACGTGAATTATAAATTAAAAATTCATCCTTTAATTTGATCACAGTAGTATTTATGAAAAAATTGTAAAAGCCTCCCCATAATTTTTTAATAATTGTGCAAATATTTTTATTTTCATTCTTTTTATTCAACATCTATTTAAAATTACTTTACACTCCTCATTTCAATGTGTTAAAATAGCACAGAGTATACGAGTATTAAGTTTGTCACGATGTTTGTAACACACAGAAGGAAGCGTCGGAGACCCTATAAAGTATATATATAAATGATCAGTATGTCGAGCTGAATCGATTTAGCCATGCCCGTCGACGTCTGTCTGTCTGTATATATACGAAGGACTAGCTCACTTTTTAAGATATCGTTTTGAAATTTTGCAAACGTCAGATTTGTCAGAACGGCCGATATCGGACCACTATAACATATAACTGCCATACAAACTGAACGATCGGAATCAAGTTCTTGTATGGACAACTTTCACATTTGACAAGATACATTCACGAAATTTGGTATAGATTATTCTTTAATCCAACAATAAATCTCCAAAAAAATTGTTCTGAACGGATTACTATAACATATAGCTTCCAAACTGAACACATAGTTACTAACAGAAATGCACCTGTGAAGGGTATTTAGCTTCGGTGCAACCGAAGTTAACGTTTTTTCTTGTTTTGTTTTTTTCTTAGAGGTGTCTAGGAACCTATTTTTCCGAGTAACAAACGAAAAAAAAAATTTTTTTGAATCACCCTAATATATATGTATGTATGTATATGTATTTTTTTCAATACGTATATTAGTTTATTAATTGGATTTGCTTTTTTTAAAGCCTAGCAATAAGTTATAAAATCTTAAATCAATTTAAAAACTAGACAGGCAAGCGATTGAGCTGTTTTGGTGATACGTCGCTCTTTAATACGCAGGCGTATCTCTTCTTTTAAGTCGTGTTTGATCGCAGGAATGTACCAAAATATTAGCCAAAGGATTTGTGTGATCTCGGAGTTTAGATATATATTTAATTCTGCTATCTTCTACTTCTTTCCTTACCATAGGAATACCAAGGTCTTTATGGATATTTTCGTTACGCATGTACCATAGTGAACACGTGATTTTTCTAAGCATTTTCGATTGAAACCATTGTAATATATCAATATTAGTTGCACAGGTCGTACCCTTCTGAAAGTATTCGACGCAGTACCCACCAGGGGAAGCAGAGGAAGAGGAAGACATCCACTCCGTTGGAAGGACCAAGTGAAGAAGGACCTGGACGTAACATGCTTACACTTCTGTTCATTCACATTTATACGGCAGTTCGCTAGCCACTCTTCGACAGAATTTAAATGCTCCGCTAATATTCTTGATGCTAAGAAGTGGCAATTGTTCCGGCTCACTATAGCTGTGTCATCCGCAAAAGTTGAAGTTAATACATTGTTAGCTGTTGGAAGATCTGCTGTATATATATATGTATGATGTATAGTGTTGGGCCTAAAACACTGCCCTGTAGTACACCAATACTTTTTCAAATGTTTTAGGAAGACAGGGTGGAAGACCGATTGGTCTGTATGAAGACGGCTATGTTAAGTCTTTCCCAGGTTTATCTATCTAGATAATCTGCAACTTTTTCCATGAAATTGGGTAGTCTCCAAAACTAAGAGATGATTTGAAGAGCAAAGTGAGCACCTCTATAGCAATAATTGGTAATTCAATTAGCATTTTGGGGGCAATGTTATCATGTCCCGGCAACTTTTTGTGTTAAGTTCATTTATGATTTCAATAATTTCAGAGGGTGACTTATTCATAAGACTAAAGTATAAAGTCCTAAAAATTACATCAGTCAGAATTTATATATAAAAACCCATGTGATTGTGGAAATTGTACCCGTGTCAGACAAGGCTCTAAATCGGATTATAAATGAGGTATATAGTGCATTTATGTTCTTAGAAGGCACAATAAATCTTAAGACTGACGTGAACAACTTGAGAAATTTAGATAATGGATTCCTTAACAAATGTAAGAAAATTTAATTTAGATGTAGTAAGAAGTAACAATGGTCTAGATTGTATTTGACTCTAACATTGAATAGATTAATATTTTCTACATTGCTTTTATTTAATTAAAAGATGAAGTCGCAACTAACAAAATGAAGATATGTCTTCTCAGACCCGAAGCGCGTACTACTTTAGCCGTTAGTTTCATTGCACCCAATACTGAAACCTTAGAAACCCTCAACAATAGGTATAGTATTATAGTCCGATAAATCGCCTTGTAGTAAGAAATTGTTACTCCCGACCTTCACCCAGCATCTGAGTTAAGCAGAGCATCAACAAAAATTCCATATAGGGCACAGCATCTCCACCGCACTTGCAAGTATAACGCCCAGATAGTTCGTGGCTCAAATCTAAAAGCACTCTGTGAGAGGATGGTCATATCAGCGTTGGTTTTATTAAAAGATCTTGACACAGTAAACCATAAGACATAGAACAAACTGTCCTTTCTCCAGGACTTTTGAAACTATAACTAGAGTATTCTTATTAAATTCTAAAGTATTTTTTTGTTTTTTATACATATTAATTCTAAGAAGAAATGCAAGAAATGAAAATATATTTAAATTTTTTTATTTTTAATTAATAATTCAATGTTTTTGAATACCAAATATGATTTAAGAAAGTTAAAGTAAAGTTGTCTCAAATTATGGAATCAGTGCATCAAAATATTCCCTAAGTCAAAAAAGGAAAACGCAAATTGAGTGCATAGGTTAAATTAAATGTTTAAATCTAGCACTCTTTCTTAGTTTTGATTGGTAAGAAACATATTAACAAATCGAATTGGTATCTTACAAGGACTCGTTAATTTGCTGTAGACCGGAATCCAAGCTTACTTTACACAAGCCATGACTAGCTCACTTTTCTAGCTTCTAAATATCGCTAGGGCATCTGTTTTGAAAGCGATTATTTTTACTTTCAATTTTATCCCAATCTTTGGTTTGGTATAAATATATATGTACATATGTATATTTTTTTAATAAAAAAAAAATGAAGCTTAAAAGCAAATATAAACTTTTTTTAGCATTTTTAAGTATATACGTATATGTAATTGAGATCTTTAAAATTTGTAAAAAAAACAAAACGTTTCAATTATCTAAGTACCTAATTTAGATTGGTAGTTGGTTCATATTTTTTTTATAATTTTTGTCACACTTTACTTTTAACATTCATAATTGAGCTTAATATGCGCAGCTTTTGAAAGTGTGTCGAGCTTTTGGATATGTTTCAAGTTTGTCAACTTCCGGTTTGTGTCTACTTCTGAAGACATAAACTTTCGAGAAAGCTTTCTGATATGCTTATACACATATGTATATAAACCTGTCATATTCTAGCAACATGTAGAGAAGATTATTTTACTTTTATTCAATAAATTTTTTTAAACAACTCCATTTCTTTAGTCGGATGAACATTGATGGCCGGAAATTGTGGACCTCTCCGTCGAATGATAGCTTACATAAAAATTGACCTTTCTTCCACGAATTAAAAACATATACCTAAAAATCTTATACAAGGCTGAAACTCGTAAAAAGCAGAGTTGTTTTCATAAATGGTTCAAATAGTTACAGTAAAAAAACGAAAAAAACACCGTTAATAATATATAATTTTATAGAAGTAGAAATCCTTACTGTGAACCATGGAAGTATTGAAGTAGTTTTCATACCTATTTATCTCTGATTACAAACAGTATTCAGTTTTAGTTCAAATTTGTATAGTTTTCTGGTGCATATTTGATTGTGGCAGGGTCATGCACTTCGAACTAAAGGGGTCGATATAGGAGCGAACTATTTCTATCAGCAATAGTGTATGTATATATATTTTTTTAATTTTATAGAATTAGCTTTTCAACAAATTAAATTTTGAATTTCGAAATCTTTTCTAACACAATGAGAAAATTGTAATTAGAATTAACTGAAAACTCGAAAGCAACTTGATCGTAATCAAAAGTTTAACCATTCAAGCTCTTTGGGATCAGAAAGAAAGTATATAAATTTTGAGGAATTAATCGATATTAAACCTCTATTGTAAACAACACGTGTTTGCAATTTAGAATTTACACACAAAGCAAACACAGCAAAAATGCAAATTTACTAACTACTACTCGAGCATGCATCTAGTAAAGCCAATAATAATGGAAAGTTAATTTAACGCAAATTGAACTGCATTTAATTTCAAGTTCAACTGGTTCTATATACCCCATTTGTTCCCAAGCCGTTAGCATATAGCCCTGCTTATTAAAAACAACAGAATTACTTTTAATTAAAAATAAATCACTAACGATTACATTCTATGAGAACGTTAAATTACAGAGTTCATGTACATAATTGCATAATATGACTAACATTTATATATGTATGTATGTATGCGTATGTATGTGAAGGAGCGGTAAGTCATCTGTTATAGCGTTTTCTTTTCTCGCTAAAAATGGCAACATTATAGAAAGGTTACATTCATGATATGACAATTGAATAAAATAAAAGAAATCTATTATTGGGCTTCAAACACTGATCAATTCTTTGTAATTATATGTAATATATGTATGTAATGATCAGCGTGAAGAGTTGAGTGTCTGTCTGCATATATTCGAACTACTCCTCAGTTTATGAGATGTCGATCTTTAATTTTACACCCGTCCATTTCTCACCAAGAAGCTCTTCATTTGTCAGAATGAATAATATCGGAACGACCGGAATCAAGTGCTTGAGTGGAAAACTTTTTCATTTGACAAAATATCTTCACGATATTCATGGATTATTTTCTAAGGCAACGATGAAATGTCCGAAGAAATTGTACAGCATACAGTTGCTATACAAAAAACTATTTTGCATTTGCGAAAGGTGAAACTGAAGTTACTGCTTTTTCTTTACCTTTTCACTCTTTTAACTCTATAGAATTTAATATTCAATAAAATAATGTAGCACAATTTTAGCATGTGTGCTAATTATTAAGTCTCAAATTAGGGTTATTTCTCTTGATTCCTTGAGTTGAAAGAAAATAATAACTTTCATTAATAACATTTCATAGCAAAGGAACAAGGACATTATTGCATTTAATTTCAGAAATACACTCTCGATTTTTATTGAGCTTTTCAAAGGACGACTTTTATTCTAATTTTACGTTTTCGTTCTGACGAATTTTTAACTGATGCCTGTAAATTTTTTTGTAATCTAAAAATGTTTGCATGACACGTGTCACACAGTGAAATTCATGATTGTTTATTCGAGTTTTTAGTTTATTAGCCTCCTCACCCAATTGCTGCATAGTTTGCGAAAGCTGAGGTGTGCTCTCTTGCCATCAGAACAAGCCTCAAGTTTCAAATGTTATTCTTATCAGCAAGACAATTCGCCGGTAAATGTTGCACAAATATAAACACACATACGAAATTTAATCTAAATTGGGTGGAGAATGAATAAATAAAAGCAATTCATGTGCTTAATTATATTCAGTTTATTTTATGGAGCTGTCAGTCTCTCACTAAGCTAATATTAGTCTAACAACCCAAAATAATTACTTTATTAAGGCAATAATTAGCTGGGCACAGTAACATTGAAATCTTTTCAATGGATCGTTTTCATTTCATGTTTAACGCGCATACATACATATTATATATAGGTGTGTTAGGATTTTTCTAAATTTATGCTCCAGCCACATGTTGCTACAGAGTCGACGGATTTTTTTTGCACAGAGATTGTTTGTTTTTGGAGTACTTAATATATGGGGTATTCCCCATAATTCCCCGGAGTGGGCCGATTTTTTTTTTTATATTTTGTTTATTTATTTAAAAAAAATTATAAAATTTTCAAAAATGAAAAAAAAAATTTCAACAACCAACAAAGCAACAATTCTTTTTTAAATAAATAAAAAAAATTTAAAAAAATCGGCCCACTCCGGGATTAGCAGGGATAGTTGTGGCGAACTTCTAAAAAATGGCGAACTTCCAAAAAATGACGATTTTACTTAAAAAAAAAACCGATTATTTTACATAATTGATCGTGTTAAATGTTTTTCGTGTATTTTTTCGAAAAGTTCATTCAAAAACAAAAATTAAAAAAGGTCCCCAAAAGTCAATTTCTACAAAAGTTAGGGCTATTTGAAAATAAAAAAGCCATTTTTTTGAAAAATTCATAACTTTTTTGAAGTTGGACGAAAAAATTCTCAAAAATGTTTTTCAAAAAGTAGAAAAGGATGGATAAGTTTCAGCAAAATCTAAAGGGGTCGGGTTCAAAAGTGGTCGATTGGCTATGGAATACCCCATACATAAAAGATCGAGATGACGGAACGAGTTTAACTCCGAGTGATGCTCTGAACAAATTCGAAAGTTAAAGATGGGTTGAATCAATGAAGTTCTCTTAGCCGTTATATACCTAATTTAAAGATTTTTGAACTCAGTGAGATTATTATTAGTATATGTTGTGTTAATAGTACATAGGTGACATTAAAAATATAAGGTCAAAAGTTTGATCCTTTAGACTCCATACACCTAATATACAATTTTGAAATTTCTAGTTGACCCTATACCATATAAACGAATTATTCCCATATTGTAACGATTGATCCAAGAAGAGGTACTTTTTTCAATTGGCATTAAACAGCTGTGTCAACTGCAATACCAAAAGCTCCGTCAGGAACGGGAACGACGTCTCCTCAATCTACTGATGCAGAAAATAATTGTAGCTGTAGACCTCGAAGTTATAGCTGTACGATGACTGAGGTTTGTTGACAGGAGATATTTCGTCTTGCCCTCGTTCACCACCAAACCCATTTGCTTCGCTGCCTTATCTATTCCTCCCCACACTCACACCTATAGGTCCAGATTGGTTTTAAAACTGTGTTGCATATAATGACTTTACACTCCAGATTCAGGGCTGAGCGAGAGTTAATAAGCCAGTGCAAAGAACCTGCCTTTAACTTAAGGTAAGTCCTTTTAGCCTCTATGTGGTTTCGCTAAGTGAGTCGCGTATCCAGATGGACCCCTAGGTTAGTAACATGATTGCTTTGCATTATTTGTACGTTGTTCAGTGTCAAAGGTGAACAGCTGCTCTTGTTTAGGGTAAATGTAAGATGCTTACATTTTTGCTCGTTATCCTCCAGTTTGCGAGCCAGTTGGCCACAGCTTCAATATGATTTCCTAGGAGCGCATTTGCATGAATTGGGCACTTGGAGCGGCAGATTATTGCAGTGTCATCGGCAAAAGTAGACATAGTCAAGCGGTCCTTTACTGGGATATCTGAAGTGCATAAAACATATAACATTGGGTCAAGAACACTGCCTTGCACAGCAGTTTGGGCTTCAGATGTAGTGGTGTTACATCGAACTACAAAATTTCGATCATAAAGAAAGGACTTAAACAGTTCGTGGGTGTTGTGTGGGAGTAGCGTTTTTATTTTGTACATAGGACCATCTAATCATACTCGTGACCTGCGCGACATCAAGAAATATTGCAGAGCAATATTCCCGTTTTTCAAAAGCTGTTCGAATTTCAGATATGATCCTATGTACTTGCTCGAATGTTTCATGCTTTTCTCTGAAGCCAAATTGGTGAGATGGTATTATGTTGTGGGTTTGAAGATGTGGCTTAATGCGGAGTATAAGAAGTCTTTCAAATAATTTCGATATGCAGGATAACAGCTGATGGGCCTATAGGAGGATGGCTGCGTTTTGTCTTTTCCAGGCTTAGGTATCATCACTATAGTTGACTTTTTCCATTGTTGAGGAAAGTGAGCTTGTTTTGTGATTGCACTGAAAAACATGCAGATGCAGATTATAGCACAATTTGGTAGCTGAATAATCATTTTTGGAGTAGTTAAGCCGTGCCCAGGAGCTTTTCTTGGTTTCAATTTCTCCATAATTATTTTTGATATCTCTTCAGGTACGCTCTTGTAATACTAGTATTTCAATTTCCCTATTAGTTAAGCTATGCTTTTTCTTTCCATGTAACCTTTTTGAGGAGGCGAAATTTTGGCGGCTGTTATAATGGTTGATTCGAATGCTGCGATGGTGTTTTCAATACCTACCGGTGTATCTAAATTTGGTTCAAGTTCCATGTGCGTACTGATGTATTGTTTGTACTTTAATCAGTACTTGTACTTTATCCATTCTGGAGAAAGCAGAACTAACGGCGCGGTTGTTAAGGCCTTGTCTTATAGCAGATTGTAGCTTCTCTCTTTAGTTCTACAGTTCGAATTATTTTCTCCAGAAGTAGGTTGAAGAAGTCGCACGATATCGCATTTTGACCGAACATTTATATACCGGCAATGAAAGGAAAGCGTTATGCAGACGTAGAGGCCATTCAAAAGGCTTGCACCTGCATACTGGCGACCATACCAGCCAACGAACTCAAATACTCGTTCGACATGATTTTGGACCGTGCAAAAAGCTGTATTAAAGCAGAAGGAGACTATTATGAATAAAATAAATTGATTTTGCCAAAAAAAAAAACCATTCTTCCGTTCTGTTTTTTTGGGTCCTGTTTACTTTGGAACCTTGTATATGAGATTCTGGAAGCTAATGAAATATTACTCCGTAAATTTTAGACAAGTTTAAAGTAATTTTATTTATAAAATATTAATTTTTGGAAAACACGTCAGCTAGATGTCAATAAAAAATGTATGATAACTCATAGATAACGAATTGAGTCCGAGTGAAGAAAGTCGGAGGAGTCTAGAATATATAGTATAGTTAAGTACGAGTATACACAGATCGATAAACACAAACTTTCATTTACCAATTCCAACTCTGACTATTAACATACATACAGCCGTTGACAGCTAATTAGAAACGACACCTATTTTGAAGTAAATTGTGTGATTTTCCAATAAATCAGGTATTTATTGTTTTTTCACTTATTTTATTGAAACCTATGTTAACTTAACTAATTAAACTCTAATTTTGTTTAAAATTCGTTTTTGTTTTGAAGATTTTAACAAAAACATGTGGAGTGAACGATTTCCGTGCGACAATTAATTAGAAAAGAAAATATTTTATTACAAAAAATAAAGATATTACAAAAACTTGCTTACTTTCAGTTAGTATTTTGTTGATTATCTCTTTTACTTTAATTTTGCTTTATATCGATTTCGAATTTACGTTAGAAGACTCTGACAGCGCACCAATGGTGTAGCTTGCCATGCCGTTCTAGGTTCATCACAAAGAATATTCATAATTTTAGATATATGCATATGGCTCTTTTAGCATCACCCAGGGTTTAAGTCTGAGCCGGACGATTCCAGCATTGGTAGAATTTTCATTAAAAATTTTTGTGTCAAATTAGACGTATACTTTGAGTTATCTTATTTATAACACGCAAATTTTCCTCAGCCCATGGCTACATGACATTTTTAGGATGTCGACGTATTTCTCCTTGTCTAAGATGCCATCAATTTTATAGAGTGGACCAACACCATTCCATATAAAGCATCCCCACACCATGATTGATCCTCCACCATACTCAACTATACGTGCAACTTAGCGAGGAGTAAATTCTTGAATTATTGGACGGCGAATATACCTTCAACCATCAGGACCTAAGCGATTAATTTTTGTTACATCATTCCAAACGACTTACCGCCGTTGATTTGTTGTCTTAGACTAATAAGAGTTGGCAAAGCCTACGCATCGTTTCTACGAATTTTAGTCAGAAGTGAGTTCATGCGTGCTGCCCTGCCGGGAAGTCCAGATTCGATCAAATGCCGGCCAATTGTTCTCTTAGATATTTAGTAGAAAATAGAGTATTACGAACAATGCAAGACTTTTAGGAATATAAATAACGGTATACCAAAATATTTAATCATTATACTCATCAGTCACCTACAAAAAAGGGAGCGTTTCTAATTAGTTGTCAACGGCTGTACATAATTACTCACAGCGCTTTTTTAACAGCTATGATAAAATAATTAATAAAGATAACTGAAACATGCCTAATTCAAAATTGGTGACAACATCACATTCATTTAAAAATACACTGGAAAACTACTTAAAATTTCCTGTCCCTGCACCAAAACGAGAATTATTATAGTATGTAAGTAAGTAATAACTAACTTGCAAACCTGAACCTTAGGAGAGTAAGCAAATGGTATGCAGAGCATTCATTGATAAAATCAGTTGATTCTACCTAAAATTAACTCTCCTTTACTTGAATTATCTTATATGTTATAAAGTTAAGGATTTGCCATAAGGTTTCAAAAATCATTCCAGGCAAGTGCCCGGGCTCGAATAAGTTCCAGCCGAGACGCCCAATTTCCGACCACTTTATGCAGTAATTAGGATCATATGTCGGCAGTAACTAAGCGTCAATTGTCTCGAGCTTATCTGCATAGACAAGAGGTCTAAACAATTCGTTGATTATCATCAGACAAAATATAACAGTTTTTTTTTTATTAATAAACCTATTCAGTCAAAAGTGAGTTTTTTCACTACAAAAATTACTCACACAGTCTGTTCCGACTGTTTCGGTGTAAGTATATTCATTAAGAATTGGCAAACCAAAATGAGTATAAATCGAATAACGGCTGTCAAAACGACCCACTTTAAAACAAACTTTTTTTGAAAAAACTGGACATGCCTTTCAAGAAATTAAGAAAACCAAGACACATCACTGAAACAACTGAATTTTTGAGCACTTAAAACATCAATTTGATGAGTCGTCCACCCTATACTCCTTACTTGGGACTGAATGACTTATTTTTATTTGTTTTTCGACACCTTCGGGAGACGATTGATGCATTCAAAAGGCATGTTTTGGAGATACCTCAATCAGAGTACCAAATGTTCTTCGACAATTGGTTCAAACGTTTGCAAAAGTGTATAGATCTTAATGAAGAATATTTTCAAAAATATTGAAACAATTTTCTATGATTAAAGCTTGTTTTTGTTCTCAAATCCCGAAAAATAAAAGGCATCTTACGTATATAGTATATTATTCAGTTGAATATGCTAACGGGACGAAAAACTGTTTTCGTTAGGAACTGAGCATGGTTGTGATCCGAGGCTGCCATAGTTCAAACTTCATTAAAAAGGGGTCAAAGGACACTAAGAAAGCTCAAATTTTCTTCAAAGTGGTCACGTAGCTTTTGAGATTTGAAGTTGAAGTGAAGTCACACGTCTATAGTTCCAGTTTTGCATATTTCGATATTAAGTATGGGTAGTCGAAAAAGTCTGTTCGTATTTCTTATCAGACTTCAACTTAATTGGTTTTATATTTATACTAATAAATAAATAAACAAATTTGTACCATTTTGGTCGACCACTTTTGCCACTTCTCTGCAAGAGACATTATTCCATCAGTGTAAATCGAAATTTTGAAATTTCCAGACCGAAAGAGAGAGAACCATTCGTAAACTTCACAAATTTCATTGGTGGTTTGCATGACAATCTTCCCTTGTTATGCAAAAATTTCAAAATATAGCGAATTTCTTCATTATTTTCACTCATTTTTGAAAAGCTGTGGATAAATAGATAGATTATTAATGAGGTAATGCACCGCAACCTAGGGTTTATTGTGCCCTCTCCTATACCAATGTATTCACCAAGTTCCAGCGGCCTGAATAATTCCAGGAGTTTGCTGGGCGCTACTGAGGTGACGTGATCCCTGTCAATGTATATGGAACCCAGGGCCTTAAGCCTTCTGCTGCAAATTGCAGTACAATCCAGAATTAGGTGTATTGGTGTTTTCTATTCCAGGTCGCAGAACTGGCAGTTAGCGCAGGAGACTATGCCCATGTTGGACAAGTGCTTCCTGAGCTTGCAGTGCCCTCTGTACAGCGTGACGAGGAGGCGGAATTTGTCACGGGGGAGGTTAATTAGTTCTTTGAACCTGGAGAGGTTGTACCCCCCTAGAAGCAGCTTGGCATGGCGCATACCTGCTGCCTACTGCCAGTGCTGTTCTCTCTCCGTTTTCTCTTCTGTGCGGAGCAGCTCTTTAAGAGTGTGGGATCCCACCGCGATTCATGGTTCTGGTCCCATCATCTTGGACGCTGCCGCAGAGCGGGCTAGTTCGTCGGCCCTCTCATTTCTTTCTACCCCTTTATGCCCTGGCACCCAGATTAGGTGCACCCGATTGCACAAATTGCCTTTCTATGCATTCCTCTATTAAAAGCGATTTGATCTCATATGCTGAGATTGCTTTTAGTGCCACTTGACTATCGCTGAGAATGGCGGTGCGCTGGTTGCGATAGTTGCGGCGGAGGTTGACTTCTATGCACTGACATATAGCCTGAAAGATACTTGGGAAGCATCCCATTGGTATGGACAGCTTGGTACGCGGTCCCGCAATACCTGCCCCAATACCTTCCGGTGTTTTTGAGCCGTCAGTGTACCACTGGTTGGTACTGTCTTCTAGCAGCATTTCCAGCATGGAATCATTATACCCCGTCTTACTGCCTAGAGTAACTCTAAAGTTCTTTTTGAAATTTATCCTCTTCGTGGCGCCGTCCTTTGGGAGAAGGGCTAGCGGTGAATAGCTGTAACTTTTTTTCAATTTTTTTTTTAATGAAGCTTAAAATCTCACTTTTCCAGTACTTTATGGTATGACACAATGGTATTGGTAGGACTGAAGATATATGACTGCAAAGACATCTATTGACAAAATACGAAAAGACTTTTCCGACTATCCAATATTGGTCAAATGTGTTAAATGACGATCCTAAGCTAAATGTTGTTACAATATAAGTAGTAGTACATTAAAGTAGGTGCATTAAACGGTCAAAAAATTATTTCAAACTGCAATTAAGTAATTTGATATTTTCATGGATATATTTTCTTGATCTTTTGATCTTTTGCCACTTTCCCTAGTTGATACGCACTTGTGATTCATAAAATTTATGGTTATGTTTACGGCATATAATTTTAATGGACTTTGTAACTAATCAGACCTAATGAATTGTATAAGTGAAGTGCACAAATAATTCTTAGTTATGACTGAGTTAGTAATGAGTTGTTCCATGATCAGTTCTATTGCTTCCCGTAAGTTGTTCACCTCCACTATAAGTGAAGAACATCCTACTATAAAAGTTAATTATTACAGATAGTAGACCCTGAATTTTTCAGCGGAGCAATCCATTCATCGATTTTGCGCCACAATCAAACAAAAACACGCCATTTTTAATTTCCATTTAATTTGTTAATGTTAATTTAATTCAATTTATTATCTTTGCTTAAAATACTGCATAATACTTCTTCGCACGTTGTGCACTTAATTGTTTTAAATACAAAAAATATTAATTATTTGTTTAACATATTTTTTTTTCTTTTCATTTCAAATAAACACTTACAATGTAATATAAATATATATTCATATATGTATATAGTATAATAACAGAAAACTTAAAGCACCGACTAATTACAGTGGAAAATATGGTTTTTGCATATCTTCGCAAATAATTCAGTCTTTCGCTTACATACTTACAAATCAAGGTAAAGCTAAGTCGTTTTATGTATTCACATAACGTTATCATAGTAATACGTAACGTAATTGAGGCTGCGTAAATAGATACAATACATATGTATGTATGTACGCATTAACAGAACTTTTTTAAATATGTATTCAACAAATGCAATTGGAAGCAACTTTAACTAATATCACAGTTCTTTTGAGAAAATTTGATTCGTTTTACGGTGTAAATATATACATACATATACATATATAAATGTGTTCTCTATATACACAATTATACAGTTAAATATGATAGTTACCAGTTAGGGCTATCACTTGCGCAAATCGACTTTGACGTACATATTAGAATACGCTTTACGTTAAGCGCGCCGGGTGTGATTCATGCTGACCCATAATGTCACATTTAAATCGATTAAATGCATAAACACATGCGCACATATTGGCGACCGTTAGCCCAGCTGCCCAACTAGCAGCTGAACTTCTCCAACTCATTCACTGTGTAGAAATTGATTGCTGGCGTGGTTGGTGTCTGCGGTGTGTGCACACCGCCACCATTACTACTATTGTTCACATCTTTGTTCGCTGATGGATCCATGGGCGCGAAAGGTATAACGAAGACGCTGGTTTTGGCGTCGTGCTGCATTTTGATCACTGAATCGTAGCTGGGCGGTGCGAATTCGCTGTACGAGGGCGAGGGTGTGGGCGGTGCAATTGGCGTTTCGTTGCGCAACACGCCGCCTCGGGTCTCCGTGCAGCGTCTGTCCGAGCAGGCCATGAGCAGGAAGAATGCCGCTAGCGCCAGAAATGTGGCCACATACCAAACTATGGTTATGATGTCCATTGCAGTCTGTGACAATTCGTTGGATTGTTCGTGTACTGCTGCAAAAAATACAAAAAAAAGTTACAATTAAAAAGCTTATAAAAAGTATATTAAATAATGATTCAAGTTTAATTATGGAGGCAGTGTAAAAACAAGTACAAGTTCAGCTGTACATTGGAATTCACGCTAAGTCCCATAATGACTTGGCTTAAATCTCAAGTTGGAAATCGAGTTGATGATTACTATTAGTCCGTTGTTGTGAAATAAACAACGCAGCGCATGCAGCTCGCTGCTTTAAGTAAGAATTTCATAACTGATTAACTGGGCGATAATTACCAAAGCCGAATAAGGGAAAAAACTGCGAACCCAAATAATGATGGTTCAACGGCTTCTTTATCGTTTTACATATCGCTCATTTGCTGCAAGACTGGCATAAATCAAAAAACGTGATTTTTGAGTTAATGCTGCAGAATTGTTTGTTATATCATACTTCATGTTGAGTGAAAAATTCATATGAATACCTCTTATATGTATGCTCCGCTTGAGAAGAGAATATATTTCCTGTTTTCCGTGTAAGGTTATAGTCAGTTGAAAACTTTAAACGCGTTTTCTGACAAATCGATTTTTTTGACTGGTCTTGCAGCAAATGAGCGATATGTAAATGTACAATGTGTTAACATAATCTACGGTTCCAATCGTGGAGGTAATTGTGCTGTAAAGTGCCGAAAATCGCGATTTAACTTTTGATTACTCCAAGGCTACTGATTACACAAAATAATTATCGATAATTTTTACATTTCTCTAAATATATCTACGCGGCTCGTTTTTATTCACAGTTAGTTAAATATTAGATCACATGGAGTAGATCGTGATCCAACTAATAGTGGACAAATAATGGGTATTAGCAGAGTAAAATTTTAATCCTTATATGGTTAAGTTATGCCAACAAGTTAAGTGATCGCTTTCCTACACTCTAATTTATCATCGAAATCTCTCAACTGCGAAAGAAGGTTGAAAGTAAACATAGAAAAAGATGGCTGCTGTAAAGGTATGTTAGCTACGCTCAACACTCTAAACATATAGAAAATGGACGATTAAGTTGGTGCGGGAATATAACCTCGTATCGCATATCGGTCAGAAGTGTCCTGGAAAGCAGGGCATTTCTACTAAGCGCCAGGCCACAAAGGCATCGAGGGCAATGAAATGGGAAACCCATGCATTGTCTATAAGACGATCTCGACAGAGACATGGCAAAAAAATTAAAATCCGATGGAACGGGCTAGCTGGGTGCAAAACGGTGAATAGGAAATACACAAAATTCCTATTGGCACTCTATAGAAGAGACTGTAGGAACTTGTCACTGTCTGGTAGTGACACACGACCGCAGGATGGGGCTGACAGAAGGAGAATACAGCAGGAAATGTCTTGAGCAGAGCACCAGGGAAAAAATGGAGTATCTCTTGCGTACTTGTCCCGCATTGGCAAAGCTACGCTTTAAGCGTCTGGGGTCCCTACGGTATGATTCACTGGAGGAGGTATCGATAGTGAGGCCGCAGATTCTGTTAGAATTCGCGTCAAGCGCAGGAGTCCTAAAGGGTAACTACTCCTTTTGGACCCAGCAACTGAGCTCCATCTGGTACCGTAAAGGATTTAAACTGGTCTATGCGTGGCTTATTGACCTATCAAGTTAACCTATCCCCGATATACAATATTTTAACGGTATAAGGGGAAAGGTTAAAAATTAGCATTCATAAAGACTCCCTATCACATACTGTTCCACAATTTGTTATGACTTCAACATGTAAATTAAACTGATCATACATATATATACAAGGTACATAAATAAATACTGGCTACGAAGGGTAGTGTCAATATACATAATTATATCCTAAACAGGAGAACTGTAGGAGACCATATAAAATGTATCGATTGTCCGTCTGCCAATTTGTATGTATATGCTCTATTTCGCGTTTTTGAGATATCGATCTGAAATTTTGTATAAATTCTTTTTATCTCAGTCAGAACCGGCAATATCGGACCACTATAGCATAAAGCTGTCATTCAAACGATCGGGATACAGTCCTTATATGGGAAACTTTTTTATTTGAAGAGGTGTCATCAGTTTTCATGGATTATTGCGCAAAGCTACGGCATAATCTCCGTAAAATCTTTCCAGATCGACCGCTATAGCATATAAATTTATCATTCAAAATTCACTTCTTGTATGAAAAGGTAGCTCATTTGACAGGATATCTTGACTTGGGTTGTTGTTCAAAACAATGGTACAATCACCGAAGAATTGTTCAGTTCCCACCAATGAGGCTTAAAATATAATAAATAATTTCGCATTCGCAATCAAATCAGCTGTTTACGAGAGTTCACAACTTGATAGAAAAAATTCCAGAGGAAAATAGGAAAGCAATTTTACGGAGACACTTCTAGCTTTCATAGTGGAATGTAGCGAAACTTCGTATACCGAAATTTAGACACTTGTTGTACTCTAAACCACTTGATTACTGTTTATTAATAGCACATGGCGTCGCGCTTTATTTCACGTATGAGATATAGCTTTATGCCGTGCAATAACATTGAACGATAACACAAACGGCTAGCAAACCAAAGCAAAGTGCGCTTTTAAGTATAGAGCTTGAAATACATTGTAAATACTTGTTAATTAATTTTAATTTTAACGGTAATCTCGCAACACTCGTTTTAACCCATTTCCGCAAACTAAAGTGGTACTCTTAGGCACAGATACTCACTACTCTTTATAACAATTATCGTAGTGTTGTTATCATCAAACTCTCCACGCGTCTCCAAATGTATGTTCGGCACTGTATCCGTATAATTTAGACGTTCGGTAAGTGGTTGATTCAAAAACGTTTCATGTGAATTGCCTTCCGAAAAAAAGTTTCGCTGATTTTGTCCCAGACTGAGCAAAAACGATTGACCGAGCGTTCCTTGCACTAGAACAGTTAAAACTGAAATGAAATCGCATATCGAAAATCAATATTAAAAACTCATGAAAAAATATGATAACGAAATAAAAGTAATGATAAAAGCGTTGAGTCTGTATGTATGTATACTACAATGAGTGTGCACAATGATATGCATGTTGAGGTGGATTTTAAATTAAAACAAAGAACAACTGTATCACTGTCTGGGTGGTGAATAAACGACATCTTCGTAATTGATGGCGCAGACGAAATATGGGCGCGTGCTAAAATTTAATACAAACCTATAATAACAATATGCACATTTGAACTAGTGCAACTGTACTTTACTAATGCCGTAAGAGCAATCTTCTAGTTTTCATTAGTTTTACTATCGGAAACCTAAACTTTTAATATCTATGCGCAAAAATAGAACGCTTGCAAAGGTTCTTCTGGTATAGTCCGGCTATTGACAGTATGACACAGCCGCTCTGAATTGACGTATCGGAGTGAACTGTATCACCGACAGTAGCGTGACGGCAACAGTTTGTTCCGCACCTGCTCGGCCAGCTCCATCGACAAAAAACACGAACCATTCCGTTGTGATAAGAAAGGTAAACAAAAGGCATCCATCACGTATCGCAACCGATGTAAATTGGCAATGCTTGAGTACGTACGTACCTAACATATACAGTATATCTGTAGGTTCCGTTAAGTGCGATTCGGATTTGCCGTACTTAAATTTTGGACAGTGCACCAGGTTGAAGATTAGTATATAATACAGATAACGAGCCAAAAGTTATGGAAATAGCAAATAGTATCCAACATCAATATTATTAGCCATGAGTCTTGGTCTTTAACGCATTCTATTGATTAATGGTCAAAAACGGTCTTTCTTGGTTCATAAAAGCCAATTAACAAATAATCGCAAACTTCCTATAGTATATGGTAGTTATGAGATACCAACCGCCAACCTGGTGTATAGACATATACTCTATTTACAGACTTTTTACGTTCTTATGCCTCAATAAACATGCCTTATATGACATATTTCCACTTGAATTAAGAAAAAAAAGTAATAATGGCCATTGGTAAATAAATAAGGAGCGTGTGTCGAGTAAAGTGATATATACAATGCGACAAGCTTTCTAGAAAAGAAAACAACATTAGTTAGCTAAATAATTTTAGCAAGTGATGCATGCATTTACATATAGCTAATATTGACACATTCAAGGCAAACAGCACTTCAATTTACTATGATTTGCTTAGGGTAGTAAGTGAGACCGCATCAGCTGATCGATAAGTGGCCATTTCGTCACAAATCAAACTGATTGCTCGATACTTTTTATCAATATCATTATTTATATACATTGAGATAATGGTTACTATCAAAAGATATCAAATGATCGGAAGATCCCCTATTGGATTTTTTTCCTAAGGTTTTTCTAAAGACCTCCAAACCTACAATAATATAATTTATGTGGTAATTTCCTGAAACACAAGATCGAAAATTTGATACACCAACCTACTTCGACAAATCGTTTAACACTCAGAGAAGAATATGAAATAAATTATCTTACAATGAACACAAGTCAAATTAAATTTATCACCTTAAGGAAGCTTCGGAGAACCTATAAAGTATACTTATATAAAAGTGATAAACGTGACAGGTTGAACCAATTTAGCCATATCTGTCCATTTTTATGCAAGCGAACTAATGTCCCAAATTTTGAGATATTGATTCGAAATTTCGCCCACGTACTTTTCTCCCCATAAAACAGCTAATTTGTCGGAAACGCCGAAATCGGACAACTAAAGTACATAGTTGCCATACAAACGAACCGATAATACTCCTTGTATTCTTGTACCGAAAAGATTGTGATTTTACGCGATATCTTTACAAATCATCTTCATTCAAACTGACGGAACGAAGTCAAGATTAAGATCATTTATACCCTTTATATACATAAAGCAGAATGAAGGGTATTATAGCTTGGGTGCAGCCCCGGCATGGCACTATTGTCTTGACTTATTCGCACAACAAGTGGTGTAGGAGACCAATTGAAATGACAATTATCTCCTCAGAAAACTTTAGAACACATATATTTAAGTAAAAAATTTATCTATAAGGTTAAACTAATGGCGCACGCTGTCATCCGGACATCAACTTGGATTTTCTTATTAATATTTTTATGAAAAATATTAGTGTCGAGTGAAAAATTGTTATCATTTGCATATGATAATATCATAAAGATAGATTATACACGCGACACGATATTTTTATGAAATAGTTGAAGAACTTATGAAATCTTTAAGTCAATATGAAAGTCGCATAAATCTGGAAATTGTCGTATAATAAATTATTTTTAACTGAAATCTACGGTAATCAATCATTTTATTTTTTAATTAAAAGATAAAGTATATGGCCTACTAACGTCCCATCAGACCGGTTGACGACTGTATAAAACAATAAAATACTAAAAATAAATAAATATTGTCGAATGGACTGTGGTATATATTTTGCGATAAGTAGAAAATTGTCGAATGTACACCGAATATGAATTATACTTATATTACCTTTGTTGAGAAAATAAAAAAGCAATGAAATGTAACTACTCCTCACGAAATCAAAAGAATCCTGATCGGTCAGTTTGTATGGCAGCTACAATATATGCATGCAATAATGGTTCAATCAGAACAATTTCTTCGGAGTTTGTACCGTTTCCTTGGGCGACAATCCATGCCAAATTTTATGCAGATATCTCGTCTAATAAAAAGTTGCCCATACAAAGACATGATTTTAGTCGTTCAATTTGTCTGACTTCTATGGGCTAGAGTGGTTCGATATCGGCGATTCTGACAAATGAGACCTATACTCTGTTCAGGATATAAAAGACGTAAAGAATTAACTATGATCCTTATCGACTATACCGATCTTCCAACTGTTGGATAACTTTTTTGTAGTACAATTTGTCATTCGTTTCAAAAACGATGTCAGTTTTTGATCATTTGTGACACTGAGGTGATTTATGAGTTCACGTTGTCCTACTTTTCACCGAGTTTTCGAATACGCAAATAATCATGAACAATATGTCTAATCCGATCTTTGGCTTTACGGCCAACCAAAATAATTTTGTGACTTTTTTATCATCGTCTTCAAACTCATTACGATGCATTAAATAGTATTTCATTAAATCGCGAAATACCTTTTCATACATTGTCCAAGTTGCAGTAAATTCTAGTGGTTCGCTTCCATTGGAAAGATGCGAAGCTTTCAGTCTGGAAACAAATATTTGAAATCCATTTGCGAGTGATGTTCAAACTCAAGTTGAGAACCTCTAAATCTTTTCTCATTGTAAATTATTGCAATATCTACAAAAGTGTTTATGCTGCCGTGAAAACTGTGCTAATGACGGCTCTCAAGTGAAGGTGCTGCTAAGAGCAGTTGAAAATCTGAGAAGTAAGTAATTTCTCGAGTTGCTCTCGAACTTAAATGCTTATTGGGGTTGTTTAAAATTATCAACAGCATACCACTTTCGAGCAATTGTTCATCACATGATCGTTTGACGATATCTGTTGATGTTGCCAACAATAAACTGCCGTTAATTGCCATATAAAATATATGAAAAACATCATTTACATACTAGATAATAGCGCTTCATATGTATATATGTTGGTACATACTTATATACCTGACTTTTTCGACTTTTTATATATGTGTCTGTATATAAATATTTGTATATTCACTATTGTCATTAGCTTGCTGTGGTACGGCTTGCTCCGTTTCATTTGATTTGTTTGTGTATCTAAGTAATTGTCATGTTACTGCAAGATACGTATGTACATACTTATATACATAAGGAGAAGCGTGCAGATTCACAAATAGGCACATTTATACATAATCGCCGAGAAGTTCATAAAGTGTCTGAATTGGTAATTAGCACAATGCAGGTATAATAATGATACTGCGCCGAACTCCAGCTGTAGCCGTGCCCCAAGGAGATGGCTCCAAATGCGTCAAATGAATGTTTTGATTTTTCAATTGTCGCACTTAGACGCATGCCTACCTTTGGGAAGCGACGAAACTATAAACTCGAGTGTACTTTTATGACAAAAAAACACTTCATCTTTGCAAATATTTGCAAATAAAACGTACACTCAACTTTATTGACATTCCGCTTTACTTTTGATTATTTAAATGAGTGTCCATGTGTGCATATTTGTGCACCCTTTCATTTCCCAAAGGTTGTTTATAACTCATTGACACTCACATAAAATTTCATTGTCAACATTTTATAAGGAAGTTAATTGTTGATTCTTCAAATTACGAACGCCGTAGTGACAATGCTTGTAAAAAACGCAATAGGTGCGTAGCTCAATATATGGGTTTATACATTCATATAAGGTATTTAGAATTGAAGTGGACCAAGGAATGTAGCAACGCAATCTCTCGAAAGAATACAAAAATATTAGGTTGTCAAAAAAGTCTTGCGGTATTTTCGCTAGTTGGCGCTGAAAGCGCGTAGTTCTAGTTTTATTCGTCGCATCGGGTCATGCCATACCTTTTTGGAAAGCTCATTTCACGCGCTAACACGTGTTTGATTGATTGTCGTTTCTTTTAAGTCGTTCGTGAGTTATAGCGTCGCAAACATGGAGCAAAATAAAGAGAAAATACGGCATATTTTACAGTACTACTACGATAAACTCAAAAATGCATCTCAAGCCGCCAATAAAATTTGTGCAGTTTATGGACCCGATACAGTTTCCATTTCCACCGCACAACGAGGGTTTCAACGTTTTCGTTCTAGTGTACAGGTGGTCGAAGATGCGCCACGCTCCGGAAGGCCTGTCGTCGAAAATTGCGATAAAATCGCTGAATTGGTCGAAAGAGACCGGCATAGTAGTCATCAAACCGTTATTAACCATTTGAAGAAGCACGGAGTCACTAAGAAACTCGATGTATGAGTGCCACACGAATTGATTCAATAAAAATACCGCAAGACTTTTTTGACAACCCACTATATCTCTCTAATGATTCTTGAACTGCGCTAGACGCCGACTAAAAAGCTTGAAACACACGAACACTTCCAATCCAATGAATGACTCACCAAGAACGTCCGACAATAGAATTCGAAGTTTTTAGAAGGTCCATCGTTAATATTTTGGGTTCTAGATCACCGAAACTCATGAGAAATAACCAAAAAAAAAAGTTAAAGAAGGAGAGTGAAAATACTGCAGGCATTTTATTTGGTCGTCATAACGTCAAAAATCAATCGCACCGTTATTACTTAGATACACACTCAGTTCGCTTTCACGAACTCAAAGGCTGTAAGATTTCCTAACCCGGCCTTGAAACAATTCTCTCTTAAAATAGTGGATTAGAGGAAAAACAAATACCACTTTGGTATGTTAAATCTTAATGTTATCTTAAATACATTATTCTGGTTATTAATAATAGGCTTTGAAGGTACAGCTAAACCATAGATAACTTGATACGAATCTCTTTGGTTCGAGAGAGAGCTGTCAAAACTCGCATTTTTTATAACATTTGCGAATGATGCCACTGCTGAAAAATATTAGATTGGGCATTCTATAAAAAATTTTTGGGTATTTTGCAGTTTCCACACTACCGTTGAGGTATGCAAATAGAGCGTTAACCATATTATTTTTGGCTGCTCGGTTCTCCAGTAGGCCTAACTCACCCATATATAGAAATAATTTTACAAACTACCGACAACTATTTCTACAGTATTGCAACAACACACTAAAGGCATCCCGCCTTTTTCTCTAACTGCTGATTGTGTTTTGTTGCCAGCTAAGAAAAAAGATTGGGGTCCTGCCAGCCAACAAGCGAGAGAGTAAGAAAATAGATTCTGATCGATTTATCTATGGCTAAACCTCTGTAGTGTGAACCTTTGTAATGAGCAATTTCTTCTTATACATACATACATATGTATGTATGTGCTACTATGAGGAAAAAATGGTAAGACTTTGTTCATAATTTTAGTTCTTAATTTACTCCATGTCGTCCCCTTCAAACTAATCCCCCTTGGCCCCAATATACTTGGGTCAAAGTTTTTTTTTTCAATTCTCAAAATAATCGTTGAAGTCAATTTCCGGAATAGCCTTTAATGTGCGCTGCGATTCACGTTTAATAACTTAAATTGGCTCAAAACGCTTTCCCCGAAGCGATCGCTTGAGTTTGCTAAATAGCCAGAAGCCACTTGGAGCTAAATCAGGCAAATACGGTGGTTGTGGCACGATATTGGTTGAAACTTTCGCGTAAAACTCACAAAAGAATCAATGCAATATGCGACGGTGCATTATCGTGGTGCAAAAATCATGAGTTGTCGGCCCATAATAACATTCAAATATAATGAATCGGAAAGAATTCGGAGTGCATCACACCTCGATAATCGAAGACAACTGTCAACATAACCTTGATTTTTAATATGCTTTGACGTGGTTTCTTTGACTCACCTTTGCCACGACATCCGGCCGATTTATCGTCTGTTTCTGGTAGAAAGCATAACTCATCGCCAGTAATAATACGTTTCACGGCATCCTGATAGTCGGGAAGCATTGTTTCACAAACGTTAACGCGACGAAAAAGTTGAGTGGTTTGAAACCAATAGTGCTTTCACTTTTCGTGGGCCCAAATGACATTTCAAAATGGTTTTCATTAATCCTTCCGATATTTTTCCGACTGCTCGTCACCAGAAATTTGATTCCGCACACAAAATTGAATTTTTTTAATAATTTCACTTATCGTTAAAATCGCCGAATGCACTTAATGTACTTCAGAAAGACGAGCATATAGTAAATACTAATGATAACTGTGATATGAACTTGGGCACAGATGTCACTGACAGACATACCAACCTATAAAAAAATTTCGACGGAATTTCGTTTTCGCGCGCGAAATTTAAATTGAAAAATATCCCACATAAATAATTTGAAATCGTTTCGTGCAACTATAATAACAATAATGAATGTCTCTCAAATATAAATGCTTGCTCGTAATCATAAAATTTGTCAGCCTATTAAAGTTTCAATGATAAACGATTCAATTCTAATTTTAAACCATATTAGAGAAGAAGAATTTTATTTCTTCTTTGGAAAAGCCTCAGCTTATTACGCTTTCTCACGCCAACTCGCATTTCATTAAACATATTGTCTGTATGATAATTAAAAATTATTTCATATTTCCGCATAATCATAATATTCGCATTAAAATTGCCGGTTAGCTCATTCTCTTCTCATTCTTTTATACATTACACAATTCGAAATACACGGAACTGTCAACTGAAACCACTCTTACGCTGCAAGCACTTGAACAAATTGAAGATACTTACATACATATGTATATAGGCATATGTGTAGAGTAGAGCTACATAACACTGCAAATATTGTATTAGCAAGAGAACTACTTAAAAATTTAATAAAAGTGTGTACTTAGAAAAGTCTGCTTATCTATTTAATGGCACTTATTGTCTTCTGAACAGAGTATATTAAGTTTCCCACGAAGTTTGTAATACCCAGCAGGAAACATCGGAGATCCTGTAACATATAATATATATAAAAATGATCAGCATGGCTGAGTCTTTTAAGATATCAATCTGACATTTTCCACACGTTCTATTCTCATTTCATTCTCCCTATGAAACTGCTTATTTGTCGAAACCGCGATGTCGGTCTAATATAGCATATTGCTTCGATACAAACTGAACGATCAAAAACAAGTTCTTGCCTAGAAAACTTTTTATATAACAGGATAGGTATTTGTAGATGTATGCAGTACTCTCCAAGCCAACAATAAAATCGTCGAAGAAACTATTCTGATCTCACCACTATAGCATACGAGTATACACAGCTGCCATCAAACTGACCAAACTAAATTCAGATCTTATAAGAAAATTGAACCTGTGAAGGGTCCGATGTTAGCTTTTTTTTTTATTTAAAAACAAAAATATTTACAACATTTGCACGATTTTCTAGACTGGGTTACTGCAGATAATTAGTTATTTCACGAATTAAGTAATCAACTCAGTCCTTATCGGTCGTTGGGTAATTATAATTGCCCAGATTAAGGGGATTTCACCCTAAGTATATTGTGCAATATTAATCACTGCATTAGCGCCGTATTTACGACCTTAATGTTAGTATGCATGTGTTCCACTTAAGCGTTATATGGAAGCTTCGACTTAATTTAGTGGAGGTGCTTACCTGTGATTAGTTTCAGAAGATATTTTTGATCCTGTTTGGCGTACTTTGCCATCTTTGCTATTTGTATTTGTTGTTGCTGTTTATGGTATAATTTCAATTTATTTTTTAACCAACTAATGCAGATCACTTTTGAATTTTGATAATTTGGTTGTTTCTAATTCGTTGCTTTCAAAGCGATCACTTCCTCAATTAGTTCGAACACTGAATCGATCGCCGAGTACAACTACACTGTTCGTGAAAAACAATACAAATTATTTTTTAATTACAAAATTATAATTTTTATGTACAATTTAATTTGCTTAATTCATTTGTTAATGACGTGCAGTCAACGAAACTCGGTGCACTCACGCGAACTCAAAAAATACAAAAAGCTTAAAATATTGGTTATGAACAACACACGACAATCACAGTGAGCAACTGAAATGCGAATAGTTAGAAAACCGGCTGAAAGATCAATGCAAAGCGGTAGATCGGTTGGTCATCTCGCGACGCTAACGATTCAATGCATGTGCGGGAGCTTCGGCAGTGTGAAGCGCAGCAGTAGAATAGCCGTTGAGAGGGGCTCCCCCAGCCAAGCGTGGCGAACTCAATGAAATGATGTTTAGGAATTCCTGAAATGTAAGCTGAATCACATTTTGCGAAAACCGCGGTGGCTGTGACGAGTACGAAACTTTGCCTTTTCTTTCGAAAGACATACGTCAAATCCGAGTGACTAATGACGTTTCTATATTAGCATACTTTTAGAGATTTTTGAGTGTAAGTAAACGCATTGTATGGACTTAAGAGAGCTCATTATTGGTGAAAGGTGGGTAGCTCAACTAGCTGACATACATACACACACACAGAAACATATGTATGTATATGTATTAACATAAGCGGCTTAAGCGCCGTTTTATAGCTTTAATACAGTATATTATCTATTTGTTGTTGCTTGCAATTGTTCGATTATACTCATACATATGTCTAATTGCTTTAAGGACGCATTTTCTCAAGTAATAATTATCTAGGCAGCAAAACACCATGAAATATTATCATTATCAGCACACTAGTGAAAGATGGATATCAATAAGACCTTAGCAAACAACGTGCACCAGTTTTTACTACTATTTGTATATATTACATAATAAGAGAATTAATTGTAAGCCATGTTAATCAAACAAAATTTAAAAGAGCGATTTCCAGTGTAAATATTTTTTGCTTTATTTACTTGGCACACGCGCAAGCTCTCTCTCACTATTCAAATGTTGATGGCAAAAACAATTATTTATATTTTATTCTTAAATATTTTATTTTGTGTAACATTGTCATTGCACTAATTTTCGTTTGCACAATTTGCGTAAATTTACCGATATGCTCACACGCGGTCAGCTGAATATCATTTGTTTTGCTATTAGCGCACAAGTGGGCACTTTACTACGACACACCCGCTTTAAGTGGAGTCACATTCTAGAATGACCTAGCCCGCAACGGCAAGCCGAGCTCAGATGTTCACTCAGCTGTCAGTGGAAGTGGCGATCTCCAAGCAGCACGCATTAGGGTTGTCTGCCGGGTTTCAGTGGATGTTAATTACGGTTTACTTTTGAATTCAAAAATTTAATTGTCGAGTGCTTTTGAACTTTTCTGTTGTTATTACCTGAACACACAAGAAAAATTATTATATAACTGTTGCAGTTAAATGTGATTATTGGTATGTCTTCTCGGGACCCGACCAACCGATTTCAACTAAATTTAGTGCGTATAATTTTTAAAACATTCCTATAATACATTGTGAAAATAGGCAAAATCGGACTACAACCACACCTACTTCTCATATACATAACACAATTTATAATTCCATTTGATTATTTCACTTTTCAGTACACAAATCAAGAAGTAATTAAAATAACGGAATAAAACTTTGCAGTAACAATTCCACCTTTTGACCAAAAATTATCCATATCCTACCAAAACTGTTCAAGACCCTAGGTACCCAATATGTGCACCCGAGTATCTATAGTTAACTTTTAACCAAAAATATCGGCCACTGTGTGAGATCTATAATTGAAATTCGGGTATAATCGTTCTCTGACAATGGTATGTCTGTATGTCAAAAATTGGTCGCGTCGAGACAATACTTCCTTGACCCCTCATATAACTAATATAAAGATTTTCGAACTTCCAGGTGATACTAGATTTATCAGCCAATATTTCAGTTATCGTAATAAAATTGGGATAGCGTATTTTAATCATGACAGTTTATCTTTGTGCCTAAAATGGATAAATTTGACCCAACCCCCTTATAACCATTACCAGAATTTTTGAACATCCGGCTGACGTTCCTCCATATGATTGGTGATTGTATGTGAGGCACTTTTGTTTTTCTAAAAATTCTTACGCCAAATTTGTCGGCCAGTGTATGAGTTATGGAGAGTATATGTGTATATAAAATCTTAGATTCCGATCCTCTGGTTGACGTTTTACATCTTAAGGTATTTACCTGGCTTTAATTTTTGCAAGTTGCAAGAGTGTAAAATTGTAACAAAAAAGCACCCGGAAATTGTAATTAAGTTCCTTGGGTAAATGAGGTAGGACTGTCCTTAATTACTAGATCAAATATAAGGGCAACCTGTCCACCAGATTGTTGTCGTTGAAGACATGCCTGGTTCTGGATGACTTTCGACAATTATTAGGGAGATGGCAAGAGATCCGAAATCTCTTACGATGATTTTTGGTTTGATAGCGTCGGAGTCCCTATTAAGTATGCATATAGCCGATCAGTGCAATAAGCAGTCTCATTTTAGCCGCGTCTGACGGTCGGTATATATGGGAACTAGAAGTTCACGCAAGTGAGGAAAGTTCTTTGATCGCCATTCACTTGGGAGTGCCCAGAAACGATTTTTTTACATATGACTCAAGCAGCTCACGACTTCCGGTCTTTGACCACGTATCCTCTAGGTTAGTTGCTCCGCATGGTTGCGCACTGGGTTTGGAATCCGCCACGAAAAAAATCATACCAATGAAAAGGAACAGCAAGCTTCGGATGAGTGACCGACCTTTTGTGGGCATGCACCTGGAATGTCCGGTCCGTTAATTGGGAAGGTACCGCTGACCAGCTGGTTGATGTCCTCGTGAAAATAAAGGCTGATACACCGCCGTCCAAGAAATGCGATGGACGAAACAAGGACTGAGACGAGTAGGTCCTTGTGGCATTTATTACAGTGGCCATATAAAGGAGCGCAAGCTTAGTGTGAGATTCGTGGTGGGAGAGAGACTCCGTTCCCGAGTACTATCATTTACTCCGGTAAGTGAACGTCTAGCCACAATACGCATCAAAGCGACGTTCTTCAACATATCGCTGATTTGCG
This sequence comes from Bactrocera zonata, assembly GCA_037783105.1. NCBI lineage: Eukaryota > Metazoa > Arthropoda > Insecta > Diptera > Tephritidae > Bactrocera > Bactrocera zonata. Next base: position 532,655 of record JBAWJQ010006124.1, read on the forward strand.
CCCACGCCCCCAAGGGGAGAGAAGGACGATGAGACCAAAGATGGCTTCTATGAGCGCTTGAAACGCACCCCGCATCTGCCCCGCCACGATGTCAAAAGCATGCTTGGCGACTTTAACGTCAGGGTGGGCAAAGAAGGTATCTTTGGCACTACGGTTGGTAAATTCCGCCTCCACGACGAAACATCCCCAAATGGGTTGAGGCTGATCGATTTCGCTGGGGCCCAAAATATGATTATCTGTAGTACTAGATTCCAGCACAAAAAAATACATCAAGCTACCTGGCTGTCTCTGGATCGAAAAGCCACCAACCAGATCGATCATGTTGTGATAGACGGAAGACACGTCTCCAGTGTTCTAGACATGCGTACGCTCCGAGGTCCTAATATCGACTCGGACCCCTATCTTGTTGCAACCAAGATTTGCACCCGCCTCTGTGCAACAAAAAACGCACGTCAACAAACATAAGGAAGGTTCGATGTCGAGAAGCTGCAATCACAACGATTTTCTACTCAGCTTGCACTCCTGCTCTCTGAGAGCACTCGTCAACAATTCGGTATAAGGGAACTGTGGGACGGCATTTCAAACTCCTTACGTACAGCTGCAACCGAAACCATTGGTTTTCGGAAAATGCTAAAGAACAGCTGGTACGACGAGGAGTGCCGTGCTGCAGCGGAGAGATAACAGACTGCCTGCCTCGCAACGTTACGATCGACCACAACACGTGCGGGATGAGATAGATACCGATAGTTGAAGAGGGAAGCGAGACGGTTTTTGCAGATAGAAAACGAAAGAGGCCGAAATGCGTGAGTATGAAGAGCTTGGTAAGCTGGCCGACAGGGCTAATGCTTGAAAATTCTACGAAAAAATGCTGCGGCTTACAGGTTTCAAGACCGGAACATACTCTTGTTGAACCCCCAAAGGTGATCTAGCCACCGATGCCCAGAGCACACTTAAATTATGGAAGGAACACTTTCCAGCCTGCTGAATGTCAGTGAACGTACAACGCCAGGAGAAAGTGAACCCGATTCCCCAATCGATGACGATGGAGTAGACGTTCCATTGCCCGACCATGAAGAAGTTCGAATACCAATTACCCGCCTGAAGGACAACAAAGCGGCGGGGCCGATGGATTGCCGGCCGAGCTATTCAAACACGGCGGCGAAGAACTGATAAGGAGCATGCATAAGCTTCTTTGTAAAATATGGACGGACGAAAGCATGCCCAACGATTGGAATTTAAGTGTGCTATGCCCAATCCATAAAAAGGGAGACCCCACAATCTTCGTTCTTGATTGTCCTTTCGAATTGAAATTTTTTTTAACATCACTAAAATCAATACAAATCTGAACATCTCTTCTTCTTCTTAAAACAGCGCATTTAAAAGCCAGTAGAAAAATTCTCTTAATTTTAATTTTCATAATAATTTACTTTAAAAGTCTCTAGATTAATTATAATACATTTTAATTTTATTTTAGATTCCCGTTAACTTCCACCAGCTTATTGATTTAAACTCCAAACCATTCAAACATAAACATGCTATATGTATTATATATAGTATACTTATGCCATTCAAACTACTTCGCAATCCTCAGATTTTATATCCCTTATAAAGAATCACTCTCTCCATAAAAACTATTATTTTATATTTGCTATTGCTAATTACAATAATTCCTTATTTATTTCTTCGCTAAAAAACTTGAATTGTTTTTATAACTATAAGCATCTAAGTTGGAGCGAGTTTACCATTCTAGAAAAAGGATTTCCCCTTAAAAATATAATACATAGAGAATTCAAGCTGTTTCCATGAGTCCACAGGTCCAGTATAGATTTCTTTGTAAATATAGTAGATTGTTGAAAATATCAAGAAATACTCTCTTATTCACAATAATAATAATAATTTTCTTATTCAAGTTTTACTGAGAGCGTGAAAATTCAAGTAACTTTCTAAATACTTGAACAAAAACGACAAACAACTAATAACAAGCACGGTCATTAACAAGCGGCATGAAGCCGGTAGTACGCGTTATTTTAATTGAACTCATTAATTGAAAAGTTCAAAAACATTATTTTTATACCCATGAGTACTTTGTCGTGAACGGTGATATAATTTTATCATAGTATATACTCATACATACATACATGACCGCGTCGTTGTCGGTAGCAAATTGTGATTGTTCATCGAACCCTAAGGAAAAACCCTTAAGAGAGTATATCTAAACCTTTATTCAACCAAAGTAAAGGAAAAAAAGTCCAATGTCGAATCATCTTCATAAATTGAAATGGATTTGAAACACTGGTAATGGTGATGAGATATGTACTCTGTGCACAAAAAATAAGGTCACATTGTATTTATTTTGAAAATTCTTTACTTATTCTTCCAAATCAATTTCATACCCTTCAAAGTAATCCCCTCCAGATGCAATGCACTTATGCCAACGGATTTTCCAATCTTCGAAACACTGGTTGTAATCACTTTCCGGGATGGCCTTCAGTTCCGTCTTCGCTGCGGCTTGAATCTCCTCTTTTCTTTCGTATAAAAACGGTGTCCCCGGAGCGGTCTTTTGAGCTTGGTGAACAACCAGAAGTAGCACGGCGCCAGATCAGGTGAATAAGGTGATTGCAGACCGATATGGGTTGAGTTTCTGGCGAAATGATCACGAATTACGAAGGCAGTATGGGATAGTACATTATCGTGGTGTAAAAACCAAGAATTGTCTTTCCACAATTCCGGACTTTTTAGGCGGATAGCGTTACGCAAATGACGCATAATGTTCAAATAATATTCCTTTTTGACTGCTTGACCGGTTGGAAGGAATTCATAATGCACAACACCACGATAATCGAAGAAAACAGTCAACATGACCTTGATTTTTGAGCGACTTTGGCGCAATTTTTTTGATCTCGGCTCTCTTTTGGCACGATATTCGCTCGATTGATCGGTTGTTTCGGGGTCGTAAGTATAGATCCAAGTCTCATCGCCAGTTATAATGCATTTGATGACATCCTGGTAGTCAGAAAGCATCGTTTCACACACTTCAACGCGACGCCTTTTTTCCAAAAAATTCAATGTTTTCGGTACCAGTCGAGATTTGACGCGCTTGAGGCCCAAAACATCCTTCAAAATGGTATTGGCTGAGCCTTTCGATATGCCAATCACCAAAGGCTTTCTGCACCATCCTCAACGTATCCGCAGCAGAAAAATTATTCCGTAAACAAAATTTAATGCAAATTCTTTGCTCAAAAAATTTCGACATCGCGAAAAACGAAACACTCACTTTTAGCAGCTCACAAAACGACACATATCTCAAACACTAATGAATATTTTCGCATGAAACTTGACATAAATGTGACTGACAGTACCACCAACCTTAAAGAAAAAATAATTCTCCAAATCCTTCGACGCGCGCAGTTTAAATTCAAATGTCAGGGATGATGCCTAATTAAAACTTTCAAACACAAACAACAATTGTTTTAAATGCAGATATACTATATACAACCGCGTAATCATTAAGTGCTTAAAAGAAGGCGGAGCGTTTTTCTCGAAAACGTGTTTCAAATTTATACACAATTTAGATGTATAAACTCCTCGGGTAATAAATGAAGAAATTCCTGACAAAAACATTCATTCTTTCAAGTAACTTTTATGTAAGAATTTTTATATATAAGAGAGACGAATTCTTATATATATACATACATATATGTATGTTATACTAAACAAAACAAAAGTTTTTCAGACTTCCAACTTAGACCAGGTTAGGGTAAAATCCATTGGAAATAAAAGATTATAAATTATAGGAACAATTATTTCCGGATGATCTTTGGCCGGGAAGAAGAGGAGCGATGAAAGGTTAGAAACGGTTTATCCCAATTTCTAGTGAAATTACGAGTCCTATAGAAAAGAGCTTTATGGTGAAGTTGTAAACAATGATAAAATCGACATGTTTTCTCGCATAACGGTTTTTTATAGCCTCGAAATAATCGAGGTATATATAGGGTTATACCTACGCATATAAATTATCAGGGTGATGAGACGAGTTGAAATATAAGATATAGCACTTTATTTTACTCAGGGAATCGCAGTTGCATAGTGAACTTGTCGGCTAAAATTTTTGAAAAAAATGTCGTGGCCCGCCTAATAGGCTTAATGTACATACATATGTATATCAGTCAATCCAAGAGTTGTACAGCTTTTCATTATCTACAACTTCGCCGTATAACTTTTTTCTATAAGAAAACATCAGGACGAATTTTATAAGTCATAATTCCACATACACAAAAATTGAAATAATATATTCTAATAATCCTCAGCGGCGATTTCATGGTTAATGTGTATGATTTTTCTGCAGAGTAAATGATTAGAACCCATGTTTTTTAAGGAAATAAGAAAACATCTGTGTAAAATTTAGCAGTTAGTTGGACACAGCAATTGCAATTTTTTCACTTTAATTGTAAGCCCCTTCTGGTTATTGCGTTCCATGGGCTATTCGTCAATAAAACGGTTTCTACAATGCAGATCTGCATATAATGTATTATATACCATGACGCTTGTCGCATGTCGCAAGGTGCCTGCGTCCGAACGATAATCCAAATTTTGTAACGTTTTCAGCAACACTTCATTTGTTGGTCAGTGCACTCACGCTGACGATAACAATCAAATCTTCTTTTGTTTAATTGTGTTAATGCGAATTGTTATTTAAAAACAAGTCCGCAAGCATATATGTACATATGTACATTAACACAAGTTTTTTGACCAGTACTCTTATCTCTGTGTTATGAATACTCTAAATAAAGCAATGCCAGCAATTCAACGAAAAATATAGAGAAATACTAGAGGGGGAAATTGGCCCCAGAGTGAAACCGATCAGTCAACAAACTAGACATATTTTTGTATCCCTAGACGCATATTGACTGCTCGATAAAAAAAATTAATATTTTGTGTCTCCCAAACACTCTCATTAATGTCACAAGAGCCTCAAAAATTTACTATGGACTTGCAATGTACGGGCACTGTGCCAAAACTCATATCAAACTCTTGCATGTACCAATTACCCATGCAGGTGTGAGAAGGAGTATTCGTGCCTTCCCAACATCACTAATAAGAGCTATTTTAAAAGAATCCAGGTTACCAGATATTCTGCAAAGGACGACACATAACACACTGTTACTCATTCCAAAGTTGGTTCTATGTAGAAACGAGTTAATAGTCATGAATGTAAGTATTACTCTCCAATCTTCACAAAGATACAACAAACCCGCAACCGCTATACGTTGTCTAATTACGTTGTCCATTTCCAAACAACTTGGGATAATTACGAGCCCTACAATTCCACGACATTATCGTAATGTTCATAAAACAATTCGCACCTGATCACAAAAATAAAAAAAAAACCTTATTTCTATACAACATAATCAAAATATGTGGATACCAGGACACACAGGGATGCAAAAAAAAAAAAATTGCTGACAAACGAGTGAAAAAAGCATACAAAGAACCTCTGCATACTTTACCACAAATGATATTAAGAATTATGTTAAACAACACATCACCGACTGCGGTCTAAACGATTAGAGACAGTACAATCATTAATATAAACTTTCTAACCCATCAGGCCGAAACATTTATAGGCATCAAAATTGGACATACACTTACACACAGAGGACGCTTTTTGAATGATAGAAACAAACCCATATCACTCTATGTGGTTCAGGAGATTTCCTCATATCCTCGATGTCGGCACAACCATCTACAAACCGTCTGATTTACTCGTTCTGACAGATGACAATAACATTAACCTTTTCGTAAAATATTTGCAAATATGCAAATTAAATGTTTAATATACTCGTATTATATAAGTAACAAAAGTACAAATTAAGCTTTAATTTGCCTTCGTTCCATCGAATGTGATATTCGTCGTGTCCAATGCACAAAGGAACATAATCCTTTCTCTCGAGGACTCCCATGCCTCTGCACCATATAGCAGGACGGGAATTATGAGTGACTTATAGAGTTTGGTTTTTACTTTACTTTACGACTTTACTTCTCAATTGCTTACTCAGTCCAAAGTAGTACCTGTGGCAAGAGTTATTCTGCGTTGAATTTCCAGGCTGACATTGTTGGTGGTGTTGATACTAGTTCCAAGCGAGAATTATCTACGACTTCAAAGTTACGACTCTGTTGACAAGCCATGAGAGCCAACTCGCTAGTGCGACGACTGTTTGTTTGATGACAGGAGATATTTCGTGTTGTTGCCAAAAATATCATCGGCATACACCAGCAGCTGTACACTCTTATAGAAGATTTTACCATCTTGATTAAGTTCTGCAGCTCCAATTATTTGATTCAAGAGTATATTGAAGAAATCGTATAACAGTGACTCACCTTGTGTAAAATTACGTTTGGTATCGAACTGCTCGGAGAGGTCCTTCCCGATCGCGACGGAGCTTTTGGTGCTGCTAAACGTCAGTTTACACAGCCGTATTAGTTTTGCGGGAATACCAAATTCAGACATCGGCAGCTCCTTTTCGTGCTGTCGAAAGTAGCTATGGAATCGACGAAGTTAAGGTCCAATCAGTTTTTTGACAGTGGGCTTTAATCTTTCACACAATACGCTCGATAGCACCTTATATTCGATGTTTAGGAGACTTATCCCAGGGTAGTTGTCGCAGATTGTGGGGTTTCCCTTTTTGAGCTTTCGTCCGACCATATTCTGCAAAGAATCTGATGCACGCTCCTTATCAGTTCTTCGACGCCATATTTGTTGTTCTTCAGACAGGTAATTACTATTCGAACGACTTCATGGTCGGGCAATGGAACGTCTGCTCCATCGCCATCGATTGGGGAATCGACTTCGCCATATCCTTATGTTATGCTTTCACTGCCATTCAGCAGGTTGGAGAATTGTTCCCTAAATAATTTTGGTATGCTCTGGGTATCAGTTGCTATATCACCTCTGGGAGTTCTACAAGAGTATGCTCTGATGTTGAAACCTTCTATTAGTCGACGCATCTTTTTGTAGAATTTTCAAGTATTACTCCTAACGACCAGCTCGTCAAGATCTATCCCATCCCGCACGTGTTGTGCGTTGCGAAATAAGCAGTCAGCTTTCTCTCCACTGCGAAACGGCAGTTCTCATCGTCCCAGCTGTTATTTTGCATTTTCTGAATGCTAAGGATATCGGTTGTAGCTGTACGTAAGGAGCTTGAAATGCCGTCCCACAATTTCATTATACCGAGTTCCTGATGAGTGGTCTCAGAGAGCAGGAATGCAAAACGAGTAAAAAATTGTTCGACTGTCCTTTGTCATTGCAGCTTCTCGACGTCAGTTCCTTCCTTGTGTTTGTTAACGTGGGTTTTTTGCTGCACAGAGCCGGGTGCTAGATAGTGCTCTGAGTCGATGTTAGGACCTCGGAGGGTACGCATGTTTAACTGAAGACGTGTCTTTCGTCTATCACAACATGATCGATCTGGTTGGTGGCTTTTCGATCCGGAGACAGCCAAGTAGCTTGATGTATTTTCTTGTGCTGGAATCTAGTACTACAGATAACCATATTTCGGACCCCAGCGAAGTCGATCAGCCTCAACCCATTTGTGGATGTATCCTCGTGGAGGCTGAATTTACCGACTGTTGTGCCAAAGATACCTTTTTTGGTAGACTGTTATTACTGTTCTGGAAAGTGAATGGTGTAAAAGTTTTGTGCTGATAGTCGATAATTTTCGATGTAACCATTATGATGAAATTGTGCAAATTATGATCACAAATTTCGAACTATAGGAGCAAATGTGAGTATCAAGTTAGACTATCTCCGCAATCATCTGGATACATTTTCGGATAATTATGGGAAAAAATAACAGTCATTTCAACTGAATCTTGAAGTGATCTATTAAGTTTGATGAAATCGACACCTGATGACAGATTATACCTGGTAAATTTATCCAAAATCATTCTTGTTCTTTAATTGGCTTAGACCCCGCTTACGCAATTATAGCCGAGTTAACAACAGCGCGCCAGTCTTTTCTTCTTTTCGCTACGTGCCGCCAATTAGATATCCCAAGCGAAGCGAGGTCCTTCTTCACTTGGTCCTTCCAACGGAGTGGAGGTCTTCCTCTTCCTCTGCTTCCCCCGGCGGGTACTGCGTCGAATACTTTCAGAGCTGGAGTGTTTTCGTCCATCCGGACAACATGACCTAGCCAGCGTAGCCGCTGTTTTTTAATTCGCTGAACTATGTCAATGTCGTCGTATATCTCGTACAGCTCATCGTTCCATCGAAAATCATTCTTATGACAACAAAATTATAATTTTCTTGGGCTTAACTGCTTATCTCAAAAATTTCTCAACCACCAGAGGAAATTGTTTTAGACTAAAAAACTTTAATTCCAGCTGGGGGCCACACTAAAATCTCCGCTAAACTCGCGACAGACGTATTTACCAATTGGACGACGGACTGGCCTTCGTACCTCGTAATCTTTGTGGATAATACCAGTTAAAGAGAATAGCGAAGTCTTCTCCAAGCAATTTCATATGTTCAGAATAGTCTACAAGAATAATAAAATAACGCGTTTATTGAATGTTTATGTGTTTTGTCATAAGAGAAATAATTAATGATTTACAATTTTTTATTCGGTAATTGAAATCATAGGACTTGAACTCGCAATCAAGAATTTTTTTAGCTCCTCAGGAATGACCTTTTCTGTTGTGTGATTTTTATTTTTCCTAGGTCAACTCAAGAATGGGTCAGATGTTAATTATAAATTATTTAGTATTACTTTGCTATTATCCTCTCAAGAAACTTTTCTGGATCGGCGTGATACAAAGTGTTTATTTCTGACCTCTGAAATTCAAATGATTTCTTATAATCACACTTGCTACCTTTGTATTGATATTTTATGAGATAAATGCATCAGGGACTCGAAGAAACGGACTCGTGTATGGAGAAGCGCTGAGCTGTTTCGTTGAGTCGATTAAAAGTTTGACTACATTAGGATCGCCTCATAATAGAAGCTGTATTTGTAGCAGCATTAAATATTTTTCAGTCCACCCTGCTAAGTAATACGAGTGAGAGTACCTTTATACACTTTAGTGACATCATTTCAACGATTTACATAAATTCCTTTGAGTTTTTGGCTTTGCTCTCAATGTCGATGATTTGGTTTTCTATCCCATTTTTTATACCACGGATGTGACCTGCTCGTAGAGATGGACAGGATCTTACTGAACATAGTGTTGAATTTTGCATATAATCTTTTTGATTTACTTATTGACTAACTCAAAAAGTATTGGCAGAGCTATCTTTACTATTTTCTTTAGATTCCTTCTGATTCAAGCTTACATATCAATGAAGAATTTTCGTTTTACTTCACTATTCAAAGCCACAGTTAACAGCAACAAATTGGGCAAATACTCAGGCGTTGAGTAAATGCTAATAATTACTTAAAGAATTATTCACTTTAAAGAAAAAAAATGTATGTATACGATGAGGTTCGACGTTCTTTTTTATTTTGACTTATGACCGGATTTTTCTTGCAAATATTCTTATCAGCGACGTACAAATTTTAGCCGGCCACAATTTCGACATAACTAACACATTGAACCATTAACTATCTGAACGGTCGACAATTATCCGTATGCCCACGAAGTTTCTCGCTTCTTCACTGCAAGAAGTTTATATTTTCCCCTGCTAAATCCATGGCCACCCTATTTACGAACTGAACAGGGGTACGGACTGGACCTCAACATTTCGGTCAATTATATTAGTCCTTAACCTGATAAAAATATCTTCTTTATTAGTCAAATATATTTCAGGAATATTTTCTACCCATACAAGGTGCGTTCTAAAGTAAACAGGACTTAAAAAAAAGAACAAATGATTTGTTCGGCAAAATCAATTCATTTTATTCAAAATAGTCTCCTTCAGCTTCAATACAGCTTGTCGAACGAGTGTTTTAGGTCGTTGGCCGGTATGGCCGCCAGTATGCCGGTGTAAGCCTTTTGAATTGCCTCTACGTTTTCATAGCGATTCCTTTTCAAGATATCAGATATCATTCTAACGCACCGGTCGACATATAGATGGCGCCACCAGGGGCGCTAGATTCAAAAAGTCTTGTTTACTTTGCAACCCACCTTGTACAACAACATCAACAATCTGCACTCTTTCACTTCGCATACAACCGTTTTGTTACAAAAGTACAGAATTCTCAAATCGCTAGCTGACAGTACATGGGGCATGGACAATGGGACGTTGTTGGTAACATGCAAATCAATCAGCAAACCTTTCAGAACCGCTCTCTCGGCTATAACAGGATGATTCCGATAGAGCATCTTCATGGTAAAATCCATATGCTCCCTGTAAACTACACTTCTATCCAAGCAGTTTTTGCTCGAATGCTGGAACCCAAACCCAGAGCTCAAATTGCCGCGTGAACCAAGAGTGATCCTAGCGAAACTTCGTTCTGGGTATTGTAGCAGATTAAACTCTTACTTATCCAGAATAGACCTTGACATACAAAACTTATGTCCGTTATATTTATTAATTTTGTCTTTCTAATTTTTATTACCTAGTTTTTCTTCTTACATTCAATATAAAATAAATTGTAATACAAGGTAAATTCACACTAACCATGTGATAAAATTTCGACTACACATTATTACAATTAATTTATTACAAATGAGGTTTTCTTATATTAGTAGGAAATATATTAAACAATTTGATAATAGAACATAATCAATCATAATCAAATATATTTTAAAATTCGTGTGCACTTAGACAGCTAGAAGCTTTATAGACTCGGACAAAGAATATAAAATGAGAAATAGTAAAAAAATTACAATGAAAACAGTCTGTAGGTAAATACAAAGTATTCGACATTCACTTAAAATTAAAAAAAATTAATGTAAGGGTAAATCAAAAAATTGTTTAAAAGAAAAATGAGTATTTAAGGTGTATTGGTAAGGTGTAAGGATTTTTTAACTTAGGAATAAGATTTGCGTTTTACATTTTTTCAACACTTGGCTGCTTTACCAACTGGCTCTAATTTCGTTTACAGTCATATTTACAAATATATCAATATAAATAAAAATGGTGTTTTAAAGACAGTGAGATTATTTGTATACATTTTAATTTTCATCTTCAGATTCGAACGTTTTATGATACTTATTCAACATTTAATTTACACCAAACGGTGCCGCAAATACTGATGTTACGTATTTTGAGATATTGTATTACATAGTTACGATGAAGTTACATATATTACGACTTTATATAAATAAGTATCTTACATGTATTTTGTATAACATATTGACTTTGTGTTGCTTGACAGTGATTTCTAACATTTTATAATTGAATGGTCATATTTTGAAGGCAGTTACAATTTTCAACAGATACATACATACATCCTATTCGAGTTGGTAAAATGTCAAATAATATCAGTACTAAATGCAGAGTTGTACACTTTTAACTGTACATCGATGACACTCTAGACATTCATTTGTTCGACGTATTACATTACAAAAACTAAAAAGATCAAACACAAAAATAGAAAAAAAAAGCTAGTGGCACAAGTTTGACACTTCAGTGTTAATTAATTCACAAAACTGGATCACCAACATTTGATTGAATTGTAAAAGATATTCCTTAAACATGTAGATAATAGTTTGGCTTGCGTCTAGCAGTAACATTTTTAAATAAATTGACTACAACGCCACACTACCGCTTATCTTTCTGGAAATAATGATTCATAGCTTGGCGGTAAGTCTTTTGGTGATTGTGGTTGATGATGTCGATTATCTTGTTCATATCCAATACTCGAAGTAATAGCACCGCTAAAAGACGGTGTGTTTGGTATCTGAACTACAGGGGTTTCCTGGAATTGAAAATTACATCATTATAAAGATATTCACAAGCACAAAAACAAAGATTACTCATTAAAAACTTAAAGCACTTCGTTGAAAGCTTTCTACAATATGTACTAACCGTTTGCCCTCTACGATGAGCAGCCGCCGAAGCTTCGTGTGCATGCTGTTGCACGGTTATGCAATTCCAATATTTCCAACAGACCCATATGCAGAAACCAACGCCCAACATTGTAAAAATTAGCGACGTTAGCGCTGAAAGTGCTACATAGGCGGTGTCAGCTTCCACTGTAGTAGGTGCATCGTGAAAGCATGATATTTCATCTCGACATGGATACATACAATTCGTTATATTATCACGCACAAAATGACGGGAAATACACGAGTACTGGTCTTTCGGATCACAGAGAAAATCTCCAGTGTATTTACATTCAGAGTGCGCTGTCATCACCATTCGCAATTCGAGTGGTTCCTTTATCGAAACACGCTTATCGATGTAAATGTGAATATTAACTTCACGATTACGTTCATCGAATATTAACCGACCCGGCCCGTCTATTGCTATTTCATTGCATATCTTTTCAGATGCCGGACGATTACCACCAACAAATTGAATATAATCTATGCAAGCATTATTGACAGGATCACGTCGAAATTTAAGACGTGTGATGACAGTGTAAATTCCGCGAGGTGGTCGATGAGGAGTTTGTACGCGAAAATAACAATCGTATTTTAACTTGTTAGACGAGTAATAGCCAGGTAACGTTGTATTCCACATCTGGGTTATGATGGCTGCAGAATCTCGATCCTCAGTTAGAGTAAATGCGGGATGAACATGAAGCGATCTCTGTATATCTAATAAAAATTTGTCCGCGCATAGATAGTCTTTTAGGATTACTATTTTAGAAAGAAAGAAATATAGATTGTTTATGCATTAGGATATTGAAGTTGTGGCTTACTGTTTTTATAGCATTCACATAAACCACACGCGTTCATGAGCAAAATAGCCCAATAAGGTACTGAAGTTTTTGGTTTTGTTTTCATTCTGTGCAAACATTCACTACACTCAAGGACGTTACAATTTGCTTTTTAATTCTGTTGATATAACATTGTTTTACTAGAGCTATTTATTTCATGTATTACTCACTTAATTTCTTTACAATTCTGATTTATTCTTTCACTGTCATTTGTTGTAATTTTATTTTGTTTTAGACACTTGCTTCTCTTGCGTGGTTGCCACGGTAGAATTATACAGAAAACACAAGTGAAATATGTTACATCAATGATCAAAAGCTACACTGGTGTCTTTAGAAGAGGCAAAAACTATACACGAATATTCTAAGTTATTTACAAAAACTCTTCAATAAATAGTTTCTATTATATTATTGTGACAAATATTATTCTTAACTTTTTTAAAGGCCCTGTATTATAACACATAGCAAAACAAATCTGAAAGTACTTTTGTTATTGAACTTTTTTCAAAATATAATTTTTGTAGTTGTCCAATTGTTACAATGGCTGCGATTTAGAATAGCATCCCCCGATTTCGGGGATAAAATGGGTATGCACGAATAGAGGAGGTCCTCTAGATCAAGAATATATACATAGTTGCGGATGACTTGTGGTTTTTAAGATATTTGCATTTAGAGTTAAAAAATCTGCTATTTAAAATGAGTGTTTCTCCGATTTATAATGCATTTTACAGTTATATTTTTAACTTTTATATCCACTAACACTTCACTAATCATTTATTTTATATTAAATAGTGCAATGCCATTCTTAAATTTACCCCATTATGGGTTATCAAACAATTTTCGAAAACTAACACAACCATGAATTTTCTTGCAGACCCTAGCTTAAAATTTTTTAGGAAGAAACGGCCTGGCAGCACTTGTGTTCCGTCATTCTGCTTCATTTTCAAAACGTCATTTTTTGTTTACGTTCCTATTCGTAATTGAAGAATTGCTAAAAAAAAGTTTGCCAATTTTTGCTCGTTTGAACAATTGTTAAAAAGCAAAGAAAATTTTAAAATATCCAATAAAATAAAGTAATATATTTATTAAAATATTAATAATATTGTTTGATTTTACTATTTTTGTTAACTTTTTTCCCCATTTACACAGATTCATCTTACTTGCTGGTGTACACTTGTTATACATTCTTACAGTTTAGTTTCTGGACTTCTCCTCATTCTTTGAAGGAATATACTCACAATAATGACTGAAGCAAAGAAGAACGCACTTACAGCGGCTTATCGCGCACATAAATCCCTGCAATTGGAATTAACTGACTTTGAGGATAATACAGCATTTGCAGCACACTTGGTAGAACAATTACGGCGTCTGCCTACAGATAGCCGTGTTAACGCCATGGCCGGTATATTAGCAATACTGAATCGTTTTGTACGCGTACAAGGAGAAACTCAGTAAGCAATTCGAATGGAGATTTATTTCGCCGGTTCATCGTCCGCACACTGCGTACCTATAAGGATATCGTAAGAGGGCGGTGACGGTGAAAGCAAAATATGTTAAGGGAAATGTGTTGCTAAAAGCATAGAATCTTTGGAGGTGTTCCTAATGTGCGTTTATATATTTTGTTGTGTGTCCTGTTTTCTTGTAAGACATGGCATATGTGCTACCTATTTTTCTTTTATAGAACTCTATTGAAAGTATGACATCGATGTTCGAGTTATGAGGGAGTATATCGTAATAGTTAGCATGATTTTCCGATTCATCACAAACATTCATACATACATATATTTTTGTTACATTAAAACACATCGAAAAAACTGTAATAAGTATTTAATTTAATATATAGAATATATCAATCATTTTGCAAAATAGTATGATTTAAATAATCAAATTAAATGTGTTTTGTTTTCGATTGTCAATAAATGCTTAGATACTTTGATATTTGTCTCGAGCCGAAATAAGTAAATCAAAAAACAACAACACAAGTGTTGAATGTGGTGCCTGCCTCAAATAGTTTGCCCAAAATCCTTTATATAAACCTTGTAGTCCTTCGAATCTGAATACTTTGTGAGCACAATCCCACCACCCTTTATAGAGTATTCCTTTGCCGAATGAGTCAGTGCCTTGATTATACCAGAGAAACTAAAAACATAGAGAAGGTGCAAATCGAAATCTGTATGATGGTTCGATTGCGCGGCTAACAGAGCTGATAGATTTTTATTAGGGAATTCGCCGTGCTCGCTGCTATTTAGCATAATTGAGCACGTGGAGTGTCAGAAAAATATGTAAATGACTGAAAATATATAAAGAGAATTTGCTTCGTAGAAAAGTATACAAAGTCACACAAAGAATGTAAAAAAGCATTCTCTCAGTGACATATGCATGCTTATATTGTATTATATGAACCATTGTCACATATGCGTGATTATTTTGTATCAAATGAACCATTTTTTTCCGAAAAATGGTAAAAATTTAAATTTTTTTTACAAAATCGGGAAAAATCAGGAAAAATTATTTTAATTTTATTTCTCTTTATTTTTATTTTTTAATTTTTAAACAAATTAATATTTCAAATAAATTATATTTATTTCCACTATTACAAAGTGAAGATGTGCAAAATGAACTTCATTTCTTCAAAGTAAATTCATTCAAATTCTTCATGAAATATGCATATTCGCATTATTTCGTTATCATTTCCATATTTGTACCAATAGAATTTCTATTGCATATACATACATATGTATATTATTTCTTTGGCACATTTGTCTTTATGTTTACGAAAGCAAATGCGAGCCACATGCATACATATTTACATACATTCATAATAACAAGTGTCGCACGCGTCTTTTCGCATCTCCGTTGCCACGGTCAACCAATGGCTGTGCCGAAAAAAAATAAACTAATGGCCGCCGATTGTCACCGCTTCCTTTGCCCCTGTAGCAGCTTTGCCTTCCAACGTGCGTGAATATGTATGTATGTATGTGTGTATACGTATGAGCATGAATACATATCGACGCAAATTTTTGTCACGGAAAAATATTTTAGACAAATATTGTAAATCGACAACTCCTATGTTGCCACTTTTCTCACTTCTTTCTTCAAACAAACACCAGAAGATGTTCAATTTATGATTTTTAGCTTTTGCCATCGTCGCGAAAAGACGCTTGTAGGCAAAGGCATGCTCGGGGAGATGTTACGGCGTCTGTTTTTATGAATGAAGCGAGGTCGCTTGTGGCATATGCGCCTGCGTTTATGAATGAAATCGTTTTTGTTGTAAAATTTACTACATTTGGGCTTCGCCAATTCGGCTGCCATATTGACTTGTGATGCTTCTGCTATTTAGACAATTGTTTTTGTAGAACAATGCTTCTATTTTTTGTTGGTGACATATTCACATGTGTACGCATATGTTTGTATGCTTGTGCATTATTTGTTCGGCAATGTGTACAAATATATGTACATATAAGTATATATGAATGTATGAACATGCAGATCAACGCGCGCACATGTAATATATTGATAAGTGATAAAATCATAATATGAATTTCTGGACGCGCACATGCGTATACATACATACATACATATGTATAATCAAATGAGTAGATAATAAGATTAATATGATAGACGATATAGTATGTATGTATTTATATATTGTTGTGCAATGCAATTTCTATTTCTAAGAAACAATACAAAAATGTTTATTAGTATAGTATATTACGTAAAAATCATAGAAAATTATTAAATATTCAAGTCCAAATTGACTGTAAATAGTACTATGCATGCATTCATAAAAAATTATACTCATATCATAATTATGTTTACAAGTCAATATTCAATTGCCGACGGCAAGATGCAAAAGCATACACATATGTACATACTTATTTGCATACATTGCGATTCCCAAGTTGAAAAATTGAAGCATGAAAATATAACAAAGTTGGGAGATCATAAGGAGCAGCATGCATATGTTTATGTCTTCATATTCATATTCAATGCATGCTTATGTTTACATATGTCTTCATATTCATATTCATGCATACATATATTTATGTCTCTTCATATTCTTAGGTATGTGAGACAGAGAACATAATGTGTTTTGTACACATTTTTCGGTGTCAAAAATGAAACAAAATATAAACAAGCAAAACGAAATTCTTTGTTGGGAGCTTCTTCATATTCTCTGCTTGGGTATATATGCCATTTCATCATATTTCTCTTCATATTCTCTGTTAGAATATGTGAGGGAATTGTAAACAATGTTAAAATTGTGAAGCGAATTCCGACCTACAATGTTAACAAATGCGGCGAATTCCCTAATAAAAATCTATCAAATGTTCGCAGTCGAACCTGCACCTTCTCCATACTTTACGTTCTCTGATTATACAGCCTTGTTGAAATTACATCAGGTGGTGTAATTGCCACAGCCACTACACTGCCCGCTCCAAATGCTGCCATTAATGTATTCAGTATGGGTTGCGTGACAATTTCATACTCGCGCAGCATTGATTTTGCCTTACCAAAAGTTGCAATCTGTGTACTTGAACCGATCGCAACTCTCGGCAGCATTCCAGTGGCGCCACGCCACAGACCAAAGAACCCACTTTCTTTTAAAATGTTTCTAAATGCATTTATAAATCCAGTGTGTTGGTGTTGGTAACCAACGGCAATTTCGCTATTCGATCGGGCTTGTAATTGAATTTTCACCTGCAAACAACAGTATATTGTTAAAAACGAACCTATGTGCGAAATATTTGCAAACTATACACCATGTAAAACGGGCTTGCACAAAATGAGCCAGTAACACCACCGGCAGCACCCCATAGCATACCGCGAAAAAATGAAACATCACCATTCCTATTATGCATCCATTTGTTATTCATGGCAGTCTTGTATACACCTAGCCTAGGACAAATTAAGTTGTTAAATAAAAATATGATAAATATTTTGTTGTTTGCTATCTTTTGCATTATATACTCACCTAACTGAATTTAATATGAACTGGAAATGTAACGCGGGCACAAGTCCTTTTTCTAAAGCAGACCAACCATCACATCTTATCACAGTGATTAAAGCGTCGAAAATTCCCTTGTAGGGCTCCACATATGATCCTCGTGCAGCTAATTCACCTTGCAATTGTAAACGAGTTTTTATTACCTGGAAAAAGCGAGGCATAAATTGTTGCTTTAACAGCATGAAAACTTTTTCAAATAGTTTTGTTAACACCAGTTTTAAATATTTTAAATTGATATCAATATTTTATTTTGAAATATATTTTATGTATTATAATTGCCATATGTATGTATTTACAATGTATTTGCATTTTTGTTGTAACCCCTATCTATATTTGTACCTCGAGTGGGTTGGTGAAGCAGATTGCACCCATTGCGGCAAAACCTCCGATCATGAAGTCAGAGATATCCATATTTTTTATTGTTGCAGAACGTAGCTATCAAATATTTAGTATAATTATATTTTTACAAAATGAAATCCCAAACAATATTACCTTAATTTGAATCGACGTTATCAGCTAGCCATTGTTTACATTTGCTTACTCTATTATGAAATCAACAGCTATTGTATGAACCTACCATTGTATAAACTTAGTCCCTTATTACACGCAGCAACTTTTGTTGCGGCAACTCTTGGTTTATAGGCGAGGGGGCGACGAGGAGAGGGGAATCGCGCCGAGTTTCCAGTGTTCAGCAACTCGCTTTGTATACAAATATTCATAACATAATATAAATATTTTAGAAAATGGAGTATGACGAAAAAATCGAATTAATTAAAGACATTGTGAAATGTATGGAGGAGGCCGTACAAATTGATTCAGACGATAGTGAAAAGGGTGATATATGAGAAGATATGTTACATAATCTTTGTTTTAATTTTGAATTATAAATAAAATGTATTTCTTAATTTACAGAACTGATTATTATATGTGATAGTGTGGCCCAAATACCTATAAGGAAAAGAAACGACAATGGGTTAAAGTAAAAAAACTCGCACAGAGTTGCGCAACACAAGTTGCTCGTGGGAATGTAATGGGCGACAGCAAAAGAGAATCGCCCGAGAATTAGCAACAAAAGTTGCCGTGTGTAATAACGGACTTATAGAATGATAAAAATTACATTAACCGTGCGATTCTGTAATGTGAGACAATCTCAAGTCTCTAAATTTGAGATTTTAAGTTAGAGACGATTTTTGAGACTTGAGACGATTTTGCTATTCTGTAAGTGACAGTCTCAAAATCTATTACATTTCATTATTCAGAGATGTTTTTACACTTGAATGATAATAAATATGTCGATAACAAATATTAACTTTTCTATAACATAGTCAAAAAACATAATTATCAATAAAAATAAAAATATATGTTGACTTTGTTTCATAATATTGACGAAATGTATGTAAAATTGATTTATTTTTAACCTTTTCGTGTTTGAGTAGCTTACAAAACATAAAGAAACGACAATCGATTAATATCTAAGATTATCTCTATTCAGTATATTCAAAATGGCAGACAAGAGTTCGTTTTGGTTTTGTGACCTGCTAACTACCAGGTCTCAATATTTTGAGATTAACGCTAGAGACTGTTTAGTGAATAGTAACTAGTCACAAAATGAGATTTTACCACAAAATGACTCAAATAGAGACTAGAGACTGGTTACAGAATCCCGCTATAAGAATGCCATAGAATGAGAGAGACTCAGGGCAAAAGGCCAGGCACTACATTAGGGTTTCCTAAATATTCTACAACTAAAACGGTCAAATGCCTTAGAAGAGGCACGACTGTGTTGCCGTGTTATGCTATCCAATTTATTATTTTAAGTACGTTTTTGTTAAATTTTCAAATATATTTCGATAATTAAAATTCATAAAGAACTACTACCTACTTTTGATTAAAATTGTATATATTTATCAAAATATTGGTAAATCTTTCCTATTCTATTAAAAATATTTGAAGAATATAAGTGTCTATATTTGTTTAAATTATTACAAATAGTTTTGTTTAGTATTGTATATATTATATGGGTGAGAATAGGCATCCTGGGGAACCGAACACCCAAACAATATCGGTAACGCGCCTATATTGCAAACTCTTACTATTTTTAAGTCCTTTTATTTAATATTCTGTACCGAAAAATCAACTATTTCGATCATGTAATCTCAGCTGTTGACGACCATATGATTCTTTTGTTACTTGTATGATTCTACAAAGTATTGAAGTTACTAGCAGCAACTGTTATCTACGAATGTGAGCAAAGAACGTATAATTATACATTCTCTGATGTGAGCATTAATAAAAAGGTTGGTTTCATAACTGTTAACTGTTATGGGCATTTCATATAGAACTTTTGCTTCGCCTTGCGTCTGAAATTTGTTTCGACAGAAAACTTCGATGTCCGTTTATGAATGGTATGAATGTTCACATAAAAAGTTTTCGACGCGAAGCCAAAGAAAATTTTGGGCAACTTTCATCTTTTTACTCTTTGCCAAACAACAGTCGCTATTTTATTAGGGTGAAGCATTAAATCCGTTCATTGTGGCATACCCTTTGGTTTATTTTCTTCGTTGACTTATGGCTTAGGCTCAGAGACGAGCAGATCGTAAATGGGAAAATGCGCTCGGCTTGGCTTTAAGCGTCCACTCTGCGAGCGCCCTTAGTACGTACTGAATGCGAGCAAAGTTGTATGTGAATGGGCCCTTAATAGCTAGCCAAGTTTCTGCTGGAAAAGTTCTTCTTAAAACGAAACGCTGGCTAAAGAGCTCAGTATATACTGAAGAGAGCAAAGTTATTATGATTTCTGATTGCAGAAAATAGCTACTAACATCCGAAGGAACAACTGTTAAACATACATATGCATTTTAAGTATTTGCTTTGATTTTGATGGTTCTAACTATTAATAATTTTCAATTGTTAATTTATTAAAAAAAAAGACTTTTTGATACTTTTTTTTGCTAATTTCTTTAGTTTTCCGCTTATTTCCTCTTTTATTATTTCGCTCTTTGTTAGAGTAACTTGCATTCTTGTTCTCCCTGACAACTTGTTGCTATTAGAGGTTATAAAGTGCTGAATAGGTAGAGCGCGACACGACATGGCAGCACGACAGTGAATTGTTAATGGCGTCGTGAATCCTTCTACATGAACATTTGTAGGAAGGCAGCAACATAACAATGGCCGGCATGTACACAAGCCAACACAACATGAACACAATTTCGTTGTGGCCTTACTAATACCTTTCACTTCAATGAAATTTTAATATTTTGTTCAAAGTGAAATTTTGTATGCAAAAAATAAGTAAATAGGTAAATTTATTTGTTTTGAATTAACATTTGTTATTACAAATGATATAACGGAGCTATTTTATGCTTTTATTTGTAAAGTAACGTCAGGTTTGTTAGAGCTTTGAATAATTGTACATTTTACATATTAGTGGCAACTGTCTGCTGTCAGGTCTACTGTCGTCGGCAAATTTAAGAATATATTGAAGTTAGCGAGAGCGACAACTCACGGCCTGCAGGCGTGTAGTCGTGCAGCTGTCTAAATAACTGTGTAAATACGAACGTGTGTATTTTGATATTTGACAGATGTCGCTTGCAGTCTGTCGCGCTCTATGTGTTCAGCACTTAAAACAAATCTAATAGGGCATAATTGTTGGGAAGGAGACAATTGATAATAAATGAATTATCTTTGTGCTGAACAAATACACGTGTGTGCATACCAATATTAAATTGATAATTTATGCAATAGTAAATTAATTTGATTATAATAAACATTTGTTTTATAAAAACTGAACACTCTCATAAAACACACTTTTAAAAGATTATGTAGACTAATTTAACTTTATTTCTGTCCGTGGCGGATTCATAGTTTCTTTCTAACATATTTATACCCTGAACAGGGTATATTAAGTTTGTCACGAAGTTTGTAACACCCAGAAGGAATCGTCGGAGACCCTATGAAGTATATGTACAAATGATCAATATGTCGAGCTGAGTCGATTAAGCCATGTCCATCTGTCTGTCCGTCTGTTCGTCTGTCTGTACATATACGAACTAATCCCTCAGTTTCTAAGATCTCGTTTTGAAATTTTGCAAACGTCATTTTCTCTTCAAAAAGCTGCTCATTTGTCAGAACGGCCGATATCGGACCACTATAACATATAGCTGCCATACAAACTGAACGATCGGAATCAAATGCTTGTATGGAAAACTTTCACATTTGACAAGATATATTCACGAAATTTGGTATATATTATTTTCCAAGGCAACAATGTAATCTCCGAAGAATTTATTCAGATCGGTTGACTATAGCATATAGCTGCCATACAAACTGAACGATCGGAATCAAGTTCTTGTATGGACAACTTTCACATTTGACAAGATATATTCACGAAACTTGGTATATATTATTTTCCAAGGCAACAATGTAATCTCTAAAAAACTTGTTCAGAACGAGTTACTATAGCATATAGCTTCCATACAAACTGAACACATAGTTACTAACAGAAATGCACCTGTGAAGGGTATTTAGCTTCGGTGCAACCGAAGTTAACGTTTTTTCTTGTTTTATATTCTTTCGACATATTACTACAGAATATTCTAGTATTGTGCACCTACTGGTTGTTTGAAGGACCTACAACTAATAGAAATAATGTCTGGATACATTGTAAATATAAATGCCCAGGATGATGAGTTTGCCAAAATTCGGATGACTTGGTACATGTATGCCTTGGATCCAAGGGTATTAAACGAAAACCAATAATATACTATAAAATCCAAAACCACCATCCCGTGTATTCGCCTCTGATTTCTATAGAAAATTACTTAATAAAAATTAAGTGTCCTCTTCGTTGCGTCAAAAAAGAAACAAATTATTTTGGATTATGGGTTGAATGTAATAAAATCAGGTTATTTCTATTTATCGAATCGAGGAGTATGTAGGAGATTTTCCGCGCAATATACAATTTTAGTGAGTATTCGACTTTTATGGAGTCAGCATAGAGGAATCCGCTGATATAACAATTCAATTACAATTTAACCAGAGAAAGTTAGGTTTTTGGGCTCTACTTCTACCTCCGAATACTGGGTTATAGTATCTGGCTAACTTTCCTGAGCGAGTCATACTTGAAAGGGGTTTAGACCAAAATCCTTCGAGAATTTTTCAAATACCTGCTTATGAAGTCTGGTAACTCTTAGCCATTGTTTTTACATGCTCAAAGGTTGTTTCCAGTATGAAGATTATAGAACGTCTTTTCGAATTCATAACATTGTATTTATACATCAACATACGAAGGCAGTGCGATAACGGTTTAGCTTAGGATATTGGCGAATATTCCATGGAAAATAAAATTTTCTGTATTACATTCTAGTAGACGATGGCTCTTAAGCATCTGCCAATTCTGACTCAAAAGCTTTGTTTTGCCCGCTTGTGAAAGATTTAGTGTCCGAGATCTATGATTCAACTAATCAATGAAAACCTGGACGTTGTATATATAAAATCTGGTGGAACGAGTTGTAAACTGGTCGCACATTGTTTTTTTGTAGAGTTACTCTCACCGGTGAAGAAAAAAGTATTCTTCTACCAATACAACTCTCACATCTCCCCAAAAGTCACGACTAGGGAACCAACGTGGTTCTATCTACCATATTCTCTAAATTTGGATCGGTATGACTTCTCTTTGTTTCCAAACTTGAAAAGTCAAATTGATTCCATAATTCATGTTGTTAAAAGAATACACATAAAACTACATGTTTTGTATATATACTGTTGGGTAATCGTAAACTCTTTATTGAAATATGTTACCCATAAATTCTATGCAACATTTCCAACAGCGGCAAATAGATGCTACAACCAATTTTTTAGAGCAATTAGTTCGTCGAAAAATAATAAAGTAAATATTGATTGCGGGGCCAATCGTATGCAAGTCGTCCAGAAACCTTTATATAATCCAGAAATACCCTCTATTCGTAGAATTTTTGTAGCACAATCCGACCAACCGTTGTAGAACAAACCTTTACCTTGCGCATCCACACCCTGATTATAGAGACGTGTTGCAATAACATCTGGCGGTGTAATGGTGATTGAAACTACCAAGCCAGCTAAGAAACCCCCACATACGGTATTCAATGAAGGTTGCACCACTAAATTATGCTCATGCAGCAATGCCTTCATCTCGGCAAAGGTCGCAATTTGTGCACCCGAAGCAACTGTAATACGCGGTATGCAGGCGAAGGAACCACGCCACAATCCGGCAATTCCACTCTTCTCATAAATCTTTCTCATCGCATTGTACATACCAGTGTGGTGATGTTGATAGCCAACGGCCACTTTTGTTGGAGCTTCCGACTGCATTTGTGTCCTTATCTGTCAGTATTCAGTTTTTGTCATGGGAAGAAAGTGTCAGATGTTTCTTGTTTATCAAAAATAAAATATATTGGATTAACAAACCATGAAAAATGGACTTGAAATGTAGGCTCCTACAGCACCAGCCGATATGGCTAGTAATAGGTTCTTGCCAAAGGATTCTCCACCGCTTTCATTGCTAGTCCACTGATTTCGAACAGCTGTGTGGTAAAAACCAATCCTGTAAGCAATGTTTGCTATAGTGATGCCACTGTATATAACCGATTGTTGCATCTACCGTATTGAATTCATAATAAACTGAAAATGCATTGCCGGCACTAGTCCTTTTTGCAACCCAGTCCAACCTTCGTTTTTAACAATCGTCACGAGCGCATGTATAGTGTTCCTGTAGGGGACGACGTAGGTGCCGGGCGCCGCTAATTCGCCCTGCAGTTGCATGCGTATCTTGACGATCTGTGGAAAAGCTTATCGCTTAGAATACAGTTTTGCATTTGATAAATATTGGTCCTTTCACCTCCAGTGGATTGGTGAGACATATGGCGCACACAGAAGCAACACCGCCAGCCACAAAATACGCCGGACTCATACTCGTAATTAATGTCATTTTTTCTATAAAGGAAGTTCGCTTTGGCCTTTTATTAATTTTGGTATGTTTTTTCGATATCAATATCCCGACAAAACTAATTTGTCACTGTTAAACTCGCACCGCAAAGACCTTCGTTTTTATTTAGCGACAACTACTTATACACTGAATTTGCAGAAGATTGGTTTCCTTTACCAGAGTTAACTTCGGCTGTGTGCAATTATACTTTCCGTCAATCTTATCTATGGTAGTCATAATGCATGGAGGCAACAAACCAGCAGAGAAATTTCAATAAACCAATCATACCTGTTTATTGTATTCAATCGTTTTATGTTACCATAAGTAGAAAGTTAACATTATATTCGACATGTTGTATGAGTAACATTCTGTTTTTTACATACATAAGTTCAACATGTAGGTAATAAACTCAAGAGTTTTTAATTTTCTCTGCAGCAGTTGCACTTTAGAAGCTGAAACCGGGGAATAATAAAAATCGAAAAAAATAATTTGGCACTTTGTGAAAACAGCTTTATTTTAAAATTATAGAGGTAGGTCGGTTTTCATTACCATTGTCTACGGTTACCGTTTTGAAGGCATTTTAACGGCGGGAAATTATTAGATACACTTTGTTTCATTGCTATAAAGACAATATATTTCTGTGAAATACTGAAAAAAATGTGTTCCCATTCCAAAAACAAAAGATATTATTTTAAAGTCCTATGGTAACCCTAACAATACTACAAAAGCAATTTTGTTTTTTCTAACGGTATTTTCTACTATTGTAGGTAGGAAGAGGAAGAAGAGAATGCACTGAAAACGGTGTTTCATTGCTATAAAGACAACCTTTCGACCAAAAGAAGAAAATAATCAAATTTATCTTTTTTTTCTAATAATTTTTGTGGGTTTCCATTATTATTAATGAGTGCGAATATTTGATTTGACATTGAGTTGGTATAATGAGAATATTTTTCTGGGGTTAATAAAGCACATGTATCCAAACTAGTTATTTTCAGATCAGAAATCAAATGAAATTGAGGATAATCCACGTAAACCTATCTTACCAGCCATCCCCTTGATGCCACGTTTTCGTTCGTATGGATTCTTGCGTTATCTTGTTGAAAAAAAAAGGTTTTTTTTCGGATGGCTGTGTATATAGTGACGAAGATTTGTTTCTAATACTTCCTGGTACTCGCGGTTATTTTCATAAATCTGTCCAGTATCCCAAAAGGCCGTCTGAATCTTTAATGTTGAATTTTTTCTCATCAGAAAATATCAACTAGGACCGTTAGTAAAGTTTTTTTGTGAGCTCATTGTCTATTTTACCCCAACCGTTGTATTCAAAATTTTATTTTTCTTAATCTAACCTGTCTGCCAATCTTAATTGATGTGATTTCGTGCAAAACTGACACGAGAGACTTTATGGTGTGGTTTCAAGAGATGCGCTTTCTGCATTTGCTCACGTACAACGACAGGATTTCGTTCCAGCTCACACTAAATTGTTGAAACAAGTGCAGAAATTAGGTTCTCTCTTTTCACATTCCGTATTGCCGTTGTTTTATTTGATAACTGTCGACGAATTTCTCTTTCCTGTCGCGTGTTAATATTTTTTTTTTTCGACAATAGTAAGTTCTCTGGCCATAATTTTCTTTATTATTCAGGTAACTCGCATGTTGGCCGATATATGTATGTGGTATAAGGTCACCTGGAAGTTCAAATATCTTTGTATTGGGTATATGGGAGCTAAGTGAGGTATTGACCTTATTCAACCCATTTTCGACACACAGACATACCATTGTCAGGAAAGGATTATCCCTGAATTTCAATTATTTATCTCACTCATTGACCGATATTTTCGGCAAAAAGTCATACATGTGCTGTGGGGTCTACATTTCCGGTATCTGGGGGTTTAAATAGTTATGGCTTGATTTGGAGACTTTTTAGCCATAAGCACACCTCAAAGTTTAAATTGATTTGTTCTTGAATTAGGAAATTAGGAAAGTAGGCGTGGTTCTTATCCGATTTCGCGCAATGAATGAAAACAATCCTGTATATAAAATTTGGTTGAGATCAGTATAGTGGGTCCATATATACTATATGTATGTGATTTCATATAAAGGTGGGCGGTGCCACGCCCATTGTACAATTTTGACATCGGCTCTTATAAAGTCCTCTTGTATCATCCTGGGTGTAAAATGTCTCTAGCTTATTTAGTATACCGTTATATGGGGATTGGGCGTGATTATTATCCAATTTCACCTATTTCCGCAAGAGCTGTCGACTTGCTTTGTCTTGTGAATATGATGGATGCAGCTTTAATTTGAATTGCTTTTGAATTTTGAAATTCAATCAGACTTTGATTTTTCCTTGTTTTAAATTTGTGAAAAGCGAATTGTTGGTCTATATACTGCTACTTATGTATATATGTATGTAGTAAAAGTTTGTAGAAGTTGAATGTTTTCACAATCTGAAAGATTCTAAAAGAGAACGGCGCAAGGAAATTTTTTCTCTTTATTAAGTAGATTGCGATTTGTTTAAAGTTAAAACTTGTCAAATAAATAAATAAATATAAATTTTGATGTTTTCAAATGGCGAAATTACAAATTTATTTGAGAATTGAATTTGTCTTGTTTTGAAAATTTTTGATATCTAATATTTTATGCTCCCAGAAGCAATGATGTCGCCAAATTCCCAGAAATCTGCACAATCTATCAGGGAAAGTGAATGGGAGGGTGAAGCATCTGAGGCAAAATTATTTTCTCAAAATGAATTCAGGGTTTTTATACGTGATCAAGTTAAATATGACAAAGTGCAATGTGAATTGAGAAAAAGAATTTGAAAATAAACGAGAGGGAATCTTAATCATTGATAGTTTCATGAATGGTGGGTACAAATATATCAAAAACCGATCTTACATCTAGGGTAATGAAACCCTTGTAGATCAGTCTAACTAAACAAATAATAACCTCGATTCTGAATTGCGGAAAATATGCCAACTTAGAGCTCGAGTTTTCATTGGATGACGAGTTGGTACACTTTCAGCCGTACTATTCTGAAAAATAATGTAAATAAACCGCTCTAAAGTGGTGAAAACTTTATGCTACATACAAGTTGAAGTTTAATAATGCTGCAACCCCAATTTGTTGTGACGGATTCAGTTGATATCGATAATACTGAATTCCAAACTTCAACCAAAATACAGTTGGATTGAAAACCGTAAAAAAGGTCCGTAATATCAACAAAAAATTGAAGCTTGATCGATATAACCGAATTTGAAAACTCCAAGCAAATGCAATTGGTAAGTG
Source organism: Bactrocera zonata (assembly GCA_037783105.1). NCBI lineage: Eukaryota > Metazoa > Arthropoda > Insecta > Diptera > Tephritidae > Bactrocera > Bactrocera zonata. The sequence goes on from JBAWJQ010006124.1 coordinate 560,723, forward strand.
TAACAGGGCCTTATGAAGGGTGATCCATTTCGAGGTTCCCTATTTTTTTAAAAGAAAAACACAGAAACTTCATTTAATTTGTTGATTATCATTCGAAAGAACATTCTTTGTCATTTTTCGAGCATTTCAACTGGTAGCTGGCGAATGACGCGAGATCTTTTGCTCCAAGGTCTGAATCGAAGCGGGATTATCCGCATAAATTTTAGACTTTACCTATCCCTAGAGGAAGGTGACTAACGATGTGGTGAAATTAGCTACTCACCGAAGTGTTTTGTCGGAACTAAATGATCGCGGGCTTCAATTTCAGGCATCAAATAATCGGTTATCATGGCGTGATAACGATCGCTATTGAAGTTTATGTTCTCACCATCTCTCTCATTTTTGAAGAATACCGACCGATGATTTCGGCTCGAAAACGTCGATAGATTTTTGCAACTATTCAAGAGCCCTTAGAACGAAGCGATGTCACTTCGGAAGATCGAACGGTTCTTGCACAAGCTGTACTTTATACGCTTTCAATTTAGGATCTCGATGTAAAATACGCCGAATCGACAACCCACGGTATTCGTGTATTCGATTATTATTCAATAATGTATGCTGGGTCTCAAGAAGGAACAAGATCTGAACAAAAATAACATGACAGCTTGACTTGCCTTAGGTCCAGGTCTGGGCAAATTTCGCTCAAATTTAAAACTGCGAAATATTGTGATTAAGAAAACGTGTTCACTTTATTTTAATTAAATATCATACATACATATATATAAAGAAAATCAAAAATACTGCGTATATGGGAGGATAGGTTCAAAGATATTCATATAAGCTTACATATATACAACACATCAGGAATTCAACTTGTCATATATTGACCGAGTTTAAAAACATGTATTTATGAGTAAATATAATTTTGGACTTCTTGATTGTAGACTTAAAATGAAGAACAAAATGTTAAGTTTACATAATTTGATAAAACCAACGGAACAAATACTACAGAATAACATAACATTTTACCAAACTTATTTTTAAAACGCTTAAAAAAAAAAAAAAAAGTTCATTCCAGTTCTAAAATAGATTTTTTACATACATATTTTATTATTTGCATATTACTAATAACATTTACTTAATAAATGTTTTTGTACATTGCACACATTGCTAAGTGTTCTCGCAACTGTAATGTAGAATAACCGAATTAGGAAACATCGTTTCATAAACGTAGGCACGATTCCGTTAAATTGTATACCCTCTCTAGTTGTAATTTGGTTTAAGTGTTTCACCTATGCTTTATTTACAGTTTTAAGTCGCATTTGATACTTATGTTTCAAAGCTAAGAGTTCATCGAAAAATACCAGCAAAAGTACTGAGTGCGGAGCAAATCGTAAGTAGCTTGCCCAAAAGCCCTTATAGAGACCATATATACCTTCGCTCCGCGCTATTTTGAAAAAACAATCCCACCAACCGCTATATAATAAGCCTTTGCCATTAGCATCTAAACCCTGATTGTAGAGCCGTGTCGATATAACGTCCGGCGGCGTGATTGCCAATGTTACAACACAACCAGCCAAGAAAGCAGCACACATTGAGTTCAATGTTGGTTGTACAACTAAATTGTGTTCGCGGAGCATTGATTTTGTTTTGCCAAATGTGGCGATTTGTGCGCCCGAACCAATTGAAGCCCGTGGTATGGAGGCTATTGAACCACGCCACAATGCTGCAATTCCACCACTTAGATAAATATGCTTCATGGCGTTAAACATACCAGTGTGATGATGCTGATATCCTACAGCCACGCTCTTGGCCGCCTGTGACTGCAACTGAGTCTTTATCTATAAGTGAAGTAATGAGATTAATTAGCGAATAAAGGTCAAACTTGATAAGATATCATAAGCTTTTAGCTACCTAAATATAATATTTTATCACATAACTAAAGTCAATTATAATACAAACCATTAGAAATGGACTAGCAAAATAGGCTCCGACGGCACCACCAGCAGCACCCCAAAAGAGCCCCAATCCAAATGATTCACCACCATCCTTGGTGCGAGTCCACTGCCTATTGACTGCGGCGTTGTACATCCCAAGTCTGTAAGTAATATACATTTGAAATGTGTGTCCATTGCACGGCATTTAGTGAGTGGTACCGTATTGAATTTATTGTAAATTGAAAGTACATTGCCGGCACCAGCCCTTTTTGCAGTCCAGTCCAACCGTCATTTTTGATAACTGTCACAAAGGCATGCACTATACCCCTATAGCGAACATCGTAGGTCCCGCGCACGGCTAACTCACCCTGCAGTTGTAAGCGCGTCTTAATCACCTGCCGAAGAGACAGCCCACATAGGTTATACATATTTTACAAGAAGATATGTTGTAGATTACCTCCAGTGGATTCGTGAATAGTATGGTCCCCACAGAGGCCAAACCACCAATAATAAAATCACTCATATCGTGGAATTGTTTGAACGTAGGCGGTTAATCAGATATTGCACATTTAAAGATTTATTTAATATTCAACGGTGTTTACTTTAGTATTTTAGTACTAAATGGAAAAGAGCTCTTCACACTCCATCACTCGGCAATCCAAAACGCAAATAATTTAAATTAAAAAATATCTCAGCGACCTAAACAAGTCCACCATTTCGCCAAACGACAACGATACACTAATAGTTTAGTTTAATTCTTTTATAAAGTAAATTAAATTACTGGTTAACTATGATTTTTGCAGCTCTTATCTAACTAAACCATAGTTGTTAGAAATAAAATTAAGAGAAGTTGTGGTGTGATCTTTTCTAACATATGATTACAGTGGTGGCAATATACATTAATTCATGTGGGTAGCACGGCGTATGAGTTATATCAACTGAATGAAGCAATTTGAAAGCTGAAACAGTACAAGACCTAAAATAAAAAACCGGAAATGTAATGAATAGACTGCTACATTAACCTAAATCTGGATTTAGAATAAGAGAATCGGATGTGGAAGGCTCAAGTATTTATGATTGGATACGTATATATATATATATATATATGCATTTCTATTGATATAAAAGATAAAGCTTTAAGCGAATTAAGCTTAATACAATTAATGTATGTATGTACATCTAAAATATTATTTGATTTTTTTGTTAAGCAGGTTGGCAGAAAATAATTAAGATTTATTGAAATGAGGTGGAGATACAGCTACGATTTCGTCAAGCAATTAAAACAGAGTGCAATCCACTTATTTTCCTTGCACTTCATACTCATAATCTGATTTAAGTTTGCAGTTTTATTACAACTTTTAGTGAAAACTAAAGTTGAATAGAATGTAATTCGAACCATCATTTTATTATCATTCATCTATATACTCGTAAGTAAATATTCACTATTTTCAAAAATATTCTTTATTTTAAATTAAACAATGCTATATACAAATACAAGCATACTAATGTATGAGGTTACTGTTAGATCACGCTTAAACATGAACAAGATGAGATAACAATTGGTATATTTACGAACAACAAAAACAAGTAATTTGGAAGAAAAATATTATTGCTTACTTTTCCTATTGTGCGTACATAAAAGGCTTCTGTTGCTTGTCAATTACATTTATGGTTCTAACTATAATATTTGTCTCTAATGGACATTAATTCGTCATAAAATAGTAGCACTAAAGTTGAATGCGGTGCGATGCGCAAGTAATTTGGCCAAAATCCTTTGTATAGGCCAAGCAAACCCTCGGTGCGCACAACTTTTACTATGCAATCTAGCCAACCATTGTAATATATACCTTTGCCACTGGCATCAACTCCCTGATTGTATAGTCGAGTGGTTAGCACATCGGGAGGTGTTATAGCCAATGACATAATAGTGCCGGCAATACTGCCGGCGCAGAAGGAATTCAATGTGGGTTGGGTTACCCAGCCATTGTCGCGTAGCATAGACTTCGTTTTGCCGAAAGTGGCAATTTGTGCGCCGGAGCCCAAAGCTGCCCGTGGTACAGTAGCCATTGAACCACGCCATAAACCAGTAATACCACGCTCAGTATAAATTTGGTGCAAGGCTTGAAAAGTGCCGGTGTGCTTATGTTGGTAGCCAACTGCTATAGCTTTAGCTGCTTGTGATTGCAATTGAGTTTTTATCTGAAATAATCCATAGAGTATTAGATATCATTACACAAGAGTAATTTTTGCTATAAACTATTTGTTTGAGTAATTATTTTTCAAGTGATTTATGCGAATTAATTTCTTATCAGTCCACGAGCATGTTGTTTTTGTTACGAGAGCGAATTGCCACAGACAATATACGTTTGTACAAACATATAACATGCACAAAATATACTGATGTTCTTCGTTAATGAAAGCAGCAAACAAATGTACCAGATGATTTCGAGGATGATTCAAAAACTATTTGAACAATTATATAATTTACCATAAAAAAGGGACTAGAAAAATATGTGCCCACACAACCACCCAACGCGCCCCAAAACAAACCCAATGCGAAGGAAACATCACCATTCTTCTTGTGCATCCATTTTTTCTGCATAGCCGTAGTAAAGAGGCCTAATCTAAGAAAAAATATACCTCATAAAAAGTCGTTCATCTAATATAAGCATAAGCTTACCTGAAAGAATTTAATATAAATTGAAAGTACAGCGCTGGCACTAGTCCCTTTTGTAGACCACTTATCCCCTCATTACGCCCGACCACAATAAACGCATTAATTACTCCTTTATAAGGCTTCACATATGTGCCTCTTGCAGATAGTTCGCCTTGCAGTTGTATTCTCGTCTTTATCACCTATTTATATTCAATGAAGGTAATAAGGTAATACTAATTTCAACTAACGGGTGAGAACCTCTAATGGATTTGTAAAGTATGTAGCCCCAAGGGAAGCCGTACCGCCAATTATAAAATCTGTTATATCCATTTTAAGTATTTAACGACGAAGCGGTGTTGATGAATTGTGGAACACTATCGCAAAACAAAAAAACACGCTACTGCAGTCTCCGATAGCCGAAACATTAGTTAGTGCAAAAAATATTGACACATTAAAGCAACAATACACTTATGAAATTCTTTTCCATTGTGGGCTGAGGTAGATCTGTGTTTAAATTACAAAAATAATGTGAAATTTAATTTTGTTATCTCTTCAACTATCAGCTGATCCCGTACCGGGTAATCCGCCATCACTATAACAGAGAACGTATAATATAGAGAAGGTTCAACTACGGACAAGCGTGCGAACTGTCAAGAGCCATGAATTTTCTATTAGTGGATTTCACCACTTTTGGCTCGGCAGGAGAAAATTTAACAGAAATGAGTGAACAGAGCAGAGAATTCAATGAAAATTATGCTCAGAAATATACATTGCTTTTACAGACGCCTGTTGGCTTTTTGGCTTATATTTTTATACGTTTACATGCTATCATATCAATTGATATGAATATCATTTTGCGAATTTTTGTTAATTCATGCAAAATTGATAACATTATTATTAAGATATGCAATTCTCCAAGCAATATTTGTAAATAATGTGCAAATAAAGGCTACTTTTTAAATATTTCTTATCTTTGATAATGCAATATCATTTCATATGTATGCATATACAATGCTATATACATATATGATATGTTATCATAATATCCTAAAAACATAATATATTATGCCGAAAAAAATAAACGAATGGCCGCCGATTGTCACCGCTTTCCTTGCCGCTGTACAGCTCCGCCTACAAACCAGCGTAAATATGTATGTTTGTGCGTGAGTTTACATACATATCGACGCAGCTGCGTCAAAATATTTCAGAATTACAAAATATTTTTTACATTCCTTGACAAATACAGTCAATCCCGGTTATGTGCCACATTCAAAGATACAAATATATGTCGTTCGTTAAAAATATTAATATAATATGGTGCATAAGCGACTGCGGATACTTAAACGAGTGGTACTTAAAACAATAATTTCTAGGTATTTCAAAAAACAAATCGTAAGATGCAGCAAGATATAATATAAGCTGTTAAAAGTGATGAGGGAGGGATTTGATTTTCATTTAAGCGGAGTACTACTTAACCAGGATGGACTGTACACATGAATCAGAGGAATATTGAATATTTTCTTTGAAATATTTCTTGACTTGGAAATCGACAAATAAACTATGTTAGCAATTTTATTCTAGATATATATTTGCGGGGTTGACACTTTTCCCTTCTCATACACTTCAGAAATATATCCAATTTATGATTTTTAGCTTTTGAAATCGTCACGAAAAGGCGCTTGTAGGCAAGGCATGCTCGGGGAGATGTAATGGCGTCTGCTTTTATGAATGAATCGAATATGCTTTTTGAAAGTACGTTTGAGTTCATGAATGAAAATTTTGTTGTTGTGTAATTTACTATAAATTTTGACGTCGGCAATTTGGCTGCCATATTGGTTTCTGATGCTTTTTCAAACGATTGTTGTTTTTGTAGAACCATATTTGTAATTTTTGCGGGTGACATATCCACTTGTGAATGCATGTAAGTATGGATGTTGTGTATGCATTGTTTGTGTGGGAATGTCATACGCACATATTTACATGTGTACTCATATTGTAAGTATGTATGATGATTTTTGATACTGTTGTTGTTTTTCAAGAAGAATGTTTGTATTTTTTGATTTACATGCGTACGCATATATTATTTGTGGGAGAATGTCATACGCACATACATGCATACATATGTGTGTACGTCAATATAGAGAAGCGCGCGCTTTTTATATTACTGATAAATGATAATATTTTGATTTGAAATTGATTTGTACTTGCACACATATCTGCAGGATAGATGCGTATGAAAGTTTTAAATGATAAGAGGTGTGATTTACATACATATCTTATTATTGTAATATATTATGTTTTTAGGATATTATGATAACATATCATATATGTATATAGCATTGTATATGCATACATATGAAATGATATTGCATTATCAAAGATAAGAAATATTTAAAAAGTAGCCTTTATTTGCACATTATTTACAAATATTGCTTGGAGAATTGCATATCTTAATAATAATGTTATCAATTTTGCATGAATTAACAAAAATTCGCAAAATGATATTCATATCAATTGATATGATAGCATGTAAACGTATAAAAATATAAGCCAAAAAGCCAACAGGCGTCTGTAAAAGCAATGTATATTTCTGAGCATAATTTTCATTGAATTCTCTGCTCTGTTCACTCATTTCTGTTAAATTTTCTCCTGCCGAGCCAAAAGTGGTGAAATCCACTAATAGAAAATTCATGGCTCTTGACAGTTCGCACGCTTGTCCGTAGTTGAACCTTCTCTATATTATACGTTCTCTGTCTGGAATGTCAACGGTAGGAAATGAATAATATTATTGGGTTTTATACGTTCATAACCTTAACACACAATATATGTACATATATATTTATTTAATTAATAAAAGAAAATACAAGTGCTGCGTAAAACATGCAGGTTAGTTGCATTGAAACAAGTTACCAATGTTTTGTGCTCCAACTGACAAATGGAAGCGAGGGGAATGGGGGGGCGGAAGGATGTCGCATGCCACACAATTTGTCATCGAGATTAGGTGGGGTACAATTTAACGCGAAGAAAATAAAAAATCAGCACTTTAGAGAAGAGTCTTCTTTAAAATTATTTTCCCCTTGAAGAGAACCCTCATCTTCTGATAAATAGAAATTTTACAATTTTTACTATTGAGTAGACTTCAAGACAGACTTGTTTGCGAGAAAAATTTAAGGGGTCAGTGGCCTGTTTTTTTGACATTTTTTTGCATAGAAATTTTTATTCTACAATAGAACTTTTTTCACATATCGTAGAGTAGGGACGATAGCCAGGTGTTTTCTGAACATTAAAAAAAAAATTAAGTTAATCAGTTAAGTAGTTCGACAGGAATCATGTCCGCCAGTTTAAAAAAGTGTATTTTGAGAAAAGTGCGCTTAAAGTTTGAGGTGTACACTCCGAGCGCTCCGAACGTCGAGCAGAATTATTATTTTTTGGGCCTTTTCCGAAACCTTCCAATGATAAAGTGAGTTTCTACATTAATTCTAAGGGTATAAGGGAACAGAAAATACAAAAAAAAAATTTTTTTTGAAAAAGAAAGCTTTACATGCTATGCTGTATACTCGTACTATTTCAAAAAAGAGCAAAGCTTTTTAAAATAAATTTTTTTCTAGGTTGGTATGGCTGTCAGTGACGTCTGTGCCAAATGTCACATATGAGTAAAATTATTTAAAAAGAAGTTCCATACATAAAGTTTATGTGACTTAAGCCCCTGCACCACGTCTAGGAGCAGTATGTTCGCAGAAATAATATTTTTAAAGGGCATTTAAAAAAACGTATAATATTTTCGTCTGGTACACTGAAAAATAGGTTCCTAGACACCTCTAAAAGAATTCTCCAAGTATGAGCTCTGAATTGTAACGAAAAGGTACTCCGCCGTACAGTATTTTATTTTTTCTTATTATCAGCTAGAAAAATTCAAAACATGCTTCAAACTACTTGAAATAAATTTGTATGTCAAACTTAACAGTTAACGGTAAACCTAAGTGTTTTATTTTAGGGCAAAATTTTATTTTTCTTGAGAAATGTATAACTCAATTAAAAACAATAATTTTTCAGAGTACCAAGCGAAAATAGAAATATTCGTTTCTTTATAACAATAGAGTATATTGGATAGTACTCTAATATTTTGATTCTTTCATAACATAATTTGAATTTCAGCTGAATCGGAAGAAGTCTATTTCCCATATAATGCTGCTCTGGACCTCACCAATAACTATTGCACAAAAATCATTAGGGGTATTCAGACCAGCCTTGTTAATTCGTTAGTCGTTATTCGGTAGTTTTTTATAGGTATTTTGTTTTTGTAAAATTAACAGACTATCGTTCTACCGAGTAACGAACTATCCATCTGTTACTACGAATTGCGTCAAATCGACTCTCCGCGGTCTTCGTGTACACTCTCAGTTACGGCTGCAATATTTTCTTCACTGCGTGCCGGACGTGGTCCATTCGGTCGAAGATTATCCAATAAAGAACGCTGGGTCTCAAGGTGGGTGGTTGAAAAAAGTATATCCACTTGCATCACCCGTTACTATACTACCTTTGAGCTCACTGACTGCGCACTCAAAACTAGTCAAGGGGTGCACAGCGAAATCGCTGGAAACTGCAAAGCCCATGTGCTACTGCGAGAACATTCTGGGCCAGAGTGAGTCACCGAACTACTGGCTTTTAATCAAGTCAATCTCTCCAAAATTATAAGTTTTTCGACTGCCCCCCTGTCCAATAGATTTACATGCGTTGCAGCTAAATATTCTGCCGAAGCTGTATGGAGAAAGACAAGATGGAATCATCTTGCTACTTCCTTCTCTATTTTCCAACTATTGCCACACTGAGATTGAAATACCTCGGTAAACCCACCTTTGACGAACCTAGCGAAGCGCTGGGATCGATATTAATCGCCTTAATAAATTTGTGGTGAGCATAAAAGGATTTGTCGATGATGATGTCAGGTGATCAACCTTTAGGAGTTATGGGACGAATTTCTGTCTAGGTGAGATTCATCGATTTTGGGTCAATCCCACGACCTGAGAGTTAGGACCTAAGCCAACCTAATAATATGAGTATAATTAAGTGACACACTAGTTTTACCGCAAAACCGTTTATTTTTGGAAATTAAAAATAACTACAGTATCGATTATTTTGAAATTTTCAGGGTATATTTAGTATAATACACCTTTCAAGAACACACAGACAAATTTTTGTAGAAAAAAATTAAAATTCTCCAACGGCGCTAAGAAATGGTCTTCCACTGCATTTATATACACAAATATCCTTTTATGCTTACTTTTACGCTATATTTTTGGAATTCGAACCTTACATTTTTAATTTTAATACAACGAAAAATTCTTCGATCGTTTCTTTGATCTCTCGACAAACTACATAAATCTACATACATAGTATGTAGGTATGTACATTTTGAGATGTAGGTCTACTATTATTACCCAACTTTGGACCTTCCTCTTGGCTGCTGTTAGCTCAAATGTTATATGTATGTGAAAGTCATGGCGGTGTCTACGCCAGTAAAGAAAAAGAATAAGAAGAAAGTCATCAAAAATTAGTTAATGCTCTAAATTCGGAAATAATTACACATATCACACAATTAATAGGGGTATTCAGATCGAAGCCTGTTAATTTGGTAATTCGTTAGTTGATACTTCGTTAAAAGGCTTAACTGTGAACATACTTTCAGTTCTACCTCTGTAGTATCGAAAATTTTATTCCGAAACAGCTGATTCAATTTTAATAAAGAGTAAAAATGCCTCAACAAAGTGCAAAATCAAAAATTATCAGTCATTTGATTGAAAATTATGTGGAGCAGATCAAATTTATTACTGGTAAGTACTTTAAATTGATGTACAGAGGAGCAGGAGAACAGCTGATGTGATATTACCGAGTAACGAATCAATTATCAAGGCTGTCAGATGGATAGTTCGTTACTGGGTAGAACGATAGTCTGTTAATTTTACAAAAACAAAATACATGTAAAAAACTACCAAATAGCGACTAACGAATTAACAAGGCTGGTCTGAATACCCCTAAGGAGACAAAGAGCAACCTGAAGAGATTGAAGAGCTGCCATTTCATCCAGAGAAAGCAACGGTTTAGCGTGGTTTGTGGGTCGATGGAGTCTATGTGATTGCACGGCTTTGCATGGAAAAAGAATAGCAACCGGATGTTGCATATATAAAACTTTTCGAATTTATGAAGTTCGTCAGGAGCACAGAGTGTTGTGAAATGTACTTTTGACTTTGTTACGAAAGACTAGATTTTTACAATTTGGAATATCTGGAAAAAGAATTAAAATATGAACCGTCAACGTATGCTTAATAATACTCCTTTTTGTATCAAATCTGAGTATAGAATCTGAGAAGACTTATTCGTCAGCGAGTATTGAAACAGAGCGGCTCTTTAACTTTTGAATATTTATCACTAAAGGATATAACTTAAAGGTTTAGAAACAATCTCAACCTTGACCTAATGGTACTCTCTTGCCAATACTTCAGCTGCACACTTTCACTCCATCCACAACATATTGCGCTGAAATTATTTAATGCGGTTCTAATTGGTGATAGCAAAGGAAATGGTAGAAGACAGTTTGGATACAGTTTTGGCTTCATTGGAACCAACTAAAATGATTTTGTTGGGTTTGCCAATTCCTTGAGGCGCTTAAGTCTTTTATATACTCCACGCAAGTATGCAGTTAACACACGTTCACACAAATTATTCCCAGATACGTCCAGAGCCCTAGAGTGTATCGTTGAAAATATCCTTCAGTTAAGTAGTTAGGTCGCCTCACTATGAAAGGAACCTAAGGTACATTATAAGTGTAGTATATTCTTAGTTTAAGATGCAAGCCTTCCGAGTTGAGATCGATGCTTCTTCGGCCTAAGTAGTTTGAAAAGCCAACTTACGGTTTCGTACTGCTCAGGATACTAGTCGTGTGTTTGGAGAAAAATATGTTTAGCTGACTAGTCGTTAACAATTATAATTTTATTTAAAAACTGTTATTAAAATTTGTTAGTCCCAAACCGTCGTAAGTCTTGCGTCTGCAGAATTTCATTTATTTGATAGTTATGCCTCCCCTTCAGTGCCACCAACGTCGGAGGAGCCGTCTGTATGTAAATATTTCCAAGCTAACGGTACCAAAATTGCAGCGGGCACATGTGCAATGGGGTATATCCAAAATCCCGTCCAGGTATTTGTTAAAACGGCCGGTGGTAGGGAGCGTGCCACGTTCATGCTGGCGCCGGTATAAGGTGCCTATTAAAAGAAAGATTTCTTCAATGCTTTCATCATTATTGTTTTGAAACTTACCGCCGCAAAAATAAGACCGCCAATCAACAAACCAAAGCGTACAGGTAATGAATCATGCACCTGTGAATTGCGTTTATCCCAGGCGCCACAACAAAAATACACAAGTATGCATGTTAAGAAGAACTCAATCAAGATTGCCTGCCATATTTCGATACCAAGTACCGGCTTAGTGACGCAAAAACTGTCGGTGCGGACATATGCCGTAAGGGACGCGAATAGCAGTGCATAACCGGTGAGTCCGCCCAGAAACTGACACAATACATAAAAGCAACCCAATTGCCACTCCATATTGCCAAGCATGACGGCCGCAATGGTGACGCTCGGATTGATGTGCGAGCCGGAAATCGTGCCGAGTGTATGCACGGAAATGTGCACGGCCAGTCCAAAGCCAATTCCGATCATTGACAAGTTTCGTTCATAAAATGATAATGTAATCCCCACCACAGACGCACAGCCGACACACATGAGAATCGCGGTGCCGATGAACTCGCTGACACACACCATGAACAAATGCCTATCGAATTTCATTTTACGATGTCACTTAGTATAATACACCAAATTTGAAGAGAGAATGTCTATATTAATATAAATATATAAGCATATATTTGACCGTTTGAATATTATTGTCAGTTACATTAAAAAAAAACAAATAAACTGATAAATTTTTCACTCGATATTGAAAGCAAAAAAATTATGAGTTCATACGGCAGTAATTTCAATATCAGAGTTGTTTACTCTTCGGCTGATTTCGAACCTTCGTTAAGTAAAAATTTGTGCACGAGTGACATAAGAATTGCTGCCGGATACGTTGTTACATGATATATCCAGTTGTTCGACCAATGCCAGTTGAAGAGCGCACCAGCTAAGCTCTTTGCTGAGTTCATGCTTAAACCGGTCATGTAACCCTGTTGAAAAAGAATAATTCTTTTTTAGTGTTTCTAACTATAAGTTTGTAAGAATTTTTTTTTTGGATAAATATGTTAGATAATTGAGCGAAATGAGATTAGAACTACGCCTTTTTCCTCAACATTAAATTTAAAATACCCCATTATCACATTGACTACAAAATTACTCTATGGTCGCTTCATTTTTGAAGAAATTCGGATCAATGCTTCCTTCTGCCCATAGTGCTCAGCAAACAGTAACTTTTTGAGGTTGTAACGGAAATCCAACACTCCGAACAAGATAATTTTGTTTACTTATTAGCGTTCTCATTATTCGTTCATCTCTCAAACACCAGTGACTGACATCAAATAGTGAAGTATTGTCTCAGTGATTTCGTCCCACTTAGAAACAATCTCGACCACTCGTCTAAAAAAATACCCGTTATGAATGTCTCGGACATGAGGCAAAAAGTACTCATGAAGCAACTTGATTATATGACTTATAGTACTCGTCTAAGTAAATATGTACGTAAGTAAGTTCTTTGGAATTTTCATAATTTCTGAAAATACTTTTCGAAAATCTTATCCGTTTTGGAAGTTCGCACAATTTTTTCTAATATTTCGATTTAAATATTTTTCTATTTTATTTGCATAAATTTCAGGTTTATTTTTAAGTGAATCATCAAGAATTGAAGAAATCCGAGATAATTAAAGTCGGTCTCGTCGTTATAAATAGTATAACTAACCTGTCATTATTTACTTAGTTCTGCCAACACTTTAATTACAAGTTCAGATCGTTTCGACATACTATGTTCTCAACCTCTGACCACAAGCTGGATTCAAATCCGGACTTACAGACGCCAATCATCTTCAGCTGTGTAACCAGGAATATTGCTTTTAAGTCACAGTTTTCCACCTAAGAGAGCTTAACTACTTTGGAAATAGGCGTTGTCAGAAGATAACCAGTTGGCTCATTATATGGAGATCATCTCGAATAAGTCTTGACGTTGATTCCTTTTTCCCTTGCCATCATTTTCTGTTAACGTGTGTTAAGAGGATTTCTGCGAATGTTCTTGCGAACAGTTTTTATGCCTGAATTGGTTCGAACCACGCCCGGCCGACCACTTTTCCTTCAGCCATTAACTGTAGGCGTGTTTAGGAAATGTTATTAATAGTGCGGTAAACAAAAATTCTCGAGACATTAAATTTTTTCAGAAGCTCATAAATTTGCTCGTTTTCCACACTTATGTAAAGTTGTCACAACAATACGGTTTGCAACAGATAATATATGGTACCAGCTACCTGGCTGTCTCGGTAGTGCTCGAAAATTATACGAGAAGATGTGGCGGCGAACCCAAGGAGATGAACTATTAACCGATGCTCAGAGCATAGTAAAATTATGGAGAGAACACTTCTCCAACCTGCTGAATGGCAGTGAAAGCATAACGCCAGGAGAAGGCGAACCCGATTCCCAGATCGATGACTATGGAGCAGACGTTCCATTGCCCGACCATGAATAAGTTCGAAAAGCAGTTACCCGTCTGAAGAACAGCAAAGCGGCGAAGGACTGATAAGGAGCATGCATCAGCTTCTTTGTAAAATATGGTCGGACGAAAGCATGCCCAACGATTGGAATTCAAGTGTGCTCTGCCCAATCCACAAAAAGGGAAACCCCAGAATCTGCGCCATCTACCGTGGGATAAGCCCTCTCAACATCGCGTATTAGGTTCTATCAAGCGTACTGTGTGAAAGATTAAAGCCCAACGTCAACAAACTGATTGGACCTTATTAGTGTGGCTTTAGACCTGGCAAATACCCATGAAAACAGAATTGACACTCACCAGCTCTTCGTCGATTTCAAATCTGCCTTTCACAACCCGAAAAAGAGGAAAGGAACAAAATCTAAACTCGATAAGTCACTCATTATTCCCGTCCTGCTATATAGTGCAGAGGCATGGACGATGACAAAATCTGCTGATGGGTCGACGTTGCGAGTTTTCGGGAGAAAAGTTCTGCGAAAGATGTATGTATAGTTCTTTGCGCGTTGGCCAGGGCGAATATCGGATTCGATGGAACGATTTTAGGACCACATTGACATAATTTATCGAATTTAAAGGCAGCGGCTATGCTGGCTAGGTCATGTCGTCCGAATGGACGAAAATACTCCAGCTCTGAAAGTATTCGACGCAGTACCCGCCGGGTGAAGCAGAGAAAGAAGAAAATTTTCACTCTGTCGGTAGGACTAGGTGGAGAAGGACCTGGCCTCGCTTGGAATCTCCAATTGGCGCCACCTTATGAAAAGAATAAACGACTGGCGCGCTGTTATTAACTCGACTATAACCGCCTTAGAAGTTTCCACGCCAGTAAAGAAGAAGAAGCATAAACTAAAGTCCACAAACCGAATCGTGAACCAAAAGAATAAATATTAAACTGAAACAATTTTTACTTTTGTATTCTTCTTCTTTACTGTATGTATACTTGTATTACCCCAATATATTTAAGACAAGGAAAACTTCCAGTCTAATCCATTAGAAATATCGCGATGACCTGAAACTTATAAAATCCTTAATTTGTCAAATATTTGACGCTATATCGAACATATTAAGGAAGGATCACCTCCAGAACATCTCACTTACCTCTAATGACTTATTTATATATGTCAATATTATCTCCGCAAATAATTGAGCAGTTGAGAGTTTTCTCACAATCGCAATCTACTCACCGCGCAAAGTACCAGTGACATCATTACAGCGCCCATACGTAAAGATATGGATTCTTGAATGCCTTGAGTGCGCTTATCCCAGGCAGAGCACTGGGCCAACACCCATGCTGAAGTCATGAGGAATTCCAAAAGACAACCGCCAAGTATAGAAGTCTGTGGTGACAAATCAGTTACACAATAGAGATCTGATCTCGTCATCGCCGGTGTTGTGTAATAAGCCAGTATCAAACCGAGCATTGTACCCAAGTATTGCACAATCACATAAAATATGGCCAAATCCCACTTCAGTTTTCCCATAATGACGCCGGCAACTGTTAAACAGGGATTCATGTATGCGCCAGATACACAACCGAATGTCTGTATGATTATCATCAGTGCGCAGCCGTCACAGAGACCATACGACATTACGCCACCTTCGGCAACTAACGGATCAATGCCATAACAATGTAACTGCATCCACATCGAAGCGGCACAGAATTCACCGAAAATTTGTACGAAGAAAAGCTTGTTGAACTTCATTTGCCACAAAAGATGGACGAGGAATTAACTTTGTACAAAATCAGTTTATACACAACACTTATCGTATATGTTTTTATTACATCGAGAAAATGGACAATAAAAGAATATAGAATTTGTGAAGCAAATCGATTGATGAGATAAAAAAATATAAACATTTGACATATGATTGCTATTTGACGCATTGAAGTTGAATGAAATTCCTTCTGTTTGAAGGCGTTGCTTGAATGACATGCGTGCATGTCGGTACGCTCCGGAATTTATTTAGCTACCAATATTTGAACATTTAACTATAGCACACTTTAACTTTTTCGAGAGATACGTTTAATCAGATGGTAGTTTTATATGATTATACGCCTAGTCATCTCTTTTCGTTCAGCTCCCGCTCTACCATATCCCGCTTGAAAATCACTTTGTAAAAGGTGGCGCTCACCGCTGCACTGAGCATTGGCGCTGCCCAGTAAATCCAATGGTCCTGGTAATCGGAATTCCAGACAGCTGAGGCAACAGCTTTGACAGGGTTCAGCATGGCACCAGTGTATTGACCCTAAAATTAGTATTTGTATTAAGACATTTTATATTCGTGTGCATGCCTAAGTGAGACCTTACCCCCGCGAGACTAAGGCAGGTAACGGTTAAGCCGAAGCGGATCGGCAATGAGTCTTGAAATGTAATGTTTCGTGAATCGGCCGCACTACAGGTGGTGATTATCAGCATTGCAGTGAGAACGAACTCAATCCAGAATCCTTGCATTGTGGTAATTTGTGGATGTGGTGTGGCAACGCAGACACCATGTGCGGCGCCGCCCAACTTCACGGCACTCTCTGGTATTAATGCCATCATTAGAGCGTAACCGAGAAAGCCGCCAAGCAGTTGTCCCAAAAAATAAACGCCCGCCATTGTTAGTGAGATCATATCGTAAATGTAAACGGCCAAGGTGATGGCGGGATTCAAATGTGCTCCACAAACGCAACCGAAACAATGTACGATCACCATTACTACTAAGCCGACCGTAAATGCCGACTGAAACACGCTGTGTTCGAAGCTATCATTATAGGAACATCCCATACAGCCGAGAAATACCAGCATTGCGGTGCCGATTAACTCGCCGAGAAACTGGCATATGCAATCAAAGGTACTTACATCTATATTTAATTTTTTCAAGCAACTGAAAAATAAGGAGTAATTATCCTCAATAATTTTCTACCGGAAAACAAACTTAGCTTTAATGTATTTTTCTACTGAACTATTTGAATCGTACTACTTAAAGACAACTTAAATCAAATTGGAATATAATTAAATAAATATACATATACATATATGGTTACGTTAAATGGTCGTTCCCAACAGTGAACTCATTTGGACAGCTTATAGCTTGTGGTATCTGGAACTCATATGTTATAAAAGTGATCATAAGTCGATGAAGCGCCTTGAGCCGATCACAAGCTATGTCAGTTTAAGCTATCTATCTTGGTTCGCCAAAGGTAAAATTGCCGAGCTGTTTACCATTCAGTCTTGCAAAGCTGGGCATTGAATTAAAAAGTGACTGAACGTTTTCATTGCACCTCCTTCATACAACTTTCACCAAGAAGAATCCAACTTTTTCTAACTCCGATGTGAGCGGAGTAAGGATGACCTTTCTTGCTAGTTCATAGGCTATGCAGAGTCTGAAAATTAAGTAGCTTCATGCTATACATATATGTATAGTAAGATTAGACCGTCCTTGACATCCTCACGGATGCAATTAAAAGAGGTTAAAAATTTTAGCGGGAACGTGTTTAAACCCCTTCATATACTCAGTTTATCTGAGCTCTAGAGCGAACTTCACAATAATGCAACTGCCGACAATATTCACCGGTGTTATGTGTAGACTGGCATTGAGTGGTATTGTTGGTGTATCCAGCAGAGCACCGTAGATGTCGAAAAGAGCCGTTTTTTTTTGACACTTTCAATGTTCTTAATGAGTTTAGCCCTTTCGAGCGCCGTCCACTGAACGAATATCCCATAGAACATTATTGGCTTGACTATGGTTTCCTAGAGCCAAAACGCAACTTTTAGCGAGAGTCCCCACGTCTTCCCCATAGCTCTTCTACAGCGGAAATCATTAGCATCATTCGCACAGTCATGATTCCTCAAGTTATACTTGGTACGATACTTTTTTTATTTAATACGATAACAGCACTTATCTTGATAAACTTGTTCTGATACACTCACAAAATTTACAGATTATTTGTTGTAAGATTGCTCTTAATTGTGCTTGCTAAGTCAGGTTAAGATAGATGAGACATTTTTTTTAAATAATAAATCTGTTAATTCCTTCCCCGCAGTTCATTTAACAGGTTGCCGAAGAACCGGCTTCTTAGTCAAATAATTCACTTCTGTTTATGTCACTTTTGGAAGGAGCGGTGATCAACGGGTCGTTGCTCGAATATACACAAGTATTCAATTCAAAACAAACCTTCTTGTCCATCGAATCGGCTGTGGCTCGAGAACATATTTCGGCTGTTGTAAGGATTCTACGCCCATTTTATTTGAATTTTAGTCCTGTGATGCCAACAAAAAAAACGTGTACCGCGCTTGAAGTTAAATTAAAAACTGTCACTATAAAAACTTGCGAACGAAAGTAAATTAAAGGCAGCAAACAAACCGATCGCACGATTACTTCAGCCAATATTTCGGACTGATATAACGGTGTATCCATACTTATAGCCGTAATATTTGCACGCTGTCTGCCGCACTAAATTTTGAAGTGTTTAGTAGTTGAGTTTTGCGTCGCTTTTGAGTTAAATTAATCTTCACCATTGTAATGGAGTGCTCTATTGCAATTACATTAGGAAGGTTAGAAAATTACCCAAATTTTTTTTTAATTAAGTTTCTAAGGAAACTTAAAGTAAAATAAACATAAATACTGTTCGCACGAAAATGCAAAGAATTTGGAGACAAATCGTGAAGTGGAAATGAGAAAAAGGATTTCATTGATAAACCAAATCGTAGGACTATTCATATCAGCAAATATGAAATCCTAAAATGTGTTCTTCTAGAACA
This sequence comes from Bactrocera zonata, assembly GCA_037783105.1. NCBI lineage: Eukaryota > Metazoa > Arthropoda > Insecta > Diptera > Tephritidae > Bactrocera > Bactrocera zonata. Next base: position 579,773 of record JBAWJQ010006124.1, read on the forward strand.
CTGGTGAAATTCGTCAAAGTCATAACGAGTAAAATGCGGGGAATCGTGGACTGCTGGATTGACCTATTCCGTGGTATTCCGCTTTAAGCCACTTTTGGATTACCTTAATATTTAGTGATATGAAATGAGTGGAAATGGTAATCACGTCTTGGATAGAAAGGACTTTTAATGCGTATTATCTTTTATTTGCATGGCTTATACTTGTTTACATGTCTAATTATAAGTAGTCAGTCAAGTATTAAACGAGTGCTTACTTAATATTTTCACGCAAAAATTGTAAAGTTCGTTTAATTAGTTGCTAACTGTATGGTACATCATTCTGGTCGTGCTAATTTTAAATTGGTAAGAACTTTTGAGGTTGTTTACAAGTTCATAGAATGGTCAGGTAATGGCACTTGTAAATGAGGTAATTATTACTTTGATTTCTCTCTGTTGCCTCGTCTCGTTTTGAATTGTGTTTGCGATCTATTCAAGTACTTCTTCAAGCAGAAAACGTGTCAAATGTTGTAACGATAAGCTTCTTAGTAATTTGTAAACACTTTGACAAATCTACTTATCTCCAAAGTCAACAAATGAATGTGCCATAGAACCCTTAAAATATAATTTAATTATTGAGAATGATCATAATAATGGATCCGTTTTAAAACTCTATTTTTTAGATAAGGAGTAGCTCTTTTCATTGTCCGGATGTTATGGAATAATATTCAATAACACGAACGCCAAGGTGTTGTGCCATTTGACTGGACCATATACTCTGACATCACAAATTTATTTCAATATCTCACAGCACTAGCAATTAATGTGCTCATGTCTGTCATTGCTTTGTATACCATATGTTTTAAAAACTTTGTTGTAGTAATAGAAGACACGTCTAAAGTGATACTTTACGGCAAGTGGATAACTCGAAATGAGTACTTATTGTTGAACATAACGAATGCATGAGAACAGAAGCAAACAATATTCTAGGAGTATATAACAAAATCGCATCGTTATCGAAAACATCGTGAATAAGATTGTGATTGATTGATTGACATATTGCCTAATTTTACCCTAGTTGTTAGAAGAAGAGGCTAGTTACAATATGCCATTAATTAAAGACTTCTGCAAACAGTTTCTTTAAGTTTTGAAAAAAAAAACACTCTACATATACATTATGCACAAAAAGCTGCCCGGAAATTGTAAATAAAACGCAAAATATTTAATTATTCATCAATATTTATTTTGTCGCCTTCAACGTAAGCCCCATCAGATATAATACACTTATTCCAACTATTTTTCCAGTCCTCAAACACTTTTCATAAGCACTTTTTACCGAATTTTGTGTTATCTCTTCGATCGACTCAGAATGGGTTGCACGAAGCGGCAAGTTCTATTTGGGGAACAAGAAAAAATCACACGTAGCACACGAAATTTGTTCCAAATACAAAATTTGAGATAAATCGATAAAACGATATTTTATCCATTGTAAAAATCGCATCCCCCGACCCTAGGAGCTGCTATAGCTAAACTGATTGACAGATCGCGTTCATATTCGTCGTAGTAATTAAGGGCAGTCCTACCAACTTAGCAAAATACTTTCTTAGAAATATCATTTACCTGGGGAATTACATTTCCCGAATACTTTTTTTTATCAGAATGTATGTACATATATACCTAAAATCAATAGGAGTGGGAAGTTAGGAACTATAAAATATAACTCAAAAGTAAGAACAGTGTGAGAGCATAGGTTTGCCAAATATATCCCTTTTCAAGCTTAAAAATAAAAGATGAACTGAGCAACCGTGCAAGTATGAGAGGTAAAAATACGATTAAAGAATAATAATTTAACTGCTTTCGCCACATCATAGGCGAGAAATTGAACATTTATTCCATCGTTATCGACTAACAAATCGGCTGCGCGATCTTCAGATGTTACACTTTCACTGCCGTTCAGCTGGAGAAATGTATCCCTGTTCATATTGTGATCGACCGCAACATAGTGAAACAGCTTGTTCGCTTTCTCTCCACTGCGGCACGACAGTCCTCATCGTAACGGCTGTTCTTACGACCTTTACGAAAACGAATGGTAAGGAGCTTGAAATGCCTTCTCACAGTTCTCTTATGTCGAGTAGAAAACTTAGGATGTGGGTTCCTAGGTACAAAAATATTTCGAAACTCTAGATGGACGTAAACGGACCAATGCCATGCCTGCAAATCTCCATTAACCGAAAACACATAAAGTGCCATAACTAAGCACTCAATTAAGATATATAACTGTAATTTGGTACAGAGGATCGCAGTAGCAAAGGGCACTTGTGGGCGAAAAATTTTGGAAAAGTCAGCGCACAATACTATAAGAATTCCTATTGGTAGCTCACTCCCCATATAACGGTTCTGTTAAAAACTAATAAAAGCTTGATAAATTAATAACTAAATACGCCAGAAGCATTAAATTTTATATAAGAGAGCTTTATTGGAGCTGGTTTGAAAATAGGACGGTGGGCGTGGCTCCGCCCACTTTTTGGTGAAATACCATATCTTGGGACCCGACCAATTTGATACGTGGAGTTCCTTTTGTATTTCGATATCATAGTGTGAAAATAGGTGAAATTGGACAACAACCACGCCTACTTCCCATACAGCACAATTTTAAATTCCATTTGATTCGTACAGTTTCCAGTACGCAAATCAAGAACCAATTAATATAATGGGATTAAAATTTGCACGAATAATGTCCTTAGTGTATGCCACCTTATGACCAAAAATTGTTTAAATCCGATAAAAACTGTTCAAGCCCCTGGGTACCGAATATGTCAATGTGTGATATATATAAATGAAGTTAAGGGATAATCCTTCCCTTATAATGGTATGTATGTATGTCAAATAAGGGTTGTATACTTAATATAATCATTTTAAAACTTTCGGGTGATTTTGTAACGCATTTATCGACTAATATGTGAATTATCTCGATGAAAATTAGAGTACATGTTTTACTCTATCTTTGTGCTTAAAATAGATGAGTTTGAGCGAAAACTTGGCGTAGCCCCTATATAACTAATGTCAGGATTTTCCAATATCCGGCTGTTTTGATCTATGTGATTGGTTTTACACCTCAAAGTATTTCCTTGGCTTTGATTCTTGCAACTTGCTCTTATTATTTTGATAATAGCTGTAAATACTTATACTTACATATATGTATGTGTCTATGCTTTCAAAATGTATAAATCACATACTGCATGTGTATACTAGGAGAATAGAGTGTAGGAAATAAATGTTTGATATGTTTTGTCAGAATAATATTATTAAAGAAATGAAATTTTCGAAAAATCGATTTTTTTATTGCATCGAATAGTATACACTGCAATAAAGATTTTCTAAAATTTTCAAATCGAAATTCAAATTATTACGGTCGCTACAGAGTTTCTTGTAGAAATGGAACGTAGTGAGGACGGAGCGAGACAATTTTTACCTATAAACTAGTATTTATGTATAAGTATGTATTTGTGAAGTGTGTATAATCTGTGGATCAAAAATAATACTACGTTTGCTTCATAATAACAAAGGCTATGACGCGTAAGTCTAGAAATGTAACTACTCTGCATAGTATACATGGGTGTTTAACACACTGAAGGGTTTAAGATTAAATAGTATCAGTATTAGATTATGTAATCTTGCTTTGTTCTGTACTTTGATGTTATCGGACAAGTTTAATTCATTTTTAGTTTTAACTAGCCATTTTACATGAATTTTTATACTCTCCACTCATTCCCTACATTTTTTTCTTGGCACTCTAAAAAGATTTGTATAGCTGACGCTCAAAATCAGATAACTGTTGGGCCTAAAGAGGTTTATGACTAAGTTAGAAATGAATGTACAAAAATTGGCACTGGTAGCGATGGTCTCAGTGGGAAAGGACTTTTTTGTTTTAAACAAATTTGAAACATTTTCAAGAGTCAGATTGATAACTCTTTTCTAGTTGTATTATTATTTTATACTAAAATTGCTAAGCCTAAATATAACCATTACACTGTATTTCGTTTCAATGATATAAGTATGTATAATGATTACCAATATTCTATTAATTATATTTTCTCATACAATATATTTGTTTACTCTGGATTTGGCTATTTACCCACAAAGGTAAATACAAAGTTTAAGGGGGGCAAATTTCCACATCAGTTCAAGGATTTTGAACATTATCTTGGTTTTATCAGTTGATGGCAGATTTCAAAAACTTAAAGTTTTAAAGAGTCTTGTCACCAGTGATCTGCTAAATTTGAATGTTTTACCAGAGATACATCATACTTATACCCAAATAAACAGTGCGCGCCAATTGTTGCAGATAAAGTCTTTATTATAGTTATAGTTTGGTTTCCTCCGCAATCGACTGTATTACTTGTTTTCGGAAAAATGTGGAACATGATTACGAAGGTCACTTATGTCATCGGGCAAATCAAGGTCGAAAAAAATATAATTTGATTGTTGCTATTGTGATAATGGAAAGAGAAGCCAAAACTTTAGTAAAATTCTGATTTCGAGATCTTTAAAAACTTCTACCATCATTACAACTGTATTGTTTACTTTTTTGTCCTCAAAATGGAAAGCATCATTTCAGAAGTCAATTTATCTTTGTTTCTACTTTTATTATTTAAAAGGGTTTTATGAGTCGAGAATGCGCAATGGTATTCAAATGCCACATGTCAGATTATAAGATTAGCTAAAATTTATAGAGTAAAAGTTGGGGTTGCGAACACACTGCCTATCCCTTCAAAATGTCAACCCAACCTTCGCATGGTACCCCCTTTCAATACAAACGTGGGTCTGACTCCAAGTAATGGTGTTTATAACCTTATTACCAGCGTGGAGAAAAGGTGGCAGATCGGCACCAACGCTTCAACTCTTATGCTCGGCCTCTGTGGAAATAGATGATCTGACTTGGGCGAAATCACAACATTAACTGGTGGTGGTGTGGGATTTCTCCTCTCGAAGTCAACTACCCAAAAAGGATCTTCGATCACACATGGTACCTCATAAACAAATACAAATTAACAATCACAGAGCTGCAACAAGGGTACACCAATATCGACAAGCAAATGAATAAAAATGGTAAAGCTGATAAAAGAAGTTGAACTGATAACATAGCAAGCAAAGCACAAGCTGAAACACATCACACCCGAAATCTTTATCACGCGGTAAGCCGGCTGCATGCTTCAACGCGATTAAATCGCTAAAAACAGCAAAGCTTCCGTACCGGACAACATCAATCTGGAACTACTTAAGGCTAACCCAAAGATAAATGTTCGGATTTTGCTACCCTTACCGAAAAACGTTTGGAATTCTTGAAAAATACCATCTAAGCTTAATGAAGGAGTTACGTAGGTTGCTATCTGACATTTTCATTGGAAAGTTTGACATTTTTTAGCATAACATCACTCAGAACGTTTTGTCATTTAATCGTGAATTGTTTTATTTACAAGGAATTAAAAAATTCATCTCGGCCAAAAAATGGAATTAACTCGTAAAAGCTAACAGGAAGCGCTTAGTAAACAATACAATCCTTCTTTAGTCGCTGTGTTATGAGCAATGGAAATTGATCATTTTTAGTACAATGTCGACTTGCATATGAACTCTGCAAGTGATGAAGAAAACTTTGCGTGCAATTATTTATAATTTAGTCACTGTCGTGTTGATGACCTGTCGGACGATGAATCGATCAATTGATCTTCAAGCTTCAAAAATCAAACATACACGTCTACGTCTGTAGATACTTGTACAAATGTACACAAACACAGATATTCAAATAAACAAGCAAACAGTTGTCTACTGAGCGTAATAGTCTCCGGTACATTTTGCAAGTAACGATTTAATAACAATCCAACATATGATATGTGCACACACGGAGTACTCAAATAGAGGCGAGTATTGACCGCATTGTCAACATTAAATAAATCTTATATTTAATCTAATTGATAGTATACAACGGAAAACGTTTTGTTAGTACCTCCTACCTCTGATACAAATAACCTTTAAGTCAGCTTAGTGAATATAATATTTTCAAACAAAAAGTTTTCCATACAAAAACTTGATTTTGATCGATCAGTTAGTATGATAGCTATATCCCATTGTCGGCCGATATTGGCGGTTCCCACAAATGAGTAGTTCTTTGAGAGAAAAGATCGTGTGCCAAATTAATATCCCCATTTTTAAAATTAAGACCTTCTTTCTTATATCTACAGATACGTAGTCGGACTGAGCGACAGATCGACTCTGCTCGTCACGAGTATATATTGTATGTGTATATACAATACAATGTATCCTACGTTTTTAAACGAAATTCCAGATACTGATTAGTTCTGCGGAAAGTGGTTTGCGGATATCTTCCAGTTCATTACATTTGCTTTCGCATAACTGATGCTCTATAGTCTCATCTTTTTTTATCTCCTGTAAGGTGTTGCCATCCTCCAATATTTCATTCTTGCCACGTTTGTGTGCTTGTTGAGCAAGTTAAGGATTGACTCCACCGAATCACAGCCACATTTTTAACATGTTTGGCGATTAAATATCTACAAGTAGCCAAACGTATATAAGTTCCCTCTTTCTCGGATTCTAATTGCAGCAGATGCCTGCTCTAGCTAGTTCATCTACTTCACAGTTGCCAGAAATATCATTATGTTCTGGAACCAGGTTTAAGGTAAAAAGGATCTTAGATCCGCTAGGAGATCAAGGAATTTGCTGAAGGAAAAAGGCAATATTGATGAAGGAAAAACGTAGATCTTGGAACACGATCCATACAGGGCGTACTACAATATTATTTTGAGATAGTAAGGATGGCGGACAGAACAAAAGGCTTTCACTTTTAGGAAAGTGGGAACCTTATCGTAAACTTCCATGAATGTCATTTCATATTGAAAAATATACAAATTTGTGGTTCTTTATCCTGAACTAGTTGGAAACAATTTTCAATAAAGTATTAGCATACTTTATTAGCTTTTATTTGTTTTTAAAAAACTTTCTTATACGAATTAAAACCTATTAACAAAATTCATTTGGCGTTTTTGATCAGCACTAATGCCGAAAATCCTGATAATGGAAAGGGCTTTAAAAAACTACCAGAAAGTGTAAGTATTTTCAATGAAGTTACATGAATTTTCCAATGACAAGGGCCTAACATCGAAATGCATTTTAGAATCTTTCGATTTTCAAGTTGTAACTCAATGTGAGGTCATTCAAGTTTTTTATACAGTTAGAAAACCAAAAAAATGCGAATTTTTCATAATTATTTTCGAGAAAAAGTTTAAAATTATTGAAATTATTTATTGGTGAGAAAAAAATCTTCGAATATATTTAATATTTCGAAATATATTTAATACTAGCTTTTTACCCACGGCTTCGCCCGCAGTAGAGCCAGATTCTCCTTTACTGAAATGTATGGGTACTGCAAAGCATCATGGAATCTATGAGTATCGACTACACGCTTTAGTGTTTTTTCATGTGCCCGTAGTACTATGTCTAGAGGAGACCAACCAAATCAGCAACTTCATTGACCATCGGCGCATTATAACGCCTTTCATGTTCGCCACGTGGAGTTCGATCAGCATGAATGATAACTTTGTAGTTGTCAGAAGGCCAGTTGTCTATCGCACTTTTAAAGATTTTTACCAAGACATATTCGTTGAATTTTCAATACCGTTTCTCTTTCTACTCCTTCAATATATTGGCAACGACGGTTTACTTCTTATTTTGCTTAGAAATTGCTTTGACTCCTCTGTAGCATTTAATAATAAAGTTTTCCAAAGCTCTTTTGGTTCACCAAGTAATGGAAGTTAAACTTTACCACCGGAACAGCACATTCCAGTAGTTTCATCTTTCCATTTAAAAGCATCGCAGTACTGCATGAAAAATGAGAAACAGTTGAAACTATATTCAATTGATTTGGATATTGTCGTCACCGCCGGTAATACAGTGGAACGGTATTACAGTATTCATGGTTGAAACTTCATTACTGTAATGCTAGATGGCGTTGTTGACGATTTTTTGACAAACAATTTTTTTATCTTTCGTAATTTTTTTTAATATAAGGTAACCTGTGTTACTTATAATACCTTCAAGAGTATATGTACAAAGTTTCATGACAATCGGTTGAGTAGTTTTTGCTTGAAAGCGTAACAAACAAACTTACATTCACATTTAAAATATTAGTAGGGATGTTAAAATGTGAGACTAATCGGTTCAGTCGTTTTCGAGTAATGTTGGTCACCAACTTTGCACTTCCAAGCACCATTTGCGCGTAACTTCGAAAATATTCACCGGAACGATATGCAATTTTCTGTGTATTCTTAAATATACTTATGTACAATAAAAAATAATAAATAAAGTAAAAACGCTTTTTGAAAATTCTAAATATATTTAACCCCTTATATAATATACCAATACATCCCATAATTGGCTCTATAAGTTTACAAAGTTTTTTCAATGCCACTAAATCAAAACAAAACAATATGCGACAGCTTGCCGAAGTTCACAATAATATTATCGCAATAAGAACATTTCACACGAAATTCGCGATACGAATTTTTCGTTTAGGTGAAAATAAAATTCCTGATTATATGTGTCAAGACATTTGTCCTTTTTTCAATAAGAAACTTGGTCAAACGGGTGAAAGGATAGACAATTGCCTCGTCTTTAGACAGTTGAGATGAGATATCTTCCCCTGCTCCCAATGTTCGAATCTAAAAGAAATTGGGCCATTAAAATTTTTGACGAATCCAGCGAGTTATTGAATGCTGTTTAATTAAGATTCACTTGAGTGCATATTCGGTGAAAGGGACCAAACGAGGGGACCGCCGAACCCGATAGTCTGAAGAAAATTTTGGTCAGCAATGAAGCTACTTTTGGTTAAATGGGTACGTCAGAAACAAAATTGTTACATTTGAAGTAATGATAATCCAGCATCCACTGTTGAAAAGTCGTTACATTCTTAAAAAGTTACACTGGGCATTATAGGCAGAGAGAATATTTGGTCCATACTTCTACAAACAGAATGCCGACCACAATGTTAACGTAAGTAGGGAACACGAGAGAGACACGATTAATAACTTGTAATGAAATAGCATTTTTTTGAAATCGCACTCTTTATAATAATATGACGCGTTTCAATACATTAATTAGATTATATAATTTCATTTAACGTACTTACATTTGAATTTAACCAGATGGAAAATGATTTTTACGTTATTTATATAATGTATGTATGTCACAGTAACATCAAATGACGAAGGTTGTAACACTTTAGAGGCGATTTTGCCTTTATTAGAAGACATCATAAATATTTGCAAAGCCGAGCCCTTTTCAAATTGGTCAGTTATTTGTGCTTTAGATATGGTAGTACTGTGTGTTGAGTATAACAAAAATCATACGAATAAATCAAAAATTTCATAGGATTAATTTTATCTTTATCAATCTATTAAGTGATTACTCAAAATCAGGTCCACAGTATTGAGGAGGACAACTGCATCTTTTGCTCATTTTCATGTTCATAAATTTCTTTTTTAATAAATATGGGCAGTCCATTTTTATACAAACAGATGTAAATATACATATATACTCGTATATATGTTTTTATAAATGTACTTAAAATTAAAGTCAAGGCAAATAGTAAAATTAAACGATATTGTAAGGCCAAATGAAGCAGACAATGTTTTGATTTTGCTTCTCCACTGGAATATCCCCAAAACTGCCAGAGTTCAACAATATTGTCATATTATATGTTCACATAAACATACAGATGTGCGTGAGTGACACTGACTCCGTAATCGACTTTAAAATTGCATCCAAACAGGTTTGAGTTAGTGGTCTGTTTACTTTTTAAGAATTTATGGGAAGGAGTTAGTTTCAGTAGTGGAAAAGGTCGTGTGGTTCATGTTATGTATGAGTATATGTATGTATGCATTTCTTACATAAGACTCTTAATAAAAGAAACAAAGGAATATAAATATTATATGAAAGGAAAAAAGGGTTTTAGTTTTGAATTTTATGTAAAACAGGATTAGACATCTTTGTTTTTATTATTGTAAAAATAAAGAAAACCCTAGAATTCATAAGTTTAGGCTTATATTACTGATAAAAGGCTGCACCTTTACATAAAAGAAATTTGAAAAAATTTTTGGAGAAATTTTTTACCTTGATATCGCAGTAGATGAGAAATCATAAAATTTTCTTTGAAAATCAGTTTTTAGAAAATGCAACAAAGTGGTCTTCAAAATTGTTCATACCGTTTTGAAGATTTGTCTTTTGTTTCAAAATAGGCCTCATTCTTGGTGGCTCGATTTTCGCTAAATATTTTTCTGGAGGTTTGAATGGCTTTGGGGCCAGATCCGGATTCAGATCCAATTTGTTAATTTTTATACCCTGAACAGGGTATATTAAGTTTGTCACGAAGTTTGTAACACCCAGAAGGAATCGTCGGAGACCCTATAAAGTATATATATAAATGATCAGTATGTCGAGCTGAGTCGATTTAGCCATGTCCGTCTGTCCGTCTGTCTGTCTGTATATATACGAACTAGTCCCTCAGTTTTTAAGATATCGTTTTGAAATTTTGCAAACATCAATTTCTCTTCAAGAAGCTGCTCATTTGTCGGAACTACCGATATCGGACCTCTATAACATATAGCTGCCATACAAACTGAACGATCGGAATCAAGTTCTTGTATGGACAACTTTAACATTTGACAAGATATATTCACGAAATTTAATCTCTAAAAAACTTGTTCAGAACGGGTTACTATAGCATATAGCTTCCATACAAACTGAACACATAGTTAGTAACATAAATGCACCTGTGAAGGGTATTTAGCTTCGGTGCAACCGAAGTTAACGTTTTTTCTTATTTTTTTATAATTTTCATTACATTGCGATAACACTCCCTTATTTAATTCAAAGCCCACTTCAGAAAAAATATTTACTTTTATAATCGTGTTTGCTTTTATACTTTGAAATAAATCCACCGTGCACAGTGACACTTAATCGAAGTACGAGTATTGCACCCATTTAGTTTGCATAGTTTGTGGCTCCGTCAAATACGAATATCAATTGATGATCGACACTTGTTGACCATTATAATTTTGCAATAATTGTGACGCTAAAGTATACATTCATACATTTTTATAAAGGGTGTTTAAATAGAATCACGAGCCGATCATAAATTTATTAGAGAGGTAACTTCGATTGTAACCAACTCTCTTGGATGGCTGAAGGCATAACACGTAAAGAGAGAGTTTATCAATGTTCTTTTTATGAACCTACTGACTAGACCTGAGGCTAGCTGAACTGTGATACCGTCTCTATAGGATAATATTGGAACATCACATTATCATCTTTACATTTTCCAACAATTGTGACCCCAGAACCTCTGTTGCGGGACTGGAAATGACTATCCCCCTTGGCGTCATTTACCTAAAATTTAGGTGTAGTTCATTACATTTTTGAGACACCCTTTATAAAGCAACGCAGATGTGTTCGTATGAGCAGATGTTGCAACTCATAAAAATACAGATAAATGTTCATTCGTTTACACACTTAAATGAGAAATAATTAATAAAAAGGGAGCAAAATATGTTGTTGCTGCAGTTGATCTCCTAAGTGAGTACGCGTAGTGCGAAAAGTGCTTGTGCGAATCCCTTCAAGTTAGCTGCGTTGATTACTTATTAGCAACAAGCGTATCAGAGTATTTCCCGTGTTAGTTGCTCCAGCAGGAAAACTGCAGCGTACGTACGTTCATGAAAAAGCGCCAAACTGACAAACTGACAAACCGCCAAAGCCCGGCAGCCTACGCTAATTTTAGCATTTCATCGCTTTGGCTCCGCAGTCACTTTCCGCGCTTTACAACGAAAACACCAAGATGCGGACAATTGCAGCTGTGATTGTGGCCGCGCATTTGGCAATCGTAGTCGTCGAAGCCACAGTCGCGCCGCGCTCTGAACCAGTCGCTTCGGCGGAGACTTCGCTGGCGCGTCTCAACTTCCTGGTTGGTGTGGCGCAGTTGGGCGCACTTCGTGAAAACGGCACGCGCTGTGGCAGAGAACTTGAAACTCTGCTGAAGGCTGTAGCGGCCAAAGAGTTTTGGAGCTTAAAAGGTCTCTGTGTGTTCATTGCTGTCGCTCAAAGTGCTCACTTTATCAGTGTGTTTATTATTTTTGCCACCACATTATTATTATCTGTTTATGTTTAACTTAATTTCTTGTTTCTTATCGACACGCCGCAAGTGCTCGATTCGTTTGGCGTGCCGCCGAAGTCCTTCAGTTGGGGCAATAACCACTGGTTCGGCCCGCAGTGGCAGTGCAACGATTTGAATAGGCCATACGTTGTCGCGACCTCGTCGGAGCTTTTACGCACCTACACATTTGATCCGTTCAATGTCACCAGCCCTTTTCGCATGCGTCTCACCATGGTGTATATGCGTTTCTCTACGCCCCACTTTATCGATTTGCGGCTTCCGTATGAGGTGATTAAAAACTGCAAACTCGTTCATTTTTTACTGTTTGCTTATGTAAATCTGTGTCAAATGTGTATTTGTGATTTTTCGTGAAATGTAGTCTCTCATTCATATCGGTCTGTGTTTGCCACAATCCTGCTCGAGCGCTGCTCTGCGTCGCTACACGGATGAGTACTTTCTGCGCGGTGAGTTTACGATGCAACGTGACTTCGAGCTCCAAATGCAATCGGTTGCGGCCAGAGTACCGTCATTAGGCTGGGATTTCTTGCAGCAAACCGGAACACTAATTTCCATGTAAGTGTACCATTGTTGTTACATGTTTTCTGTTGAGAAAGTAAGCCGCGATTATTGCCGGGGAGAGTGGAAAAATTTATAAGAGCTGCTTGTAGTTAAAAATCAAAACAAATGAAGTGACATACAAAATGGAAAACTTGATTAAAGATAGGTCAATGTAACAAAAGCTGTGTGACAAAGCTTTTTCATATAGTGGACGTATATATTAACGGTTAATGCAGACACACTAGTTTTTACGAATAAAACCCTTTTTACTCTTAGTATCCTAGCCTTTCGTTGTTACGAGAAGTATTAATGATAGCGATTTTGTCCTCGGATCTTTTTTATAGCAAATAAAATTTCCTACAAATTTATTATGAACATTTTTTCTATAGCTCTTGTCATTTACGAGATATATACAAAAAAATGCGAAATTCGTGGAAAAATCGGGTTTAGAGCTCCGTACTACCTCGCCGGTGTGAGTTACGACTTTGCACTAGGCACTTTTGTAGAGTGAACGATTCTGAGAAAAATGCGTCTAAAGTCAAAGCGATGCCACAAAATGCCTCTGAGCTGTAGGAATTTGAAGATAAAAAATCACGATTGCAGTGTAATTTAAATGGAAAATTTTTACATGCCTTGGTCCAGTTGTTAATGTTAATATTAAGGGCTAAAATTTTGAGGGATTTTTTTTAGGGTATTTCCATGAAAATTTCGTGACGGGATTGAAAAAAAATTAATAGTTCAACAAAAAAAAAAACAAACAAACAAACAAAAAAAAAACACCCTACTTTTACACATAACAAAAGTACGGTAACAAAATAAAAAAATAACTTTATAAACCTAAAGTAATTTATTTCAAAGCAATAAGTTCTGAGGAGCTATATGTATGTATGTATGTACATTAATCGGTGGTCTTTGAGGCTTCTTCATCTGAAATATTTTTCGTTCTAAAATAGCCCAAATATGCTCTATCAGGTTTAAGTCTGAGAACTGTGGAGGCCAATCGATGAGTTTAATTCTATTGCATTTATATATCGCCTCGCCAAAGCTCAAGTCCAAATATGTTAAGACGAGGGAGATGTGAGTCCTCGAGGATGTTAATGTAACGCACGCATAATATGGTATCATTAATGCGTCGAACAACACCTATCTAACTCTCACGAAAACATCCACTTGCGTGGCAAAAGTGAGTGAACCTACAACAAATACATCGAACCAAAAGACATTCATCAAGTTGTCAACAGTAAAATGTTCAAAATTATTAGTGAATTTAACCGGACTTTACAATGTTATTCACTTAAAAATAGTTTCTTCATTAATGATTTGGTCTTCAGACGTTTAATAATAATTCTATTAGCCTAGTGTTCTTTGCTTGTAATATAATATTTGGAATATATTTAATATCCCCTGGCGGGTTTGCTTTCTCCAGACTGGACAAGGAAGCAAAGCAAATGGATCTGGCAGTGAACGAGGGCAAGAAGAAATATCTCCTGTCATCAAACAAACAGTTGTCGCACTCGCGACTTGGCTCTCAAGTCACTGTTGAAAGTCACAATTTTGAAGTTGTAGATAGTTTCGTATATTTAGGAGCCAACATAAACACCAACAACAATGTCAGCCTGGAAATCCAACGCAGAATAACTCTTACCAACAGGTGCTACTTCGGACTGAGTAAGTAGAATTGAGAATTAAAGTCCTCTCTCGACGAACACAAACCAAACTCTGTAAGTCACTCAAAATTCCCGCATTGACATAGGCTGACTAGGTCATGTTGTCCGAATGGACGAAAACACTCCAGCTCTGAAAGTAGAAACGACTGGCGCGCTGTTGTTAACTCGGCTATAATCGCGTTAGCGGTGTCTACGCCAATAAAGAAGAAGAAGATATATTTAATAGTTATTTTACAAAAAAGTGATATAGATGCGTCAATTATTTCTCACAGTGTAAAAAGTAGCTGCCCCTTAAAAGGGATAAGATTACTCATTGTTATCATATCATTATATCACTATCGAAAATGTTGAAACTTGTGTTGCTGGAAATTTCTAAAGAACTATTAGCTGGGTTGGCTACTGAATGGCTTAATTCTAGTGATATTTAGCTACAAATCAAATCAAATCAAATATCCTTGTAGAGATTCCAGTCGTCTGTGCCTAAAAAAAACATACGTGAAAGACTAGAAAGCCGCGTACTTTTAAATCAGTTATTTTTTCCGCTAGCTGATAACGACACCACCGAAAGAACTCATTATTAATGTTTCATAAAGGATTTGAATGACGAGTCTTTTGTAAGAGCAGCTTACTATACAAATGTACATATACGTACATATATGCCATTCAGAAAGGTTTGCTCTTTTGAAACTTCCACGTTTTCGAATGCGCTTTGTCAGATGTTGGAACAAGTCTTTGCAAATAAATCTTCTAATTGAGAAACCATCTGCATATGCATACATAAGTGGTATTGCTGCTCGGCCTAGCAGTTCTGCTATTGTACATAATTTACAATTTCTTCCCGTCTTTTCAATTATTTGAACTTTCTTGGTAAAGTTTCCGATTGCTTTTTAAACGCCGCCGTGGACGGCCACTAACAAAATAATCTTCACATTCTCCGCAGTTTACTTCCAAATCGCAGTCCAAGCTTTCAATCGAGAGACTTAATTAAGTGCCAATTGGAGATTCCAAGCGAAGGCAGGTACTTCTCCACATGGTCTTTCCAACGGAGTAGAGGTCTTCGTTTTCCTCTGCTTCCTCTGGCGGGTACTGCGTACTTTCAGAGCTCGAGTGTTTTCGTCCGTACGAACGACATGACCTAGGCAGTGTAGTCGCTGCCTCTTAATTCGCTCAACTATGTCAATGCCGTCATATATCTCGTACAGCTCATCATGCCATCAGCTGAACCGCATAACCTTTCTCTTCAAAACTCATAATGTTGACTCATCAGTTGTTGTCATCGTCCATGCTTCTGCACCGCATAGCAGGACGGGAATAATGAGTTACTTATAGAGTTGGTTTTTGTTCGCCGAGAGAGGACTTTAATTCTCAATTGCCTAAAAAACTGATTTCAATCAACGAAAATATTTTGTATCATGAGCGCATATTAATGTAATACCCAGAGTCATCATAACCCTTATAAGGGACATTCAATGGCATTCAAAAAAGATTTGCAGAAAATGTGATTGCAAGCTATGTGTTATTAAGTGATGTCAAATTATTACACCATCAATTTTCACATTTCTATTTTAATCGGTTGATTTTCGTGTATGAGAGCGTTACAACCCAGTGAATAAGAGAGTCTAGGAAAGGTCTTATATGAGTGTTGCCACATAGTAGAATAGTTATGGGTAGAAAATGCAGTTCGGGTCCGACTAGTCTTCTTAAAGAAATTAGTTAGGAATACTCAAAAAACGAGTAAATACGAGGTGTGTTCAAAAAGTATCGCGAATTTTGTGTTTTTTCAAAAATTCTTTATTTATTCATGAATATCTATTTTGTCCCCTTCAAAGTAATCCTCCTTCGATGCCGTCTTTATCTCGTCAAGAGAAGCGTAACGTCGTCCCTTCAGGGGCCTCTTCAGTTTAGGAAACAAGAAAAAGTCACAGGGAGCCAGATCTGGGGAATACGGTGGCTGCGGCATCATTAGTGTGTTGTTTTTGGCCAAGAAGTCGCGCACAAGCAACGATGTGTGTGAGCAGGGGCGTTATCGTGGTGCAAAAGCCAATTTTTGTTCTTCCACAAATCCGGGCGTTTCTGACGGATTGCTTCGCGCAAATTGCGCATAACTTGCAGGTAATATTCTTTATTGACCCTTCTCTGTGGCAAGAACTCATGATGCACCACGCCCCTGCAATCGAAGGAAACTGTCAGTTACGATTCGCGATAATTTTTGAACACACCTCGTATATTAATTACTAACAATTAAGGAAGGAATAAGTTCGGTTGTAACCGAAAATTTCATACTCTCCATTGCTTGACAAAATAGAGAATGGATAACAATGTTTTTTTATACCATATTTAAATCATACGCTGACTGACATATTCGGTTATAATAACCAAATCATTGTAAGTAGTATTGTATATGGGAATGTGGGTAATCAGGAATTGCCATTTTTATATATTTTATACATTAATATATATCATATGATATAATATTTCCTAAAACAGTTTGAAAATGTTATATAAGGTATATGGGAGATCGGGGTAGTATTAACCCGGTTTTATACATATATTTTTGTGATTACTCACAAACCATCACAGGGGATTTCAACGAAAGTGATATGATTTCTTAAAAAAACACACACTATTATTAAGAATGATTTTGCATAATTCGGAATACAACGTCATTCAAATGGTTTCCTCGGCTTCTCTTTGAAGAACGAATTCGATGAACCCAATTTTCGAGTACTTTTTTCGTTTGATAAATAGCTCGTTTAATATTGACTTCTAAAGCTTGAGTCTGACTTATTGTTAAAGACCTGTGACTTCAAAAAACCCCACAAGAAGTAGTCTAATGGTGTTAAATCACAACTTCCTGTAGGAGGTGAATGTAATGGTGGTTCATGAATAATTTGTGGATTTTCTATGCATCGGAATCGACAGTTTTGTTTATTTAACGCACCACTCAGATGAAAGTGAATTGCATTGGGGAAGTTGATTTCTTAAAAAAATCGTTATCAGGTCGTTCCAAGGCAAATTCAGCAAATTCACGACGCTTACGGTGATCTAATGGCTTCAGTTCTTGAGTGAGATCAGTTTTATACGAATGCAGTGACAGTCCCAAATCTTGAAAACGCCTTGGAATGGACAAAAGCGCATGAAATGTTGCAATTAATTTTATTAAGATGACTCATATCTTTGCCGAAATATGCAGTATGAAGTCATCCGGTAGTTTGAAAATCCTTCTGTTATTGATCCAATTTAACTCCTCTGCATATACATATAGTACATGTATAGAAGAATCAGGTGGAATTTAGAAATTTTTTATATGGTAAGTAGGCGTGGTTGTTATTTAATTTTTTACATTTTCACCCAGTAACGTAGAAAATTTAGTTATACCTGTAATACTATGTACCTGAATTTGGTTGAAATTGGTTGAGTAGGTCCAGAGTTACCCGTTTTCACATAAGTATGGTATGATAGCTGCCACACTCGTCGTCAAAGTTTGATACTGGCTCCTATAAAACCATTTTGTACCGTCTATAGATTTATCGCACTTTTGGTAGTTTGGAACAAACCCCAGCTGATTAAGGAATAAATAGGGAAGCCGAAAAAATATTTGCCCTCAGCGAATTTGGTTATTATAACTTGAGCCAACTCGCGTTTTGAATTTTTTTTTCAGCCATTCTCCTGCCCTATTTCACATGCATACAGACGGACATGGACTAAACCAACTCAGCTCAACACGCTGATCATTTATGTATATATGTACTTTATAGGTTCTGCGACGCTTCCTTCTGGGTGTTACAGACTTCGTGACAAACGTAATGTACCATATTCAGGGTATAAAAATTCGAATATATTCCGCGGTTATATGCACTCCGCAATTTGTCTCAAACATACATACGTCGTGTGGTGAAATTTCATTGCATGTACAAACTTAAAGCTTATTACTTGCATTCAACTTGTCATCATTCATTTTTATAACATTTAACATGATTTTTTCCTACAGTATTGTTCTCACCACACTGGTTCTACTGATGGCTTTAGCGGAGATTGTTTACCGGTCGAAAGCGCAATTGAAGCTCCAACAAATGTTGCATACAAAAGCTCCACACACTACTGTGATGAAAGATGGCGTGCACATAACAAATGTTCCGATAGAGTCCGCATATGAAAGTACTGCTATTAAAAGCTCAACAGTTGAAGAGATTTTATTGTGTTTCCGTTTTACTGAGAATTGGCAGCGCGCTTTGAAAGCCGACCGTATGAATTCAAATTCAAACTTTGTGGGTGTTATTGCCGGCGTGCGTACCGTTATTTGCCTGTGGGTTTCCACTTTTCACGTATACTACTATTCGGTCTTCGCTCTGTCCAATGCGCCGATGCTGTTCGTGGCAATGGGAAATTTTCTCAACCAACCGCTTTTAGAGGCCATTTTTTTCGTGGATGTTTTCTTTGTCATAAGGTATGTATTACATACATATGTATATATTAAAAATAGTCATTGAAATTTAAATCAGATGTAACTGTTTATGCGAGGTAAATTTTAGATTATACTTACATTACATAGGACTTAGACACATTTCTACTCTATGGCAGACAAATTTGATAAGGTTCGCATGAAATTGGGCGGTGGAAGATATTCGTGAAAAAGGTTTTGCAGTTGATTATAGGGAGTTGTTTATGCAAATGAGCCATCCAAACTTTTTAAACCTAATCAACGTGAATTCACTCACTGAATCAATTATTGATATTAGCGTTCGGTACTAAAGTATCAAAGATCGAAGAATTCCAGGGTTCGAAGCAGAATAAGGTTAAGAATGGCTGAAAATTGGTTTGGAAGTAGCTTAGAACCAGAGGACGGATACATGAAATTTTTATATCATTATGTTAAAAGTCAATATGATTCACATATACAAAACTTATATCTCAAGTCATAAGCATGCGTTCAAAATTCATGTATGCAAAAGTTATTTGAATATCTTATGACTTAAAACAAGTAAGGAATTGCTATGTTCGTGTGCAACTGAACATTTTATACTCTTGCAACTTGCAATAATTAAAACCAGGGAAATGCACACCTTAAGATGTAAAATCTAAGAAATTTTATATATACATATACTCAAAATATATCACACAATGGCCGACAAATTCGGCATGAGATTTGTTAGAAAAACGAAAGTATGTCACATACAATCACCAATCATATAGATGTCAGCTGGATGTTCGAAAAGTGCGGTAATTTATTAATTTTAAGCACAAAAGTAAACTGTCATGTTTAAAACACGCTCTCCCAATTTCATTAAGATAACACAAATATTGACTGATATATCCAGCATAAAGACACCTGGAAGTTCGAAAATCTCTATATTCAGTATATATGTATGTGCTCAGATACATAAGTATTATCCTGATTTGACCAATTTTTGAAATACAGACATACCATTGTCATAGAAGAACTATCCCTGAATTTTAATTATACATACATATATCTCACACATTGACCGATATTTTCTGTCAAAAGTCAAAGCGGTCCACATATTCGGTACCTAGGATCAGTTTTGGTTGGATTTTGAAAAATTTTGGTCAAAAGGTGCCATACTTTAAGGAAATTATTACTGTAACATTTTTTTCCGTTATATTAATTACTTCTTGATTTGTTTCCTGGAAAGTGAAATAATCAAATAGAATTTTAAATTGTGTTATATGGGAAGTAGGCGTGGTTATAGTCTGATTTTGCCTATTTTCACACTGTAACATAGAGTTTACGGATTTACTGCGCTTTTAGTACTTTTGAACAGTACCGTTATAAAGGGAGTGAGCGGGTTATCCTCCGATTTCCATTTTCACACTGTCGGTAGAAGTTCTTATAAGATGTGGTACCACCTGTAAGACATTTTTAATATATCAACAACAAATTGGCTTGATAGGCACAGGCATTCAGAAGAAACCACACTCTACATGTGCCATAAAAAGTAGCGCAATAGCTGAAGTAATAATAAAAAGTTCAATTATAATTATGCAGTACAATGCAATATTTATGAAATTTTCAGCGGTGCTATCTGGTGATAGCCGACAGCCCGGTAATTTTTCGGTGTTCTTAAGCCAATGAGATTAACGAATGAATTGTTCTTATGGTGAAGTGTTCAAATACTTCAATTTACTGTAAAAGTGTGCGAAGAATTGCAAATTGATCCACTTGCAGATATAATACGATATTGATAATGGTAGAATAGAACTGGCGCCAAATCGATTTACGACAAAAATTGATTAATTGAGAGTATAATCCCTAAAAATTAAAATTATTTGGTTGGATCATAATTGGAGAATGGAATCATTTGTAAAAATTCTCGCAAGTTTGGAAAGTTCTCTGACTGTCATTCATTTTGGAGTGGCCAGAGACGATTATTTTATAAAGTGCATCACAAAAATAAGTATGCACTGTGTTTTTCCTTTTTGTCGGGAGAAAAATATGCCTAAGAACTATTAATAATATAATAATAAAAAACAGAAACTTGAATTAATAATTTTTCAAATTTGAGAAAAAAATATTCTTCTTTATTGGCGAAGACACCGCTTACGCGATTATAGCCGAGTTAACAACAGCGCGCCAGTCGTTTCTTCTTTTCGCTAGCCGACAACATGACCTAGCCAGCGTAGCCGCTGTCTTTTAATTCGCTGAACTACAGCTCATCGGAATGCGATATTCGCCGTGGCCAACATGCAAAGGACCATAAATCTTTCACAGAACCTTTCTCTCGAAAACTCGCAACGTAGACTCATCAGTTGTTGTCATCGTCCAAGCCTCTGTACCATATAGCGGACGGGAATTATGATTGGTTTTGTATTGTTTTACACAATACGCTCGATAGAATCTTATACGCGATGTTGAGAAGACTTTTCCCACGGTATTTGACGCAGATTGTGGGGCCTCCCTTTTTGTGGATGGGGCAGAGCACACTAAAATTCCAATCGTTAGGCATGTTTTCGTCCGACCATATTTTACAAAGAAGCTGATGCGTGCTCGTTATCAGTTCTTCGCCGCTGTGTTTGAATAGCTCAGCCGGCAATCCATCGGTCCCTGCCGCTTTGTT
This sequence comes from Bactrocera zonata, assembly GCA_037783105.1. NCBI lineage: Eukaryota > Metazoa > Arthropoda > Insecta > Diptera > Tephritidae > Bactrocera > Bactrocera zonata. The sequence continues at coordinate 601,267 of JBAWJQ010006124.1, forward strand.
GTTTTTCAGGCGGGTAATTACTATTCGAACATCTTCACAGTCGGACAATGGAACGTCTGCTCCGGTCTTGAAACCTTCTGTTAGCCGATGCGTCTTTTCGTAGAATTTTCGAGCATTACCCTTGTTGACCAGCTTGTCAAGCTTTTCATACTCACGCATTTCGGTCTCTTTCTGTTTCTGTCTGGAAATGCGTCTCGCTTCCCGCTTCAACTCTCGGTAGGTAGGTAGTCTGTTTTCTCTCCTCTGCGACACGTCACTCCTCGTCGTACCAGGAAACCAAAATCAATGGTTTCGGTGGCAGCTATACGTAAGGAGTTTGAAATGCCGTCCCACAGTTCCCTTATACCAAGTTGTTGACGAGTGCTCTCAGAGAGCAGGAGTACAAGCCGAGTAGAAAATCGTTCGGCTGTTTGTTGTGATTGCAGCTTCTCGACGTCGAACCTTCCTTGTGTTTGTTGACGTACGTTTTTTGCTGCACAGAGGCGGGTGGGATTCTTGGCTGCAACAAGGTAGTGGTCCGAGTCGATATTAGAACCTCGGAGCGCACGCACATCTAAAACACAGGAGAGGTGTCTATCCGTCTATGGCATCTCGTGACATCGCCTAGAAAATGGGAGTTAGTCACCCAACTATTTTGAACGATCTGCAGAAGGCTAAATAAACAAAAAATATTGATGCTTGGATGCCGCATGATTTTACGCAAAAAAACCTTCTAGACCGAATCAATGCCTGCGATATGCTGCTGAAACGGAACGACCTGGATCTGGCGACGAAAAATGGATCACATACGACAATATAAAGTGAAAACGGTCATGGTCGTAGGCCGGTGAATCGTCCCAAACAGTGACTAAACCGGGATTGACGGATGTTTTTGTTATGTGTTTGGATGTGATTGGAAGGAAATAATTCACTATGAGCTGCTTTCATATGGGCAGACGCTTAATTCTACCATCTTCTGCGAACAACTGTACCGCTTGAAGCAGGCGATCGACCTGAAGCGTTCAGAATTGGCCAACAACAAGGGTGTAGTGTTCCACCAGGACAACGCCAGACCAAACACTTCGTCGATGAATTGTCAGAAGCTACGGGAGCTCGGATGGGAGGTTTGATCACATCCACCATACAGCCCGGATATAGCGCCAAGTGATTACCATCTGTTTCTGTCAATGGCGATTGCCCTTGTTGGCGTAAAGTTGAATCAAGAGAGGCTTGTGAAAGGTGGCCGTGCGAGTTCTTCGCAAATAAGATACTTTACAGATTACAGACTAACACTTTTTATAAAGCATTGAATAGGGAGCAAAAAAGCAAAAATGCATACTTATTTCTGTGATACACTGTATATGGCTCAAGCAGCTCACGACTTCCGGTCCTACACCAAGTATCCTCTTGGTAGCCAAAGAACATCCGTTTGAAGGCGAGCTAAAGTGAGAAGGCGAAACATCCAATCCACAGGGTTGTGTGATGGGTTTGGGATCCGCCACGTAAAAAACTCTCCCAATGAAAAAGTACAAACAGACTCGGATGAGAGACCCCTCTTTTGATGACGACCATGGCAAACGAATTAAGGACTATGATTTGAGGGCATGCACTTGGAATGTCCGGTCCTTTAATTGGGAAGGTGCCGCTGTCGAGCTGGTTGATTTCCTCGTGAAAATAAAGGCTGACATCACCGGCGACCAAGAAATGCGATGGAGGTAGTAGTAGTACGAGTAGGTCCTTGTGGCATTTACTACTACTGGCTATATCAAGGAGCGCAAGTTCGGTATGGGATTCGTGGTGCGAGAGAGACTCCGTCGCCGAGTGCTGTCATTCACTCCGGTTGATGAACGTCTAGCCACAATTCGCATCAAAACGAGGTCCTTTAACATATCGCTGATTTGCTCCCATGGCCCGACGAAGAGAAAGACGATGTGACCAAAGATGCCTTCTATGAATGCTTGGAGCGCATCTATGAGAGCAGCCCCCGCCACGATGTCAAAATCGTGCTTGGCGACTTTAACGCCAGTGTGGGCAGAGAAGGTATCTTTGCCGCGACAGTCGGTAAATTCAGCCTCCACGAGGATACATCCTCAAATAGATTGAGGCTGATCGCCTTCATCGGGCCCGAAATATGGTATCTGTAGAGATTCCAGCATAGAAAAATTCACCAAGCTACATGTCTCCGGATCGAAAAGTCAACAACTACGGAACGGACGGAAGAGACGCACCTGGATCTGTGCAACAAAAAACGTACGTCAACAAACATAAAGGTTCGACGTCGAAAAGCTGTAATCACAATAGATAGCCGAACGATTTTTTCCTCGACTTCCTGCTCACCGAGAGCACTCGTCAATAACTTGGTATAAGGGAACTGTGGGACGACATTTCAAGCTCCTTACGTACACCTGCAATCGAAACCATTGGTTTTCGCAAAATGGAAAAGAACAGCTGGTACGGCGAGGAGTGGCGTGTCGCAGCGGAGTGAAAACAGAAAACAGACAGGTTACCTTGCAACGTTACGATCGACCACAACGAGAGTTGAAGAGGGAAGCGAGACAACATTTTTTCAATCTACTGCTGGAGAAAATAATTCGAGCTGCAGAGTTGCATAGACAACCGCGTCGTTAGTACTGCAGTCTCCAGACTCGATAAGGTAGCACAGTCGTCGCACTGGATACTTGGTTCCCACGTCTCTGTTCATTCAAGTGTAAATACATAAATAATGAAATGTAAGAGTTGATTACACCTGTTCATTTTCAATTGAGAGATTTTTGTGAGTGTCACTTACTGAATTGCAAAATCGTCTCAAGTCACAAAAATTGTCTCTAATTTAAAATCTCTATTTTAGAAACTTGTGACTGTATCACAGTACAGAATCGCACGGTTAATACTATACCCTTTTCAGAGATAATATAATTGCTTATGATTACAAATCTGTTATTTATAGTATACCTACATGTAGTATATACCATGAACATATTTAATAAAATCACTAAACTCACATTTATTTAATTCCAGTGCGTTACTGCTCGTCTACAATTTTTTATCTTCCGAGTCGAGATTGAAGGAGATTCGACAAAGTGATTTCGTACAGAATTCGAAATTATTTGGGAAACTTCTATTGCAGCGGTATTTGCGGTGGGTATGCGGCAATCCATTTCAAAGTACTAATTGAAGCTGCGTATTGTTTCCTAATTGCTCCTTGCTTTCGTTACCAGACTCACGCCAATGCTGATTACCACAATGCTTCTAAGCGATGTATTCTATGACTTGACCAACGCATATACACCCTTTTACTTGGGAGTGAACAGCGGGTATTACTGCAAGCAGTGAGTATTGCGAGCTAAACACGAGTAATAAATATACATACATACATATGTATATATAATATATATGTATTACCATATATGGCAGATAAGCACAACTAATTCATATTTATTTGTACATTTTTTATTAGTTGAATAGTTTTTGTTGATTATTTAAGGCGAATTCTGAGGGTTATTTGTTCGTTAATTTATTCAAATTGTTACAAAATAGGAGAATGCATGTTAATTGCAAGTGCATATGTAAGTATGTATGTATATATGCTTTTGATATGGGAAAAATAACACATAACCCGAATTAATTTAAATCGGATTTGGTTATGCGTGCATATGATTTAATCAAATATATGTTGATTAATGCAATGATTTTCAATTAAAGGCGATTCAGAGCCCAAAAAAGGTTTAGCAACCACACGTTCAATTTATTTTATACGGAAATGCTACAGCGGCTGCCACACACACGCACTTACATATGTATACATTTTAGATGAATGTAATCCTTGTAGACACACTTATATAAAATGTTTGTCAAACGCTTGTCATACGTTGTAAGCCAACCGCTGTCCCATCGCATGTAACGGTTACGTAATCGAATGCGAGATTTAATTACCTGGATGCAATCAAGCATAAATTGTTTAATTTTTTGGTTGAATAATAGCCGGAACGTTTTTTTTTAAATAGCAAATCAAGCAAATTGAAATTAACTTGGGAAAAGTTTAGTAGTTTTACATCTAGAAAGACATCCGTAAACAATATTCTTGTAAATATGAGGTAATCTCCTAAAGAGAAATTGAAATCAAAACATTAACTGAATTAAATATTTTTATGTATTTAATGTATTGATTTTCACATCTCTGAATATCTCGGTGCACTAGTTGAGGATATTTGGTACAGTAAGTGTTCCATTCATATGAAACTGGGTCGGAATAGAAGTAGGACTGTGAGAATGTCAGGCCGAGTACTGGAATTCAACGAAGAATCGTTTAAGCAATTCCATCACTTATGAGAATAAAACTCCTTTTCATAATTTCGAAGTCTACAATCCAAACAGAGCTAATAATTTATATACGAGGGCTGCCTTTTAATGTCGGTATTAGAGAACAAAGCTAATATTAATCTTTATTGTGTTTTTAAATATTCTCCGTTAAGATCTATACACTTTTACATGCGTTTGAATCAATTGTCGGAGCACTTTTGCCACTCTGATTGAGGCCCAAAAGTCTGCATTCTGAACACATTAACGGACACTTAAGACAAATTTTGACCTCTTAGTTTATCTTTTATAATATATATATATATAATGAAGTAATTCGGTGCAAGTCAGGACCAAGCGCCGCCGAAAGAAAGACCAGTCCCAGGAGATGTTTGTGATACTTTATAAGTTTCATTAGCTACCTTTCCACTTAATACTTCAATGCTTTTGAAAAATAAGTCAACTATAAAGTAGTTCAGACTACGTATTAAAATTACTTTCTTATTGATGTTCGATGGAACAAATTTGTTTTTTCTCAATAATAAATACAGGTGAATCAGGTCAGATTATACTGGGGTACAAGATTATGTATAGGGATTGTAAGACTAGAACGTTAATAAGTAGACAGAAACATCACAATCAAACATTTATTTATCCATCGATTTAAAGAAAAACGATTCTTTTAAATTCTGTGGACTATCCTTTTTTTTTTTTTGTTTCAATATCTTTTTATTTATTGAATCTGCTTTTTGTGTTAAAAGCCTAACAATAAGTTATAAAATCTTAAATCTATTTAAAAACTAGACACGCTCAAGCAAGTTATTGAGATGTTTTGGTGATACATTGCTCCTCAGTACGCGGGCATATCTCTTAAGGCGTGTGTGATCGCAGGAATGTACCAAAGCATTAGCTAAAGGGTTTGGGTGATCACGGAGTTTAGATATATATTTAATTCTGCTGTCTTCTACTTCTTTCCTTACCATAGAAATACCAAGGTCTTTATGGGTATTTTCATTACGCATGTACCATGGCGAACGCGTGATTGATCTAAGCATTTTTGATTGGAACCTTTGTATTATGTCTATATTAGTTGCACAGGTTGTACCCCTCAGCTGAATGCCATACATCCAAATCGGCTTTATGATCGCATTATATAAAAGCACTTTGTTGTCTAGGCTAAGTTTGGAGTTTTTATTTAATAGCCAATTTAAATTTGCAGCTCTTAACTTCATGCAAGTTATTTTACTAGATACTTATATGTTTTCTCCACGTAAGTCTTCTATCTAGGTCTATAAGTTACTTCATTCGCTTGGGGTACTAAAATATTGTTAATTTTTACTACCGGACGTATTTTTGGTCTAAGCGAAAATGTAACATGCTTACACTTTTGTTCATTTACCTTTATACGCCAGTTGGCTAGCCATTCTTCGACAAACTTTAAGTGCTCGGCTAATATTCTTGATGCTATTATGTGGCATTTGTTACGGCTCACTATTGCTGTATCGTCCGCAAAAGTTGAAGTTAATACATTGTTAGCTGTTGGAAAATCTGCTGTATATATGATGAATAGTGTTGGGCCTAAAACGCTGCCCTGGGGTACACCAGCCTTTATCTGTCTTTCATCAGATATGAAATCTCCCACTTTTACCATAAATTTTCTATTTTTTAAATAAGATTCCAATGTTTAATACAATTCTGAAGGTAGAATATTTTTAATCTTATATAAAAGGCCCTCATGCCATACCTTATCAAACGCCTGAGCCACGTCTAGAAATATAGCTGAACAGTACTCTCTGTGCTCAAATGCTTTTCTTATTTCGTTAGTAATTCTATTTACTTGCTCTATCGTGCTATGTTTTTCACGAAACCCGAATTGGTGCATTGGTATTATATTATTTTCAATTAGCAACAATTTTTCAAATATTTTAGAAAGACAGGGTAGAAGACTGATTATATCCTGATTAAGTTTTTAAACATGTAAATGAAAAATTTCCAATATGCAATTAATTGAAACTTAGAAGTGAGCTTTTCGAGCTTACCTTATAACAAAATTTTAAATTCCATATAATTTTTTTGTTCTACAGTATACAAATCAAGAACAAATGAAGATATGAGGTTAATGCTTTTCACAATTTTCAATTTCTTCCAATTTTCTTTTCACGTCTAAAAATCATCAAAATGGAATCATAACTTATTAACCCACCCACATACCAAATATGTGGACATGAGTCAGCGGTTTTAGCAATTTGTGATATCAAGGTGAAATTAAGTGGAGGCTTTCCTTGAACGTAAGGTGTTTTTCCTAATAATGGTATATAAATGATAAACGTAGGTAGCTGAGTCCATTTAGCCAACGTCTTTCTCCCATAAAGGCTGCATATTTGTCCGATCCGCCAATATCGGACCACTATAGCATATAGCTGCAATACAAACAGTTCGATCAAGTTATTGTAAGGAAAACCTGTTTATTTGATAAGATATCTCGAAATTTGGCATGTATTACTACTGAAACAAATGCTAGAATCTGCGAAGAAATGGTTTAGATCGAACAACTATAAAATATAGCTGACGTTTAAACTGAAATCAAGATAAAGATCTTCATAAAAGAACTTTTTCCCCTAGCAGCTTCTGAGAGAGAAAGTTTCGTTTGCAAAATTCCAGATCGATAACTCAAAAAACTGAAAGACCAGTTCACGTACATACAGACAGAAGGACCGCTGATCATTTATATACAAGATATATATTTTATAGGTCTAAGATTTTTGCTTCTAGCTGTCACAAGCGTGAAAACTCACCTATGTATTCAGGATATAAAAATATCTATGTATGTTCTCATATTTTTGATGCTTAATTTTTCGTATTTTGTTAGACGCTGGTGGCACAATGTGCTCTATATACAGAACTTCTTGGACATGAAAGACATCTGCTGCTCGTGGACTTGGTATCTGGCGTGTGAAATGCAGTTCTATCTGCTCATAACTGCTTTGCTCTTTTTGTATGTTAAAAGTGAGCGTTTTGCCAAAGTCGTCTTCGTCACACTTCTCTGTGGATTTCCAGTGGTCGGTTGGCTCTGCAATTATTACAATGGCATAACATTCGAGTAAGTATGTACAAGGTAATTTTCAAATATGTATGTTTGTATTGTATGCAGTTGCATGCGGCTCACAATTTAGACGCAACATGCAAGGTTTTTGATACCGTTAGCAGATACTTTGCCACAAGAAAGTTGCATGCATACATACTTACATACACATTTGCATCGTCTACATATTCCTACAATCATATAGTTCGTCTAAAAGTACTCACACTGTTCAAATAAATTGACACATAGCATTGACAAAATACACTCCACGCTGAATCAGCTGTACGTGAAGCCGTGGGTGCGCATCAATCCATACCTCGGCGGTGCCCTTTGCGGCTGGCTACTCCACAATCACGCCCAGCAGCGACGACACCGATACCATAATCACCAACAGACAAATCAGCAGCAGCAGCCACCGCACTCACACACACAATCAGAGCCACACGTGCCAACGCAACAACAACAACACCAATCACCAAACCAACAGCCATGCGAGTCGTCAGCGGCTACTGCAACGGTCGATTCGTTGGCGAGCAATAATATTAGTTGGTGGCGTGCGGCTTTTTGGCTTTTCGTCGGCATCGTCTGTGCGGTGGCAAACTTCATGAGCTACTGGCACAGCACACCCACATGGCTGGTGGCGACAATTATGTCCTTTGGCAAATTGCTTTTCGCACTCAGCATCGGTGGAAGCATTCTGATGTGCGCTTGGGGATACGGTGGCCGCTTGAATGTGTTGTTGAGCGCGCGCCTCTTTCGGCTGCTGAATAAATTCTGCTTCAGCATTTATTTGCTAACGCCCATAATTACATTGATCAGCTATGGTCTGCGCAATGAGCCGACCAGCTTCAATGAGATTGCCTCCGGCTCGGACTTTATTGCGGTGAATGTGTTGGCGGTGCTGTCTTCGTTTTTGGCCTATGTACTGATGGAATTGCCCGTGCAAAGAGTGTGCAACAAATTGTTGCATACACGAAAATAGACCATGCCACGTGCGAAGCACACATATGTATGTATATCAGTGAAAAGGACTTGAAGGAAGTTCAGGAAGCCCTGGATATGAGAGATATTTCATGTACGTGTATATCAGATAAGTTTTGTAGAACGTATTTTTTATTGTTGTACTATATTTGTATAAGTTTTTTACAAGGTTTTGTTTGTATTTCCATAACATCACTAGATATCCATAAAAATAAAGAAAAATGAAAATATACCGTGCCTAAGAATTTATTACAGGTTAAGGGAGAAAGTAACGGAATCTTTAGAAATAAAAAGGGAGTATACGTACTTGGTATTTTACAGAATTCTAAACTTGGGCTCTGCAAACCGAATATTATTATTAGAATAATACCTATCTAGTTAGTCGATTAATCGAATACCAAAAGCACTATTCTAAACGATATAAATATCATCTAAGTCGATGCCAACTAACGCTGCTGTCGACATATTTTAGCTTCTTCTGCTATATTCCCCAAAAAACAAGGTCCACAGTGTGTAACAAATATTTGTTTATTAAACAACAAGAATTAATTAGTGCAGCAAATAAAATATGTGCCAAACGTGTAGCGTTAGAAGCGTTATTGTGTGCGACGAGACTCGTAAGAAGAAATCATCTCATCAGCTGGTTCGACCCTCTGCGGTGGCGCCGTGGTGGAAAACCTTGAAGACGGAGTAGCTGCAATATCTGAAAATCTACATAAATGGCGCAATTTGCTTAATTTTTAGGCTACGGATCATAAATAAAGGGTGCTGTTTTGGAGTGTAGTTTTGAATGAGACAACAAATTTTTGTTTGTTTTAAAATTTCATAATGCACAGACTTACTCCACAACAAGGTTTGCAGATCGTGCAAATTTATTACCAAAATAATGGTTCGGTTGTCGCAGGGAATAATATTCGGGCGACTCAATCCATTTCCGAGTCAACTTTAGATCCTCAAAAGGTTACTGTTTGGTGTGCTCTATGGCTATACTATTGTCCATATTTCTTCAAAAATGAAGACGGCCTTAATGTTATGGTCAATGGGAAACGCTATGGAGTCATGATTAATGAATTTTTTATGCTTTAATTGGATGATGTTAATGTGGAAACTTTTGATGAGATAATACTGTCGTGCGCCGATTCAAAACCGCTGGACTATTTTTTGTGAAGTGGCTTATCTATGCGGATAACTCGGGACGATATACACCTTGTAAAAAACATACGATACGTTATTACTGACATACGGCTCCATTTGCAAAAAAAAGTGATCGAAAGTTGGGGCACTTGGATGGAATTTATACCAGCCGGGCCGCCGTCACTTGCCCGAAATCAGTTTAAAAAAAGTGACGTGTGTAGAAAAGTAAAGGCCAGGATTGACCTCATGAAACTCAAATATTATTGGAAAGCTGCCTTCAATATGTGGCAACGACATGCAGTTACACGTGTGAACGTATTCCATAAATAAATTGCGGGAAGAAAGCGTAATTTCCATAAGAAGACGTCACAATGTCAAAGAGTTTGTGATATACTACTGCGTCCAAAAAATAAGGTGATTTTAAACTGCGCGCGTCGAAGGATTTCTAGAATTATTTTTTTTTTTTTAGGTTGGTAGTACTGTCAGTAACATTTATATCAAACTTCACGTCAAAATATTCATTAGTGTTTGAGATACGTGTCGTTTTGTGAGCTGCTAAAAGTGAGTTTTTAATTTTTTGCGATGTCGAAATTTGTTGAGCAAAGAATTTGCATTAAATTTTGTTTACGGAATCAATTTTCTGTTGCGGATACGTTGAGGATGGTGCAGAAAGCCTTTGGTGATGAGGCTATGTCTAAAAAAACTGTTTACAAGTCGTATAGTGAGTTCCAAACCGGCCGTGAACGTGTCGAAGACGAAGAGCGTCCAGGGCGACCTCAACCGACGAAGCTCACGTTCAACAAATCAAAGATTAACAATTAAAAACCTTGCTAATGAAGTTGGCATATCGAAAGGCTCAGCCAATACCATTTTGAAGGATGTTTTGGGCCTCAAGCGCGTTAAATCTCGACTGGTACCGAAAACATTGAATTTTTTGGAAAAAAGGCGTCGCGTGAAGTGTGTGAAACGATGCTTTCCGACTACCAGGGTGTCATGAAATGCATTATAACCGGCGATGAGACTTGGATCTATGCATACGACCCCGAAACAACCGATCAATCGAGCGAATATCGTGCCAAAAGAGAGCCGAGACCAAAAATATCGCGCCAAAGTCGCTCAAAAATCAAGGTCATGTTGACTGTTTTCTTCGATTATCGTGGTGTTGTGCATTATGAATTCCTTCCAACCGGTCAAACAGTCAACAAGGAATATTATTTGAACGTTATGCGTCGTTTGCGTAACGGTATCCGCCTAAAAAGGCCGGAATTGTGGAAAGACAATTCTTGATTTTTACACCACGATAACGCACCATCCCATACTGCCCTCGTAATTCGTGATCTTTTCTTCAAAAACACAACCCATATCGTTCCGCAACCACCGTATTCACTTGATCTGGCGCCGTGCAACTTCTGGCTGTTCACCAAGCTCAAAAGACCGCTCCGAGGACACCGTTTTTATACGACAGAGGAGATTCAAGCCGCAGCGAAGACGGAACTGAAGGCCGTCCCGGAAAGTGACTACAACCAGTGTTTCCAAGATTGGAAAATCAGTTGGCATAAGTGCATTGCATCGGGAGGGGATTACTTTGAAGGGGATGAAATTGATTTGGAAGAATAAATAAAGAATTTTCAAAATAAATACAATGTCACGTTTTGGGCACAGTAGGAATGTAAGCTTTGATATTTAAGAAAATTACAATTGTGTGATCATTATGTGAATTTATGAATTTGCTTGGAAATATGTTCTCAAGTATAGCTGATCAACTCCTATATAGTGATTTCCGATTTCTCAGCTGACTTTAAGCCGTTTAGGTTGTGAGATACTTTAATAAAATCAAGTGGACAAGAATTTCGATTTTTTGTTATAAATTCAATAAATTAAATTCAGCTTTTCCAGTTATGTTTATTTCGATATATTTTATTTGGATATGATTTTAAAATAATCATAAAATTAATTTATCATATGATCGATAAAATAAGTTTACAAATTCATAAGATACACATTTGATTGTAAACCACTGTTTCTCGAACAATGATTGTTGAAGTTTTTGCAACATTTTTATATTCTTGCAACCAATTGCTACAGAGTATTACAGTTTTGTTCACCTAATAGTTGGAAGTTCACCTAAAACTAATCAAAATAGACATAAGTTATATATATATATACATATATAAGATCAGGGTGACGAGAAAAGTTGAAATCCTGTTGACTGCTTGTCTACCGTGCAAGTTGTAACTTGAGTAAAAATTGAGATATCTCAATGAAACGTAGTACGAGTATGTGGGTTTCTTAATACAAAAAACATACGAGTTCGTAGATGGTGGTAATCGGACCACTGCAGGCCCACGAGTCGTCATTAACCGAAAACATATAAAGTGCCATAACTAAGCATTAAAGCGGACGTAAATATTTGCCGCCGGGCTGTTATGACAAGGCTTTGTAGGGACATCACGTTGTGAAAACGAGCGAAATCGAACAATTCTAGTCGATTTTTTTACATTCCGGTATGCAAAACATGAAGAAGAATTACGGAATTAAATTTTGAACGAATAAGGCCTTTAGTGAATGCCACTTTATGGTCAAAAATTGTTGAAATCCAACAAGAACTATTCAAGCCCGTAGGTACCGATTATTTGGGCCGCAGTGTCTATAGTTGACTTTTGTTCGAAAATATCGGTCAATGTCTGAGATATATAATTGAAATTCAGGGATATTACTTCTATGAAAGTGGTATGTCCGTATTCAAAAATGGGTTGGATCGGACCAATACTTCCCTTAGCCCCCATATACCTAACATAAAAGTAATCGAACTTCCAGGTGACTTTGTACAGCATATGTATATCGGCCAATACATGAGTTATCTCAATGAAAATAAGCTAGCGTGTTTTACTTCTAACAGTGTATCTTTGTGCCTAAAACAGATGAATTTGAGGGAAAACTTGACTTACCCCCCATATAACTAATACATATCAGGATTTTCGAACATTCGGCTGACTTAGTTTTTTAATGAGTGACATGTTGATGGTATGTGGTATTGGAAAAAAATAGACAAAATCTGATCGATACTACTACAACTTCAACAAATAATTTCCACAAGCTTCTTTTAAGGCCAACTTTACTCCGTTAAGGGAGTTCTGCATTGACCGAAACAAGTGGTGGTCCGATGGTGCAAGTTCAAGGCTATTTGCTGGCTGCATCAAAACTTTCCAGCCAAGCTTTCCCAGTTTTTGCCGAATCATCAAAGATGTGTGTGTTCTAGCGTTATTCTGATGGAATCTCTTTCTATTGATCAGTTCTGAGCGTTTTTTTTTCGATTGGTTGCTTCAATCTCATCAGTTGTTGACAGTAAAAGGTAGAATCAATCGTTTGACTAGGCTGGAGCAGCTCATAGTGGATGATTTCCCACCAAACACTCAGCATAACATTTCGAGGCGTCAATCCTGGCTTTGCGACCATGATCTTCTTCGTACATTGTTGTCGTATTTGATCCAATTTTCGTATCCTGTTACCATTCACTCCAGAAATGGTTCGATTTCATTTCGTTTCACCAAAGAATCGCAGATATTAATTCGGTCCATTCAATTTTCACAGACAATTCATGAGGCGAACATCGAGCTTTTTTTGTAGCTAGTCTTTATTAAAGGATTCAAAACCGTTAGATGATGAATGTTAAGTCCCTTAGCGATGTCATGGCTGCTTATGTGACGGTCCTGGTCAATCTTTTCCATAATTTCATCGTCGTTTTCAATGATAGGTCGACGAGAGCGAGGTGCATCTTTCATTTCGAAATTTCCAGAACGGAAGCGAGCGAACCATTGTTGTGCTACACGAACTGATACAGCATCGTCTTCGTAAATTTCACAAATTTCATTGGTGGCTTGTGTGGCATTCTTGCCTTTTTTATAAAAAAAATTCAAAATATAGCAATATCTTCATTATTTTCATTAATTTTGAACAGCTGTAACAATTTTTTTCAACTTCCCCGAATTTAATTTTTTTTGGTTAAATGAAGCCTTAAATCTTACCTTTCTAACACTATATGGTATGACACAATGAAATTGGTAGCACTGGAGACATACGACTCCAACGACATCTTTTTACAAAATACGAAAATACTGCCTTCGATTACTTAGTATAATGATTTTAGTTTTTCTAACAAACCTTATGTGTCTATCTATATATAGTATATTAGTTATATATTACATATGTATATATAAAATTGCTTGCTTACCATAAAGTATTTCTCTGGCTTTGATTCTTAAAAATTGAAAGAGTATAAAATATTCGGTTGCACCCGAACTTAGCCCCTTATAACCAGTTTAATACAGTTTTGCCAACACCTGGTAGTATTTAACCGACTATATAAGGTACGTGAAAGCTCTGTGGAAAGGTAATACCCAGCTCGCAATCAACTAAAAACAACAAAGAAGTCAAAGCTCTCAGAGGTGTGCGATCGTAAGTCGAACTATCGCTTGATGTGTGGCAATAGATGAAACCTGTCTGAATTATTTCACTCCGGAGTTAAATTGAGAGTCATCCAATTTTTTTCTTATTCTCAGACCTCAAGGAAACGCTTGCCGGAAAGATTTTTTTTCGAGAATAAGAGAGGTAATCGCAGATTGAGGTCAATTTTAAACAACTGCAATAAGGGTATCTAAAGGACTTCCTTCATTAATAACATTAATTCGGTTTTTTAGTTAAGTTCATTATGTGTTGAATTGCAATTGTATTATTTTAGAATTCTAATTTAAATAATAAACTTTTAATAGTCAGTTAGAATTACTTTTCCTACACTTAAATAACTAAATAAATAAATGAAAGTCAACTTTCACTGACTGACGAAGGTGACTGCTAAAAAAATGTGTATCCTGAACAGGGTATGTTAAGTTTGCCACGAAGTTTGTAATACCCAGAAGGAAACGTCAGAAAGCCTGCAAAATATATATGTATGTACATATGTACATATGTATGAGTAACGTGATGAGCTGAGTTGATTTAGCCATATGGGTATGTCTAATACAAGCCCTATTTTGGATAACGATCTGAAATTTTACACAAGTCCTATGTATTCTCCCTAAGCTACTCTTTTGTTGGAACTGTCGGTGTCGGACCACTGTAGCATATAGTTGTCATACAAAATGCAATCATTTCCTTGTAAGAAAACCTCTTTTATTTCACATAGTCATAGTCCATAATCCAACAAAAAAACGAATTGCTGATATTGAGAAGATGTTTGCCTCTTCGTCTGCATAACGCTTTCTTTTCATGGGTAAAAGCACTTTTCCGAAAAGGAAGAAGTCGCACGGTGCCATATCAGGTGGATACGGGGAGTAGTTAATGGTTAAAATGTGATTTTTGGTCAAATAATCGAGCACAAGCGTCGAACGATGAAACAGCGCATTATTGTGCAACAAACCCCAACTTTCATCTTCGCGATTTTTGGGCCGAACATGTCGAATACGGCACAACAAACGCTACAAAACTCCAAGGTAGAATACCTCATTAACGTTTTGTCCCGGTGGAACAAACTCTTTGTGGACAATACCTTTGGAATCATAAAAATTGGATGGAATTTCCGGTGAACACGGATTTTGATTGGCCCATTTGTTGATCGTCTTTTATGTCCTCACGATTACTTTGAAAACGTTGAAACCACTCCTGCACTCTGCTACGGGATAGACAATCATCGCCATAAACTTGTTTCATCAATTGAAATGTTTGGGTAAAAATTTTACCAATTTTAAAACAAAATTTAATGTTGGCTCTTTGTTCGAAGCTCATTTTCGCACCGATAACACAAACATACTGTCACTTAAAATGCAATAACTTCACTTTCCATCAATAAAAGGTCTTGAAATTCTCACTGGACAATTGATTAAGATAGCAGATTCAAACGCACCAGTCTACATATAGATGGTGCCACCAGGGGGCGCTAGATTCAAGAAGTCCTGTTTACTTTGGAACGCATCTTGTAGAACACGGCTCCATCATTTCATACTAGAGTCTAATCGACAGTCATTCTAGTGGACTGCACACGATGAACCGGTTCTCAAAAAAAGTCGGCTGGCATTTTATTTGGTTGCAGTTCTATTCTACTATTCTAAATATTTAGCAATTGTATTATTTTTGAGGAAGGATCAGTTTGAAATTGTACGCACATACTTCATGGTTTCCGTTTAAATATTCCTCGATAGAGAGCTCCGATAATAAACGTGTCCGTGCTAAATTCAAAGTGTATAGGCACGCTTCCGCCGCCCCGGCCGCCTTGTACCGCCGCAACGCTACGTCTCGCAATTTTTAAATCTGCAGTATCTTCGAAAATATATCTTCATATATTAAATCAACAATGTATTTAAGGTATTTAATTGAATAAGTATTAAAGCTGTATTGGAAAAAATTATTTGTCGTAAAAAGTAAATGTCGAAACAATGTTATTGTGGAATATCCATAAGAAATAGATATATAGCATCGCGGAGTTTCTGTAGACCTTTTCAATGTGTACAATACTTAGTACATTATTTTAATAAATCTACGCAGAAGTTGTTTCGGTCTGCCTTCTATAGCTTATAGCTGCCATATAAGCTAACTGTTCAAAATAAAGTTCCTTGCTTTAATACCTCCCTTAGCCACCGTATACTTAGTATACATATTTCCTAACTTTCAGCTAACTTTATGACGTATCTCTCGGGCAATACGAGAGATATCTTAATGAAACTCAGAAGGAACTTTTTTCTAACAACAATACAATTCCTTATTAGTCATTTTTTTGTGTTATGTGGATTATAATTTTTCTAGAATGATGCCAGGGTTTAATAAAATAGCGAATTTCCTACAGCCCAAGAATAATCAATAACATGACCTTGTACCTGAAATTTACTAACTTTAACAAAAGAAAAAAAAAAAATAATTCGTTAGGTAGCAGGAATATTTGACATACAAATTCCACAAATATTCTTCAATCTACCTGCTTTTGTAGTTCGTTTTTAGGTGATCGCGGCGAATACCACGATCGCTAAAACGCCCAGTTAACCTTGAATTATTAGCGGCAAGCAAAGATTAAGTCGAAACAGAAGGTTAGAAGAAAGGGACCTCAAACCGCCCTTCATTAAAATTTTAATTTTGCATATAGATGCATCTTTTTGAATATTCACTCCTCTGCTAATCCTAAACAACATAAAATTTTCGAAGATCAAACAAATGGCTAAAAATTATAGCTTTGTGTAAGCGCCACACCCACTTCAATTTGCATTCTATAGATTCTGAAGTTGTGTTTTCAAGGCTAAAAAAAATCCAGCGAACTCAAACAAGCAGATTAAGAAGTGGTCAAATTGCTATATTCTGAAATTTGAATAACCTACTAAATGTGGCAAACCAAAGGAAAACAAGAGGTGTTTCAGACTCAAGGTATTGAAGCGTTTTTGTGTAGTTAATGAAAGATCCAAATAAAGAAACTACTTTCTCATTAAGCATACACGCCCAAAGAACAAAATACAAAGCAACAACTCAAAATTGGGTATTAAGGAGGTTTTGAATTGAGTATCTCTCATTTTAATAGCACTATTATGAAATTATTTGAGAAGTATGTCCCTGAAGTAATTGTTAAAAAAAAGTACAAAACCGTGATTCTCGAAAGATTTTTATAAACTAAAAAACAAAAGAACTCAAGATTTTAAACATTTTAAAAGAAATGGTTCTCTTGTCGACTGTTCTAAATATTCTGCACTACGACGACAGTATTCTGACCTAAACTAAAAATGTTATAAAATTTACTTAAATAAGCTTGTGAATTGCCTAATTCTCTTAAAATATTTTACTCTCTCTCAACGAGTGATTTAAAGAATACTCTTTCAATTCAATTATTATTTAGGCAATTCACAAGCTTTGTTGTATGTCTTATGTCATATTTTAATATTCTTAAAAAATACGACACTTGTGAGCACCCTTAACTGTTGTATGTCATATTTTGTCATATTTTGTAACAAATACAGCCGATAGAATAGCGAACTCAATAAACATACCGCGCAGTGTTGTATCAGTCATATTTTAATTTTGCATGTGAAACAACAACAGTGCTAATATGACAGTCATAAAAAAATATGACAATATGACGGTATGACACAATATGACACCTTGTGAATACCCTAATTGTTATTTGCCATTGAATCTCAAAAAATGTAAGACAATATGCTTTTCTCGTACATTTAGATTCCCTTCTCCTTATGTAATAAAATACTATTTACTAGAGCAAGTTTTTAACGTTGTTGATTTGGGAGTTACTATGAACCCTAAGCTAATTTTAGTGTTAATATTGATACCATAACCTTGAAAGAAAAAGTATTGTAAAAATTCTAAATGGAATAGTTAGCAGTTTTCGCTTTTTGAGGCAATTTAGACCCTTACTATTAAAATCTTATAGGTCAAATTATGTACTTAACGATCCATACCGTAGCATATGTCACAATTTTAATTCTCATACCTGCACCTTTGATTTATGTGTTATTATCATCATAAAAAAAGTGTAAAAATTGTTTATAACGCATTTAATCTTAACTGTTGAAACAGTGACGTAGCTAAAAATTCGGGCGCCCGGAGCCAAGGATGTTCTGCCGCCCCCTTTATCTACCTATCCACAAGTTTCATGAGGTGGTTCGAACAAAAGTGAATTTTTACAAAATATCTTCGATATTAAGTATATAAAATTTAGGAACTAGAAGCCACGCAAATTCTGAAGTTCCAACCACCCCTTTCACAAATTTGGAAAACTTAATGACCGTTTTGGTTCTCTTTGTGATTTTGAACAAATTATATAACTAACCAGAGACTCATACAATGACAAACTCGTCGAAATTAAAGAAAAATGCCAGCAATTTGCCGAATCCTATCCAAATGACTTGGATAACGAAGATTTATACAGTGACATCCAAGACGCCCTACTTTAATAAAAGAGAGCGAAGAAAAACGAAGAACAAATTGGATTTTCGTCAGAAAATTTTTATTATAATGTACATTTCTTCAATGGGACTGGAAGCCTACAAGATGTTAGCGACAGCTTTCAGAATACTACTCACTATACCTGTATCAGTTGCATCTTGTGAAAGATCTTTTAGCAAACTTAAAATGATCAAATCTTACTTGAGATCGACCATGAGTCAGAGTAGACTGTCCAATCTTGCGATTCTCTCAATAGAATGTGAAAATGTTTCCACTTTAAATTACAATGATATGATATGTGATTTTGCAGCGATCAAAGCTAGAAAAGTGCATCTTTAAGTTCTATCACGATTTTTAAGAAAGATATAAGACAAATTCAAAGACTGAAGAGTATTCGAGTAAAAATTAATATTTTTCATTGTTATTTAGATTATTACATTGTGAGTGAACAACTCTATATCTTTTATAATAAATTTTGTAAAAAAATTTGTTGAAGTATTTATCTGAATATTAAAAAACAGCGAAGATCGTTTTGCTGCCCCCAAGACGTTGCGCCCAGATCGACGGCCCCTAAACAACAAACTAAACAACAACCTCGGACGAGAGACCCCCTTTTCATAACGACCATGGCAAACACATTAAAAATTACGATTTGAGGGAATGCACTTGGAATATCCGGTCGTTTAATTGAGGGGTGCACCCATGCCTTCGTTTAATGGTGCAGTATGGCTTAGCGGAATGAAAATCCTGAATTGTAAGGAAGACTTGTTTTCAACGTGGGTAAGGGAAGCATTTAGAACTCTTCCAAACCTATGGAAGGATGTAAAACTGGAGATGGTAGACCGGAGCAATATTCCATCAATTTCCAAGGCGATGGTAATTGTATCTCTCGTGGTGAATCCGGAACATGCATCAACTACAGAATCCGAAAGGACCGACTAGCGACTAAAATGAAGAAAGAGACTAAACCCATTCAGCATTCTGAAGGTCCAAAACCGACAGCTGAACCGACAACTTCTTCTGAACTTAGTGATGGATGGCGACGTCAAAGCTTTCAGTTTTCCATAGATAACCTGATGGTTGTGACAGTGAACGGTGTTTAAGATGAGCCCTTACCTTTTGCACGCTGTTATATGTATGCCACACGATTGCGGGTCACTAATGGCAGGTTCTCAAAGGCTGGTAGCTACATGCAGCAAAAGGAAGAAGAGTTGGTGGCGGTTAGATCGAAAGCAAAATTCAGAAACGAGGCTCAGTGGGAGAAAAGGTCAATCTAGCGGCGCTTTAGCGAAATTTGTAAATTCAGGATTCTCCAAATTTTGTTTGTTTTATTGAAAATTTATTTCATAACGGGGTCTTTTCTGTTTTCGTTTTTGTTTTGTTCCAAATATTCGCATATCTGTGAGCTTTCGAATTTAACACATGTTTTAGCAAGTGCAGTAATTACTATTTACCTATTTTTAAGTGCAATTTTTGTTGAACTGAAAAACTTAAATATAAAATTTTGTAATAAGATTTGTGACTTAATTATTATTATTTGGTATGTGTTAAATAAAAAAAAGTCATTGTGGTCTGTTAATATATGTTTTAGATCTTTACAATGGAAAAAGAAATTGTCCTATATCAACATTTTATATGTGTAATCCAATGTTCCGTAGAAAATAAGTGTGGTGGATTCGATGGGATTCGATTCAATGTTTGTATAATTTGTTAAAATATGTTGTGGTCTACGTCTTGTCCAAAAATTGGCTGCAAGTATTTGCAAGTTACTGATTTTTTTCCTTTTTTAGATACTATGGCAGAGTCTAAACGCACGCTTTTTTTAATATGGCACAGTGAACCAGTACCAACAAAAAAATGTCTAATGGTTCAAATTCATATATTTTCTAACGTCATTGATCGCTCAAAGTATAGTGAAGAGCAAACTCGCAAAATTCAAAAACAATTAAGAAATTTCATAAGCAAACTCGTAGAAAAGTGGAAATAATGTCATAGGGTTATGTCAGTGTTCGAAGAGCGAAATAAGAAATGGTTGGATGAAAATATAATTTTTTCTAAGCCAACTGTTCATCACCGTATACAAAAACCTTTTTCAGAGTGTACAATGAAAACTCAAAAAAAAAAAAAAATGCATCAGTTGTTAACGAAACACCTAACCAAGAGTTAATGGTAGCGGCAAGTGTAAGTCTTTACAAAGCTGGAAAAAGAAATGCTTCACAGGTTCTTTCAAAATTGTTTGAAGAAAGTTGACTACTTCGAAAATGCTTAAGTCTGTAAACTCTGAACAAAAAACCCCAATTCCGTATACACCTGAGGAAGCTTTATCTCTTTATATAGATGGCGGATACTCAAAAAGGTCGTACAAAATAATGCAATATGGTGCCAAAGAACGAACGTATGCCCAGTGGCATACACGTAACTGAACTTTCAGCGGAAGTTGCCCTGCAAAGTCTTGTAGACCATACTGTTGCACGTATAGTCAAGGATTTTCCTAATCTTTTGAAGGTGTTTTGACTGCATGCAATATTAATGACAGCATAAAAGCAATATTTAAATGGGGCTGTGACGGCAGCAGTGGTCACTCCACTTACCGTCAACGTTTTAGTGCTTCTGATTGTGAAATAACTGATGAGTATTTATTTGCTGTATGTATTGTGCCTTTACAATTTAAAAAAGGAGACGCTGTTCTAGGCCTTCTTCAACTCGGTTCTGTAGACCCATTAAAATAATTTTTGAAAAAGAGTCAGCGGAGTTAGTTAAGGTTGAGATAGATAATATTAAAAGGCAAATTGTAAGCATTGTTCCGACAAAGTTGAGTTTTTTCGAAGTAGTACATGAATTCCATTTAACAATGATTGATGGGAAAGTTTTTGACACTTTAGCGGGCTCATCATCGCAGGCCTGTGGAATTTGTGTAGCAACACCAAAATTCATGAATAATCTAAATAATGTTCAATTGAGACAACCACAGAAGCACTTGTATGAGTACGGATTGTCAACACTCCATGCTTGGATACGGTGCTTTGAGTGTATAATTCATATCGCCTATAGAATACCCATTCAAAATTGGCAAATTCGCGGAGAACATAAAGAAATCGCTCAGCAAACCAAAAGAAAGATTCAACTTGAGCTAAAAGAAAAAATGGGTATATTGGTGGACATTCCCACGAAAGGATCAGGCAATACAAACACTGGGAATACTGCAAGAATATTTTTCCAGCATCCAATTTTAACCTCTACAGTAACTGGCGTAAAAGTAGAACTTATAAAAAGATTTGGTAAAATTTTGCGTACTATGGCATGTGGATATGCAGTTAACATAGAGGCTTTTCGTATATAGTATGCTTGGAATACAGCAGAATTATTTGTTTCCGAATATCCTTGGTTTTATATGCCTCCATCTGTACATAAAATATTAATATACGGAGCAGATATTATTGAAAATGTTTCGCTACCAATAGGAATGACACTTGAGGCTAAAAATAAAGATTTTCGCAGTTATAGACTGAACCATACGCGAAAAAACTCAAGGTTGAATACAATGGAAGACTTAATACACACTCTTTTAGTTTCTTCAGATCCTATTAT
Organism: Bactrocera zonata; assembly: GCA_037783105.1. Classification (NCBI taxonomy): domain Eukaryota; kingdom Metazoa; phylum Arthropoda; class Insecta; order Diptera; family Tephritidae; genus Bactrocera; species Bactrocera zonata. The sequence continues at coordinate 623,258 of JBAWJQ010006124.1, forward strand.
TACATCTAAGTCTAAAAGCACCTCCAAGTACTCCAAAAATCACATTGAAATAGATGATGAGGTCAAAAACCTTCTTTTACATATAAATGATCTACCTGACGACAGTAATTCTAAGAGCTCCGACTCTGAATAGTTTTTTTGTTTCTAATAAAACATAAAAACATATAAATAAATAATTAACACATATTTTTAGAATAAAGTAATGCGTTTTTTCGTTGTATTTAAGAAGCTATTAAGAAAGTGCCGCTAGAGTGACCATTTCTCCCACTGTGCGAGGTAAAGAGAAGTCTCAGAAACACAAATATGGATTTCTTTACTTTAGTTTTCATACCGAATACCAGTAGAAACAACTCTACCTATTGAAAGAATTTGTACCTATTAGCTCGAATTCAAAGTATTACGGTCGCTACAGCGTTTCTTGTAGAAAGGAAACAGAGTGGGTAACGGAGCGAGGCAATCTTTAAACACGTTTTTCTTAGAATGTTGCTTTTCAAAACGGTTTCCACTCTCAAAGGAAGAGTTTTGAAGATATCTAATTTCAATTTGTAGAGAACATTTTTAACGTCATTTTCTCTATCGCGCTATTGAACATCTTTTTCTTTTTTGAAGTCTTCCTATTTTTTTACGAAAAGCTGTCGAAAAAAGGGTTCCAAGTTCGTTACTTTTTTTCAAACCGCCATCATTATGTCAAATTTCAAAATAAAATCCTCCATAGCGCGTTAGCGACTTTCCCACAGATTAATAATCTTTTTGAAATTTTTGTTTTACATCAAAATTGCGGACGCAAGACCTATTTTTACGCTGTAAATACTACGGTGATCAAGGAGAATTTTTAGTTTATACTTCGCGTGATTTTTTATGTAAGTTGGTAGTATTGTTAGTGACATCTATGCTAAATTTCACGTCAAAATATTCATTAGTATTTGCGATACGCGTCGTTTTGTGAGGATCTAAAAGTCTTCGATTTTTACTATGAATTTCTGAATTTATTGAACAAAGAGGTGCGATAATGCACCACAGACGACGGAGGATTTTTCCAAGTGCTATGATGACTGGAAAATTCGTTGGCTTAAGCGCATTGCAGCTGGAGGGGATTACTTTGAAGGAGATGAAATGGACAAAAGTATATAGTTCACAATGAGGAATATTTGGAGAATTCTATAGGAATAATTAAACAAAATTTGGGTAAAATCCTTTCATACAAATTTTGTATAAGTGAATATCGTTTTATTAATTTGATTTGTTTCTTCATTACGTTTCAATACGATCTATTCTTTGCATTCCACCAAAATCTATTTCATTTCACTTTTGTTTTTGCAAAGATCTTAAAAAATTGTATGCTTCCAGGCAGAAAGGAACGACTAATTTCACTTTTAAGATTATGCTCGTACTTTCGTTTGTGGTAGTAAATGCAAAGTATAACTTCTGAAACAAGAGGCTAACCAGCTGAGCAATAAACTTTGAATGTCTGTCTATTGGCATCAGCGTTTGCCCGCTTTATTATGACGCCCCTAACATTGCCAATCAATTTTATTGCCGTTTTATGAGGCAGACAAATGGACGAACGGACGAGTGAGCAGTGGAAACCATTGGCCGACAAACGCCAGGGAACCGTGGCGGATGACCAACAAATTTACAAATCGTGTTTACATTCACACACACAATCAAACATACAGTTGTGTGAACATGTGTAGACCATGGCGCCCAGCTGATGTGAACCCGCTTTGTTGCTTTTTACATCACTTTTGTTGTTGTTGATTCATTCATTGCTCGTTTTACTGCTACTGCTGATGCCGCTCGCTTTATTGGTGTTGTTGTTGTTGTCGTAATTTTCATTTTATTGTTTCCATTTGCACATAAAAATGAAGTTTTACATTCGTTAGTTACTTAGCACGGTTGGTCCACACTGCCCGTGAGCTGCCGCAGTGTCGGCCGATTGGTGGGCTGCAGTGCCTTCAAAATGTTGCGGCCGATTCTGCTGCGGTTTATTGTGGTCAGCAACTTGTTGCGCCGAGTATGAGTAGTTCTTGATTTCTTATTTGCGCGTTCTCCCATCGCTACATTGTTGTTGTTGTTGTTGCCGCAGTCGTTGTGCATTAACAGTTGTCACGACCGGTTAGTCGCTTGACAGCGCACATTTTATGGCCCAAGTATGCGCGACAAAAGCGTACAAACAACCGTCATCGCATGCAAATTTTTCCACATCACAACAATTGCAACAACAACATGTGTATGTTTAAAAATAGCAACAGCACTTAATTGTTGGCTAACAGACTGTGTGGCGGTCGGCTGTTTGAAGATGGTGGGGATGTGCGGAAAACACTCAGTCTGCGCACCTGAGCTCACGATTGCACATATGTATGTATGTATGTGAATATCCATACTCGCTCGAATGAGTGCTTATGTATGCATGAGTGTATGTGCATGCCCTCTAGGGAAGTCCTTCGTGCATAGGAAATGTTTAATATTTCATTGCGTGAAAGCTGTGTTAATTTTTCTGTGTAGTATTGGAAATTGAAAGCCGTTGATGTAGGTAAATAGTTATGAAACTTAAAAAGCCTTATTTAAAATTACACCTTTTACACTGAAAAGAATGTGTCGAACTTTGCTAATAGCAACTTTTAATGTGAGAAGAATCGCTACCGAAATAAATTTCAAGAAATCTTCACTACACAAAGATTAAATAAGTTTATTTTGGTCTCTCTTATAAATATCTTAAGTAAGGTATATTAAGTACCCACAAAGTTTGTAAACCCAGAAGGAAATCCCTATATGAAGGGTGTCCCAAAATTAAGGCAATATTGTAAATAAATAGAAAGCACAGTTTTTGGTCTTTCGATTGTAATATTTTTGCCGAATAGAGTTATTTATGGAATAACACATCGGGAAAATGGCCTCAACGGCTTTCCATAGGCACATGCACTCGTTTTTCAAAAATTTACATGACTATTCTACATAACTGCAGCTGAATTTCTTTGCTGCAACGTTGGATATCCACCTTTGAAGCACGCGCAGTTATGGGCTTGTTGCAATAGACCTGTGATTTCAAATAAGACTACAAAAACAAATTTAAATCACACGATTTGATGACCAAAACGAGAAAGTACATGACCTGATATTTCACGGGTTGTACGACATGTGGTACCGTCGTTTTGAAACCACATATTGACCACATCAATATCATCTCATTTCGGCAAAACAAACTGGGTTATCATGGCGCGATATCAAGCACCAGTTACAGTCACTGCTTGATCAGCCTATTTCTCAAAAAAGTATGGTTCAATTACGCTTCCAGCCTAAAATCCACACCAAACAGTGACACGTTGTTTAACTAATGTGTTGTCAAAAAAGTCTTGAGGTATTTTTATTGAATTTTTTTTTATTGAAATTGAAATGAATTTTTGATGACTTATGTACAGCTCTTGACCGGCTACGGCTACTACTATGCCGGTCTCTTTCGACCAATTCAGCGATTTTATCGCAATTTTCGACGACAGGCCTTCCGGAGCGTGGCGCATCTTCGACCACCTCTACACCAGAACGAAAACGTTGAAACCATCGTTGTGCGGTGGAAATGGAAACTGTATCGGGTTCATAAACTGCACAAATTTTATTGGCGGCTTAAGATGCATTTTTGCCTTTATCGTAGTAGTACTGTAAAATATGCCGTATTTTCTCTTTATTTTGCTCCATGTTTGCGACGCTATAACTCACGAAGGACTTAAAAGAAACGACAATCAATCAAACACGTGTTAGCGCATGAATTGAGCTTTCCAAAAAGGTATAGCATGACCTGATGCGACGAATAAAACTAGAACTACGCGCTTTCAGCGCCAACTAGCGAAAATACCGCAAGACTTTTTTGACAACAAAAAATATTCTTTTTAGCGTGTCAAACATGATGAAAGTGCTTTATTCATGCTGTTTTTTTTTCTAGTTTTAGTGTTATACGTAATCTCAAAAGGGGACTTATTTAAGTAATTAAACTTACATATCCAAGAGAACTACGAAAAGCAATGGAGAATTTGCGCCAGTAAATCAAATAATTCAGGCTTCGCAATATTTAGCAATGCTTTTTTTTTGCTGAAACGTGGATGATATTCGGATTCTTTTTAGCGCATCTTCAATTCCTATATTCAGTGCAAGCAATCTAATAATATATTACTCAGTTTACTGTCAGCGCAATGGTAAACACAAATTTACTGACTTTGAGATTTTTCCTTAATTTGGATGATGTGAATGTTGTTATGATCGCTATGTAGTTTGCGGTATTGAATCTTGGGGTGTATTACGAATATGGAAGTGCTTCTTAAGAACTAGAGAGCTTTCAATAGCTATCACGAATAAATATGTACAATTCTCCTTCTTGCACCATCGCAACATCTAAACGTGTCAACGAATAAGATGATGAAGTCCAATTTTCTGAAATATTAGTTTCCCTGTATAAATCTTTTTTAGCAATAAAGACCTTTTATAACATGTTCTTACTTACGCAGTATGACCACTTTAGAGTTTTCAAAAAATCGTTTTTCGCTTAAACTATCATTATCGTATACAAGTATAGTCATGAAAACATGTAGCATGCTGATTTATATAGAGGAAAATTTTTTCAAACGCCTTTAAGCGCATATAGTAAATCCCCCTCCAGTTCTACTAAAAACATATGTGAAACTTTAAACGCCTTTTTCTCTAAAATACTTTTTTCCAGTTGGTGAGAAAAACAACTTTGACAGTTTTTATCCGATCAACTTAAAATGTTGAGATTATCTTTAAAATTTGCATAGTAGCGGATGTTACACGTCTCATCGCGACGCGCTTAAAGAAAAAAACGTTCAAATAAACATCGCGCGATTTGTTAATACAATCAAAAAATTAACCGAAAAAGATAATTTTTTATCAGCTTCAGATTTATACTTGTTAAGCGTTTCATAAGTTCAGTAAAAAGATCATTATATTGCGAAAAAAATTTACACACGGTTTTATAACTGCTGCAGTGGCCCTTTAAGTAAGAACGTATTATATGTGACCTGGTCTACGAAAAAGGGACTTAGGTCCCTTATAAAGTATTCACTGCTGAAAATGCTCTCTACAGGGCAACTGGTATTCCAGAAATTGGGACTTCATTATCGTACTCGCTTACGAATTATTCATATATGTTTGCGCTAAGGTTCAATACTGTTGCGTTGGAGAATTCGAATTGGCACATCAGTTGTAGAGCATATCTCCCACATGCACATCACCCATCCACCTACACACACTCGTGGTATATTATTGAGTGTACGAATATTATAAGTTGGCACACACACAGCTTGCAGCAGACTCGGGGCTCAATAAACAAGCTTTATTGCCTATGCTTGTGCCTTAACGCCGATTTCACTTTTATCTCGGTTGCAATAAAAATATACAGATAGATATGAAAGTGTATACATAAATGTACATACATACATGTATAACTAGACATCTCTTGCAGCACCTCTGCGCATGCGTGCATGCATATTATTCTGTAGTGTTGCGCATTAATGCGAAAGTGTCATCATCACAATCAGTGTTACAAATCTCTACTGATTTGGGTGCAGCAAAACTGTCAATGTGAGCCAATCAGACTGCACTTGGTTTTTTTTTTATATTTATATAGCATGTTTGAGTTTAGCGCTGTAAAACGCCCACAATAACTTACTTTGATGAATGGTTTACGGGGTGCAGAGAGTGTGAGTAATCTTGGTGAAATAGTTTTTTGAGATGAGATATCTACTGTGTTATTTCTGAGATCTTTTTAGAGATCAATTTGGCTTATACTTAGTCCTGCTGTGTACTACTATGTATTTTAAACTAGAGCTCGCACAGCTCCTTCATCTTCAATACTCTAGAGCACTGGTTGGCAAACGTACACATTCAGTTAAAAAATTCAAATTTTCAATTTTTAATCCAAAACAGCTTGTGCATTCCGACCAGCATTATAAAATTAAAATATAATTAAACAAACAAACTTTTTTTGATTGCTGACTTTGCTCGAATTAAAGATTTTTGAGAGACTCTCGAAATTTCTGTCTGGTATTCGATAAGCTCTATTCTCCAACTTTGATTACTATCTTTAGTCCAATTGATTCAAATCTGGACTTCCAGACGGCCAATCTTCAGCAGCTATGAAACCGGAAATTGTGCGTTTAAGACACTGCTGTGTGGTTTTTGCCTTGCGTACTGGAGCAGAATATTGCTGGAAAATGTAATGCTCTACATAGAAGTTAGTATTGCGTAACTACCTTATCACACCTTCACAGGATCCTTCTGTTATACTTTTACCTACATTTTAACGCTTTTTTACAAAAATAAATGGGTGTAACGCCTTAACAAGAGACTGCCTACCAAATCCTTACAGTAGCTGGATGGTGTCGACGTTCAACCTTTGGAATACAGTTTTCTGCATCTTTGAAAGTTTTTATTTAGATTTGGTCAATATATTTATAAACAAACTTTCTCAACAGTGAATACTTTTTCGTCAGTAAATATTGACCGCGTGCCACTGAAGAATCTACTTGCCTAATTTGCTAAAAGGGCGTTTTCAGAAAATGATCACTTAACCGCCGGTAGGCTTTCATGTGTAATAAGTCTTGATTGATCCGCTCGTCATATCCATTTCCCTTTAAATAATTTTATTTCTTTTAAGTTGCATTTGTAGCTACTATAAGTATAATTTAATCTGAAAACCTAACCAACAGTATGCCTTTAAGAGAAAACGTTTGCTAGTTTTTCCTAGTCTTGTTGTTTGATATAAACGATTTTCAAGACGTCTTAAGTATACTTAGTAAAAAAACATGTTTTTTATTAAGATCATTATCTTCATTTTGATCGGCCAGCTTGCATGGCATAGTTCTGATCTATTGTGTTTATTCTTCCGATTTGAAAAAGATATTGGGAGATTGTAGTATTGTCTTGGGCAATAATCCATGCCATGACTTAATTTCCCTATATTTCCGATGTCGACGGTTCTAACAGGAGCTAGCTCCTTAAAGGGAAAAGACGTGTGAAAATGTACAGATCGATATCTCAAAAACTCAGGGACTTGTTCGTTTATATACAACCAGACATAATAACAGAAATCACTCATACTGAAACACGATTTGAGTTTTGGTTATAAATTGGTTATATCTGACAGTGAAAGGAGAAGTACATATATATATATGTACATATGTGGTATGATGCAGTGAATCGCAAATAATAAAAAACACATTTTTGATTTCTTGTTGATACGTTGTTTTGTATTTTAGTTGACGACATACTTTATAAGGACTTGAGCGTTATGATTGTTTATGATGTTAGCCAGAAAATTAACAGTTCTCAAATATACCGATCCTGAAATTTGCACTCAATGTGGACCACTGCAAGTATACTTTCATTAGGCCATTGACAGTGTTGGATCTTCGGTTGTGTTACTTAAATTTAACTCTAAAGCGATCGGCGAACTAATGCCTTACATTTTCACATGCACTGTTCAATTCGTCGAGCTTCTTGCGCAAGAAAACTGACATTCTACTGTTTTCTCCGCCACCACAACGATCGCCACACTTACTAAATATCAGGTTAAACGTAATACAATCGATTATTATCTGCATGCACTTTCGGGGTACGCTTTCAGGTGTTTTCTCATGTTTGTTCCTGTGCGCTGGCTTTTGTGCGCGTCTGCATTCACCTCCGATATTTGTTCACTTCGATCGTTCCGCCGCTCCCCCGTGTGTTTTTCAGCGAAAAGATTATTTTTCGAGTTCAAAATCTTTCATTATTTACCCCAATAAGCGCATGTGTGCGCCGGCGATGTGGGGAGAAACCTGTTTCGAAACGCTGCACAGCGGCATGCCAAGCAGGTAGAATTCATTATTATGCGAAGCAATGATCGTCGCGCTGATCGTCAGTGATTTTACGTCCGCACGCTGAAAGCGGAGAAAGAAGATGCTACAACAATTGCATTTCGTTAGCATTTTGGTTGAAATACACACTTATAACGCACATACATACATATGTGTGTATGTATATTTGTGTGTCGGACAAAGTGCGAAGGATGCTGAAAAAGAAGGGACTAAAAGTGTCGATGGAAATCGTACATAAATCAGCGACTTTACACATTTTTCCTCCGAAGCCAGCGCTGCACGACCATAGGCGGGTACGGTCGCAGTAACTGAGCAAACTCGAACAGGTAGATTTTCCGTTAGGTCGTTGTCGTCTCTGTTGTCTTTACGGGATTTTTTATTTCGTACAATCATAAGCATCGAGGCAAACAGTGCGAGCATTTCTTAGAGATATTCGAAACTGAAAAGATGAGCCCACCACTATTTCCAAGCCGAAGGTTATCCGTGTATGCATATGTGTGTGTGTGTGCTATACAAATTATATTGGATAGGGATAGAAACACTCAGTTCCAATCGAAAGGCAGTTGAGAGTATTATTACTACATACATAGTTGCCGTAGAAGAAAGGATCCTTTGCTCGTATAATATACCGATGTACCAACTTTGCACAACAACAATACATGTCAGATTATAGCATTCGCAACAGCAACAATAGCCGCAACCATGTGCACGTTAATAATATGGCAACGAGAACAAAAGGTTTACTCAGCACCGGAGCATTGCGGAGCGGAGCTGCGTTGGCTTGGCTGGCGCGGCAACTTTGTATGTGTTTCTTGGAAATAAGGTACAAGCAATGACGAAGACAGTCTGGTGTTGCTGCCCCGACAATACACATTGGTTGGTACATGTGTATATGTATGTATGTGTGACTGCATTTAAGAGATACAGCAACAGTGCTTAGTAGACCACCACCGCCGACTCATACTAACACACGCTTCCTTTCTCGTGCTGATCGGACTGTGGCAGTGCCGTGCTCAGTGACGTTGACGGGAGTGTCTGAGGTTGAGGTACCTGCTGTATAATTGCTAACGGGGCGCATCAACTCTGTTCGTATGTCCATCTATTGTCTGGCATTCACTAAATTGCTTTCTATACAGTACTCGTATGTGATTATTATTAGGCTTTTAATCTCTGGTTTAAACATTTTCTTGGTTTGGTTTGAGAAATTTTCTAAAGTATTTTTTTTTTCTTAAGATCATGCAAATATATGTTTTTTTTTTGCCAGTACTCATGTAAAAAACTGTCAGGAGATCTTATTAGATCTAAGTCTGATCTAAACTCAATATTTTCTCTTCAAAAAGTTTATCAAAATGAAGATATTCTATTAAGCAAGTGCTTTCAGACCACATTGAAATAATATCTTTATTTTTTTATTATATTTTTGTGACTTAACAACTATTTTATTACCAAATACTAACTCATGATGCTTCAGAAACTTTTTAGAATAAGAAATTGTGTTACAATTTATAAATAATATTACATTCACAGGTCTTTTTAATATATTATATAACTTCATTTCAAAAAATTGAAAGTTTATTAGGAATACTATTTTAAAGTTCCTGCATTACTGCTCATTGTCATATTTAGCGGAACAAATAACTTTGGTACATCTAACTGTATACATACATATGTATATCTACATACATATATGTATATCCCGATAATTCAAACGAAATTTGTATAATCTCTTCTAATTTCTTTAATAATATCATTTGAGTATTTTTTTAATTCTTCTTAGATTTTGTATAGGTAGGTTCGTTGAAAAAATTAATGGTTTGCGCCGATCCAGAAAACAGAAGTCTTGCTCATCAACTTCAAGGAAATTGAAGAAAGCATATCGCTCAACATAGGAGATTGTAAGATTACTTCACAGTCAAAGTAGAAGTACCTTGGTGTAAAGCAAATGAGAGCATTATAGATGCTTTATCTTTAAAAGAATTATTTGTATATGTTTTATCTAGCACTCATAAGTGCTTGCAGAACCACGCTGCTGAGGTATTAGTCAGTATAGAAGACTCTGAACATGTACTCTATCATTGCCCTCGGTTTTCAAGTAAAAATAGGGAAAAGTTGAAAACCACACTTGGAGGTAGTCTCACCATGGAAAGTTTTACCGCACTTATGTGCAACTTCTCTGTAAAATGGAAAGCTGCCAGCAAAGCGTCAGCTCTACTTATAATGAGAATGAGACATTTACAATAGATTAGGTGTCAGTTAGTCCGTATAATACAGGACACTTAAATGTCTTCTTGTCTCCCATGAGGTAATATGTAGTCCAGTAGTTCTGTGGGAGAGATATAAGATGGGAGTAGTTAGGCTTAATGGATTAACGTTCTGCACTCAGGCTTTCAATACTTCCTTCTTCTATAAAACAAGAAGACGTTTGAAACGATCCACCAGCGCATGTATAGCTGTTTAAATGTTTTTGTATGAATTTTCTTAGGCAACTTGTTTGCGGCGGCTCGAATGGCTGGTATATTACTTGTATCATTAAATGCTCTTTACTTGTTGATTTTTAGTTTTTTGAAATATATGTAAAATAGTCACATGATTATAGATCAGGCGAATACTGAAGGGGGTTAATGAGAGAAATCCATTTCTTTATCAAAAATTCGTTCACTTTCATGGTCTTCATTTAATACATGTGGAACAAAACGCGCACAAACATTTCATTAAGCAAATATTTGTTAAAATTCTTTTAATAGTCAACTTTTCATTCAGTCAAATTTTTCGTAGTAAAATTTGAATCGAAACCATTTCACGGAATTTTTCGACCGCCATTGTGCTTAATTTTTAGCACGATTACTTGACTCTGGATGACTTGGCGGTCACTTAGTGGTCATTTAAATCTTCAGCACCATTTTTAAATCATGTACATAAATCACGTATAAACTCGATTCCGTGTCATACAGTAATCACCCTAAACTTTTTTCATCATTTGGTATGTTTCAGTGAAATTTTTTTCAAGTTTAACGTAGAATTTTAAAATTGCTATTGGTAAAAATGGAACGAATAAAATATATGTATGTATGTATAATAATTTGATAAATAGTGCTTGACAACACTGATTTTTGTATGATTTAAATACAAAGTTGGGTTATTTTTGAGATATACCTTGAATATTAAGGGGGTATTCTACTCTAGAATTTTGAAAAATACTATTTTTTTCATATATTTCAAGTTTAGATTTTCAAAAATATGACCTTGGAGGGATTTTTGAAAATTCGACTTATTTTCGGATATACAGCCGATTTTGTGAGGTGGCGTCCGTGTTCACTAGAATTGTTGAACTTTAAACGCATTTTTCTCGAAACTATTTTTTTCCACACGGTACCGGCATTATCTCAAGTTCTATACAACCGATTTACTTGAAATTTTGTGTGAACCTTCTTTATATAATCCTTTATCGTTCCTACCAGCATTGTGTCAAAATTTTTGTTTTTAACATTTTAAAAAAATTCAGGAATTTCAAAAAAAAGCGTAAAAAATTATTTTTATTTTCAGGCAGTCGCCATTTTTCAAAAAAATTTTCTAATTATTTTAATTTTTAATATTTTTTTGTAAATTTTTTTTTCTGTATTCTTAAGATATCAATAAAAACACCATAAAAAATGGATAGTAAAAATATTTTTGGTTTTTTTCTTTTAATAAAATTCAAAAAACTGCCAAAAATTTGATTTCTAGAGTAGAATACCACCCCAAAAATAAAACTTTTTTAGAATATTAGTAATAAACAAATATTTATTTTATTCTTATTTATATTTACTTTCTTGGAACTTAGCATAAATATACTTACCTAGATCGCAGGACATGGTATTCATTCACTCAATGAAATTAATGGCACTTTTACGGGAACACTTTACAGAGAAATTTAGAGAATAAATAAATTGTATAGGGCAGTAATTGCTATCAAAAGTGTCGTGTCTTCTGTCTCTGAGAAATTTACAAGTATTCGCAATCTATACCGGATACCTAAACCGCCAAAATTATATCCATACTTTCATTTATTCCATGGACTTAAAAATATTGAGAGCCAGCTTGTCACCAAACTTTGGGAACAAATCGCAGTGTTCTTGTGTTCTGATTACTTTGAAAGCATTAAAATAAAGTTCCATATAAATAAGCAGGCCATTTGGCGTTTAAAAATTTCCTGGTGTTGTTTAATAACTGTAAAGAATTAAGCCTTAGTAAAAATACAACCTTTTCAAACAATTCTGTATTACCAGTTGCATATAATGAAGTTGTTTTTGTTCCCTTGAAAATCGCTATATGAAAGTTCGACTATATACATATGTACATAGTATATGTATATATATACAGGGTCAAGTCAGGGAATTGATTTCTGACTCTTTTTGGGGATTGTTAGATCGCTACGCATGTTAGCTTACTTCAGAAACTTAGTTTGCAGAGCAGAAACTTTAGCAGTGTCATTAATATGTATGTTCTCAAAGTCTTCAAACGTTTTCAACTGTAGGTAGTCAAGATATAAAAAGATGGATTAACTTGATACCGAACACTTGAGCGGGAACTCGGCTAAAACCTTTGAATAATTATAGCGTGAATTGAAAGAAGATTTAGCAACTTTTATACTCTCGCAACATGTTGCTGTGCAGTATAAGAGTTTTGTTATTATTTGACTTACGTATGTACATATGTACATATGTATGTCTTCAAATAAAGTAACGAAGTGCACTTGCATTGTATTCCCTATATGCACCCCTTTCATTATCGCTCCAAATGTAAGAAGATCTACATACTAGACGTGACGTAAGATGTTAAGTAATCTAGATTTGATACCGCTCTAAACAATAAACATCATATAGTACATACGTATAGACATAGGCACATATATATGTACATATGTATATTTATATGTAAGTTCAGAAACATGCATACACACACACTTATTTAGGAGTGTATGTATGTATACAAATAAATAAATGAATATTCTAAAGACGTAGTATTTCTGGAAAAAATAACAGAGAATAAAGTCTCAAATTTCTTATCTGGTTTTCTTTCGAGCTGTGAGCGCACAGAAGAAAAGCAGCCCAGTAGGCAATGCGCACCGATAACGAAATTCAAAGTCAAAGGCAATACCAAGCGCCAACATTTGTCCGTTCTTTATCGAAGACTTGCACTTCATGCAAGTGTGTGTGTTTCTGTGAGCGACACACGCATGTGTGCGTGAGAAAATTCAGCCATCTTGCTTTGTTTTCCAATACTGTGCTCTGTGCTAGCAAGAGATATTACATTGTTCTTTACCGCTGAAAACAGCCGCGTTGCTCATGAGAGCAAAGCGGTAAATTGTGCTCACTCTCAGGTATGCATGTGTGTGTGAAAGTCAACATTTCATAGCGAGGTAACATTTTATTTAAAATCTAAAACATACAGAGCAGACGATTTTAGTCTGTGAAACATTGCTGAACATAACGGTCAAATTCGGAAATCGTAGGTGAAGTGTAAAGTCAACAACAGAAATAATAAATTACCGCTGAATTATAAACCAAGCCACTTTCAAGCTCAGTGAGCACGTGTACAGTGATTAATATTAAAAAAAATAGCAGTAAATAAATTAAAGAAATAGTCGCGTCGCGCCCTAAAATCCAAGGAGCATTAGTCAGAACAAGAAAAAGGCATCTCGAAGTGTTTTTTTTAAATTTGAATTGTGAACTGATACGGTAATTTCATTATTACAGTGGCAATCTGTTCTGCTAGTAGAAGAACCGTAGCGGGAGTGTAAGCTAAAATTACGACTGAGTAGATAACTGGCAGGTGAAGAGACGTAGTCAAGAATTATATCGAACGCGTACGGTAGTGCCGCGTAGAGTAGTGACCGAAACGTATCAAATCACCTTTATGGACAAAGCGTCGCTTTAAGTGTACGAGTGAGAATAAGAGACTATAGAAATAATAACACCGACCAGCTTAAATTGCCCCTTTGCGCAAGTTTAATCAAATTAACGCCAGGGTCCGTATCGCAAAGCGTCGCGACGTCCAACTGTGTTACTAAAAACAAAATGTGCCCCAACTGATAGCCTCGTGAAGACAACCAACAATCAAGCTATCTTGGTTGTTCGCCACTTAAGCTCAGAAATATTCTATTTGGATTAAGTTGACCTTCAGCGCCAATTGTAGCGGCAGAGCGAATATCATAAAGCGCACACAGTTCGGCACACTAACTGTTTACTTCCCTGCATTCGTTTCAATCAATTCCGATACAGAGCTTCCAACGTTACACACGATGGCTACAAACACGGAAATACTACCCTTCCATCATCACACAACCATTTCCCTACAAACTGCCGCTGCACTGACCAGCTATCATGGTGGTGGCAGTGGTGGCGGCGGCGGCAATGGTAGTGGCAGTGGGGCCACTGGTTCCGTACTGCCAAATGCTACACAACTGGCCGCGGCCGCTTGGAACATGGAGGACTGCCTCTACCAACAGACTGAACTTCCCGCCCTCACACAGCGCGCACACCATCTGCTGCGATTCACGCCCTACGCGTTGCATCATCGACCTCAACTGCAGACATTACCACCCGCGTTGTACCTCCAGCATGCCGCGGCTGCTGCCGCCGCTGCGGCCGCACATGCGCAGCATCATCACCATCATCATCATCTGCAGCATAGGCCGGCGTCACCGGAGAGTCCAGCGCCTATTGAGGGTACACACATCAGCAATCTCTTCCCCGAAATACTCGAAATGATCTTCCAGAAGTTGCCGGTGCGGGATTTGGGTCGCGCCGCTCAGGTGTGTGTTGCTTGGCGTGATGCAGCATATGCCAAGAGCGTGTGGAAGGGTGTTGAAGCAAAGTTGCATCTCAAGCGTTCCAGTCCTAGTCTCTTCAATTCGTTGGTGCGTCGCGGCATTAAAAAGGTGCAAATACTTTCGCTACGCCGTTCGTTAAAGGATCTTGTACTCGGCGTGCCATCACTAGTCTCGCTAAATTTGAGCGGTTGCTTTAACGTGGCCGATGTGAATTTGGGTCATGCTTTCTCCGTGGATTTGCCGAATTTAAAAGAGTTGGATCTTTCGTTATGCAAACAAATCACCGATACGAGTCTCGGACGCATTGCACAACATCTTAAGAACTTGGAGACACTTGAACTTGGCGGTTGCTGCAACATTACTAACACCGGTTTGTTACTCATCGCGTGGGGTCTTAAGAAACTGAAACATTTAAATTTACGTTCCTGTTGGCACATCAGCGACCAGGGTATTGGTCACTTGGCTGGCTTGAGTAAGGAAACAGCCGAAGGTAATATGGAGTTGGAATATCTTGGTCTGCAGGACTGCCAACGACTCAGCGATGAAGCGCTCGGTCATATAGCACAAGGTCTAACGTCACTAAAGTCAATAAACCTGAGCTTTTGCGTCTCCGTCACGGACAGCGGCCTCAAGCATCTGGCGCGTATGCCCAAACTCGAGCAACTCAACTTACGTTCCTGCGACAACATCTCCGACATCGGCATGGCGTACCTCACCGAGGGCGGCAGCGGCATTACCTCACTCGATGTCAGCTTCTGCGACAAGATAAGCGATCAAGCGCTCTCACACATCGCACAGGGACTCTATCGTTTGCGCTCGCTTAGCCTAAATCAGTGCCAAATAACCGACCAGGGTATGTTGAAGATCTCGAAATCGCTGCAGGAACTGGAAAATCTTAACATCGGGCAATGCAGTCGAATAACGGACAAGGGGTTAGAGACACTAGCGCAAGATCTGGTAAATCTAAAGACGATCGATTTGTATGGTTGCACGCAATTATCTTCAAAGGGTATCGACGTGTTCATGAAATTGCCGAAGTTGATAAAACTGAATCTCGGGCTATGGCTCGTAAGATGATGCGTCTCACCCAGCAAAAATCAACGATGCGCCAAATATTCTTCGGCGCGACAATGCAACAAGGTTTGTATAACGAATTCGGTATGGCAGCCTAAATTCGGAATTCAAGGTCCTATGAGCAACGTGTGTAGGGCAGCCAAAGGGTTAGTAAGGAAGAGACCAGCAAGCAGACAATTTGCAGATATTTTCTAGCACAAACACACTTTAATTTCGGATGACGAAGGTGATCAAACAGCGAAATCAGCTCAATCTCTTGCGTCTAAATTTTGATCTTGCCTCGCGCCTAATTGCTTTCTAGAATACACCACTGCAACCATGAGTCCGGGAATAATGCAACAAAGCGGCAACCCATAATTATGCAAAGCTCACATATGTATACATATGTGTGTCTGTCTGCCTGAATATATGGGTGTGTGTGCACACGAATGTGCTTTCGTGCGGCTAGAAATGTGTATCGCCAGCATGCAAACTCGCCAGCGCGCCACTGAATAAATGCGCGCACGAGGCTCAGCGGCGGAGATGGGGACAACTGCAACGCCAAGGCGGAGAGGCGGCTTTGAGAAGGGTGCAGATCGTTGGAAAAAATTAAAATACCGACAAAATAAGACGAATAAAATTAGTAAAAAACATGTTCGAAATAATAAGAGTGGTACAATATAACAAAGCCAGCGCAGACCGACCAGCAACAACAGCAACGCATGCATGACTTTCGTTTCTCATAAACACGGCGTGTACTAAATTTAAAACAGCAATGAAGAACCCAATAAAAACGCGAATAGGAGAAACATTGAACAAAGTGAAACGAAACACCAACGACCAAAACAAGGCTGCGCCAGCAAGAACGGCAGCAACAACAACAGCAGCAATGGCGATTAACTTGGACGCGAAGTCAGGCACGCAACACAGCGCAGTCCACCAGACAGACAGCGCACAGCAGACCATGCGGACAGACAAGAACACACACGCTGAAACTCATATGTGCTGCAAGCCTTCATGTATGTACATATGTATATCAGTATGTGTGTGCATGAGTGTGCGCATGTGTGTAGATATGTGACTGCGCTGGAATTGTTGCTACTGCAAAGGCTGCTCGCATGATTGCCTTGTTGGCTGACGAATGGTGGACCGGAAGGCTCGGCTGGCATGCCAGTACCCCAGTCAACGCGACTTGACTTGGCACGGCTCGGCTGGCAGGCTGAATGCATGGACGTATGGCTAACCACTTGCCTTGGTTTGCGATGGCGGCTCACCGCTTTGGTCGCGCTTACTTTGCATACTACAAACCTGCGAAAGTGCTGTATTTACATATGTATATGTATGTATATTGGCGATGCGTGCAGACAGCAAATATCGGAGCGGCAATTTGGGCTGATATGGCCGGCAGCTAAGACCTGGAGCATTATGCGAATAGAACACTCGTGTAGAGGCAAATGTAACTGTTATGAAGCGCTATTCGAATGACTTGAATTTAAATCACAACTTTTTGAAATTAGTAATATACACTAAACCACCACCTACAACAACCAACTATTCCAGTAGACGAAACAAAAGCCAAAGTATTAAAATCAGCAACAAATACAGGAAATACCTAGATGCAATGCAAGCTACAACGCCAGCAGAGTTCACGATAACAACAGCAACAACAAATCGATGATAGTTTGCGCGCGACAACAGGAATGCAACCAACAACAAGGCAACAATTAGCAACGCGAGACCGTGGCAGCGGCAGCACAGCAACAATAGCAGCTACAACAAAAGCAACACAACAACTGGTGGTGCCAAGAGTCAGTTCTAGCGGCGCAAGGTTCACTTTTTAGTTCACCTCTAGTGTATCAAGTTAAGGCTGAGCTCATTTTTAACAAAGTTAAGGCACAACAACAACAAAATTATAAAACAAAAAAACACGACAATAGCAAAAGTAAATGCACGAACGACCCTCACTTTTGTCTGTCTGGCTATTGTACAGACACACACATATACACATGTATGAACTAATGCGAACAAACGCATGAACACCTGTAAAGCTCTGAACCACACCATGCATACATACAACAAAAATCATAAAAAATCCACATAGTAATCCAAAAACAAAAAAGAAAACAAAAAACAACACATTTAAAGGCAAAAAAGCACACGCTGAAAGAGTGCATATAAAAACGATAGAAAATATTAAAGTAAGAATCGTTGTCAACAACAACAGTGTGGCGCGCCTTGGCTGCGCGCTTTGCTGCGCTCGTTCTGTACACTGTGTAACAAAGCGCCAGTATGCAAATTGAAATTAAATGCGAATACTGAAATTAAAGCATTGGCCACAGTTGAGTTTTTTTTTGTTGGTTTTGAATTTATTTTCGCTTGTAATAATATTGGCTTTTAATTAGTTTGTGAATTTAAAAAATTGTATGCAAAATGTAAGAAACAACAAGTTTTGAATCTATCAAATTTCAATATCAGCTTGATTGTGGCAATGCTTTTATACCCGGAAAAATTTTTTGCAAATGTTATAAATAAATTTAAACGCAAACAAGATTAAATAACGCCAACATTTCATTATTCATACCGTTTTGTTGAGTAGTGTAACTTGCACTCGAATGCTAATGCCGAAAAGTTGTGTGGAGCGACTGTCTTCGATTGTGTTTCTGTGCTCAGAACACTTGCTTGAAGAACTTGATGGGATGACTCATGCTAGGGAGGGTAGAAGTAATGCCATTGGCTGACTGATTTTGTTGTAACTGCAAAAAGTTCGAGTCACAACGCTTTAGGCGAGAGGAAATCAAATAAGAGCAAACTAAAATTATAAAGTATAATGAAAATAAAAATAAATTTATAAATACAGCAGCAAACAAGTAAATATATTTATTATGAATCAATAACTATTAAAAGAAATAACACAAATTCTCTGTAAAAAATACACTTAAAAACGCAAACTAAAAAGCAAAAACTCATTGAAATAAAAAATAAAACATAATAGGCAATTGGAACTGCAAGAAGAGGGGATGGAACTGTGGTCGCAAATAACAATTTGAGAAAATGTAGTAGTGGATAAACGGGGGAATTTGGGTTTCAAAACTCTTCTCTGAAATCGGAGTTTTGTAGCCAAATTCAGATGAATTTTCAAAGTAAAAAAATACAGAAAGGAATTCTGTGTCCGCTACTGAGGAGAAAATGTAAAATGGCAACCCTTTAGTTGTAGTTCGGTTGTTTTAAAATAATTGGATGCCAAAACTTTCTTAAAAATTTTGTTTGCATTTCGATAAGAATTTAAATTTTTTTCGCTTAAATATGCTTTGATCGCCTACATGTCTCGTGCTTTCATATGTGAAACGTCTTTTATTGCTGCGATTACTCGAGATCACTGATAAGTGCAGAGTCACAGATTTCGAAATTCATCAGTTAGCTCGTTAGCTCGCTGAAACTTGCTGATTATTGCTGCGATAATAAAATTTTATTACTAGATTTTAATCCTTGACCATAAGGTCACGAGGGTCGTAGATGTCAGTATGAAAGCAGACTGTCAAGAACCGAAATGTCCGCTTCTAACGTCAAACTATTTTGAAGGTTGGAAAGCCATTCGAATTTATGCAAAAAAGAAATCAATTTGTTCCTTAGTCGTACGTGTTTCCAGCCGAAATAAAAATATTTTCTACTGCAACAAACACAGTCAAACTAATACTAGCTAGTAAACGGCATAAAAGACAAAATGTAAAGAAACATCTCCGGATGTAGAGTAGAAATAACTTTTTTATTGCTGAGAGGAATGAGAAATTCAATAAAATTAGAAGAAAATGTCATGTGTTGAAAAGTTCCGTTTACTTTTTTTTTTTTTGTTAAATTTTGTTTAAATTTAGTTTAAATATCAAAACCAAAATTTTGAAAATATTAAAAAATTGTAAAAATCGGGAGCAATTAGTGAGTACATATTTACTTATGCTATATGTAATTCAAGAAGCAAAAAAAGAGAACACGAATTCTTTTCTATTGTGATATAAAAATTTATGAAAATAAACTTAAAGAGTTAGTTTTATTAAATAAGCTATAAATGTATGTAGTAAATCCAGAAAACTTAAAAAAAAACTAAGCACAGAAACTATCTGAAAATGAGTTGAAAACTGTAAAATTCTGTGCTCAGCAGTTTTAGAAAAATGTGTAAACTAATAACTGTTTTATTTGGTTTCTAATTTCATAAAATTTTTGTTCAGTAAAAGCAATAATAACTAACTAAAAAATAAATACAATTATTTCAAAACACTTGGAGTTAAAAAGTTGTCCAACAACAGCAACAATGTAAAATTAAGACAGAGCAACAAGAAAATCGAAACCAAACCACAATTTTGCCTTATTTCTAGCTTACTTACTTTTTGTAATGTATATATCTAGACCTGTTTTTCTAATCTAAGTTGTGTTTAGTTCGCTAACTGTTTAATATTGTTTGTTTTGCTTATGTGTTTAACAAAATGCACTACTGTAAGTCGTCTTACACCTAATCTATTCATAGTTGATTTAGTTAACCGTTATAGTCTTCGTTTGTATGTGTACGTATATTTAAGATTATGTAAGTAGTGTTTTGTTATAGCATAATATTGTAAGAAAAATCAAAGAAATAAGACAATTACATAAATACTTCGCCTATCAAGCAAATATACTTATAGCATACATATGGGCGTGAGTGCAGGAGGAACGGCGTTTGACAGTTAATCTACTGGCAGTTCTTCGGAGATATGCAACTAAAATCCTAAAATACAAATAAAAATTATTAAAATACAACCAAATCGAAAAATTAAACAAATTAATTGTATTGTTTTCTTCGAAGTCACACCATCAGGGTTTAAAGTCTGATAAGAGGAATTTCGGGTTTTCTCGATTTGTTTTGAAAATTTGTATGCCTTTTACTTCACTCTGAAGCAGATAAGCCATCAGAAATCTATGCAAGATGTGTTCTATCTTTCAATGTTTTCTAATTAGAGCAGAGTCCATGAGCGAAGCGAAATCGGAGAAAATTCTTCACAGGCAAAGAGCTAACAAGACAGCGTGGTGCTGAGCAACAATTTTTTACAGTTTGCTTTCACTAACAAATGATGAGAAAGGGTATCTTCACTTGGTCCGGTTTTCTTTCTACGCATTGGATTTGAAGGGTCTAGAGAGCGTTTCTATCAACCTTACGGCGTAAATAATAATGATGGAAAAGATGATTTTCACAAACAGGGTTTCTTGTCCTATCTGGGCTAAAAATCCTTTGACCTATTCAAGGGGTGCAGTTTATGTAGAGTTCTATTAAAGTTTCATAACATTTCATCGAAAACATATTCACGTTATCTGTCTCAAAGTGATGTCACCTCTTCTATGTTTGTGTACAATGAAGAAGTTAAACTCACTTTTTTTTATACACAGCGTTGGCACTATAATGATAATCACTTCTACGTCAGATATATATTTCGAAAATTCATGAAGTTTTGTTGAGTAATCGAAAAATTAAATTAATGTTTAGTCGCATTATTCCCGACTTTTTACTATGAAAAATCATTGCGTGGGATGTGGCTGCATTTTTGCGTTTGAGCTATGGAGTAGATCATTTAGTACTTATCATAAATAGATAAACTTCGTAACATCTACACTAAATTTAAAGTTGTTGTTGTAACGGCAGAAAACAATGCCCGAATCGTTTTAAAGAATTCACCGAAATGGAGAATTGAGAAGTCAGAAATATTTCCAGTTACGTAGTCCCGACTATCTTGGAAAATTTAAATCGTATTAAAATTTGATCCCATATTTTGTCTATGGATATTCGACTTTTGTACATGCCGAAATCCGCAGAGCCTCGAACGTACAAAACCACCTTTCATAAAATACGCATAGTCTTTGTTTTGATTTTAATTACTCAATACCATATTAAACAATTTTTTCATTTAAAGTATTACTTTCTTTTATAATTTCTTCTGTTTGTATTTTGAATGCTCGGCATCTTGGTTTGTCGGTATTTTGATTGTCAAAATTCTTAATTTCGAGATTTTGTTTGTCGGCGTTATGTTATACAGCCCAAAAATCTCTTATCAAGTTGTCATATGTTTCCGTATTTTTCACGAGGTATCCCTGGGCACCGAGGAGCTGAGGCAAGTTTTCAAATGCGGATGTTGATTTGGATCAGAAATTCAGCAATGTGATAATGGTTGGAGAATATGACGTTCCCTTATAAGAAGTGAACCCCTTTCACTGTTAAATGTGTCTAACTGTTTTCGAACTTATATCCGAACTTATCACAAAATTGTCTGTTTCACTTGCGTATTTAAAAGTACTATTGTCTACTTTAAAGTTTGAGTAACATGATTTCAAATACGTACTTATACCATTCACAGGTTATGTTAAGTATATACATAAAGTTTTTGTACGTATGTATATATAAGTAATCAGCGTGACGCCATTCGTCTATCTTTCTGTCTGTATATATGTACATACGCGTACTAGTCCCTCAGTTTTTGGGATTTTAATCTGAAAAATTACCACAAAATTACTTTTCTCTCTGAGAACTTGCTCATTTGTCGGAACTGTGGATATCAGGTACACAACCATAAAATCAAGATAAAGCTCTTCATAAAATTGTTGTCTCCTATTAAATAATCTAATATTGTATATAAAATTCTCGTGTCATGGTGTTTGTTGCTAAACTTTTCCGTAACGATTTCCGATTTCAATGAAATTTAGGCGCTTATTACGAAAGTCTGACAATTGGCCAATACATATTTCATACCGCTAAAGCTGTAACTTGAGTAAAAATCGCCAAAAAATAAAAAAATAACGTGTTCGTTGATGGGCATAATCGGACCGCTGCTAGGCCCACAAAACGACATTAACTAAAAACAAGTAAGGAAGGGCTAAGTTCGGGTGTCACCGAACATTTTGTACTCTCGCATAACAAAGTGATAATCGAGATTTCATTAGCCGTCATTTACATATTTTTTTTATTTTGCTGTAAAATTAATTAGATTAGTAATTCCTGAGATATGGTTTTTGGTCCATAAGTGGGCGACGCCACGCCCATTTTCAATTTTTAAAGAAATCCTGGGTGCAGCTTCCTTCTGCCATTTCTTCCGTAAAATTTAGTGTTTCTGACGTTTTTTGTTAGCCGGTTACCGCACTTTTAGTGATTTTCAACATAACCTTTGTATGGGAGGTGGGCGTGGTTATTATCCGATTTCTTCCAATTTTTGAACTGTATATGGAAATGCCTGAAGGAAACGACTCTTTAGAGTTTGGTTGACATAGCTATAGTAGTTTCCGAGATATGTACAAAAAACTTATTGGGGGTGGGGCCACGCCCACTTTTCCAAAAAAATTACGTCCAAATATGCCCCTCCCTAATGCGATCCTTTGTGCCAAATTTCACTTTAATATCTTTATTTATGGTTTAGTTATGACACTTTATAGGTTTTCGGTTTTCGCCATTTTGTGGGCGTGGCAGTAGGCCGATTTTGCCCATCTTCGAACTTAACCTTCTTATGGAGCCAAGAAATACGTGTACCAAGTTTCATCATGATATGATGACGGACGGATTTTAACTCTACTCGTCACCCTGATCATAACCCTATATCTGACTTTTTTAGTTTTAGGACTTACAAACAACCGTTATGTGAACAAAACTATAATACCCTCCTTAGCAACTTTGTTGCCAGAGTATAAAAATGTAGACTTCACTACTCAAGTTTTTTAGTGTAACTGAAAGTATAAACATCTAGCATAATAATATATATATATATTATGCATATATAGTACATACAAATATATATATCTTAGAAATTAGTAATTTGCTTAATAGCCTTGAAAGTATTTACACGGAAAACTCCTACGTAAATTGCATTTTTTAATGCTTTCTGAAACAAAGGAGTTCATCTTCCGTAAATGTTCGCTCATGAAGGCTAAACTAGGTAGAAAATTTGTGAAAACAATTTTTAAGTATACCATATATCAAGGTTGAAAGTTTGAGTTGTTATGAATAGACATAGGTGGGTAAGCCATTTTTGTTTTAAAAAATATTCAATAACATTTGAGTAAGGGGATTTGCAGCCAAATACATTGAAAACAATTTTAAAGAATAAATACTAATTCCCATTAAATATATATGCTAAATATTGTAAATTATTACGTCTATGTACACATCTGTATCTTAATACCTAAACCTTCCATAAGCTATCTATGGTGCTTTGTTAATCGCGATTTTTTCGCAAAAACCAAATTAAAACAATTAATAATAATTACAATTTAATTTGACTGAGGTTGAAGTTTAGCTCAGTTTAACATTTAAGCGTCGCATTTGGTCCATCAGAAAAGCAGGTTTTCTAATTGCGTGCCTTTGATACTAGAGCACTATTAATTTACTTTAGCATTTCTTACTGATTCTCAAATATAGTTGGATTTTACATGCGCCTAAAAAATTTAATGTCTATTCTTATATTTTAAAGATATCTTAGGAAGTACCCAATATATTCGGCTTAAAGTAAAAAGTAAAGGCAGAAATCGTGTTATTACATATGTATGTATATGGGGGTCAACACGTTGATTAAAGTATGAACATATTTTCATGCAAATTTATTAAGGTAATTCAAAATTTGACCAATAACTTCGGCATAAAGTCCACTAGAATTGTGAAAATCAAATAAGAGGTATGTGGGGGCAAGAAGAAATATTGGCTTGATTTTGCCCATTTTTGGCACAGACGAACACTGTTGGAAGGAACACATCTCCTATGAATATGTTTAGAATATCTGAGACATTTACCGATATTTTCAATAAAATGGTCTGATCTCGGTGATTTTTATTCGGGCTATGCTACACTAGAAATACAGTATTTGTGCAAAGTTTTGGTCCGTTATCTTCACTGGTGGTGAACTCATATACTATAACGTGAACGAATCAGACGGACTTCAAAATTGTGGTATATGGGAAGAAGGCGTGGTTGTGAACCGATTTCACCCATATTTCTACATGTCATCAGGAAATTAAGAAAATATTATATACCGAATTTCATTGAAATCGGTCGAGTAGTTCCTGAGATATGGTTTTTGGTCCATAAGTAGGCGACGCCACGCCCATTTTAAATTTTTAAAGAAAGCCTGGGTGCAGCTTCCTTCTGCCATTTCTTCCGTAAAATTTAGTGTTTCTGACGTTTTTTGTTAGTCATTTTCAACATAACCTTTGTATGGGAGGTGGACGTGGGTATTATCCAATTTCTTCCATTTTTGAACTGTACATGGAAATGCTTGAAAAAAACGACTCTATAGAGTTTGGTTGACATGGCTATAGTAGTTTCCGAGATATGTACAAAAAACTTATTAGTGGGCGGGGCCACGCCAAGTTTCATCATGATATCTCAATTTTTACTCAAGTTCCATCTTGCACGGACGGACGGACAGACAGACATCCGGATTTCAACTCTACTCGTCACCCTGATCACTTTGGTATATATAACCCTTTATCTGACTCTTTTAGTTTTAGGACTTACAAACAACCGTTATGTGAACAAAACTATAATACTCTCCTTAGCAACTTTGTTGCGAGAGTATAAAAATAATAATTGGAAAAGTGGGAGTGGCCCCAAATTTTACAAGTTAGATGACATGACACTGCTTTAATAAAGACGGGGACAAGATTGGACCATGGGAGTGGCACCGCTCACATTTAGGTGAAATCACCTTCTTCTTCTTTTTCTTCATTGGCGTAGATACCGTTTACGCGTTTATTGCCGAGATTACAACAGTGCGCTAATCGTTTTTCCTTTCACTGTTTGACGCCAATTGGAGATTCAAAGGTCCTTTTCCACCTGGTCTTTCCTACAAAGTGTTCCATTCGGACGACATGATCTAGCCATCGTAGCCGAGGTCTATTAACTCGCTGAACTATGCCAATGTCATCGCATATCTCGTATAGCTCATCGTTCCATCGAGTGCGGTATTCGCCATTGCCAATACGCAAAATAAATCTTCCGCAGAACCTTTCTCTTGAAAACTCGTAACGCCGACTCATCAGATGTTGTCATCGTCTATGCCTTTGCACCATATATCAGGACTGCAATA
The DNA here is from genome assembly GCA_037783105.1 of Bactrocera zonata. NCBI lineage: Eukaryota > Metazoa > Arthropoda > Insecta > Diptera > Tephritidae > Bactrocera > Bactrocera zonata. Next base: position 649,066 of record JBAWJQ010006124.1, read on the forward strand.
ATGAGTGACTTGTTAACTTATGAAAATGGGCGAAGTCAGACAAGAGCCACGCTTACATCCTTAATAATACAATTTTAAATTACATTTTTTTTCCTTTCGAGTGTACAAATCAAAAAGCAAAAACTGTTCAAGCGCCCGGGTACCGAATATGTGGACGTAAGATCATATAGTTGACTTTTTACCAAAAACACCGGTCAATGTGTGAGATATAGAATTGAAAATTGTAGACAATCCTTTCCTGATATTATTATATTTTCCGGATCAGTGATGTGATCAAATCGAAAGGTGAATTTTGTTCATTTCATTTCCTTCGAAGTAATCCCCTCCCGCTGCAATACACTTATGCCAACGAATTTTCCAATCATCATAGCACTTGGAAAAATATCCGTCGTGAGGCCCAACAGAGCCTTCTTCGATTCAGTTTTCACATCTTTAATTGAGTCAAAACGGTGTCTCGGAGTGGTCATGTGAATTTGCTGAATAGCCAGAAGTTACACGAAGGTAAATCAGGCGAATGCGATGATTGCAGCACGATATTAAGTATTTGAAAAATTTTCACGAAGATGGTGCGTTATCGCACTTCTTTGTTCAATAAATTCAGACATAGTAAAAATCGAAGAAATTTAGTAATATAGTCATTATAGGAGTAAACAAGTTAAGTTAGCTTCTGTGCAGCCGAATTTTTTAATTTAAATCATTTTAACCCTTCCTCCACTAACTACTTATGCCGACAGTGTAATAGCACATTATGTCCCTCGAGTAATGGCGTTTTGAGGGTGTGCAGGATCAGGTTTTGAGGATCTGGTTCAACACACATGCGACATCAATTTTCTCAGAAAGCGAGTTTCTTCAATTGTTCATTGCCCGCCAAAGAAGGAATGATCAACGGTTTTTTTACTTGAATTATACTTGTTTTATAGTATACTCAACTTAGTTTGCCATTTTATAATGAACAGACTTTGTCTGAACAATGTTTGCAAATTGGGAATGAATGCGAAAATAATGGTTCAGTTTGGTCGACATAATTGCTCAGCAGAGTCGGTAATTGAACAAACCACGTTTATTCCAGCGAAAAATGCGTATCCCCAGAGAAGACTTAAAGTGCACACTGAAAACCTTATTGCTGCAGTGAAACAGAGTATCGACTGAGTTCCGGCATCGTATGGAAGAATCGGAGCTGCGCCCATTCACTTTACTGAAGATTTTGCAAAAGGGTCTTGGTTTGCGTGCTTACAAAATCCAACTCGTACAAGAATTGCGGTGAACGACTATGAAGTGCACCGCGCGTTCGGGTCCACCGATCCCACTTTTCACAAGAAAATTACTCAGGAATTAAGCTCACTTTTGGTTGAATGGGTGCGGTGAGGAACTTGGAAGGCCCTTGTTGCTGTGTGTTGAGACACCGTCAAATCCTAGAAAGTCGCTGCTTGGTGCGCTCTATGGGCAGATGGAATCAATATATTATATGTCTCCAAAAATGAAGCCTACCAAGATGTTACAGTCAATGGGGAATGCTATAGATCGTAATTAAGGACTTTTTTCATCCTTAAATTGAGGATGTTGATATGGATGTGTTGTGTTTGGTTCCAACTAGACGACGCTACAAGCCATACAGCAAAGTTTTGATGAGGTTTCTAGTTCGTGCGATTTAATACCGCTGAACTATTTTGATGGGCTTATGTGAAGTCGCTTGTTAAGAAGATCAGCCCGAGACGATTGGCGTGTTGGGAGAGCATAATAGGCGTGTTATTGCTGGCATACAGCTCAATTTGCTGGAAAAAGTGGGCGAAAACTTCGCCTCTCGATTGGAATTTATTCGAGTCATTTTAAGACATAATGGTAAATCATTTCAGATATCACCATAGGAGAATCGACACTCACCACCTATTCGTCGATTTCAAAGCTGCTTTCGACAGCACGAAAAGGAGCTGCCTTTATGCCGCGATGTCTGAATTTGGTATCCCCGCAAAACTAATATGGCTGTGTAAACTGACGTTGAGCAACACGAAAAGCTCCGTCAGGATCGGGAAGGACCTCTCCGAGCCGTTCGATACCAAACGAGGTTTCAGACAAGGCGACTCCCTATCGTGCGACTTTTTCAATCTGCTGCTGGAGAAAATTATTCGAGCTGCAGAACTGAATCGAGCAGGTACAATCTTTTATAAGAGTGTATAGCTGCTGGCGTATGCCGATGATATTGATATCATCGGTCTCAACACCCGCGCCGTTAGTTCTGATTTCTCCAGACTGAACAAGGAAGCAACGCAAATGGGTCTGGCAGTGAACGAGGGCAAGACGAAATATCTCCTGTCATCAAACAAACAGTCGTCGCACTTGCGACTTGGCTCCCACGTCACTGTTGACAGTCATAACTTTGAAGTTGTAGATAATTTCGTCTATCTTGGAACCAGCGTAAACACCACCAACAATGTCAGCCTGGAAATCCAACGCAGGATTACTCTTGCCAACAGGTGCTACTTCGGACTGAGTAGGCAATTGAAAAGTAAAGTCCTCTCTCGACGAACAAAAACCAAACTCTATAAGTCGCTCATAATTCCCGTCCTGCTATATGGTGCAAAGGCTTGGACGATGGCAACAACCGATGAGTCGACGTTGCGAGTTTTCGAGAGAAAAGTTCTGCGAAAGATTTATGGTCCTTTGCGCGTTGGCCACGGCGAATATCGCATCCGATGGAACGATGAGCTGTACGAGATATACGACGACATTGACATAGTTCAGCGAATTAAAAGACAGCGGCTACGCTGGCTAGGTCATGTTGTCCGGATTAATGAAAACACTCCAGCTCTGAAAGTATTCGACGCAGTACCCGCCGCGGGAAGCAGAGGAAGAGGAAGACCTGCACTCCGGTGGAAGGACCAAGTGGAGAAGGACCTGGCTTCGCTTGGAATATCCAATTGGCGCCACGTAGCGAAGAGAAGAAACGACTGGCGCGCTGTTGTTGACTCGGCTATAATCGCGTAAGCGGTGTCTACGCCAGTAAAGAAGAAGAAGGTAAATCATTTAGCTTTATAATAAATCCAAATATAATATTCTACAAAAGTCACATAAGAGTATGTTTTTTCTTTCGACTTTAGAATCACTTCGATATTGACATTTTCCTACTTCTATGATGCGGTTCTTGTAAGTCAAAAGGACTCTTAAATGTTCGATCTTTATAAATGTTTAGGGAGACCGAGTTGCGTTAAGCAGCTGAGTGCATTAATTGGCATTCAATTTATTTTATAAAATTGACATAAAAACTTTGAAATTTAAATGCTCAACATTTGCGTCCATTATCCTGTCATTTAAAGACATTTATTGAAATTGTGGCTTTCTCTGAAAGCATTTTTCGATTCGCAGATGTCTCACTTTCCTTGCCTAAGAGGCTTTCATTAAGGAAATTTCGTGCCTTCCGAGTGACAGCTGGCGCTTTGCGAGTATGCTGGACTAAACGGCCGCCCAGCGAGTGCAGCAGCTATAAATACAACAACAGCAACAGCAATATGGTTAAATTACAACAAATGACATTGTCTTGACAGCGTGGCCGAACATTTTGAAGCAAATGCATGCTTTATTTAGATATATACTCACGCACGAGCATATCGGAAAGCTCATATATAAGTTTGTGGTGTATACATATTCACATGCAAGTGTTATGTATATGCGCACATATTTATTTTGGTATATGCGATAAACATATACAAGCTAAAATTTAATAGGTGGCTGCGCTTTGTATGTGGCCAACAGGACATTTCCAGGATGCGGCCGCACACGCGGCCATTTCGGCATGCAAATCCAATATATATGTATGTACGTACGTAGTTGGCTGACGTTTGTGGTGCGTTGCGTCGTGAATGCAAATGAGAAATTAAGTCTTTAATATTAAAGCGAACAGTTGTGGTGAAAATGGGAGAGCGTGTATGTATATTTGTGTATTTTTGTTGCCATGGGATGGTTTCAAAGCTTTGCGGTTGAGGTAAGTTGGTCAGGTGGAGATTATATATGTATGTATGTAGATATATCAAGAAACTACAATATAAAAGGAAACTAATAATGTTAGAGGTATGTTCTACAATATATAGTAAATAAATATGGGTGTCAAGAGTTTGTACGGCTTTTTGAACTATTGAATGATCCAATGGCGTACTCCAAGTTTGGAGATCTTCTTTTCTTCTATAGCCCTTTTTTGACAGATCCTGCGAGAGTCTGTTACTTTTGCTCAGTATTGCTTGGAATTTCTGAAAAGACTTACACCAAATCATTCAACTTTATTAAGAAAATTCACGTTTTGTAAAGAGTGTGTTTGGTGCGATGCGCTCAACTTGTTGTCAACATAACCGGCCAACTGAACGTACTATTCGGAACACCATCACCCATCTTGACGCCCAGCGTTCATTCTTCTTCTTAATTGGCGTAGACACCGCTTACGCGATTATAAGCGAGTTAACAACCGCGCGCCAGTCGTTTCTTCTTTGCGCTACGTGGCGCCAATTGGATATTCCAAGCGTAGCCAAGTCCTTCTCCACCTGGTCCTTCCAACGGAGTGGAGGTCTTCCTATTCCTCTGCTTCCCCCGGCGGGTACAGCGTCGAATACTTTCAGAGCTGGAGTATTTTCGTCCATCCGGGCAACATGACCTAGCCAGCGTAGCCGCTGTCTTTTAATTCGCTGAATTATGTCAATGTCGCCATATACCCATACAGCTCATCGTTCCATCGAATGCGATATTTGCCGTGGCCAACGCGCAAAGGACTATAAATCTTTCCCAGAACTTTTCTCTCGAAAACTCGCAACGTCGACTCATCAGTTGTAGTCATCATCCAGGCCTCTGCACCATATAGCAGGACAGGAATTATGAGTGACTTATACAGTTTGGTTTTCGTTCGTCGAGAGAGGACCTTGCTTCTCAATTGCCTACCCAGTCCGAAGTAGCACCCGTTGGCAAGAGTGATCCTGCGTTGGATTTCCAGGCTGACATTGTTGGTGGTATTTACGCTGGTTCCCAAATATACGAAAGTATCTACAACTTCAAAGTTATGACTGTCAACAGTGACGTGAGAGCCAAGTCGCGATTGCGGCGAATGTTTGTTTGATGATAGGAGATATTTCGTCTTGCCCTCGTTCACTGCCAGACCCATTTGCTTTGCTTCCTAGTTCAGTCTGGAGAAAGCAGAACTAACGGCGCGAGTGTTCATATCAATATCATCGGCATACGCCATCAGCTGTACACTCTTACAGAAGATTGTACCTGCTCGATTAAGCTCTGCAGCTCGAACTATTTTCTCCAGAAGCAGATTGAAGAAGTCGCACGATAGGGATTCGCGGTGTCTGAAACCTCGTTTGATATTAAACGGCTCGGATAGGTCCTTCGCAATCCTGACAGAGATTTTGGTGCTGCTCAACGTCAGTTTACACAGCCGTATTAGTTTTTCGGGGATACCAAATTCAGACATCGCGGCATAAAGGCAGCTCTTTCTCCTGCTGTCGAAAGCAGCTTTGAAATCGACGAAGAGGTGGTGTGTGTTGATTCTCCTTTCACAGACCTTTTCCAAGATTTGGGGCTTGGTGAATATCTGGTCGGTTGTTAATTCGCCAGGTCTAAGGCCACACTGATAAGGTCCAATCAGTTTGTTGACGATGGGCTTTAATCTTTCATACAATATGCTCGATAGAACCTTATACGCGACGTTGAGGAGGCTTATCCCACGGTAGTTGGCGCAGATTGTGGGGTCTCCTTTTTCATGGATTGGGCATAGCATTTAAGTGTGCTATCTTGCTTTCATCTGACCATATTTTAAAAAGAAGCTGAAGCATGCTCCTTATCAGTTCTTCTCCGCCGTGTTTGAATAGCTCGGCTATTCGAACTTCTTTATGATCGGGCAATCGAACGTCTGCTCCATCGTCATCGATTGGGGAATCGGGTTCGCCTTCTCCTGGTGTTGTGCGTTCACTGCCATTCAGCAGGCTGGAGAGGTGTTCCCTCCATAATTTAAGTATGCTCTGGACATCGGTGACTAGATCACCTTTGGGGATTCTACAAGAGTATGCTCCGGTCTTGAAACCTTCTGTAAGCCGCCGCATTTTTTCGTAGAATTTTCGAGCATTACCCCTGTCGACCTGCTTATCAAGCTCGTCATACTCACGCATTTCAGCCTCTTTCTTTTTCTGTTTGCAGATGCGTCTCGCTTCCCTCTTCAACCCTCGGTCTCTATCCTATCCCGCACGTGTTGTGGTCGCTCGTAACGTTTAAGTCGCCAAGCATGATTTTGACATCGTGTCGGGGCCAGTTCTCATAAGTGCGCTCCAAGCGCTCATAGAAGGCATCTTTGGTCACATCGTCCTTCTCTTCCGTCAGGGCGTGAGCGCAAATCAGCGATATGTGAAGAACTTCGCTTTGATGCGGATTGTGGCTAGACGTTCATTCACCGGAGTGAATGATAGTACTCGAGGACGGAGTCTCTCTCCCACCACGAATCCCACACCGAACTTGCGCCCCTTTATATGGCCACTGTAGTAAATGCCGCGAGGACCTACTCGTCTCTGTCCTTGTCCCGTCCATCGCATTTCTTGGACGGCAGTGATGTCAGCCTTTATTTTCACGAGGACATCAACCAGCTGGGCAGCGGCACCTTCCCAATTAAGGGACCGGACATTATTGGATAATATTAGACCGAATAGACCACGTCCAGCACGCAGTGAAGAAAACATAGCAGCCATAGCTGAGAGTGTACATGAAGAACGTGGAAATGCGTTTCGGAGCCGGTCGCGGCAACTCGGACAGATGAAAGCGTACAAAATACAGCTTGTCCAGAACTGAAGCCGCTCGACTTTTCCAAGCAACATCGCCTCGCTCTATGAGCTCTTGAAAAGTTCCAAGGAGATCCGACGTTTTCGAGCCAACTTTTGTTTAGCGAAGAGACTCATATCTGGCTCAATGGGTATGTACACAAGCAAAATTACCGCATTCGAGACGAAGAGCAACCTGGAGAGACTCAAGAGCGCCATTTCGTCCATAAAAAAAAAACGGTAACCGACTATTTCAATTTGGTTTCAACGGTGGCACTTTCTACCCATTGAATACTTCGATGAGCAGATAATGTCACGTTTTGGCCGATCGATTGGTCACCAAGATCGTATGATATCCCACCGTTAGACTTTTTCCTGTAGGGCTACGCGGATAATCGTGCTTCGATTCAGGCTTTTGAGCAAACCAACTCGCGTGTCATTCGTCAATTACCAGTCGAAATGCTCAAACGAGTCATCGAAAATTGGACTCAACGGATCGACCATCTGAGGTGTTGCCACGGCCAATATTTGAAAAAGATAATTTTCAAAAAATAAATGTCAGAGAATGTTCCTTCGAATGATAAACCGTAAACATTCCCCATTACATTTGAAATTTCTTTGTTTTTTTTTTTTTTAAATAGAGAACCTCGAAATGGATAACCTTTTATATTAAACCAAGTAGTAGTAGTACATACAGTTTCTAAAGTACGTCCTTGTATTACGTCGCTATAATTTCATTAGTTGTCTTATATACTGGACCCATACTTCAACAAGAAGAACATCTCCCAACATACATCACAGGGGAACTCATTCAAGATCCAAGACTGTCTGTCTTGAGATCCACTTTTGGTGCTGTTTTGGACACCCACGGTTTCTGCGCAATACGAAGAACTCTAATAAGAGCGTTTGTACAATCAACTTTACTTTGTGTATTTCCACACTTTTCCAAAGCAAATTGGAAAATTTAAGCGATAATAAATGCAACGAAAAGTGCGTAAATGTTTGAGGGAAAAACATTGAAATGTATTTTTTGTTGTTCGTGCCGTTGCTGCTTAACTTCTTTTAGGTGTTTGTTATTATTGTTATTGGCGATATTTTTCCATCGAAACGCATACGTCAGTGCATGTGCACGTTGCGGGAGCGATAAAAACGCCAACATTCTGTGCGAATCGCCGACAAAGCACGTTTACGGCTAAAAATGCGCGCTGATAACGGTATACACGTATGTGCATAAGTATACGTAATTGTATGCGTGTGAAAGAGAGATGGAGTTAGTTGCAACATTAAAGCACGCATAAATTTATAGGAAAATCCACATTAATGCACATGAGCGCATAAGCTTCGCAACGCGCACGAACATATCCATATTCGTTATGTAACCGTAAATGCCTGCTTTAAAGCCCAGCGAACCCTGCAGGAAACTCGAACGCAGCCTAAGTTAATCGAGTAATTTTAGAAACCCGCTTCCACCAGACTTCCGTTAACTTCAAAGAGAGAGTAAAAGAGGCTTTATGACATTATTATGAAAAAAGGAACATAAACTATTTACTGGTTTGGTGACCAGCCTTAAACAAACCCTATCTTCTTCTTTTTTTTTACTGGCGTAGACACCACTTACGCAGTTATAGCCCTTTTCCATTTGATCTCTCAACCCAGTAGGGGTCTTCCTCTTCCCCCAGAGGTTGCTGCACCCAAAACCATTAAAACTGTAGTTTTTTCTTAGCCAGCGGAACCGTTGTCTCTTGATTCGGTGAACAATGCCAATTTCAGAGATAGACGGTACAGCTCATCGTTCCATCGACTGCGGTATCCGCCGTTCCCAATGCGCAAAAGACCATTAATCTTCCGCAGAACATTTCTTTCGAAAACTCGCAAAGTAGACTCATGAGATGTTGTCATAGTATATGCCTCTGCATCATATAACAAGGCGAGGATAATGACTGACTTTTAGAATGTGGTCTTTGCTCGTCGAAGGAGGACTTTACTTTCCAGTTACCTATTCAGTCCAAAGTAGCACCTCTTGGCGAGAGTGAGCACCTCCTGTGCAGAGTTTGACGAGGCTGACAGGCCTGTTCGACTGACGCGTTTAACATACTCCCGCAACAGCATATATACGTTTTTAATCGGAAATAGAAATTCTGCTATAACAAATATTATGAACTTAGCGCCATCTAAAACCAGCTAAACATACAACATGTAAGTAAATCAGACTACATCTTCTCAAGGTTCGATTTCAACAGCCTCTTTCGGGTGAGGATAGCCTCAAGATTATGGAGAAGATGTTTAGTAGGGTAGCATGATATAATCTCTCTTTATATCGAAGGCTCCGAGGTGAGATGCGGAAAAGGGATCGGTACAGACTCCAATGATCTCTATCTCTATCCGACTACCAAACTCTGCTGGCGTTTTCAAGCAAATGTACTAGACATAGAGAAGGAGGAGGCGGGATGTGATAATAGATCACTGTTGAATAACTAAGCGAGGATACAGAAAAAATGTATATGGTGATCTAGTGACTGATGTCCAGAGCATACTAAAATTATGGAGAGAACACTGAACACTGAATGGCTGTGAAAATATAATACCAGGAGATAGTGAACTCGATTCCCCAATCGATGACGATGGAGCGGGTGTTTCATTGCCCTATCATGAAGATGATTAAATGGCAATTAAGCGTTTGAAAAACAACAAAGCGGCGGGGGCCGAGGGATTGCTATTCAAATACGGCAACGAAGAACTAATAACGATCATGCATCAGCTTCTTTGTAAAATATGGTCGGACGGAAGCCTGCCTGACGATTGAAATTTAAGTGTGCTCTGTCCAATCCACAAAAGGTCAGACCTCACAATTTGCGCCAACTACCATGGGATAAGCCTTCACAACATCGCATATAAGGTTCTTTCGAGCGTACTATTAAAAGATTAAAGTCCACAGTCAACAAACTTTATTAGGGTGACTTTGGGTCTGGAAAATGAACAATTGACCAAATATTCATTGTATAAATATTGGATTGACCGAAAAGAAACCGGTGATTTTGCATACAAACGGCGTTGACAATTTTTTGAACGGCTTATGACTCTGTTATTGCATTTTTGCTTTTGTCAAATATCAGCTGGCAGTTTTACCTTGCCTTAGAAAAAAAGCGCGCGTAATTTTATTTATATTTGTTTGTTTGGCGGCAATTTTAATATAGAGCCCACAAAGGAGAATTTTCGTCATATTTTACTTTATTATTACCGTAAAGGAAAAAATGCAGCTCAGGTTGCTAAAAAGTTACGTGATGTGTATGGTGACAAAGCCTTAAAAGAAACACAGTGTCAAAGTTTGTTTGTCAAATTCCGATTGGGAGATTTTTCACTCAAAGACAAGCCACGTTCAGGTCGGCCAAGTGCAGTTGATGATGACGTCATCAAGGCTTTAATCGAATCGGATCGTCATGTAACTAAGCGTGAGATTGGAGAGAAGTTAAATATACCACAATCAACCATACATGATCATATACGACGTCTTGGGATGGCAAAAAAACTTGATATTTGGGTACCACAGGAATTGAAAGAAATTCATTTAACAAATCGTTTAAACGTTTGTGATATGCATCTTAAACGCAGTGAAAATTATCCGTTTTTGAAGCAAATCATAACTGGAGATGAAAAATGGATTATTTACAATAACGTCAATCGAAAACGATCATGGTGCATGCATGATGAAGCGCTACAAACCACTCCAAAGGCTGAAATTCACTAAAAGAAGATTATGCTGTCAGTTTGGTGGGATTGGAAGGGTGTGGTATATTTTGAGCTGCTTAAAAGGAACCAAACGATTAATTTGGATGTCTACTGTAAGCAACTGGACAAATTGAATACAGCTATCAAGGAGAAGCGACCAGAATTGGTCAATCGTAAAGGTGTTATATTCCACCAGGACAACGCCAGACCGCACACATCTTTGGTCAGTCGCCAAAAACTGAGTGAACTTAGCTGGGAACTTTTGATGCATCCACCATATAGCCCTGACCTTGCACCCTCAGACTACCATTTGTCTTTGCAAAACTCTTTGAATGGTAAAACTTTTGATAAGGACGAGGACATAAAATCCCACTTGCTTCAGTTTTTTGCAGCTAAATTCCAGAATTTCTATGAGCGAGAAATAATGAATTTAAAGGAAAGGTGGCGAAAGGTCATCCAACAAAATGGAAAATATATAATTGATTAAAGTTCATTCTAAAACTCAAAAAAATGTTTTTACTTTTTTTGAAAAAATCACCAATAGGATCGACACGCACCACCTCTTCGTCGATTTCAAAGCTGCTTTTGACATCCACTTCTTCATACTACTGCTGAAGAAAATAATACGAGCTCTAGAGCTTAGTCGAGAAGGTACAATCTTCGGCAAGAGTGTACAACTGCTGGCGAACGCGGGCAAGACGAAATATCTCCTTTTGTCAAACAAACGGGCGTCGCACTCGCGACTTGGCTTCAGCTTTTAAAGATTTCGATTCAGTTCCCGTCGGTGGAAGCAAAAGTTGATGAAGACCCGCACTCCGTTGGATAGATCAGGGGACCTGACTGCACTTGCTATCTCGAAAAGCAGAATGGCGCTGTTGTAAACTCGGCTATAACCGCATAAGCGATATCTATGTCAATAAAGAAGAAGAAGATAGGTGTACTCGACTTGTCAATAATTTGGTTCCCGATCGCAGGAATATTATCGGCATCGAAAAAGTAGTCGAGTTGGCCCAGCTAGAAGCCTGTTAAGACCAATTCGAGGCGGAGGTAATGCCATGCCCTTTGAGAATGATCCCGAGAGAGCTTTTTACTGATTTTAAACAAATAGCTCAGTGCAGACGGAAATCAATAAGCAATTGTAATATAACGAAGCAAATTTGGCCCAAGCATGATAAGATTAGAACCAAGGTCTTATTACATATGTACAGTAATAGTATTCCTAGACTTACAGCTGTTATACAATGCAGAATATGCACTAAAATAAGTACGAGTATACACTGCTGCTGCAAGCTAGTGCTAGTGACAGCACTTCTGCTACCTCCCTAATGTCCTTATTCCGGCAAAAACGAAAAGGAGTATGGTACTTAAATTTTTTGAAAAGTTGGATCAAAATAGGCATCCCCACGGAATTCAACTGATCACGCATATAAAATCACTAACGGACCAATTATCGTATTTTAGACTCCTTTTTTTATTGGAAAGATCGCGTGGTATCCAGGAACCCGGGCCATGTAGGCGATATGTCGATGGAGAGTAAACAAATTTATTTCAAAAGATTTTTGAAGCAGTTTTGTAAGTACTAAAAGATATATGCCTATAAAACCTCTTTGAACCCATCTGTTTTACATAGAAACAAGATATACTTGTATGTAGTATATTTTGTATTCGTTTTGTTTTGCGTTCATTTTCGATGACTCGTACGAGCATTTCGACTGGCAATTGGTAAATGACAGGCGTAATGTTTTGCTCCAAAGCCTGAATCGAAGCGGGATTATCGACATAGACTTTATGTATCCCCACAGGAAAAAGTCTAACGGTGTGAAATCACAGAATCTTGGTGGCCAATCGAACGACTCAAAACGGGAAAATAGTTACTCACCGAAATGTTCTATCAATAAATCCATTGATTTATGCGATGTGTGGGAAGTAGCGCCGTCTTGTTAAAACCAAATGTCAGCGAGATCGCCAGCTTCAATTTCATTCATAAAAGAGTTGGTTATTATGGCGCGATAATGATCGCCATTGACGATTTCGTTCTTACTGGCAGTATTGACTGATCATTCCACCGACCCACAAGCCACACCAAACCGCTGATTTTTTCTGGATGAATTGGCAGCTCTTGAATCTCAACTTAAGATATCGACATAAATGCGCCAAGCCGTTTCATACGTCAGTCCGAGTTGTTGCGAACGGCGCCGAATCGACTCTCAACGGTCTTCGTGTACACTCACAGCTACGGTTGCTATATTTTCTTCACTGCGTGCTGGACGTGGTCTATTCGGTCGAATATTATCCAATAAAGAATCCCAAGTTTCACGATCGATGATGGCGTTGCGAATAGTACGCTCAGTAGGCCGATTATGTTGACCATAAGTTGAGCGAAGCGCGCGAAACACATTCTTTTCAGAACGTGAATTTTCGCAATAAAGGTTAGCGATTTGAAAACGTTGTTCAGGCGTAAGTTTTTCCATGGTGAAATGCAAACAATACTGAACAAAAATAGATCTGTCAAAACAAGGCTATTGAAAAAAATACCACCACTTGGATCACCTGTTATATCCGTAGCAATTCGATTAAATAGACAGCTCCCATGAGATTACAAAAGTAGCTCATTGGTCTTCAAAACATTACACAAATGCTAAAAGTGTTCGCTTCAATCAGCTTTACGACGTCAAATCAAACGAGCTATCCCGAAACTATATTTTTCAAACCGAGTACTCGGAGACAATTTCACATAATCACTTGAAATTTCACTCCAACTTCACAGTGAAATTTAATTAATGTAAGTTACGTACGATGTTTTTGTAATTATTGCATCATATTTTTATACACTTTTTTTTGGTTAGAATTGAACAGTTACAAATCGTTTTACGAAGAAGTGATGCAAAGCTAAAGCCATAAGTAATTTGCAAGCAACCCTTATTTATATTAGCATTCCGTTTTTTTAAGATTCCAACTTGGCCTGAAAAAGACGGCTGTTTTTTGAGGGCTCTAGATTGGCCTAACAACCATGGTGTCATCACCGAACTGCGAATATTATGGCTTTGAGTATTGGTTGCGCTTGTTGCCTAAACTTAAATTTTAGCGAAAATTAAATGCGATCGGTCAATTAAAGGTGTGTTGAAGTTGCGGTGCGCTTCCTACACTCACACACACACACACATACGGACAGCTGGCGTAAGTCCACAAACAAACAGAAATAATTTATCACAAATGTGTTGCCACACGATGGCGGGCATTAAGTTTATTGCGAAAAAATGCATTTTATGTGGCATATTTTATGGCGTTTTGCAAACTTATGGTCAGGATGTGCAGCTACTATGCAAATATCTAGGCACACACGCTGCATGTATGTGTTGGCAGCTATGTATGCGTTACATAATAGCAACCTAACAAAAACGCTTTATTTATTTACATAGGTTAATGTAAGTGAACGTGCGTGTTCTATAGAGCCACACCAGCACACATAACCACACACACACACATGCATATCAAATAGTAATAAATGAATTTCTATTTAGTTACTATATATATTTATATGTATATAATATGTATATGTTATTTTAAGTGTGTAGGCATACTGAACAAGTTTTGTGTTGTTGTAAATGTGCGTGCATCCATCGGCATAATAATATCTGGTGCATACAAAATCAGAACAATGGCCAAAGCAGTTGCAATACGAGTGCATTTGACGCATGCATATACAAATGTACATATTATATATGCGAGTGTGTATGAATAAGTGCGCCTGTGCGTATGTGAGCATGGAAATGTGGCAGATACTTATGCAAACGTGAATTTGATGCGCATCGTATGTTTGAAATTTGCGCGTAATGTTAATTTTACATACTCGCATACGCCGTTTACTAACAGATGTAACGCACATTAGGGAGGTGCTGAATGCTGAGAATTTTTTTAACATTATATTGCTGTCTCAATAACAGGTAAGGAGTTGCACCGAATCCAAAGCGTATCTATATCCAAGAAAATGAAAAACTGGCTAACTGCATCGAAACTTCAGCTAGATGGGAAGAAAACAGAAGTAGTTCTGATGACGAGCCAGGAAAAACTAGAGACCATTGTTCTAAATTTTGACCGGTATAATATTACAACAAAGCCATCATTAAACAAGTAAGGAAGGGCTAAGTTCGGTTGTCACCGAACATTTTATGCTCTCGCATGATAAAGTGATAATCGAGATTTCATTATCCGTCATTTACATATTTTTTTATTTTGCTGTAAAATTAATTAGATTAGTAGTTCCCGAGATATGGTTTTTGGTCCATAAGTGGGCGACGCCACGCCCATTTTCAATTTTTAAAAAAAGCCTGGGTGCAGCTTCCTTCTGCCATTTCTTCCATAAAATTAGTGTTTCTGGCGTTTTTTGTTAGTCGGTTAACGCACTTTTAGTGATTTTCCTTTGTATGGGAGGTCGGCGTGGTTATTATCCGATTTCTTTCATTTTTGAACTGTATATGGAAATGCCTGAAGGAAACGACTCTTTAGAGTTTAGTTGACATAGCTATTGTAGTTTCCGAGATATGTACAAAAAACTTAGTAGGGGGCGGGGCCATGCCCACTTTTCCAAAAAAATTACGTACAAATATGCCCCTCCCTAATGCGATCCTTTGTGCCAAATTTCACTTTAATATCTTTATTTATGGCTTAGTTATGACACTTTATAGGTTTTCGGTTTTCGCCAATTTGGGGGCGTGGCAGTAGGCCGATTTTGCCCATCTTCGAACTTAACCTTCTTATGGAGCCAAGAAATACGTGTACCAAGTTTCATCATGAAATCTCAATTTTTACTCAAGTTACAGCTTGCACGGACAGACGGACGGACGAACAGGCAGACATCCGGATTTCAACTCTACTCGTCACCCTGATCACTTTGGTATATATAACCCTACATCTGACTCTTTTAGTTTTAGGACTTACAAACAACCGTTATGTGAACAAAACTATAATACCCTCTTTAGCAACTTTATTACGAGAGTATAAAAAATACTAGGGCGCGGTAATAGATGCGAGACTCAGTTACTAAGTGCACATGAAAAAACCTGTAAGAAATCTGCGCGAGTCATATCAATCTTATCGCGAATCATGGCCAACATAAGTGGGCCAAACCAAGAAGGCGGGTTTTAGCTAAAGCCAGTGTTGACCCATAAAATAAATGTTTTAAAGGTGTTTTCCCTGCGAAAGAGCGGAACGAGATCAATAAACAGAAAATGAGTAAAATGAGATGCAAGAGCAAAAAGACTAAGCTTACTTGGCAAAGAAATATTTAATGGTACTCCAAAAAGATGGATACGAAGCTTACAGAGTTCAAGGGTTTAGTACGTAGGCATACCGCTGCACAAGCTTGGCAAATTAAGTAATATGGATCGAGCGTTGTCCCGAAGGTACTATAGCTGCACAAATTCAGGTTTTCTTATTAAAATTAGATTTTAATCAGCAGTAATTCCTTCGGAGATTCGTGAAGATATCTTGTAAAAAAAAAAAGTGTTCCTTATAAGAATTTGATTTTAATAGGGTGTCGAACGCATTCTTCTGGATGTTACAAAGTTCGTGGAAAAGCTAATATACCAAGTTCAGTAGTGGCAACTATAGTAGAAGCTATTTTTAATTTTAGACTTTATTAAACTCCGTCAAATTGTATGGTTTCTTATTCCACAACACGTGATGCGAAATAAGTCTAGCTTAACAATAATAGGTGGGAACCCTACTAGTCTAGCCTTTTTAAACATCGTCATTTCGTAGATATTATCAATTTTATAAATTCTGCCAGTTCATCCCTTTAACATATTTGAACAGGCGCAGCCTTACTATTTTTCGATTGTCTAGCTAAACAAAGATGATCGCCAACTGCCTAAAACTTCAATATCAGTAGATTGGGTAGTCGAAAAAGTCTTTTCGTATTTTGTCAATAGATGTCGCTACAGTCGTATATCTTCAGTGCTACCAATCACATTGTGTCATACCATATAGTTTTAGAAAGATGAGCATCATTTGACCAAAAAAAACAAAAACCTTTAATTCGGGAAAGTTGGAAAAAAAGTTATGGCGGCTCAAAAATGAGTGAAAATAATGAAGAAATTCGCTACATTTTGAAATTTTTGTATAAAAAGGGAAGAATGCCGCGAAAGCCATCAATAAAATTTGTGAAGTTTACGGAAACGATGCTGTATCAGTTCGTGTAGCACAACAATGGTTCGCCCGCTTCCGTTCTGGAAATTTCGAAATTTCGATTTACATTGATGGAATAATGTCTTTAGCGGAAAAATGGTCGACCAAAATGGTACATATTTGTTTCATTAAAGTTCATTAAAAATATAAAAGAAAACATTAGTTGAGATTAGAATACGAAAAGACTTTTTCGACTATCCTATAATTCATTTTCATAGTCTATATTGTCTTAATATATTTTTTTAACAAACTTTTTCCTAACTTACTTTAACTAAACTTAAACTTATTCTCAACCCTAATGAATACCAGTAAGTATTATATACTATAGCCCTACGCTTAGACATATACACATACCTGTGATAAATGGATATACTTGTATGTATGTATGTCAATTACTGTTTTAGATGTGCAACGAATAATACCGAATTTGAATTTCAACCGTTGACAGTTCGGAAAATGGTTCAATTAATGTAACGTTACTTTGACGTTGACGTTGATTTCGAATTATTAATAGCAGCTTAAAACTGTGCCTTTTTGTCAAAAAATTTACATTTGTTCGCAACAAGAAAGAGAGAAGCTGCATTCGCCAATCTACGTTCGATTCCAAGTTGCAAGGTTTTTTTTAAATTAATTTGTTCTTAACCCTCTCATGCCTCAATTAAAATTGTGAGTTTTTAGTGTTGATCTGGAAATAGTATGCATAGCAAGTGGTAACTAAGATGAACTGACCAGAACAGGCACCTTCTTACAATTAGACTCCGAAGAAGAAATTATATTGTATATGCTTTTGGCGACTTTTAGACAGTCTTCTTCTTTTCCTTTAATGGCTTGTAGACAATCGCCAAACGTATTATAGATATAGTTGAGTCTCGGTGGAATCAATCCCTAGTTTTCTCAACGAACAGTCAAACGTGACATGAATGGAATATGACCCGCTCATGCCAAATAGCGAAATTCTAAAAGAATGATAGATATAAGAATTCTCGTAAGAGTTTAACAGGTCACTGTTTAATTCGTAGCCATGCCAACAAATTGGAAACACTATTGTAGAAGCGGTCTAGAAGTAGAAAAAGAGTCTATAGAACAGCTTCTTTGCGAACGCAAGGCTCTATAAAGAATTGTGATTTTGTCGGAAGTTTCACGTATTTCTAATTATGTTTTCTTGTTCTTAGATCCCAAGCATGTGAGAGATGGAAATAACATTTTGCGAATTTTGATTTAAAAATATAATTTTTTTTATCTCTATGTCCTGGAATCCATTGTTGGCTTTTCGTGAAATAGTATGTTGGTTCCACTGAGAGTTGAAGGCAGTCTTTCACTATGACTCCAAAATCACTTTGCTATCTGAATATATAAATATATTTTTGGATGTGCAAACACTCTTTGTCAGAATAAGAAGGCTTCCGTGAAGATACCGTGATATCTATTATCAGTCGGAACTCTTTGCAACCTTAAACAGGAATAACAGTCCAATACAGTCCTTGACTTATGCATTTTTCCTCAAGCTTTCTCAGCGTTAAACAACTTAGAAACGATTTCCAGCAATATTCGTAACGGATTCGGCGCTGCACTATGCGTGCTGTTAAATCCGTAATCACAATTTATTTCCATAAATATGAACTCACGCATTTTGCGTGCGTTTGACAGACGACAGCGGCGCTTGTGTGCGCATGTCCGTTTGCTTATCCACTGGCGGCGCTCGCTGCATCCTTTGTCCGTGTGGGCAGCATTTACTAACACATGTGCGTGATCGCACACGGGCCGTTGCATATGTAGCTGCCCGGAGCTATTGTGCGTGCGTTCATATCAATTTCCGCACTTTACATTTAAAATAAAACAAAATAAATTTATATGAGCATAAATAAAATGCCTATCGCACTGGCCACCACAGGATGGCAAAAAAACTTTAAACAGCATAGCATAAACAAAAAAATGTCGGCTAGCTAACACACATACCTGCACACATGCATCGGGAGCTCTCGCTTACGCAATTTTAATTTATTTTATTTAATGCCTCTCTGTGTAAAAAGCACATTTTTTGCAGGATTTTTGTCTCATTAAATTTGTTTTATTTTTCGTAATACCGTTATTTGGCATTTTTTGCTGCTGCCAAAGCTGCATAAATTTAAAATAAAATATTGAAATGCGCTCGCTGACTGATTTTTGCCTATATTTCTACGATAAATTTAAATTTTTCGTTTTCGTTGTTGTTGTTGTTGTTATTGCTGTTGTTTTTTGTTTCTATTTATTTACTTTTGTTTATTAATTTATGCAACGCTGGCGTTCGCACACAGTGCCACATGCAAACACACATGCGGCTAAATAAATACACACGAATGCAGTGGCGAGAATGTGTGTGTGTGTGTGTGTGTGCGTCATTCCCGGCCTTTGTATTACTATATGCAAATAAGCGAAAAGTAATTTTTTTAGCATTTCATTTATCCGCAGCCACAACCATAGAAACGGCAGTGCTTTTTTGTTGTACACACTGCTGGTTTTTGTTGCAACTGCATATTTTATTTCATTTTATTTTATTAAAATTGGTTTTTTGTTGCGCCGGCCACAGCTTTAACTGCGTTTTTAATGAAATTTATGCTAAGTGGGCATCGAATGGCCGACATCTCTTTCAGCACGCCCGTCAGCCCTGCTGCAGCTCGGCTTTTGACATCGGCCAACAGCGCGTATACGCAATTTCAGTTCACGCACGCACACACACACGCACAGCAGCCGCGCGATTGAAATGACAATAACAGCTGCGGCAGCCGGGGCAACTCAAAAAAAAAAAAAATTAAGCCCACACACACATACACACACTCGCATGCATATCAAGTTAGCGCGGCTGCTGCGTGTGCATATGAAATGTGATATAAATAAATAAATAAATGAAAACAAAAATAATATAAAATTCTGCTGCGTAACTGTATTGAAAAAGCGCATTTGGAATTTGTTGAAAATTTAAGGACAAAATTGAATTTTATCTTCGGCAGTCTGCTCGCTCTCAACGCGCTGCAATTCACAAGCAGCGCAAAAGGAGCGCAGCAAAAAATTCTGTCAAGCGAACCTATAAAAGCTCGGTGCACAAAAACTGAATTATTCTCGCTGAACGTTTCATACATTCTTTCAATTATTTAAAATAACTGTGACAAAAAGTTAAGGCATATATTCAAAGAAATAGTGTTTTTGCTTCTACTTAACAATAGGCAAACCAAAATACCTTGATTTTTTGCTGTGGACGGTGATTGTGTGTGGCAAGTTATTATGAAGAAAGTTGGTCAAAACTTTCGGCAGTCCAGTGTAAACACTCTACAACTTGGCCAATCAAAATGCGCATCCAATTTGGAAAATTTAGAAAAACGATGGTCCGTTGTTAAGTAAAATAAAGAAAGGCAAAGGCATTGAGATATTGGACAAAGAAGTCACACCAGGAGCGAAAAATTCTGCTCGGGTTTTCTGCTGCTTTATAGGACGAGTAACTTACCTCAACCAAAAATATAGAAGTTCTTGTATGTTCCAGGAACAACATGACAAACCGTTATCTAGAGCTAGAACACTCTTCAACAACTGAAATGTTTTCATACCGGAACTTGATTTTGATAGTTCGGTTCGTATTGCAGCTATAAGCTTTAGTGGACCGATATCAGCGTTTAAGGGGGTATTCTAGTCTAGAAATTTAAAAAAATCTAAATTTTTTTTCTTTGTATTTTCAAAGTTCAACTATTCAAGAATATGTGACCCGGCATCCAAACTGGTTCGACCGGAACGCGAAACTTCAAACGCGTTTTTCTCAAAAGTGACTTTTTCGGAACGATGCCCACGATTTCTTAGGTTCTACTGGACCGATTTACTTGAAATTTTTATAGAGTCTTCTTTATAGGCTTGTCTATGGTTGGAACTAGCCCCATCCAAAATTTTTTATTTTTATTATTTTTAAAAAATTGGAAATAGTCAGAAAAAGTGATAAAAAAAAATTTTTTTCAGGTAGTCGCCATTTTGTGAAAAAAAAGGTTTCCCACTTTTCCGTAGTTCCGACCATTGCGACATTATTCTAGATCAATAATCTTTTTTTTTTTGGTTTCAGATAACTAGGAGGGTTGAAAACATGGGCATAGTCACGTGGAAATTTTTAGAGACCCCCCACTTCGTCAGCTCATAATTTTTGAAATTTTTTACATTTTTTAGTTTTTGATTTTTTTCTGTACTCCTCAAAAATTAATAAATAACTAATAAAAAAATGGAATGGATAGTAAAAATATTAATTGCCTTTTTTGTACGACACTTTAAAAATTACCTGAAATTCATGCTTCTAGACTAGAATACCCCCTTAAATGAGCAGCTGCTTGAGGTGAAAGTGATGTGTGCAAAATTTCAGAGTGATATTTGAGTTTCGGTGTTAATTCGCACGATTTTGAAGGCCGCGTCAAAGGCGCACGACCCGAGATTTCCTTAATGAATATACTGTTTCATTCGCTGTATGGTTTTTAGCGCCGTCTTGTTGGAAACAAAGGTCTTCAACATCCTCCTATTCAGGCACGAAAAGCCACTGGCATCCTTTTTGAAGAAATGTAGATCAATGAAGTCTAATTGCGGCGTCTGTTCACCAGAGGTGCGACTGCGAGTGGGCGTCGGCCTTGAAACAAACAGCTCGCTATATAAATGTGTATAAAACTCTGTACTACTCGCCTAGTGTGATTGTGCGCTGAGTTTGGCACACGTCACGTAGAAACAACCCTCAATGAAAAAGAAACAACAGCCTCGGAGGAAAGACCCCACTTTTGATGACGGCCACAGCAAACGAATACACAGCTACGGACTATGATTTAAGAGCATGCACCTGCAACGTCCTTTCCCTAAATAGGAAAGGTGCCGCAACCCAGCTGGTTTAACTCCTTGCAAAAGTAGTCCAAAAAATTCTATTTCGGGACAAAGTAGGAGACGAGTACCTCTTTGTTACATTTACTACAGTCGCCATATAAAGGAGTGTAAGTTCGTGGATAAAGACAGACTCCATCGCCGAGTACTGTCATTCACTCCGGTTGGTGAACGTCTAGCCACAATCCGAAGTTCTTCAACATGCGACAAAAAATGCCTTTTATGAACGGTTAGAGCGCGCTAATGACAGTTGGCCTCGCCAAGATGTAAAAATTGTGTTTGGTGATTTTGGAAAATTTAGCCTGCATGGCGAAACCTTTCCAAATGGATTGAGGCAGATCGACTTCGCAGAGGTCTGAAATATAGTTGTCTGTAGTACTAGATTCTAACACAAGTAAATTAATCAAGCTACCTGGCTGTTTTCGGGTCGAAAAGTTCGAAACCAGATCGATCATCTTGTGATAGATGGATGACATGCTCTAGTAAATCTAACACTCGGAGCACTATCTTGTTGTAGCAAATACATGGCGCAGAGCCACAGAGACAGAGCAAGGCGCGCCCGTTAACAAACACACGAAAGCTTCGACGTCGAGAACCTAGAACCACAACTGACAACTAAACGGTTGTCTATTCGACCTGCACTCTTGCTCTCTGAGAGCATTCATCTAGAATTCAGAATAAGGGAAGGATGGCTCGATACCAAACAGGGTTGCAAACAAGCCGATTCCCTCTCGTGCGACTTGAAAATAATTTGAGCTGTAGAACTAAATAGAGAAGGTACCATCTTCTATAAGAGCGTACAGCTTTTGGCGTACGCCGATGGTATTGATTGTTTGGCATTAGCATTAATAACCGTGCTGTTAGTTCTGCTTTCTCCGGATTGGATAAGAATGCGAACATTCGTGACTTGGCTCGCACTCTAGAGCAGAACATACCAGATTTGAAAGTTTTCGATTCAGTACCCGCCGGTGGAAAAGAAAGACGGTCACTCCGTTGGAGAGATCAGGTGGAGAAGAACGTGGCTGTACTTGGTATTTTAAATTGGCGCCAATATAACGAATAGAAGAAATGACTGGCGCGCTTTTGTTAACTCGGCTATAACCGCGCAAGCGGTGTCTACGCCGGTAAAGAAGAATGAATCAATGACTTTCGCTGCCCGTAAAGAACACCAAACAGTGACTGTTGGAGGATCTAAGTGGGTCCCCAACAATTTTGTTTATTAGTGTTCTCATTATTCAACCACCAGTTACAGCTGTCCAAAAGAGCAGCGCCGAAAAAAGTATTGCCTTATTAAAAACTACACGATGAAAACCACATCATTATAATTTTTGCCCTTCCACTTCAGTCCAGATACCAAAAATGGCAATTAATCGACGTCATCCGATTACTCAAACCTAGGTCTAGCTTAGTCTGGTAATGACTTGTAAAACCTAACATTTCTTTTTCCTACAATGAGCCTCAAAAAGATCAGCCTTTTTTCTGTACTGAACGGGGTGTATTAAGGTTTGGACAAAGTCTGTAACAACCAGAAGAAAGAGAATATAACCTTTCTTTATGATTTGAAATTTGGTCGATCTTATTGGACTTCACTACTAACGACTAGATTATACGCTTATTGGAAATTTTGTATGAATGAATATGAAAAACTTTCTAAAGTTTGAGAGGAAAAGAAATTATTAAAAGAAGTTACAAAACCCACAATGTATTAAATAAAGCAAAACAAATTGATCAAATGTTGGATTAACTCCAACTATTTTGAACGTTTCAACAAAGCAGTTTTAAGTAGACAGAACTTAATTATATTCTAAATAACATTATAATTTTTATTTTTAACGGAACCGAAAAGAGATACCGACTGGGCCTCTAAATAAGGTTCGAACCACGGATTCGAGCCCTCTATATATTAAAAAAGTCTTGCGGTATTTTCGCTAGTTGGCGCTGAAAGCGCGTAGTTCTAGTTTTATTCATCGCATCGGGTCATGCTATACCTTTTTGGAAAGCTCATTTCACGCGCTAACACGTGTTTGATTGATTGTCTTTTAAGTCGTTCGTGAGTTAAAGCGTCGCAAACATGGAGCAAAATAAAGAGAAAATACGGCATATTTTACAGTACTACTACGATAAAGGCAAAAATGCATCTCAAGCCGCCAATAAAATTTGTGCAGTTTATGGACCCGATACAGTTTCAACGTTTTCGTTCTGGTGTAGAGGTGGTCGAAGATGCGCCACGCTCCGGAAGGCCTGTCGTCGAAAATTGCGATAAAATCGCTGAATTGGTCGAAAGAGACCGGCATAGTAGTCATCAAACCGTTATAAACCATTTGAAGAAGCTTGGAGTCACTAAGAAGCTCGATGTATGGGTGCCACACGAATTGATTCGATAAAAATACCGCAAGACTGTTTTGACAACCCATTATTTCATCTAGTTACATTTTCTTTTAAAAATAATTTTAAATTGATTTTTATCTTCCCCACTGTCTGAACTTGACCCTTCTCGACATGGTTTTAAGTAAAAATCCTTACTTTTGGACTTTGCATCCGTTGAACTCACGATCCGTCGACTGGAAGTCATTATTATGCATTTTCAATTCGAGAAAATAAAAAAAAATTCAGATATTTTATTTCATTGACAAAGTTATTGTCGCTGCCTCATTACTTATTATTGATAGTTACTACTTAAACGGGAAACCAGATCTCGAGATGCGTATTAAAAGCGTTAGTAGCGATTGATATACATACGTACTATACATATGGATGTGAGTATATACATACATATTATGTACGGTAATATGTGCTGACATAAGGTAAATTCCAGTTTTGTGTGTTTTTTTTATAATTGAAATATGCGTTGCGTCTATTTTCATAGTTGATCAAGTACCCAGTGAGTTCAAATTTCCTACATATGTACATATGTATATGTATGCGTGTACATTTGTAAACTTGATTGAACTTTTTTGCCTTGCCATGCACTAAACCGCTTTTATCGTCGCCTCCGGTTGGCAGCTGCTGTGCAGTTTGTGCGTCCGTGTCTGCGTCTGTGCGATATCGGTTGGGTAACAACGACACATGACTCATTTGCGCCTGCGTAGCCTGCGACAGAGGTCGTCGTGAAGATGGCTTCACCAGTCGACGATTGTTGATGGGCGCAGCAGATCCGGAGCGAGTGCGGTTGGGCGCTATGCAAGAGGCTCACGGCGTTGCAAGAAAGTGATACCTGCCTGTTACATGCCGTTGCAATTACAACAATTATTCGCAAAACAGGCGACCACATTGCGGGTTCGTTGTTAGGTTTGCGGACGCCTCTTGCAGGCCCGTAGCAAGCAACATCCTCTTTGTGGTACTTGCCCGAGGTAGGGGAGCCACAAAAATGCCGCCACCATATTTACATTTTTCAGCTTCGAACGGTGCGCTGTAAGCAGCGTTGTTTTATTTGCTCGTTTCTTTGTCTCTTATTTTTAGTGTGTTGATTTTGTTACTTTTCTCATCGTTTCGCTGCGCGCGGACGCACACGCTTCACATGGGACAAAATTCTGGTTTCGTTTCGTTTGTTGGATCGATCGCATTGTTGCTGTAATTGTTCGGTTTCGTCGTACGGCTCAGCTGCCTTGAGACGCAGCCTTTGTTTGCCCCCAGCGCAGTTGCGCTGCACTCAAATGCGTTGCAGGCCCCCCGTTGCTGCGGACTTGCTGTTGTCATCGTTGCTTTTTGCTCGCAAACAAACGCATGCGCACAGTTTGTTGACGGTGGCCCCGGTGCTTGAGGCTGTTCAAAGCTAAGACACAAGCAAGTTACTGCGACAGCTGCGGCGACTGCTACAATAGCAAGCAGAAAAGATAACGAAAAGTTGAAAAAGCAGAAAATAAATAAATAAATAAGCACAGAGTCTCAAAAGACCAATGGCTCCGCTTTCGACTTGGGCAGCATTGTAACTGCAAGTCCGATCGTCCGTCTGTGTTTGCGTCGCCTGCGTCTTTGCCGTGGCGATGACGGCATTTTGGGTACTTGGGACCATTGTCGTGCTTTGCATGGGACTGCTTTTGTGAGAC
Source organism: Bactrocera zonata (assembly GCA_037783105.1). Taxonomy (NCBI): domain Eukaryota; kingdom Metazoa; phylum Arthropoda; class Insecta; order Diptera; family Tephritidae; genus Bactrocera; species Bactrocera zonata. Next base: position 674,678 of record JBAWJQ010006124.1, read on the forward strand.
ACCTGCAACGGTCGCAGCGACACCAACAACACCGAAAGCTACACAAAGTTGGAAAACATTTAAGACTACACACAAGTGCAGGCATGCAAGACACACTCAGCTACATATTTACTACATATACCTAAGTATATATCAGATTATATAGTTTGTATGCATGCCTATGAGTGTGCAAGCATAACGGCCGTTTTGTGGCATTTGCGTGACAGAAACGCCGGTGACGGCGTCTCCGACTTTAGCTCTTTTGTACCTGCATATGTCGCTTACAGTCTCCAACCACCAGATTGAGATCGGTGGGGAATATGAATTTTTGTACGTCAAACTAAATAGAGTATTGTTGGTTTTTCATTTTCCGTTCTTAAATTATGTAGATTCCCTAAGGCTACTGCTCTTCAACCGAAGATTTTTAAGTCAGCAAATAGGAATAGTGCGTAATCCAACTCTATATTTCATATATAGCAGCATTTCATACGCTTTCATTTAAGAAAAAAATTACCTCTATCTTAGTATGGGTCTAGTCATAGTGTCCGGTTGGTACTCCTAGAACCATTGAAAGGTTGACTTTTCTGTAAGCGAGGAGTACACTAGACCTATTACGATTTACCTTGAGCCAGAAACACCATGTGACTGCGCAGCTACTAGTAGTTGATCAATGCTTCTTAAGCTGGTTGAAGGACCAACAATTTAGTAAAGAGCCACAAGAAGCCAACGAACGATACAGTTATCGAGACCGCAGTATGCAAACCAGTTTAATGTTGTAGGAATTCGATAATAGGGATAAGGAGTCTAGACATCCTTCACAAGACTTGAGCGCAAAATGAGTGAACTCGAGACTAATATCGCTACTCTACTATCGGAATGAGCACTCACTAAACTAAAGGAGGCTGCCATCCAGAGCAGTAGTTCTACTGGTACCTCTATGGAAGCCACTTCCAGAATAATATTGAGATACTACTGCATTTCTGAGGCATAATCTGAATTTATGAAATAAATTTATGGAATGTGGTATGTTGTGCCTTTCGGGATTTGCCGAAGTTTAGTATTGAAAACTAGTAGATGTCTTAATATTTTCACATTCTAATGATTTCACTTTCCTGAAATTTCCAGATTTTTTGTAACGAAAATGGGAAGCTTTTCGCATAAAAAGAGAAATAACCAAAGTCTAGAGAAATGGAAAAATGGTGCGCCAATTATTGATTTTAAAATAACCAGCAGTCTCATTATGATGAACAACGGCTGTAGCCTCTCTGGATACGTATTTATATATATTTAGCACATACTTATATCGCACGACTACCTATATATAAAAAATGGCATTTTATTTTGTAGGCATTTTTATCTGCCATCGCACTTTGTGCTTCGTTTCGTATTTCATGTTTTTAGCAGCCGTATTTTTATCTGAGGTTTTCGCATTATTTTTTTCTATTTTCAACTAAAATTTTAATTTATTCCACTTCAGGTTCTACAAGTAATCGTTTCATTTGCCTTATGTTGGTTAATATTTGCTCCGCCAGTATTTGTACGTACACCAACATACGGGTATGTAAGTCCGTACATATTCGTAGGTTTTCTTATAATTCTCAGCAATAGTGGATCCACTGTCTGGAGGCCCATGGGCTATTTAATATGTATAAAATAATGTTGGATGGAAGTTTGAAGTAAGTACTTGAGCGAAAACTTTCTACGTCTCAGCAGATATGTATGTATGTATTCCTATGAAGCTCCAGTAAGTTCGTACCCTGATTATATACTTAGTTCAATTGTGATGCATTATTTTTATTCGAAAGTTTTAAATTATGAGTGTACTTTAACCCATACACAAGGATGTCGGAAACGATGACATAGATTGAGCATGTAAAATATAAATTAATTAATAGTATAATTATCTCTCTTCTTATCTATTTGTAGCTTCATAAAAATCTCTATCCCTATATCTGCCTCTATAATCTCTATACTCATCTACATCTCTGATAATCTTATCTCTATCTATATCACTATCCCTATTTCTCTTCTGTATTTACTATATAATTTCTAGATTGATCCTGAAATTATGAACTTTATACGCTAAGTTAAGTCAGTGTTTAAAAACGACTGAGGGCACAATGAAGCGTAAGTCGGGAATTACAGATTATTCTACTCTAGAAAACAAATTTTGGGCAGTTTTTTGAATTTTTTTAAAAAAAAAAACCAAAAATATTTTTACTATCCATTTTTTATGGTGTTTTTATTGAGATCTTAAGAATACAGAAAAAAAATTTTACAAAAAAATATTAAAAGTTAAAATAATTAGAGGGAGTGGGGGAGAGACAGGTGTAAAAAAATGGCGCACCCTGGTGACATTGATCCTGACTCTCCTGGTGGTCTGAAAAAAAAAATTAAAGGAAATTCTTAATCAGTAAGGATGCTATTATAGTCCGGGAACACGAAAACAAATTTTTTGAAAAATGGCGACTGCCTGAAAATAAAAATCATTTTTTAAGCTTTTTTTTGAAATTCCTGAATTTTTTTAAAATATTAAAAATAAAAAATTTGACACGATGCTGGTAGGAACGATAAAGGATTATATAAAGAAGGTTCACACACAATTTCAAGTAAATCGGTTGTATAGAACTTGAGATAATGCCGGTACCGTGTGGAAAAAAGTAGTTTCGAGAAAAACGCGTTTAAAGTTTAGGAGACAATTCTAGTGAACACGGACGCCACCTCACAAAATCGGCTGTAACTCCGAAAATAAGTCGAATTTTAAAAAATCCTTCCAAAAAAATCGAATTTTTCAAATTTCTAGAGTAGAATACCCCCTTAGTATCCGCCTAATCTTTAATAAAACGATCCAACTACCAGATATGAATCGATCAATGCCAATTCCACCATCAGTAGATTCCATAATCTTTCTTCTTCAACAAAAGCGCCACATGGCACCAAATACGCCAAGTAATCACCCTAAAAAAATTTACTAACGCAACATGTGCAAATTTTTCCAAAAGCATTCCCTCGACAAGTGCATGTATACTCATTTATACGAGTATGTATGTACATATATCTAAATATAAACGTACATATGTGAAAAAGTACCGAAAATACGCTCGCTGCCAGTGATATGACATATGTCAATGTATCAATTTGACCCACAGATGCCGGCATATAACAAGTTTGTTGCTCATATGTATGTATGTTTATGAAGCACATTCACCATTTCTGAATAATTCTGCTGATTTCGTGTGCTCAACAAGTGTTGACGAAAGTGCACCAGCGACTAGAACCGAGGTGAAGAGTTCAACAAATGTATTTTCATGCCCACATATGTAGGTACATACACATACAGATGATACCGGCACAATGACAGACCATTTCCGATTGCTATCAACACCGTCATCGAGGCAGTAGTGGTTGATGACTGACGGTTGAAAGTGTCAATTGGCTGTTTGCTGTCACGTGCTTCGCTGGAAAGGCCGAGCTATAAAAAATGAGCCACGCGAAAAGAGCAGAGGGAGAGTGATGTCTACCGTAAGTCGGGAATCACTGCGACAATTAAACGGTGATTTACTCTCGAGAATAAACGCATAAAAGAGGATTAAAATGGTTTAAAAAGTGTTCAGTCTCGTTCACCAGAGAGAACCTGGGTACCTGGACGGTACATACATATGTACACCGGTAAATTTAAGCCAAAGTTGCAATTTCTAAATACTTACAGGCTTATTCTTTTAAATTTAAAATCAAGGATAATGGAGATATCGAACTTTTTTTCTCCTCGGTAAGCTCGAATAAACTTAAATTATCTTATTTATGATGAACAGCGGCTGTCGTAACAGGATGGGAAGTGTATTTCGACCAAGACAACACTAATTACTAATAGCGCCGTTGACCGTCATAATTTTTAGAATAGAGTAATGAAAGAGAGAAGTACAAACAAAAACCAGTACAGGTGTAACTAAATAAAATAGGTATGTATATATATTCCACTCGACCAGGATGGATCTTGTCTTTTTATTATTATTATTCTTTTTTGGCGTAGACATCGCTTATTCCATTATAGCCGAGTTTACAACAGCGCGTCAGTCGTTCTTCATTTTTACTGTTTGGCGCCAATAGGAGATTCCAAGGTCCTTCTCCACCTGATATATCAAACAGAGTAGACGTCTCCCTTTTCCTGTCGCCGTATATATCGTAAAGCTGCCAATGAGCAAAGGACCACAAATGTTCCGCAGAACCTTTCTCTCGAAAACTCGTAACGTCATTTGCTTTGCTTCCTTATCTAGTCTGGAGAAAGCAGAACGAACGGCGCGGGTGTTGAGGCCAATGATTTCAATGTCATCGGCATACGCTAGCAGCTGTACACTTTTATAGAAGATTGTACCTGCTAGATACATTTCCGCAGCTCGAATTATTTTCTCCAGTGGCAGATTGAAGAAGTCGCACGATTGGTAGTTGCCTCGTTTGAAACCTCATTTGGTACTGAACAGCTCGGAGCGGTCCTTCCCGATCCTGACGGAGCTTTTGGTACTGTTCAGCGTCAGTTTCCCTTATACATTTGCAGTAGTCATCAAAAGGGGGGTCTCTCTTCTGAGGATGTTTAGTCCTTTTCATTGGTGGTGTTTTTTTACGTGGTGGGTCCAAAACCACGGTCCAAAACGCCTTAAAACGGATGTGTTTTGGCTAGCCGGAGGATACTTGGTCCAAGGCCAGAAGTCGTGAATTGCTTGAGCCATATGTAAGAGAATCGTTTCTAGCCACTCCCAAATAAATGGCGCTCAGAGAACTTTCCTCACTTACGTCAACTTTTACACATGACTCCATCCTCTCGCGTACTTAGATCATAAAGAAAGGTGAAATTTATTATTCCAAAACATATTCAACCCCTTCAAAGTAATCTATAGTATATGGGAGTAATGTGTTACAGTTATTTGATCTGGTCGATTCCGACAAATGATCAATAGAATCTTAAACGTTCTGATATCTCAAAAGTTGACAAAGGAATTATATAGTCCCTAAAAAATAAACTTCGCCTTGTTCAGAATTAATTGAAAAGAATGACCCGCTCTAATGACAGTTTGACAGAAAATCTCGAAATTCTGTGGAAAAGTCAATCCATCATGTCAACAAAACCAATTGAAGAAGGAAAAAAAAAGTTTTTTCAGGGCTAGGGTAAGTCCAGCAATATATGTATGTAGGATGATGTATCATGCTCTCATGGCACTGTGTGGAATGGATTTACGACATTCAATCTATTTCATATTAGAGCTTTGTGAATATTTTATTGAATTTTTAATTGCAGATTAACTTCACGTTCTCAATAAAACCGGATTATTAAATATGATTTCGAGAATCCGCAAACTACCAGCCAATCCGGAGAATGAAATATTGCTTTTGGAAGCAAAATGCAATAAACAATTATATTTACTTCGATTTATTTTAATTTTTATCCAGAAAGTCTTACTTATGAAATGATATTTTTTTGGATATACATATGTACTTACATACATATATGACATTTCATGACATATCTTTACGACCTGTACAGGGTTATTAACCCGGCGTCATTGCGGCTACTAAATAGAACTTGTCCGGTGGGGCCGGGTGTATTTTACCCGTGGACATTGCTGAACACTGAATAATGTTATGTCAATACTAGTATGCTACATTAAATAATTGGCTAATAATACAAATTACTTATAATAATTAAATATTTATTTATTAAAAAATCAACAATACAATCAAACAGAAAAAAACTATTTATTCTGAGATCAATCAATTTTAAAATCGCTCGGGTATCAGATACCCGGCTACAATGACGCCGGGTTAAGTCTGTCATGAAGTTTGTAATATACAGAAGGTTCCATATGTACAATGATCATAAATGAATTTGCCATGTCTGTCTGTCTGTCTGTCTGACTGCTTTATAAGTATAAGTGAACTAGTTCCTCAGTTTTTGAGTTATCAATCGTCTCCTCAAGGAGGTGCAAAAGAATAAGACTAAGTTTACTAGTTGAAATTAGATCATCCATGTGCTGAAACACAACCTTATTGACTTTATTCCTTACTATTCCGATCTAGGCATTTACGTACTAACGTCACCGCAACAGCGATTCCGCCAAAGCGCCAATAAAGAGGAATCTTTTGTTCGCTTGTCAAAGAAATTATCGTCTGGTTTTCCTGATGCCTTTTTTTGCTGATATTTTACCAAATTTTTAGTGCTGAGAAAATGCAGAATAAAGTTCTACGTTTTTCTTTCCTCTGGCTTAAGGAGTATGGCGGCGGGTAAAGTTGAGAGAAAATAAGGACAGTTTGCATTCTATCTTGAATTCTTTATCGGTTAGTTTCCCATCTAAATTATAAAAAGTATTTTAATTTTAAATAAAGGGCTTGGAATTGTTTCTATGTTAAATGGAAAGTTTATTTTAAAGGAGAATATGTGAAAAAAAATCAATGTCTGGGACTGGCAATTTTTTCAATAACTTCGCAGCCGAAGATCTCCATTTAGAATGTAAAGCAATAGCGGCAAATATTGGAGGCCCTCTGTTCGTTACTTGGGTTATTTAATGACAGTACCTCGTGCAATAGCACTTAAGATTGCGTTTGCATATTTATAAATATAGCGCATGTTTGATCAGCAAATGCATAAAGAATGGCATAGGAAGTATGGAAAGCTGGAAAAATGGGGATGAATATCGAACGAAAGCATCGATTTTTTGTTACTTTTATGTTCATGCTTCTCTTTGCTTATTTGCTACGTTCTTTGTTGTATAAGAAGTACACCACTTGTAAGGTACACTGTGCGACAATTTAGAGAAGACGGTCATTATAATAAAAATTATAATAAGAAATCTCTTTCCGAAAGTTCATACTCCATATTTCGATATCCTTAAAGTAGCATACTCAAATTATTAATCGAAATTTCAAATAGTTTTTGAGTTACAGAGTTCGAGTTGTAGCCTTAGTTCAATCACCTCCATCAGTTTGTCTTTAAATGCATTTTTCTCTGATTTGCTTTTTTTACGCGAAGAAAAATGATCCGATAACTTTTAAATTGTTTCAATTAAATCGCGACATTTTGTCAATTTCTGATTTTTTTGAGTGTGTTTTTGTACGGAAAGTATTAGGGAAAGTATAGGGAATCTAGAGATCGCTTGACCCTTGAAAAATATTTAATATTCTCTTATACTAATTTTACCGCTTTCTCTTAAAGTATATGTATATAAATGAATCTAAGAATTTTAAAATAATTGATACAGCTTTTTTTTATTTTCAAAACTTGGCTTTTATTTTAGGATATCATACTAGTTCAGACCTTTAATAATTAATTTTAATTCTTAAAAACAAATAAATTTACAACAAAAATTAAAGTTAATGTTTTAGGGTTCTGTGGCCAAGGGGAAACTCTTTAAAATACTTACTTTGGTTCAATTCAAGAAACTAGCATCAGGATTAAACCAACCAAACCAATGTAAAAAATTGTCTTGTTTTGTCTATTGACAAAATACGAAAATATTCTTAGACTACCATACGTCAAGATCTATAATTTTTTTTTCATTGTATTCAGTATTGTTTACAATTTCTTTATGGAGAGATTTACGCAAAAACAATGGTTTTATGGTCGCTATACGTAGAATTGTTAAACATTTTAATAAATTAGGCATGTGCAATAACCGAATTATTTTGAGATTTTATTACATCAAGAAATTGTGACATTCAATTGTCTTCACGATGTTGTGGTTTAACACCATTGGACTACCTCTTGTATGGTTATTTGAAGTTATTGGTCTTTAGCAATAAACCAGACTCTCTTCAATATTGAACATGCTATACATGACTTCATTTAGTGAAAAAAGTACTCGAAAATTAGGCTCATCGAATTCGTCCCTGCAGAAGAAGTCGTGGAGGCCATTTGAATTATGTTGTACTCAGAACTTAATTGTATCATCGTACTTCACATTGTTGTAATTTTGTCTTTTTTTTAAGGAAGCATAGCACTTTTATTGGAAAACCCTGTACTAGTCTGCTGAACGGGATCGTATTTTGAAAGACAGTTGTTCGGAACGGGAATATTTTTATCCGTATACTTTCATTTGACGTCACTTATCGTGGATATCTGTGCGCGCGTGTACGTTTGAAATTCTGACTTTTTTCTGCTTCGTGGTATTTTCAGTTCAGTTTGCAGCATGCAACAATAATAAAGGATAACAAAGAACAGCATTTTGTCTGTCGCTCTGCCGCCGCTTTCAGGCGTCTGGTTGCATGTCTGTTCGCATGGCTGCGTCGCCTCAACTCTGGCTATTGCTGCTGCTGCCTTTGCCTTCGCTTGGCTGACTGACTGGCTGTTGCATGTCGACTCGCCTTTGCTATCAATGCAGTAGCTATTGTTGTTGCTCCTTTTATTTTGTTTTTCATTGCATACTCGTTGTTCATTTGTTCTTGCTTTTTCCTTGTGTCATGCAACATTCCTCGCAATGAGCCGTTTGAAGTTAACGCTGCCACAGTCGACGCCGACACCGACTTAGTCACTGTACTAGAAACTTGTGTGCCACACAGCACTAAACATCCAGCAACAGCGCCGAATGTAACAATAAGCGACACAGGGGTTCGCCATCGCTACTTAGTCAGTCAGTCAGCTGAGATACCAAGTCGATACATACATACATATATACACAAGCAGCAAGGTGGATGGACCAAAGTGCGGCAGTGCTGAAAATGATGGCTGAAGGAAAATGAAAACGAAAATGCGAAATTCTCAACGCGAAGGCAAGTCGAAGAAGGGGTTGCACGAGTGCGAGGCTGCTAAAAAGTACGAGTGAGCAGCGGCGTGAGGGAGGTAGGCAGCTGACAAAAACGACAACAGCGATGGTGGGCAATGTGTCGCAAATGTTCGCGGCGAGAGTGGTGAGGGCGTAGTTGGTTGCGTTGGTGGCTCTTTAATCAGCAGCACTTCGGCGCCTGCAGCTGGAACACGGGCGTGTTGGTGCGACGCGTTAGAGTATCGCATTAGTTTGGCGATAAGCGCGCTTCCCCCAAGGGCATTGCGTTGAGGCGGCACGTTGGTGGCGGGGCAAACGTGTCGGTGGCGCTCCGGTGGGGAGTGTAGCTTAAAATATCAACAACAAGTTACGCAAACATTTGACATTTGCTGAATGTTATTGTTATTATTATTTTCGTCAAAGTTCATTTGTTTTTTATTATTTTTATATTCTTGCAGATTATTATAAAGCGACACAATTCTGTTTTTAAGCTGCTTCGTCTTAAGATTATTCTACCGCTTGCATGCGCTTCTTGATTTTTTCACGTTTTTTCTTTCTTCTTTTCTCTGTTGTTTCAGCGGAAGAATAGTATAATAGTGCAAATGAGGTTAAAACTTTACTTAAAAGTTGTGCAACGAGTAGTTGTTTATAAAGAATCGAGGTATAATTAATAATGTTAACGAGTGCCTAATGGAAGTCTAATAAAACATTATCTTAAACAAAAGGTAAAAATAAGGAATAAAAAAGTGTAAAGATCGTTTGATTTCTTTAACGACATTCAATATGTAAAAATAATGGACGTTTGTTTAGACGTTTTTTCGGAGACGTTAGAGAGAATAAAGACACCATTGTTGTTGTGAAGCAACGTATCGAGGATGAGTCCATCCGCCCAACATTTAATGATGAGCTCAACTATTAATGATGAGCATATTCAGTTTATTTAAAATTCAGCGGAAGAATATTGCTACGCGGGATTAAAAAATTCAGCCTATCAAGCGCGCCACAGGTTCGGTGAATGCCCCCAAAACGAGCAGGGCACCGATACAGATTTCCGCAAGCAAAGTTTGTTCAGTGATGAAACAACTCACTTTGGTTAAATGTGTAGGTTTATAAAGAAAATTCTCGCATTTGAAGTGATGATTATCCACAAGCCATTGTTGAGACACTGTTAAATTTTCAAAAGGCAAATATTTATCTTTATAACATATCTAAACATAGCTATGTATGGCGCTATTTTTTTACTCGCCTTTTCCCAAATTTAGCGCACGGTGGAAATCTGATCGATAGTAGGTTTTCTAGGTATAAAGCAACATTGATAAGGTCTAATCAGAACTTTATATACGATATTAAAAAGACTTATCCCACGGTATTTGGCACATATTGCGGGTCCCCCTTTATGTGGATTGCTATATGCTATAGTAAGCCGACTCAGTCCATTTCCAACTATTGTATCTACCCCCTTCTTTGTCCACCTTGGCGTTAAAATTGCCAAGCATAGTATTGAGTGGCTCTTCCGTCTGGGCGTGAACGCAAATCACCTCCTACTCGCCTCCGTCAAGGACGGATTTTTGCTTGATTTAGATATCTTAACTTCAACATCAGCTTTCGGTAGGTCACGGCCTCAATAATCTTATAATTTAAGTTTGTCTGTCTTTGTACTAACGTTTGTGGGCAAAAAAAATTTTTAAAGTGAGTGGGTGAAAGCCCACCTTATAATAAGATTAATGAGCATCCACTGCAGCAAAGTATCAGATTTTTTTAAGTGGTTATACTATATAGTTTGAATTTTCAAAAATCGATTTTTTTTAGTTTGCTTTCTTAATGTACATACTTTTAAGAATACACACAGAAAATTTCATATCGTTCCGGCGAATATTTCCGAAATTACATACAAATTTGAAAAGGTGTTTCAGAGTGCTTGGAAGTGTTTCTAAACTTTAAACGCGTTTTTCTCAAAATAGTGTTTTCAAAGTCGGTGACCTAAATTACTCGGAAATTGTTAAAACGATTAAGAGGTCCCGGTGGGCTAGAATTTTCAAAAAATAGATTTTTTGTTTTTGATTGTTCGAAAGTATAGTTCTTAGGAATATTCTGTAAAATTTTTGGAAGGATATTCACATTATTTTAGCTTCTACTGCCGTTTTAGCAGGTAGCGCAGGTATCTAAAATATAAACACTCTAAACTTTAAACTCATTTATCTCGAAACTACTTTTTTCCACGTGCCGTTGATTAAAAAAAAAAAAAAACTATCCATCCGAATCCCTTGATATTTTAATATGGTATTTATAAGATCAATATCTATCGCTGGGTCTACGATCAAATTTTAATTTTAAGAACTTCGATTTTTTTTTCGATCTAAAACTGGACCAAAAATAGCTGTTTTCATCATAATAATGGTTATGCTGCAGCTGAAAACAACTCCCAAATCTGTACATATTTATCATCATTTGCAATATTCTAGCATATTATACGTCGAATCATAAAATTTCATGGAAACATGTTCTCGAGAATACATGAGTAAAGGCAAAAGTTAATGAAACAGTGAAGATCAACACTATACGTGATATGTTTATATTCATCTGACCTTGAACCGTTATATTAGTGAAAATATGAGTAATTTTAATGAAATTAAGGTGATTTCTTTTTTTATTTCTTCTTCTTCTTTACTGGCGTAGACACCGCTTACGCGATTATAGCTGAGTCAACAACAGCGCGCCAGTCGTTTCTTCTCTTCGCTACGTGGCGCCAATTCTTCTCTTCCTCTGCTTCCCGCGGCGGGTACTGCGTCGAATACTTTCAGAGCTGGAGAGTTTTCATCCATCCGGACAACATGACCTAGCCAGCGTAGCCGCTGTCTTTTAATTCGCTGAACTATGTCAATGTCGTCGTATATCTCGTACAGCTCATCGTTCCATCGAATGCGATATTCGCCGTGGTCAACGCGCAAAGGACCATAAATCTTTCGCAAAACTTTTCTCTCGAAAACTCGCAACGTCGACTCATCGGTTGTTGTCATCGTCCAAGCCTCTGCACCATATAGCAGGACGGGAATTATGAGCGACTTATAGAGTTTGATTTTTGTTCGTCGAGAGAGGACTTTACTTTTCAATTGCCTACTCAGCCCGAAGTAGCACCTGTTGGCAAGAGTAATCCTGCGTTGGAATTCCAGGCTGACATTGTTGGTGGTGTTTACGCTGGTTCCAAGATAGACGAAATTATCTACAACTTCAAAGTTGTGACTGTCAACAGTGACGTGAGAACCAAGTCGCGAGTGCGACGACTGTTTGTTTGATGACAGGAGATATTTCGTCTTGCCCTCGTTCACTGCCAGACCCATTTCGGAAAAGCTAAATACATTTATGAAACTAAGTGATCCAACGCCCTAAAATTGTATAATTACACGGATTTAATTCAATACATTGTCTGAATTAGTAGCATTTCGGGAACTTCCGATTTTAAAAGTAGTCCTAACTTCTGACGCAAAAAACGAGTGCTCATTTCAGAAGTCGAACATGAAGCGACTTATTTTGATTCATGTATATTGTAAACTAAATAAAAAAAATATACCCTACACAAGTGTATTTCTTTTAGTAACTATGTGCCCAGTTTGTATGGAAGGTATATGCTATAGTTATCCGATCTAAACAATTTTTTCGGAGATTATGTTATTATTTATTTATTTATTTAGTGAAGTCTATGCACATTAATTCTTACAGACCAATGGACAATTAGGATGCAAATTAGAATTCTAAAATAATTAAATTACAATTACATAAGTAGATAACTGAAACTAAAAAACAGAATTAAGGATATTAATGAAGTATACCCTAGAGTGAGAAAAGTCAAGAAAAACTTTCTCGGAAATCGAGTTAAATTCACGCATAGCACGCTTGAGAGGAGCAATTTAGCAAAATTACTACTTTCCTTTTTTTTAATAGAATGGGAGAATAGGTCTGAGACAACGCTGAGGAGTATTGAAGTTAATTTTCCCAAATAAATAGGGACAGTCATAACTCCATTAATTACATTGAAGACAAATGAAAGGGAGAGAATGAACCGTCGATTTTCCAGTAATTTAAGATGTAAAAGTAATAAACGAGATGTATACGATGGTATTGGGTCAACAAACTCTAAGGAGCGGAGATCAAATTTAAGAAAAATATTTTGAACACGATCGATCCTATTAATTAACGATATGCAATATGGTCTCCAAATGAACACTGCGTACTCCGAAATGAACTGAACAAAACATGTATACAGTAATTTGAACGTGTAGGGGTCGGAAAAATTTAAAACGTTCCGACGGACAAAGCCGAGCACAGAAAATGATTTTGAAGTGATAAAGTTGATGTAATTACGGAAAGAAAATCTGTTGTCAAAGATTACCCCAAGATTTCAGTAACACATTTTAGAACGCAATTAGAAATATTGTAACTTGAAGATAAGATGTTACGTCCCCTACCATAAGAAATCTGAGAGCATTTATCTAGAGTCAGAAAAAGCTTCGATTTCAGGCACCAGTCATAAAAAGTATCAATATCACATTGAAGTTTGAATACATCTTGTGAGTTTTTGATTATTGCAAAAATGTTTAAGTCATCTGTATCTAACAGAAAGTTAGCGAAAGAGAAGCAACAGGAAATGTCATTGATAAACAGCACAAAGAGAAGTGGACCCAAGACGCTTCCTTGTGGCACTCCCTTAAGCAGTAATCTCATACCATATTTCGTGAAGATATATCGTTAAATGAGGAAGTTTCCTATGCAAGCATTTGATTTAGATCATTCAGTTTGTATGGCAGCTATATGATATAGTTAACCGATCTGAACAATTTCTTCGGTGATTACATAATTATCTTAGAAAATAACCTGTGCCAACTTTTGTGAAGATACATTGTCAAATGTGAAAATTTTCCATACAAGGACTTAATTCCCATCGTTCAGTTTGTAATACAGCTTTATGTTATAGTGGTCCGATATCAGCCGTTCCGACAAATGAGCAGCTTCTTGAAGAGAAAATGACGTTTACAAAATTTCAAAATGATATCTTACGAACTGAGGGACTAGTTCGTATATACATATGTATACAAACGGACAGACGGACAGACAGACAGACATACGGACATGGCTAAATCGACTCAGCTCAACATACTGATTATTTATATATATATGTACTTTATAGAGTCCCCGACGTTTCCTGCTGGGTGTTACCAACATCTTGACAAACTTAATATACCCTGTTCAGGGTATAATTAAATCATAGACTTCATTATATAAGTGTGCCGTACTGACAAGAGTGGTTTTGTACACTTTCCCCATTGAACTGAAATCAACTTGTGCCCATTTTACAATTTTCCAATTAAAATAACCATTAAATTCTACGAAAGCTAATAAAATTTAAATTTCTCCTTGAAAATAGGTTATGTCGACTAAAAATGTGCCATCAAGCCATAAAGCTTTCCATATTTTCATAAGAATATGATTTCCGCAGGAAACTTCATTTCGCTTAGACCCGGAATTGACTTATAATTTGTGGAATATGATAACAACTGTAAATATTTAGCTTGAATTCTAATACATAAAATCAGGTTTGAAAAATATGAACATGACGCATACGGGCGTACATATGCATGTGTGTTTGAATTGTTGTGAATACGAAGCAAATATTATATTCACGGGTGCGCAAATAAGGCCTGCAGGTGTGCCGAATAAGGTAGGCCAGGCCTAGGAGCCACGCCAAATCTGGTTGCAAACAAATTAAAAATGTAACTGAATTGAATCGAATATGTGCCATGTGTTGTTATACTTATATGTATGTATGTATATACTTGTACATACAAATACATATGTACTTAAGCTGGTACTTTTGTTAGAGAAGTTGCACAACCAATCAAATAAGGAAGGGCTCAACTCGAGCGGAACCGTTGCATAGGTAAGCTGGAATGAGTTGTGAGGGCATGAGTTTGTTGAGATTCTTTCAACTTTAAGTTCTTTTCATGATAATTACAGACCGCTGGAGTTCTGTAGATAAAATATATTATATTAGCAAATTAAGCTAAGGCATATTCACATCGTTACCTGGTTTTCGATAAATCCAAATGCTCTGATAAAATGTGAGGTACATCTTTTATTCGTGTCCGTATATTAAAGTAAAAAAGAGAAACTGCAATTCCCCCAGAAAGTGGTGCCTGTATTTTAACCGGTGTGTAATAAAGTGAGATAGTTCGAGATTCGTAGAAAGAATGTGGAAATGAGCTTACACCCGTGCATATATTCTGTTCCAGTTCAGGTGTTTTTGCAATGCTCGAATATTTTCTATGCTATATCTGCACATTCTACTTGTAACGAAGCAAATAATATCGTATGTGTACTACATTTCTTATGTAATTATACGATTGGATTTTTAGTATGACATTGTAATTCATTTCTTGAAGTAGGTGAATTTCAAGCGGCAGCGTTGCCAGCTTTTAGCCTATCTTAATCCGTATTTGGACGGAAATCCCCTTTCAAGGTGGAAAATATATTTCTGCTGAATAATTCATAGTTGGAATACTAATACATACGTACAGCAGTATCTACATATGGATAAACATCTCGAAGATTTTGAGAATGCAATACTTTGCCTATGAACTAACGTATTCGCCAGGGAATCTTTGAGTTGACATTGTAAATGAACAAATTCTTTCCCGTTCTTTTTCAAATCATCAGGACACTTCTCGAATAATTTATTTGCAAGATTTTTTAATTAATTTGAGTCTATCAAATTTCTGATAAACTATAATTTTATATCTTTTGTTCATATTCAGAGAATTATTTGTCTCGCAGATTTTGGAGAAATAATGCCTAACAACCATAGGTTTTTACCACATATGATTAATCCCCTTAAGATACATCATTAAAATAATCTAAAATAACATTCCAAACAATGATCGGAATTGGCTTTTGGTTCCTATAATTTTCGCTGCAATCCCGTAGCTAGAGATCTTGTTCATCACATCTAAGGCATTGTTTCAAGAGATTTTAACAGATTTTCTTCATTATCTTTAGCTTTATATACACCGCCCTCGACCCTGGCCTATAATTAATAAATAAAACTTCCCCTTTATACAAATCTTCCACTAAATGATGGTTCATATAAATTGTGACCAAAAAGTATCCGTAAAAAGTAAATAAAACGCATCGTGAATATTTATTTTGCCGCGTTCAAAGCAATCTCTATCAGAGTTATAAATTTATGTTAACGATTTTGAAAACGGGTCAGTTTGGAGAGCAAGAAAAAATCAGAAAGAGTCAAATCTGGTGACTACGGTGGTTGATCGATGGTATTCACTGCGTTTTTGGATTTAATTAAATTTGGTCACAATCGTACTCTTTGGTTTGGTATCACTCGTAATCATACAAAATTTGAGACGAATACTTTGTTCGATATTCGATGCATAAAATATGGTAAGAATCGCAACGCACTACTGAGGTGTACCGACTGAAGCAGCTGCTGTAAAAAAGCTGGTAGACAGGCCGCGCTCATATATATTTAGCACAGCAATTGCTGCCAATTCAGAAAAATACATTTTTTTGAAATATCACTTGCCGGGGAATTTAACTACAATTTCCGGGTAGTTTTTTGTCACAATGTATTATTTTTGTAAAGAATACCAAAACGTCTTTTTTGCATCATACGTCCTCAAGTTCGATCTATATATTATCAAAAAATAAATAAATGTTTGCGAATAGACATCAAAATATTGTTGACACTCCCAAAGCATGCGAGAATAGAAATTTTGACTTCAACACAAACACATCCGCTGACTAGCTAGATTTGTCTTTCCATTCCACTCATTTGCATATAAAAATAACAAAAGCGAAAGTGAGATTATTGTGACATCAAATCGATTGAGCTATAGAAATATGCGACTGATCTCATTTGGCTGATTCATAAAAATATTTAAGCATGATGGCATTTAGCACTGTTTTTATGCACTTTTTCAGATAGATTATTGCCTTTGGCAAAGGGTTGCGCCGAGTAAAATAGTTTTGTTCAACTAACTGTTGTTCATAATATGTATGTATGTAGTGTCCTTTATATCATAATGATAACAAGGACAATTTAATTGTCTGGTCTGTCTATTTGTTTCACCGTGCAAGCGATAAGTTACGATATTTCCGTTAAATCCTATTACTGATTGACATGACGCCTATCGCACTGGGACGACTTCATATGTATGTATAAACAATTATTTGTGAAGCTTTGTAAACAAGGACTCGTGGAGTACGATCTTATAACTCAAGAAGAGCGCATTGAGGCAATTACAAATCTGCTAGGCGTTTCTTCTCTGTTCTCTCTAACTTTCTAACTTGCCGGAAACATCCAGCAATATAATACACGAAAAGACCACAGCTCTAGCCGTTTCCCATTTTACAAAGAGCGAGGCTAAGTTGTCTCCTAGCATCCATAATAGTCTTATCACGAAGTGGCTTGATGTCGTTAATAATGACATTAGGTATTCTCTTAGTAGTCCTAAACGTACGGTTAATGAACTCAAGATTAGTATTGACAGCTTACTATCACATTTTATAGGCACATCCGAAGGCTGCTATACTCCGAGGCAATAACTCCAGTCAGTAGACAATAGAATTGGCTTAACTCCGGTTTCGTGGAGCTAAAGGACAGCTTTTAGAGAGAAACACATTCTTTCGCCAACAATTCCTCTGCATATTTATATTTTTTAGTGTGAAAATGAGATGTCAACGAAATCTATTGGACATCTTTGCAAGTGAAGTGAACATATCCATCATATACACCATTTAATTTGATGTTCGAAAATGCGGACCATCGGTGCATGCTTTACACCAGCTCCATAAAACGGAATATTCATACTCTGAACAGGGTATTTTAAGTTTGACACGAAGTTTGAAACACCCAGAAGGAAACATCGGAGATGATGAGCATGTCGCACAGAATTGATTTGGACAAGTCCAAGAAGCGGTGATATTGGATCCCTACTGCCGGCATACAAACTAAACGATCAAGATCAAGATGTGCCTGTGAATTTCAGCTTCATTGCAACCGAACCGAAGTTAACGTTTTTTCTTGTGTTCATTCAAGAGGACCTTATGTCGAATATGTCGCTTGGTGTGATAGTTATCTGGTTCCAATGTAGTGTTCACCAATATACTTGTACAATCTAGCATCCCTCGTTTCGGGCTTAGTTATATGTATGTATATAGTAATAATAAAAATCGGATAGACTTTCGGAGTCATCTTAAAATTTTTGGGTTCCTACATTTGTCGAATAATCACTGACTTTAAAGGAAACTTGCCCAAATAATATGTACATACATATGTATGTACATATATATGTACATATGTACGTCTATTGTGGTGCTTTGATAAATACCCTTGTTATCACAAAAACCCATGTATGGACTCATGTAGGAGTGTTTCGGTTGGTGCGACCTAAACGTAGTTTTACTACAAAATATATTTAAAGGCAATATTACATTTAGCGAGACAAATTTCAAGCGAAAATACTGACAAATACAAAGTTTTATTTTTAACGTCGATGAATCACCAACAACAAAATAACAACATAGGCAACAACCAACAGAATATAAATATGTACATCAACACGTATAAGTATACCATATACCAGCGAGTCAGTTACGTTGAAAACACAAACCAGAATAGCAACAGCACCAATGCAAGTAACTACAACAACAATAGCAATGACATTATCCAAAGCAGTGGAGCAAAAGCACGGAAAGTTCAACCAGAACGCCAAGAGCAGCGCGTTCATACGTATGCATGTGCGTGCGTATGTACATACGTCCATATGTAAGTAGCGAATATAAAACGCAAAGGGAATGCAAAAAACGAACATGATTAGGAGTAAAAGTATCGCACAAACAATGTAAAAGTAAAAGATAAAAGTTATATTTAGCTAATTTTAATAAAAACAAGAAAAACTCTGTGTAACGAAGCAATAAAACCCTTCGCAAATAAATATGTATGCCCATACAAATAATTGATTTTGATGGGTCATTTTGTATGGCAGATACCTACTAAAGTGGTCCGATCTGAAAAATTTGTTCGAACATTTTAGCGATGCCTTGAATGAAATTTTCAAATAAAAAATTTCCATGAAACCGATCGGTATGTATGTCATCTACATACATACATATATGCTATAGTGATCCGGTTTCGAGCCAGCGATTTTTAAGGCGAAGTTTATATTTTATGTATGTATTATCAAAATTTGTTCGCCAGTTTTTGAGATATCCCAATGAAATTTAATAAGCAGGTGCATTTTGATATTCAATTGATAATTTCTCGAAATCAACAAGATCGGACAATTATATCACATATCTCCATTACAACGAATTATTTAGATTTTTTTAAACATCCCTGGCCCGAAACCGATTTTTGAACCATAGACCCTTTGACAAAGTTGTGTAGAATTATCCGTAGAATATTTCCAGTACAAGCGATTTGTTCGTGTTCTTGGCTCCCTATAAATCGGGGTATACAAATCCATAATGCATGAAATAATATCATTCGAATACGGCGAAGAAAAGAAGAACAGCATTTTTTTAAATTGGCAGTAAAGTTCATAATTTTATATGTTTGGGAAGAAGAATGAGACAGTGACAATGACACAGTGTGTCGGAGATGGCGTAACGGCTGTCTAAAAATTGTATGTACGAGTATGTAAAGTTCAGTGATTATTTGAGGTGAAACTAAAAAACATAAAGTTAAACTAGAAATGTTTCTGGAATGAAACTTCACATAATAGTGTTTGTCGTATTCGCTAAATTTATTTCTTATTATTTTATTTCAATCCAGCGATTTTAATACACAGTTTTGCTCCCAAATCTCAAATGCTAGCCTTTGCTAGTCTTAATTAAACCTAATAGCCAAAACACAAAATTTTAAAAATGTCACGTAAGATTTGGGGAAGAAGCAAGAAGCTGAGAAAAATGTTATCTTTCAAAAAATCCTTAAAAAACCCCAAGTGGTTAAATTCCAAAACATTCTGTGTGAAATCCAACTAGACAGAAAGACACCAAAGTTTATTTGATTTGATCTGTGGTTTTGTGTCCAATCCAACTAATACTACAATATGTTCCCACCAAAAATTTTAAGTGATTAGATTGCATTTAATCTCTTCACTAATCGAGCCCGTTCTCACTGCGTTGGACAGATGATAATACAGATGTTTTTGCCATTCAAGAATTCACATCGCGTAATATTTATTGAAAGAAAACATTGTATTATATAGTATTTTGTTATAATACAATTCCGTCTTCTTCTAAAAATTTTCAATATAATGGAAATAATGGACGCATTTTTTTATTTGGAAGTCGATTTTCAGGTGAATTAGGACTCATTGCGTTTAATTCATTTGTTTATTTTCGTTTTTTCTCTATCGATTTTTTTTCTTAATCGATTGTTGTTTTTTTTATATTTTGTAAGCAATTCAAACACGAAAATGTTAAAAATAAATCAATTTTACAAAAATTTAGTAAATATTATGAAACAAAGTCAACATATATTTTTATTTTTTATTGATAATTATGTTTTTTGACTATGTTATAGAAAATTTAATATTTGTTATCGACATATTTATTTTTATTCAAATGTAAAAACATCTCTGAATAATGAAATGTGATAGATTTTGAAAAATGAGCTCAAGATCAAGCCTTACAAGTTCCAAAAGACCCATGATCTCACACCGAAGCAGCAACAAGTAAGACTTGAGAGGGTGAAGCAGTTGCTTCGCTTGGCCGAAAGCGTCAAATTCCGAACATTGTGTTTTCTGACGAAAAAATTTTTCCAATTGAGCAATTCTTAAACTCTCAAAACGATAGGGTTTACTTGACCGACCGTTCATACGAGAATCTAAGTCATCGCTTGGCCACCAGGAGGCAGCACCCGCCACAAATAATGGTTCGGGCCGCGGTCACCGCAGATGGGCCCTCCCCAATAGTTTTCATCGAGCTTGGCGTCAAAATAAATGCGACATATGTATATAATAAATAAAAATAATTTTCCAAACCGAATTTATGGGTTTTTTAATAGGTTACACTTCCAGTGCCGGACTCTGTATATTCAAAATGGCAAACAAGTCTTTTTTTTTAGTTTTATGACCTGCTAACTATCAGGTCTCAAATTTGAGTCAATAATTTGAGACGAACGCTAGAGACTGTTTAGTGAATAGTAACTAGTCACAAATTGAGACATTACCTCAAAATGTCTCAAATAATGACTAGAGACTGCTTACAGAAATCCACTATTAGTATGCCATAAAGTTTAGCATGTCGAGATGCCCCGTAAGGGCCGTTCTCTCAATGGATGGTTATCAGCCATCAGTCAGTTAAGTTCTGATTAAAAAAATGTTGTATACCAAAAGCAGGAGCCTTAGTGAAGTTAAACAGAACATATGTACATAATTGACAGATGGTTGCTAACAAGAAGTAAAACGACCCTAGAGGCTGTTATGGGTGAAAATATCAAAAATACAAAATTTGTCTGCTCTTAGATAAAGATTATGGTCCACTCTAAAGACATCAACGGAACATTTTGAATATATGTATGCTTCACGAATAGTTGATGATTATTACTCACCGTGTTAGGAAGCATGTCTTCAGCATATATCGTATTACCCGGATCCGGTCTCAGATATTCTTTTATCTTCTCAGACCTCAAGAGAATGCAACAGTAAATAGGTAATCACCGATTGAGATCGATTCTGCAGTAAATGAAAAGTCGTATTTGTATTGAAGAGTCGGAAGATCTCTCCAATCGAGAATTTTATCAAAAGATTGGTGTTTTGAGAGATACAATTTTTACAACCTACCTGGTATTCACACTGTTTGTAAATTATAAGTTAAAACGATCTTTGGGATTTGTATTGAAATGATATTGATTTTATTTAATTTCCTATATTTTGAAACTTAAGAAACCAGATAAACAGTTTATATTCAAATTATGTAAAACTGGGAATTGAAATTAAAAAGTGGTTAGAAATATACAAGAAGTTATGTTGTCAAAAATATTAAGAAAAAAATCTTAATAAAAATGAACTTACGAAACTGAACATTAGATCCTTTCACAAATTGTATGAATATATCATAAATGTGATATATTGTACATATGTATGATAAAGTAGCAAACGGACATTACTGCATTTTTAAAAAGATATCAAGTTAAGTATGAAAGAGATTTGCAAAACTTTTCGAAGACATTTTGGAAGACAATAGTTGAAAGTTGGTCATATTCAGGGTTGCAATTATACATTCAAAGCAATTAAATTTTGTTAAAAGTAATTATAAAATTTTGGTCCCAAATACAGGACTGAAAAAATTATAATAATTAATTATAATAAAAATAAAAATAAAATGTTTTAGAATTTATACTTTTTCGCGTTTTTGACTTCCTCTTCTACCATTTTGAACTAGAGCTCGCACAGAACCGTCATCATCAATACCCTAGAGCAGTGGTCGGCAAACTCGCTCATTCAAACGAATTACAATCTAAGTTGTATATTAATCCAAGATGCTTTGGAATGAAAAGAAAACTTTCGATATTTAATTTATTTATAATTATTGTCAGTCCGTCCGTCTGTCCGTGCAAGCTATTGAGATATCGCGATGAAGCTTGGTACATACATACATACTATATGTACGAGGTGTGTTCAAAAGGTATCGCGAATTTTGTGTTTTTTCAAAAATTATTTATTTATTCATGAATATCTATTTTGTCCCCTTCAAAGTAATCCCCATGAGATATTATACACTTGTGCTAACGGTTTTTCCAATCTTCGAAGCACTTCAAAAAATCATTTTTTTTATCTTCTTCAGCTCCTCTTTCGATGCCGTCTTTATCTCGTCAAGAGAAGCGTAACGTCGTCCTTTCTTGGGTCTCTTCAGTTTAGGGAACAAGAGAAAGTCACAGGGGGCCAGATCTGGGGAATACGGTGGCTGCGGCATCATTAGTGTGTTGTTTTTGGCCAAAAAGTCGCGCACAAGCAACGATGTGTGAGCAGGGGCGTTATCGTAGTGCAAAAGCCAATTTTTGTTCTTCCACAAATCTGGGCGTTTCTGGCAGATTGCTTCGGGCAAATTGCGCATAACTTGCAGGTAATATTCCTTATTGACCATTCTTCCCTGTAGCAAGAACTCATGATGCACCACGCCCCTGCAATCGAAGAAAACTGTCAGCAAAACTTTCACATTCGAGCGAACTTGGCGCGCTTTTTTCGGTCTTTGCTCGTGCGGCAGCTTCCATTGAGATGATTTTGCTTTGGTTTCCACGTCATAACCATAAACCCACGATTCGTCACCAGTTATGACCCTCTGGAGCAAATTTGGGTCGTCGCGGACAGAATTTAACATCTCATTAGCAATGTTCATGCGATGCTGTTTTTGATCACAATTGAGCAATTTTGGTATGAATTTCGCGGCGACCCGTCTCATGTCCAAATCATTGATCAAAATCTAATGGCACGAGCCAATCGATATGTTTAGGTCCTCAGCAACTTCTCTAACGGTGATTCGACGATTGGCCAATACCATTTTCTCCACTTCATTAATTTTTTCGTCTGTTGTTGACAGCTTCTCCGTATGCCACAGTCAACATTCGGAATACATCCGCGCACTTAATTTCGTTTTTCACACAAAATTTGATACAGGTTCTTTGATCCATTTTTTTGAATAGGTAATAATCGAAGACGATCCAAAACACGTGCAAGCAAAGTAGCTGTCAACAATTAAATGAACATTCAAAATGGCCGAGCTTGTCGGTATAAGTGAGAGATATGAGTACCAACATAACGCCACAAAAAATTCGAAATTCGAATATACGTAACCCGCGAAAATTCAAAATTCGCGATACTTTTTGAACACACCTCGCATGTATGTTCTTTGCCACCCAAGGAGAGTTCGTATTGCAGGTTGCTGTCAGGTTTTAGCACTAAATTTAGATACGAAACTGTAGTTACTTGACCAATTTCAATCACATTTGGTATGTGGGGTTATCCTATTACCTACTACTATTACACACTTTGTACACTATGGAAATGGGAAAAATCGGTTTTCAACCACGCCTACAAAAATTTAAAATCCATCTGATTCTTACACTTTACAGTCTACAAATCAAACATCAATGAAGTTATTAGCAAACTTTGCTAGTGTCCTCAAGGTATTTAATCTTACACCAAATAGGGCTGATTTTTTACCGATCATATCGCTTTATGAGTTTTAGTATTGAAATGACAGCATGCGCTTGTGCCAAAAATGGCTAAAATCAAGTCAGTACTTTCCTTAGCTCACAATATACCTAATGTAAATGTTTTTGGACTTCTCTGACTTTTATAACGCATCTATCGGTCAATATGTAAGAAATCTAAATGGAATTTTGGAAGAATTTCTTTCTAATAACAGTGCATCTTTTAGTCTGTGATTGTAAGTAATGGATGCAGTACTTTCTAATTTTAATCCCTTTTTCCTGACGGTTCACATCGGCTGCATTTTTAGAAGATTACTCCTGGATTCTAACCTTGTAAAAAGGAAAATCTCAAAACACAACCGAAATGTAAGAAGGTTACAATAATTAAATAAAATAAAAGCAACCAACAAAATAATGCCAACATCCATTACATTTTCCACAAAAGCAGTGTTTCCTTCCGAAGCTTTTTGTTGTTCCAAACACTTGGAACATTAAATAAACGAAAATTAAATAGGTGTACATTTGAATGTGTCTGTATGTGTTTGCGGCATTGCTTAAGCGACCTGGCCGAGCGGATTGTAGCGCATAACTAATGTATGTATGAGCGAGTGACGGCCGTTTGCAGGGGCGGCGTTGGTGGCAAGGAACATATTGCCGGGCCATGAAAGCGCATGAGGTCCCAATATATCACACATACATGTATATATGTATGTATATAGGTAAGTATAGTGTGCGTAGATACGTACATATGTGCGGTTGTCTCTCCATCTGTTGTGCGTGCGCGCGTTCCTTGCATTGACAATTCGCGGCATTTGTGAACGTGCGCGCCACATTGTCGTCGCTACCGCCGTCATGCAGACGCCACACGGCCCCAAACGCGCAACGTTGCGACAGCAGGAAAAACCACAGCCATGACAACGTCAAAAGCGCAGAGGCAACTTTAGCCGACTCGAGCTTGTCGGCTGGCGGCATTGTCAACTGGAAATGCGACAGACGGTCGAACGCACCGACACACAGAGAGTCAAGCAAGCGGACGCACGGTGTCGGGGGTCGATCAAGCGGCACCAGCACGCATACACACACGACAAGCAATGTGGGAGTGTATAGGCTTAGCGGAAAAATGGAAAAGAGATTCTAAAAAGTCACAAATGTAAATAGCACAAGTACAGAAAATTACAATAGAAATTAAAATGAATTAAATCGTTTATTGAATTTTAATCGAAAAGAAATTGAACAAAGCGAAGCGCTTGGCGGCTGGAACAAAGGCGGCCCTTTGCGCTGACTTGTGGCTCGGCGACCGAAGTGGAAAATGTATTTCGGTAAGAAGTGTCGTACACTGCATAAATGAAAAGTTAAATGCTGCTAAGGAAATAGAACAAAACATTTGTAAACAAAGCGCAAGATAATTAATGCTGAGATATACATACATACATACAGTGCGTTGAAAAAGTAACGTTTTTTCTTTGCGCGTTCAATTTGGGGAACACTGTGCTCTTTTCTAGGTATTAGGCAATTTGCTAATTTTCTATCTTCTTAACGTATCCCGTCGTATCATACGAGTATTACTAAAGCTCGCTTCCTAACGAAGCATCATAAAGGTCTCAAATTAACTAACTAAAGGATGCTCCATTTGGAGGTTCCTTACTTTTTTAAAAATACAGTAACTTCAAACTTTATTGGGAATATTTTTTTATCATTCGCCTGAACATGCCTTGGCATTTAGTTTTTGCAGATTATTTCTTTCAAATCTTGGCCGCGGCTACGTCTCAGATGGTCTATCCGTTGAGTCCAATTTTTGATGACAAGTCAAAATGCTCGAAATGCTTGGTAACTGGCGAATGACACGCGTGAAGTTTTGCTCCATGGCCTAAATCGAAGCGGGATTGTCTGCATAGACTTTAGACTTTACATGTCCCCACAGAAATAAGTCTAACTGTGTTATATCATACGACCTTTCTGCCCAATCGACCGGCCCAAAACGTTAAATTATCTGTACATCGAAGTGTTCTCTCAATTAATCCATTGGTTGTCTTGTTGAAACGAAATCTCGCTGAGATCACGAGCTTTAATTTCAGGCATCGAATAGTCTGTTATCATAGCGCTACATATTTTTTTCATTGCATGCTGGACGGGGTCTGTTCGGTCGAATATTATCCAAGAATTAATGCTGGATCTCAATATGAGTAGTGGTGTTGCGAATAGTATGCTCAGTAGGCCGATTTTGTTGACCATACGTTGAACGAAACGGGCGAAACAGATACTTACGAAACGTGAATTTTCGTAATGAAGTTGAAGAATTTGTTTGACGTTGTTCAGGCGTAAGTATTTCCATGATGAAATGCCAAACAAAACTGATCAAAAATAACATGACAGCTTGACACGACTCATGCGTGATCTGTTAAAAAAAGCTAGTGAAAAAGTACCTCCAGACGATACGGAACAGAATTCAGATTATTCAAAGGAGTATTAAGCATCCCCAAAAGTGCATGTTTATGGATGCTTCTCTGCTCATGGATTTTGAGGTGCTTCACAGAAAACCTGAAAGCGCTTAGATTGATATATAGAAAGATTGATTGTATAAAAAGGGTCTGAAGTCAGCTGAAAGCTTTATCGCAAAAATAACTATGACTACACACTGCAATGTGTATGAGATTGTATGGGCTTTAATGAAAGATACTTCAACAAAAGATTTCATTCGACGACTCCAACATACCTGGAGGTCACTTTCTGTTGAATATGTGGAAAATTTTGTTGAAGTTGCAATGTCAGGTAACATAGACAACGCGCGAAATTGGAGAACTTATGGAATAAACGGCAGAGGCGTGCGAGTTTTCGAGACAAAGGTACTACGGAAAATTTATGGTCCTTTGCGCATTGGCAATGGCGAATACCGCACTCGATAGAACGAAGAGCTGTACGAAATATACGACGACATTGACACATTTCAGCGAATCAAGAAGCAACGGCTACGCTGACTAGGACATGTCTTCCGAATGGATGAAAACACTTTAGTTTTGAAAGTATTCGATGCAGTAGCCACGGGAAAGCTGGGAAAGAAGGACTACACTTTGAAAACCGAAAATGTCATTTTGTGAACGCACTATAAGTGTGAATTTGAAGCTTATAACAACTTGAGGAACGAAAATTCTATTTGTCCGTTTTCCGGACTATTAAAGCATCTATTGTAAGAATAATTTTTGTTTCAATAATATAAAAACCTGCGGCATCAAAACTCAGAAAAGAGTGCCTCTGAGTGCTAAACACTTGGGCACATCCTGTCAGCATCAAAATCCATTGATCATATCCATTCAAAATGTTTTCCTCAAGTAATCCAACAATTCATCTTCATCCCCCCAAGCATGGAAGTCAGAAGCAGAAAGCGATCGTCGACGCCTTGACCCCGATGACAGGTATGCATTACCGGATGTGCGCTATTGATATACACGACGAAGCATTACATTTGCCACACACAGCATTTAGGGGCAGCGGAATGCCGATGATAAAAGAATGAAGTAGAAATCCTATGCAACAACAAGTACATAAGTGCTAGTACAAAGCTCAGAAGAATATCAACATGAAAAGGTGAGCTACACGACGAATGCAACGACGGATGTGCTCGTATTGTTGTCAGCAGACGACAGTTTAAGACACCATCTGTCAAAAGAAAGGAAGTTCGGCGTGCGCACAATCACTCCGACACATGTGCTCGCATGTAATGCTGCAACGGCGTATTCACACGCTTTGCTCTCACTAGCGGTGATGCAGCAGGATCGCACAGAAAGAGTAATGCAACAAAGCATTTCCGGCGCAATGCTGCATAAAGTGATTCATCTGCTCCCGCCATTCACTCGGCCGGGCGGTTGCCCAGCTTCGATGTGCGCAGTGAGTGTATGCAATTTTATGAGCATTCGCTTGCGTCTTACTGCTGTTGTTGTCGTTGCTTGCGCTTAATTCCTTTTGCTCGTTAACACCGATTTTTTATGGGGACTTTCGTTTTTTCACTCGCACTCTCAGGTGTGTTTTTACATAAAGAAACACTTCTTTACATTTGAATTCATACATATATACATATGTACATTTGCAGCTAGACACTTTCATCGAGTGCGTACAGCATTGCCTGCAGAGAAGACATGGCAAATTCAATGCTTTCTTAGTAGCTTCCAATCTCTAAGTTTTGCCACAGAAGTGTTGCTTATCGAAATTTTTGACTTTGAATATTAAGCTTTAATATTGAAGATTTGTGGCTCAAACAATTTACTTTCAGGGATATTTCCACTCAAAGAATTGACTCTTTTTCATGAAAAATTCTATCAATCGGTCGCTCTGTTTTAGGTTTTTTTAGTTCTGGAGATAGAAAAACATCGCATACTTATAGAGACATTTGTGGTATTAAAAAAAATATTGGCTCCTACATACTTAGTTTTGTCGTAAGTTGTGTTGCAACATTTAAAATGTACACAACGGGTTCAAACTCGTCGAAGAAGTGCCATTATTTTTTATTAAAAGGGCATTCGCAGAAATCGCCTTAGAAAACAGAAAAATGTGTCAAGGGAATAAAATTTTTATATCGTCCAAATGAATGTCAAGACTTATTCAAGATTATCTCTACCTGAAAGCCTATCTAAAAACTGATAATGACGCTAACTACTTCATTCTAAGACTTCAACGTGGTCACCATCAAGCGTTGCAATAGTTTGGTGGGGAATCTCCGGCAAAGGCGTTACCACGTCAGTTCTACGAAAAAGGAGTTAAAACTGAGACAAAAGGTCAGCCTGGTTTAGAAGGCGTGGTGAAGCAGTTAAATAATACTCGTTTCAATGGAGAGCATTGGATCTTCCAGCACGGTTTAGCTCCAGCACAGGATGCGAAAAACACCCAGTAGTGACTTATAAACAATATTTCTGGTTTAATAGTTGCAGATGAATGGCCGTCTGGGAGTACAGATTTGAATCCATTCGAATACAGTTCGTCGTCAAAGCTGGATGACATGGCCTGCCGAATACTCCACAGAAATATGGTGAGTCTCAAAACCTTTGGATTGAGTAGTGGTGTCAATACCCACAGAATTTGTGCGTGTTGCTATTAATCAATGGTCAAATCGTTGCATGTCGCTCATTTAATATGAGCATAATAAAATAAAATTAACCTTAGTAAAAACTGTATAATAGTTTAACTTTCAAAGGGCCTGAATTAGTTACAGAACTTATGGAAGGACTAAGTACTTAATCGTAAAAAATTTTGCATGAAAAATTAATGAAAACTTTAATGTCATTTACTTTTTACTTATTATACTAGATAGTATTCAACGACGTTGTCTTTCAAAGAATGAAACCAGTACCATTTGGCGGTTCCAGAATAACAGGTCATTCCAACAGCTTACGTTATTATTACTAAGTTTTGCCATATCTATTATCCACAACATTTTTGTGTCATTACTATCAAACACCGTCTGAAAGACTATTTTAAGTTCTTCATCAAGTATCTAGCACTGGCAGTTATATAATATGTACTTACATATGTATACTCTTGTTCGCTTTACTACTCAAGGCTTTCTATTGAACGCAAATCAATCCGAGAGAGGTGGAGTCAAATGCTAAATGCTTTACCTAATTTTGAAAATGAAATTCAATGAATAAATTCTTCCCGTTTGATATATTTGCTAGAGCGACTCTAATTTGACATTCCCAACCGGTCTTCTTACCGGTTTTCTGGGAAGTATACATCTTCAACACATACCAGATCGTGAATAAATTTTTGTGGAATACTACTATCAATCGATATTCATATACAGGGTTGGCATTCCCCACTTCGAAGGAAACTTAACCAAATTTCTGTAATGCTCCAGTATCCGGTATTTTCCATAATTTTGTCAATAAGTATGTTTCAGAATGACCAAACATTTTCATAGTTTTATTTTTCAAGTTTAATAATAATATAATTCAAATGACAGTTATTTCAGCTGTGAAAACGAAATAGAAAGATTATGAAGAGCACTCGTAATTATTGTTCCATACTTCCATACGACAGCAAATGAATTCTATTCCATTCTCGAAACCTCACTGGAGATCTGACCATCTGCTATTTTATCCTTATTCGACTTAACCAGTCTCGAATCGATTGGGAACCAAATTTACCATTTCTACGATAAATATTTTGCGAAAAGAACTAGAAGTGATGCTAACGTAAAAACTTCGAAACTGAAGCCTGGCATCTTTCTTGAAGATAAATTTATTAACAACTTCACGAAGTGTTTTCTTTTCATAGGGAAGAGGAAGAATTTCAATGCCCACAAGGGAAAATGTGCTGATATTTTAGTGGAGCGAAAAATTATTCTTTGGAATTTGATGCGGTTGGTAGGGAATCCTTCGAATTTATTATGTATGTGTGTATATTCATATATATACATATGTGTCCTATAATACACTTGAAAAATGCACTTCCAACTTTGCCTACTCTCCGACTAATTCACCTTTGTACGTATGTATGTATATTTATGAGTGAGTGCATTCTTGCCAACAATGAAAGTCAATCACCTGGGTAGCGGAATATTATTTGAATATCTTTGGCCTGTTTTAGATGTTTCCTGTACTTGCTGCAGAAACAAATATACGAGTACATATGTGTATATCTACTTATGTTCATATAAAAAGTTTTTTCATGCGTTACGTCACGACAGACACTCATGATTATTTCTCAGTCATTCTTTTGATATGAAAACCGATAATGAGAACAAAACGGGAAGTAACCCAAGAACGTCTGAGGAATGTTATATATTTGACTAAAGTCGGTAGAACAGGTTCCGTGATATGTGATTTCACTTTAAAATTGTTGGTGCCACTCCCTTTGTTCATTTTTCCCAGGTTTCTATTAAATCCTCCCTTGCCACTTGTATTAGAATTTAATGTCTTTAGCCTCTTTTGTTATGGATCTTTCGCACTTTTAGTATTGTTACAAAAAATCAATCGAAAATGAATTAAATGAGCGGTTCTAAAAGTGATTAGTCCAAGATAAGCTTTGAAAAAAAGCGGGCGGTATCGCAAAATAGATGTGCAGAATAACTGATTATTCCACATAACGTTGTTATACCTCTTTCTTGCAAACTATTTTTCATACCCAATATTTTTGTAAACGCTAAATTTTTCAGGGTGACGAGTCGAACAATAATCTAGTATAAATCAGAGTAAAATTTCATATAACTTTATTGAGGTTATGGTTACTCCTGCTTTGATACTCATTCAATTGGCAAAGAAAAATGCACCCCCAGTCACTGGTGTGTCTGCTTGTGAACCTTCGCCGCACTTGTGTATGCAGTGGTCCTGTTGCACTTTTACTCTGATTTTTTGGGGAAATAAAAAAAGAAACGTTGCTCATTAATACAGCCAATCTGCTATATTCATACATACACATACAAGTATGCACAAAAGATTGTATGCTGCAGGTACCTGAAACTGAATTTCGGTTAAAAATACGAGTCTTCTTGGTGTCCGGCACTACCACAACGACTACGTCAGCGCTGAGGTTGGCTCCTCGGCTTCATACTCATTTGTCTGTGTGCGTTTTGGTTGCATTTTTTGCTTTTTTTTTTGTTACTTAGAACTCGTCTAATGTCTGTGATTATTCAAAAAAGGTCGACTTGCCTTATCGCTGCTTGGCATCTGTAATTCATTTGCTAGAAACGTATACTCATCGAGAGGGAGGAAAATTACATACAAAACAAAAGGAACAAAAAAGGAAAACGGAATGAAAAAATACAATGTTAAAGAAATGAAAAGCAAATCACATCCCAATATGCCAGAGGGGGCAGTTAAGCAATTTGAAGCAGTATGTTCCTTGCGATGGCTACAATAACATTCCGTGCAGCGTTTCAATGCACTAGGGTTGGAATTTATATTGCAAAGGACGACGGCTTGATGCAATACGCAGGTGTGGATAGGGCGATATGTAAGCATATGTATATTTTTCGAGTACATCAATATATTGTCTCATTTTGAGTTTCAGATTTTGGAAGAATACGAAAGTTTCAGAGGTCATGCATTTGTATGTACATGTTTTCCTAATTAGAGATATATATGTATAATACATACACACATACATATGTATATTTTTATTATAATACGAAGGATGCTAAAACCGCTAGTACATAGTCATATGATCAAATTACTCTTTATGAAATCTACGAATTCAAATTCATATTCGGAAAGTTCGATCTTCTCACCTGTCCTATATTTCGATTTGAGATTTATGTATCAGTAATAGTAAGGATCGTTCATTTTAATCATTGCACTAGAAGGCATTCCTTTCGCTTTTCGATTTCACCAGTGCAATACAAAGATTTTGTGAGTTATCTCAATGAAAATTAAAGAACATGTTTTACTCATAACAGTGTATCATTGTGTTTAAAATAGATAAAATCGGGCGATAGCATGATTTTCAAACATCCGGCTGAACTTTACTCTATATGATTCGATGGTAAATCAAGTAACAACCGTCAAGCAGATCAACTCCGAAAAAAATATTACAAGGAGTGTTCCAAAGTAAACAGGACTCGATCGATTGTCCAGTGAGAATTTCATGATATTTCATCTATGTAAGTGAAGTTATTGCGTTTTAAGTGTCAGTATGTATGTTTGGTCGTGAGGACATACATAAATGACGATCAACAAATGGGCCAATCAAAATCCGTGATCACCGAAAACTCTATCCAAACTGTGCGGGAATTCATCAAAAATCAGCCGAAATCATCATTGAAATTCATGGAAATGGAATTGAGCATCTACAAAACATCGATTTATCGCATTTTGACTGAACATTTGGGCTTACGAAAGGTGAGTGCACGGTTTGTTCCGCACAAATTGACTGACGACCAAAAATTGATTTTGCCCATGAAAGCAAAGCGTAATACAGACGTAGAGGCCTTCAAAAGGCTTGCATCGGCATACTGACGGCCACACCGGCAACGAGCTGAAACACTCGCTCGACATGCTTTTGGACCGTGTAGAAAGCTGTATTGAAGCAGAAGGAGACTATTTTAAATAAAATAAATTGATTTTGCTGAAAAAACCATTTGTTCTGTTTTGTTTTTAAGTCCTGTTTATTTTGGAACGCACCTTGTAATTGAAAACCACACGTTATATTGTTATCCTAGAATACTACTTCATTGCCTGTCCAGCGAGTATGTTCTTTAGGTCAGAGAACAAAAAAGTCGCTAGTAGTCAGACCAAGAGAGTATCGTGAAAGTAATTTTAAGGACCTAAGGCATCGACTTCAATGATTTGAGACATATAGCCTTGACAGACGAGCATTAAGAAATGCTAATGCGCATTAAAATTTATGGTGACTGACGGCAGAATTGTGCATTTAGACAGCTGATTGTGAAATTTTTTTATTTATTAAAAAACAAAAAACGGAAATAGAAATTAATGACAATTTTGGTATTTTTGGAAAATCAATATAAATTTAACGAAAAAACTATTACATATGTACGTTAAAAGATAGTAAAGTGCAACTAAGAGCAATACTTGATTGTAACTCGAAAAAAGTGTGCGACAAAGTTAAGAATATCAGAAAAATGGATAGCAAACTGTGCGTTGTTTATTTTCTGCCATCTAAAAGTATTAAAATTTGTTATCACATTATTTAGTTAGCGATATAAAGACTGCATATCTCTCAAAGGAGGCGACAGACTTCAAGCGACATCTGTCAAAAAATCTGTCAAAAAATAGCAAAAATCGGCCATTTTTGAGCAGTGTTGCCTACTCAAATTTGGTAAATTCAGCTAAATGCACGAAATTTTTGTGCATTACTAATTTGCATTAACATGGATCAAATGCGCAAGTTAATGCAAATTAATCCCACTAATGCAACTTAGCGCGGTCATCAGGGCTAATAGCATCGATCGTGAGCTCACTCGGCGCCCACTTCGTAAACGTCTTTCGTCTACCCAAATAGTCGTGAACATCTCCAACATTTTGTTCTGTTATCTTCACATTATCAACTGTTTCGCTAAAGTTTCGCTTTGATTTCTGTTTGTACATACATACATACATACATAAATGGACAGTACGTTCGAAGCTCAAAAAGTAAAAACTAGTAAAGTGAGTCTAAAAAAAAAGAAAAGAAGAGTTTCATACAAGAGGAACTCATAGCTTTTTTTTATTTTCAAGAAGTTCCATAATTCACGATTCTCAGCAGAAAATTTGAAATTTTCGCCGTTACGCCTGATTCATAATTCAATATTTTAAGTTGCATTTCCTCTGTGCAAATTGTTTTTTCTTGAATGGCAGCAAGCGGAGAGTTATTTTCATCAAAATAATTGTAAAAAGTAATAAATTAAATAAATTACGTAAATGCTATGCACATGGCGTTTTCAATGATATACTATTGAACTTTTGCCGCGACGCATTGCATTAACCGACCCACTTTGTAACCACCCCTTTTCGCATTTGCATGTGCTTAGTAGGCATTTACGGTTATGTGTATGTATGTATGTATGCACACCTTATCTACACATTAATACATTTTCAGTTTCAGCGTCGTTTTAATATTTGAATTTGATAGCGAAAACCGGTCGCCTTCATTTAGGAATTCGAAATTAGTCACTCCCTGAACGAACGAGCGCTGCAGAAGCACTTGCAGTTCTCCAACAGTCAACAGTGACTCCTACGGAGCGCAAAGGTACCCCACACATGCAGTACGCCAGTACATATGCATACAATTTAAGGTTTCGTCGTACAACAAACGAATGTTGTTGTAGTTAAGTGTATGTGCATATTTCAGTGAGCGACGCTGGAAAACCCCCGCCTATAAAAGTGAAAGAAATCGTTTGTGTCGAGTCGATTCGCATCGCCTACACATCGTCGTTGCGACCGCTGCCAACGCGAGACTTTGCCTTGGCTCTAATCGAAAAGAGGGTGGTTGGACGGACGACAACTGCGTTGTCGGTGTGCTGGCGCCCTTGCTACGTTTCCGCTTTCACTTGCCAACCGGCTGTAGCGAATGAGTGCTTGACTGACTAACTGACTGGCTGACTGACTGGGATGGCTGTCCTTGCCGGCGAATGTGGCACAGCACGGCATGGTACGACGCGGCATGCCTCAATTCGACTCGTCTCAACTGCTCAACCGCTCAACTGCTAAGCTCTTTGGCCTCCGCGTGCGTACGCGCCAGCAAAACAGAATGAACGGGTCGAAAGTTTTGGTCGAAGGTCGGTGGCTGGTGTCCCCATTGGAGTCGCAATCACTACTAGGCGGCACTCGCTCGCACATTCATCCAGCGCGCCCGGTCGAAGTTGATGTTGGCATTCAAGTTGGAAGTTGGATATTATGTGGCAGTGCTGCAAACTCGTAGCGGCGTTGTGGCAGTGGCTGAAACGTTGACGTTGAAAGCCAAATCGATTTGGAAAAATTCGTTTCATGTGAAATGTGTAAAATGCTGATAAATGATGAGCGTCAGCACACCATCGCAGACATTGCGCGCACTCAGCCACACTCAAATACAAACACACACGTGTAGCTGTTATGCATTCATACATATATGTATGTATGTACTTATGTATGTATGAGGAGTAAATATGCGAGTTTGGGGGATAATGCTCTCGCCTAGAATAACAGTCAGACAGACTGCTCCGGCTCGTTGGCTGGCTGGCGCGCTTTATATTTATGCGAATGGATAAAAGGATGAAAGCAAATTGCAGCGTTGAATTTGTTTTCATTTTTATTCTATTTTACCCGCTTTCATTTCATTCCGTATTATTTGTATTTTTTCGCAAATGAGCTTCTTGCAAAATATACGCTTTCACATGCATAAGACACATATATAGTATGTATATACATATATACAGCCGTTGACAGCTAATTAGAAACGCGACTTATTTTGAAGTAAATGAAATTATTTTCGAATAAATCACTTACTTTTACCGTTTTTCACTAATTTTATTGAAACTTATGTTAAACTTAAACTCTAATAGTAAAAATTTTAATTAAAAATCATTTTATTTGAAGATTTTAATAAAAATGTGTGGAATCAACGATTTGAGTACGACAACTAATTAGAAACGGAAATTTTTTATCAGCAAAAAAAACTGCTATTAAAAAGTATTGCTTACTTTCAGTCAGTATTTTGTTGCTTAACCCTTTTACTTTAATAATGCGTCACATCCACTACGAATTGACGTTATAAGACTCGCACAGCACACTTCTAGTGTTGCTTGCCATGCCGTCCTAATTTCACCAAAAAGAACATCCATATTTGTGATATTTTTGGTACCTACAGCTTTTTTGACATCAACAGAGATGTGCTCTCTTCGGACTACTCCAAAACATTCATGGAATTTTCAACAAAAAACTTTTGTGTTGACTTTGCCATGTGCTTTGAATTGTTATTTTGTTGGAATTTCCATATAACAGGCAAATTGTCTTTGGTCCATGGCAGAATGACATTTTTAGGATGTCGACGTATTTTTCCTTATTTAAAATTCCATCAATCATATGGAGCGGACCTATACCACCCCAGGAAAAAAATTCCCACACCATGATTGATACTCCACCAAGCCTCACTTTTATTTTTTTTTTTTCATCATTTATTTGTTGTCCAAGATCAACAAGCTTTGGAAAAGTCTACACATTCTTTCCTTTGAATTTTAGTTAGAAGTGGCTTCATGCGTGCTGTTCTCCCGTGTAATCCAAATTCGACTAAACGCCGGGCAATTATTTTCTTGGATATTTGGACATAATATTCGTCTTGAATTTCATGTAGAATGTCAGTAGAACTCTATTTTTGGGTCACCTTGGGAGATGGTAGTAATTCTGCGATATATTTCTGTTGAAGTTTTTCGGGTTTTTTCTTCATGTGCAACGTTGGAAATAGTTTTAATATTCTTTATATGCTTAAGGACATTGAAAACAATTTCCTTTGAGCATTTGACCTGATTCTAAATTTGTTTGTACGTCTTTCCAGACTGACGAAGGTCAAAAATGTAACTATGTCTGGCGGGGCGCATTTGCTCATTAAAAAACTTGAATAATACATTTTAATATATTTTAAACCACAACTTTGAAACACATCCTTACCAGAAATCAATAATATTATTAATAAACATTAACGCATTGAGGAATTTTAATTCTTTAAACAACTGTTTCTAATTAGCCGTCGCACTTAATTCACCTTCTATATCGTAACGCATTTACTATTTGGTTAAAAATTAAAAGAACTTTAACTTCACAACTACAAAACAGGGTGAATTTAGTAGTAAATAGAGGAACATAAACAAGGCAAGAATTTTAGAAATATAAATAACGGTATATTAAAATTTTGTAACATTATACTATCAGCCACCTACAAAACAGGGAGCGTTTCTAATTAGCTGTCAACGGCTGTATGTAGGTATTCAAGTACATGTAGACAAATGCTCATATTAAAATTATTCTTATCGCTGAGCCCCATTGCTTGGTTTGAGTGGGAGTGTTAAATTGGGAATTCGGGTGTGCGTAATAGCCAAAGGGTTACCTTTGTATCGGGTATTCATCTATTCGCCTTTGAGAATATCATTGTTTATAAAAGTCTTAGCATTTATTTTCGCTCCATCAATACGAAACTAATTAGAGCTAGCCTTGTTTACAACAATTTATTTACTTAAGCTGCTATATTGTGATCATCCTCTTCTCCGACGTCGCTAAGGCCGCGTTTACATACGAAGGCTTTTGTTGTAAGGTATCGGAAGATTCTCATGGATTTCTTCGTTTCCGTTCATATCACATTCTTAATTTCTTGCACACAAATATTTTTGTTTAGTTAATATTATATTTATCCTCATTCACCCTTTCCTAAAATTTTTTCCATTCTATTTTTATTTTACATACATAGAGAGTTGAACAAATTAAATATTTCAAACATATTGAAATCGAGCATAATTGCAACTATAAAAATAAATTCAAATTAAAAATAAAAATAAAGACCGAGCACAGCGCTACGACCCCTTTTTTGACCCAGCCTACAAAAATTAGTCTTTTCTCGTCGCCAACTCGCTTAATAGTTTGAGTAACAAAAGTTTTAGTGTGTTAACGCAGTCTAAGGAAGTACTTTAGGCATACAGAGATGGACAAATTAAAACTGTGTAACCAAAAATGGAACATAATACTGAAGAAATCGGTATTTCTGGTAATACGAAAATTCGCATTATTCTTCTTTACTGGCGCAGACACCGCTAACGCGATTATAGCCGAGTTAATTACAGCGCGCCAGTTGTTTCTTTTTTTCGTAATTTGGCGCCAATTCGAAATACCAAGTGTAGCCAGGTCCTTCTCCACCTGATCTCTCCAATGGAGCAGAGGTCTTTCTCTTCCTTTGCTTCCCCCGGCGGCTACTACGTCGAATATTTTCAGAGCTGGGGTGTTTTCATCCATTCGGACGACATGGCCTAGCAAGCGTAGCCACTGTCTCTTAATTCGCTGAACTACAATGTCAATGACGTCGTGTAACTCCTAAGGCTCATTGTTCCAACGAAATGTCAACTCGTCAATCATCGTCCATGCCTTTAGCAACATACAATAGGACGGAGATGATGAATGACTTATAGAGTTTGGTTTTTGTTCGTCGAAAGAGAACTTTAGTTGTCAATTGTCTACTCAGTGTGAAGCACATAGCACCTATTGGCAAGAGTTATTTTGCGTTGGGTTTTGAGGCTTACGTTGTGGTTGGTGTTAATGCTGGTTCCAAGATAGAGGAAATTATCTACGACTTCAAAGTCAAGAGTGACATAGGAGTCAAGTCGCGAGTGCGACACATTTGATTAGTTTTGCGGAGAAAAAAATTTCAGACATCGTGGCATAAAGGCCGCTTCTTTCCGTGCTTTGAAATTCACGAGGAGGTGTTGTGTGTCGATCCTCTTTCCACGGGTCTTTTCCAAAACTTGGCGCATGGTGAACATCAGTTGTTGATTTTCCATGTCTAAAGCCACACTGATAAATTCCAATCAGTTTGTTGACGGTGGGCCTTAATCTTTCACACAACACGCTCGATAGAACCTTATACGCGATGTTGAGGAGGCTTATCCCACGGTAGTTGGGGCAAATTGTGGCGTCTCCCGTATTGTGGATTGGGCAGAAAATGGTTAAAAACCTCCATATAGTATGTATAGTATTTTTCCAATATAATTCACCCACACACTGGATGGTTCCCAACCTTTTCTTAGTCAAGGACCACTCCAATTTACTCTTTTTTTTTATCAGGGATCACAATGTAGGATAATACAAATAAACTGTAATAATCAACTGTAATTGAGAACTCAATAGGAAATTACACAGAAAGAAAAAAATATATTTGTAGGATAATTTTCTATAATTTTGCATTCATGTTATTTCCGAACTTGCATCTTCTTCACGAGTTCGGCTATTCGGGGCGCAACGTCTTGGGGGCGGCAAAACGATCTTCGGTGTTTTTTTATTATTCAGAAAAATACTTCAATTTTTTTACAAAATTTATTATAAAAGATAAAGAATCTGAATAACAATGAAAAATATTAATTTTAACTCCAATACTCTTCAGTCTTTGAATTTGTCTTATATCTTTCTTAAAAATAGTGATAGGACTTAAAGATGCACTTTTCTAGCTTTGATCGCAACAGTATCTTTATTTTTACTCTGTCGTCATGACGTGTCACTCTCCCAGTTACCCTATGCTTTGAATGTAACAAATACTTTTATATCTCCAAATTTTCAAAAATGGTACTTAAGAACTTCAATTCGGCAAAAATTCCTGCAAATTGTGTCAAAAGTGTACAAGATATAGGGCGAAAATGGGTTTTTTCTAGGGCTTTTAATAAGATGTCTTCAACTTCCTCAAAAACAGTATTGTGAGAATTTTGGATCTTCAGAATTAGCGTGGCTTCTACTTAATTTCTAAAATTTATATATGTACTTAATATCGAAGATATTTTGTATAAATTCACTTTTGTTCGAACTACCTTATGAAACTTGTAGGTAGATAGATAAAGGGGGCGGCAGAACATCCTTGGCCCCGGGGCGCCCGAAGTTGTAGCTACGCCACTGGTGATTTCTCGAAGTTGGGTAAAAGAAACTTCTTTTTTACATCAAGACGACTTAAGTGAAATATATTTAAAAGCATCCTTGCAGTTTCTATATTTTTGTAAATTAATCAGTTGTTCCTGCATTTCTTCATTAGCAATAAGAGCATTAATGTTAAAGGGTTACGAATCAGTTTTTGAACAACTTTAGCTTCTTCGATATTCTCTGGAAAGTAGTAATTAAGTTCTTCGATTTGCAAATGAGTCTTTATGTGTTATTGTATATTTCTTTTGCTAGCAAAAGCAGAATAATTATTATTTTTTTAATTTTATGGAACTACACTTAAGTTTGCTAATAAAAGCGGGGAAGTCAATCTTCAAAAATTAATATATTTCCGACGTTTCCTAATTATTTGTTTCCAGAACTTTGCAGTTGCATATTCAGTTTATTTAAATGTGTGAAAATATCCACGAATTAGCCACATTCATCTGGTTCCCGGAGTAAGAAAATTGTTTCAATAAATCATAAGTTTTTTGTCAACCTGAAAAATTCCAACCCCTGCTCTCAGTTTATATGCTATAACCTTCTCAACCTATGAAAGAGAAATGCCGCTTTTTAAAAATTGTGCACTGAAATGGACTCGGAACAAGAGGAAAAGTTTACAATTTTTATGACCATTTGCAATCTATCATGAAGACATCCGAGAAGAGTCTTAGAAGCTAATGCTTGGCGATTATGATACAGTGCGTTATTGTTGTATTAGGGCTTTGCTGTTTTACTAACCTCGTCATCAGTATAGAAGAGTATTGTTGGTCGTCTAAAATCGAACAAACGACAACGATTCAAAATGTTGGCCGATTCCTCACACTGCAAAGCGAAAATCTACGACTTTTAGATTTTTGAAACAACTTGAGCAACTTCCTCAATATTATTTGACATTAGTTCAATTCGCACTTTGACCGTGCTAGGGTAAGGCAGATGTTATAATCCCAAAACCTCTTCAACGGCTTTGATGCACACGGTTTCTAAAGGGTACCTTCGACTGTATGATGTTGTTTTCATTGTGCTATTAATTTATAAATCCAATAGACGATACTAATATTTCTTTCGATGTTGCAAATCTCTTTTGCCGTTATATGTATATTCTTTTAATTTTTTAAAATATTTTTTGTTTGGTACCCTTTCGATGATGGAAAATTGGCATATTTTACTGTTTTACTATCGAAAGGGTAAAAATGCAGGACAAGCAAAAATTATGTGATAAGTATTGCCCATACCGTCTTTGTTGGCCGAATGCCAATGCCAAAATTGGTTGCAAAAGTTTGTTCCGGCAATTTCGATTTTGAGGATCTCTTGAAGTTGGATAAAATAAATAAATTGCGCAAAAAAACCAAATTTCTAATCAGTAGTAAAATTGAAATTGCGCCATGAGACGAAGGCAATTTAATGGCGAATAAACACTTAGTGGTCGTAAAATAGCCAAGGGTGTTCTTTCATTTTTCGGTAGATCTGGGAGTTAGGTAACATTTCGTAAAGGGCGGACTGCTGATTTCGCTGACAAGGTTCAATTCATTTGTGGACCACAAATTTCTGTCAACTACTCTGATGATAGCGTTTTAAATTAGATATTATGTTAGATACAATTTTTCTTTAAAATTTTGCATTTTATGGTATCATTCTTACAGGATTAACGCAAATTTGAAATCCAATGGATAGACATGCCTTGATTCGATCGTTATATTAGCCTCGGTATCAATAGCTTTCTTATAATGTAATCCTACTGCTCAAACTCACAATCCATAGTGTGATAAAACTAGCGGATCCCTCTGAATAAAAGTAAGGGGTGTATCAAAAGTCGGTACACATAGTAAATGGAGTTGAGTGGAGATTTCACAATAGGGTGATCAGGTTGTTTTTAAAAAAGTTTAAAGTGAACTTTCTGAGTTTCGAATTCTGCTCCAAATATTGTCTTCCCTTCCAGAGATGAGTGGTTTAGGGGCAGGATGGACAGGTATACAGCGATAAGTATCTATACAGATTGCTCCAAACTAAATTATAGTATCATTCCAGCAAAATTATATACCATAATCGCCTTCCGAATACTAGACACTTAATAAGAAATATATAATATAAGAAATATATTTTCATATGTAGATAACCAATCTTTATACAAATACAGTGATAGATTGCCTTAATCCCTCAGTGTCTCTAACATTCTATTTTACGATAAATCTGCAAAAGGTTCCAGGACTTAGTGATATTCCTGGTAACAGTGAAGCAGATGAATTAACCAGAGCAGACACCACCCTGCAATTAGACTCCTGAAAAGAGGGAACTTATATATAGTATATGTCTTGGCTACTTGCAGATATTTAATCGACAAACATGTGATAAAAATAGCAGAGTCTTAATGGAGGCAAACTCTACCCTGCTCAACAAGCAGACAAATGTGACATGACTTTTACATTAAAAAAAAAAAAACAATAACAAAGGAACTGTAATGGGAGTGCTAACAGGTCACTGTCCAGTAGGGTAAGAACGCCATATAATAATAATAATAATACCCAACGATTATCCTCCTCCGCCCAACCGACGCGAGGGGCGCAATCCGCGAACGAGCGGAATTAGCCGAGTCATAAAAGGCAAGAGAGTTATAAGCGTTACGATCTTAAGCTGCTCAGCTACAGAAACAAAAATTTCAACAGCCAAAATTAAGAATTAAATTAAAGTTTATAATTTTTAAATGTCACTTGTTAAGAATAGATAAGATAATTTTTTTAATGGTAAGGAGTGAGTCTGTTAGATCAAATGTGCTGTAATGAGAATTGAAATCATGACATATACGGCGGAATGGTTCGTTTAACTCAAAATTTGTTCATGAAAATTTTAGAAGTAAGGGTCTAAACTGCCTGGTAGAGCGAGCGGGAACATTAAAATTAATATCAGATAAGAGAGATGGGCTACAGGCTGACCCATTCATGAGTTTTACAAGAAATATTATACAAAGCATCTCCCTACGACTAGCGAGTGTCGGGAGATTTATAAGTTGTAAGCGGTTAGTGTAAGGGGGAAGATTTAAACTGGAATATCAAGGCAAATGATTTAAGGCAAAAGTTGTTTTTGAACGGATTCTAACTTATCTTAATGGACTTGGTAACTAGGGTTCCAAATCACAGAAGCATACTCTAATATAGGCCTCACCAGAGATGTAAAAAGAATTTTTGTGGCAAGCGGATCTCTAAATTCTTTAGACCAACTTTTAACAAAACTAAGAGCGCCTTTAGCTTTAAAAACCGTGGAAGATGCGTGAAGATTAAAATTGAGTTTGGGGTCCATAGTTACACCCAGATCAACAAAACTGCATACTTGTTCCAACCTAAAGTTTTGTATTGCGTATGAAGTAGGGTCTACAGATCTACGTGAAAAGCACATCGTTTTACATTTTTTAAGGTTCAATGGCATGTCATTTCTATCACACCAAGAAACTAGGTTGTTTAAGTCTGTTTGCAACTGACATCTTTCGCTGTTTGAAGTATACGTTTTAAAAAGTTTTACATCGTCAGCATATAATAAAACTTTTGAAAACTTAACAACAGATGATATGTCATCAATAAATAACAAGAATAGAATTGGATCAAGATGGCTACATTATGGAATACCTGAAAGAACATTGATTATGTCAGAAAAATGATCGTTAAATATGACTTGTTGAATTCTATTACCAAGATAAGAAGCAACCCCATTTAGAAATATTGGTTGAAAACCAAGAAGATCAAGTTTATGCAAAAGAATTGAATGGTTTACTTTATCAAAAGCTTTACTAAAATCTG
Source organism: Bactrocera zonata (assembly GCA_037783105.1). Classification (NCBI taxonomy): domain Eukaryota; kingdom Metazoa; phylum Arthropoda; class Insecta; order Diptera; family Tephritidae; genus Bactrocera; species Bactrocera zonata. The sequence goes on from JBAWJQ010006124.1 coordinate 718,476, forward strand.
TGTATATAATATCAGTATTCTTATTCTCCCTAAAGCCCGTTGATGGATACATGTGATACAAATTCAAGCAAATTAGTTATTGTAGAAAACCGTGCTGAGAACAAGAAATTAGTGGAGAGATCCGGAAGGTTATGTCGTCTGTTATAATTGCTTCAAAAAGTTTAGGTATTGCAGACAACTTTGCTATTCCCCTATAGTTTTCAATAGATGACCTAAATCCACTCTTATGCATTTAAATAATATGGATATAAGCCTTGCATAAGAGATGAATTAAATAGTTTTATTAGGGGTCGGTATATATACTTGGCACATTTCTTAAGAAAGCATGAGGGAATCATATCTGGGCCATAATTGTATGATTGTTCTAAAATATTTAACTGATATAAGACGTCTGCTTCGGAAATGGTAGGTGCATTAATGACAGAAATAATCATAATGATTATTGTAGGAGGTGTTAGGCTTTCTATAGGTGAATAATAACATCTATAGATCCTGGGGTAATGACGGAATTTTAGTATCGTAGCTCCATAATGGGGATCCTAAAGCCTTAAGCGCGGTGTCAGACATCCACCATCCCTAACAACTCCTTCAACCATTTGTTATCGTGGGAAAAGAAAACAACTTTTGAGTCATTGTATTCCTGTAACAAAGAAATGATGTAACGTTGGCTCCTTCCTAACGGTTTGTTATACTAGTCGGTCAGACTGTTTTCTTTCTATAAAATGCATGAATTCATGGTAAGGAACATATGTATGTATGTACTTGTATAACAGGTACATTGTTAAAGAATCACCTGTTGGCCGTTCTTTAAGCCGCAGGTCAAAACTACTGCTGGAAGTTGTCACTACTGCTAGTGCCTTGGCTGAGCCCAAAGCGGGTAACGCTCTGTTAATCGCGAGCAAAAATATTTTATGCATTTAAATTAATTTATAGGGGACCCGTTGCCCCTCTTGACTCACCCACAACCAAATGTGCTAAAAGCTGTGAAATATACTTGTTTATGGAGCTGTGTCTGCTTGAGTGCATGTGTGCGTGTGTGTATCTAATGCACGGGCATGCGAGTGTAACAAAAGCGGAAAACCTTGCGTCTACCATAAATTTAAAGCAGACTGTCAAGGCTGGTGAAGGTGCCCTCACCGGTGCAATTACTAGCATTTGGGGAGAGGTGTGTATACGCTAAGTGCACAGCTCGAATATTTAAGAGTAAGTAAAATACTTTAGTAGCCATAGAAGACGACTTTTATACGCTTAACAGATATTTACTGCCTTCACAGCGCCAGCGACGCAGCTGAGCTCTGCACAAACTGAAAGGGTGCGGGGACTTTCGGTGACACGGTGGCGACGCATTAAAAGCTACTGCAAGCAATTGCTCGCCTACATACACACACACACACACGCAGTGTCACAATCATATTGGTTTGTAGTGACAAAGCGACGGTGTGGTGGGGGACCGGTGCGGCGACGAGTGGCCCATTTATTTATGTGGCACACATGAAGCGTTTAATTCCGCTTATTCGCCGGCGTACTTACGGGTGAGCTTATATTTAAAAATAACTGTATAAATATGTGCATATTTAAGGTTGGCGTTTGGGTGGAAATGTGTGCACGTGTGCATGTTGGTGTGCGACTCACGTAGCTCGTATGTGCCTACTGATAAGATAAGAAGCATTGCTTCGGCACAGTACCAGCGCGCGGCCATCCGTTGCAGCACAAAACGTTACGTAGCGGTCGAGCGCTGAGCCAGCTACTGATGGCAGCCGAAAGCATTGCGGATGAGCCATAAAAAACAGCAGAAGAAACGAAAGTAAACAATCCATCGCTGAGGTGAGAATTGTGTAAACAAAGCAGGAAGAGGCGTCAACTCTGGAATCGGATATAACCACTAATGTGGGTATTCGTCTAAAGCCACAATAATGTAGTAAAAGCTAACAATAATTTCTTAAATCTGAAAGGTTTCATCAGCAATGGCCTTACTTTATGGCGAGATAAATTTTAAAAATATAATCGCAGTTTTTGACTGTCAAGGTGTCATTAGGTAAACTTAATCTTTAGCATATAAGTTTGGCAACTCTGCCGTTACCACTCTTCGCTTTGCAACTGCAACTCCGCTATTCAGCGTTCTCCACATTGCTCTCGGCTCTCTCTCTCTCTTTAATTTTAACAACACAAATACTCATGCCACACACACAGTCGTAAACGGAGACTCTATTTCAATACAAGTGCGGTCATATGGAGAGAGAAAGAGAGCGCTAGAAAGAGATTCCGCTTCACGATGTGCGTTTGTCCGTATGTGACTCTCACATTTGCTGCTGAATTGCAAGAATTTTTCAAATTCCTTCGCGTTGTTGTGAATGAGTTTCGAATGCAGCTCACTGAAATTCGTTTCATTTAAACACTGGCTATTCCCCATTCTTGTATTTTCATTTTTGATAAGACTATGGATGTTGGTATGGAGCGAAATGAACAAAATGCTCTGTAGATAGAAGCTTTGTTTTAAATTCTACTCTTACGTCCCTGGTTAGAAGATTTGCAACTTAGAATATTGCAGGTTTGTGCACTTATTTCAATCAAAACTCTGGACCCACTGCTCTTTGATACATTTAAGGCATTGCGGGCTTAAATCACCATGGCAGCATTCTGCATGATTTGGACTTGGACCCACACTTTATAACCTACACTAGAAAACCGTTTCCAAAGTTTCATAACTTGAAGATTTTTAGTTAATTAGTTAGTGTTGGCAAGTGTTTTATAAACTCTTTAAGGGTGGAGTAGGGTTAATTCGCATAAAACAAAGTCCATTTTTAATACTATGTTCGGACCGACAACGAAAACATGTTTTCGTGGGAAAAACTGGTGTTGTTTTCGTCCATGTAAAATCTGTCAAACGAAAACACAGTTTTCGCTGAAAACTACCTGAAAACTTACATTCCACTCATTATAATAGGTGCCTGCTCTAGTTTAATCGATGTTTTTGGAAGATATGTTTTGCCGGCCCTAAATTGTACTTGATATTTGTTTACATTCCATATACAAATACAGCTGTCGCTTGATATTCTCATATTCGGGCGATTCTCTTGCTCTTGCAAAACCTTGCACCGCGCAGAAATTGCAGAATTTTCGCTTTGGTGCAACGGCACAGCAACAAACACACCCAGAAAATTATTTGCAATGGTTGTAAAATATGTCAGACTAAAACCCATGTTTATTTTCGTGCCGTCATACATATATCACTAGATTATGCAATGGGTGCTCTCTTGGCCTTGCATATTTCGATATAGGATTTTTGCATTTTGTGTCATCGTGCAATCTTGCAAGAGCAAGAGAATACCACTTTTGATAGTTGTCATTGAAAACTCATCAAAAACACACATTGTCGGTCCGAACGACTTAGATTCCACAACATACAAATGTGTTTTCAAAATGTTATCAATGTCGGTCCGAACGTAGTATTAGTTACTAGTTAGTGTTGGCAAGTGTTTTATAAACTCTTTAAGGCCGGAGTAGGGTTAATTCGTATTAAACAAAGCACATTTTTAAGCAATGAAAATCTGTTTTTAAAACCAATATATTATGTAATATTAGAATATTCTGTTGAATTTTTATGGAGAAGTATAAAAAAATAACAATAACACCAATTACCCTGGAGCATCTCGGAAAAGTTGAATTTCGGCGATCTATAACTCGGTGCTGGATCACATGAAATCAATAGTTTTGCACAGGTAATGCTGAGGAGACTTTTCAATTTTAATTTTCACTTTTTGGGAATACTTTGAGAAAGAGAACGCTATATATTGCGAAAGAATCGGTTAGTTTGTATAGTTCGGTTACTTGTATGAAAAATATTAACAAGTTGAAAGCGGTGTTTCTCGTACATTACATAGTATAAATAGTGTAGGGACACCGATATTGAAAACATGCGGTTTGAAGAAAAAGTTTGAAAGTTTTGAATTCCGATGTAGAACCTTCGTAAGGCAGGTATAAAAACACGCGTAATTTCGTAATTTTTTCTTTTTCACTTGAAATCTTGGCGCGAGTATTATAAATTGTTTTAAGAAAAAATCGAAAAAACGTTGAAACCCCTACGCTCATTTTAAAACCTGCTCAAACCCCTTTATTTCGATTAGTTAGCAAATAGCCCCATTCGTTTCACAGTCATCTTGGGCGCTTAAGTATGTGTGCATAGCGACAGGATGTGTGGTTTAAATGCCTACAAGACTTCAAAGCGCCAATCCTAGAAGAAGAAAAGAAAGATTGGATATGTCTTATTAATGCGGTGTTTCTAAATTCAACAAAAGTTCAGCATAATTTTACTACTAAGTCCGTTATTTAATTTCTGCAATTCTTCAATGACTGACTATGAAATTTTTGTTTTAATATTTAAATAATTGCAGCTGTATGTATGTGTTTGTTGGGATTCCTTAAATGTATAAAAGAAACTCGCTTTTAAATTTCTAGTTTCCCGTTCCCTTTGTCTTTTAGTTTCCTGCATTTCCATAACACAGAAATTGTCACTGTGAAAAATTTTGAAATTCCTGCGTTGGCATTCGAAGCGCGCTCATCAGCCACACGCACATTTCTCGCATACACAAAAGAGACACCAACACGCGTACAATGTCAAGCACACGCACACTAACTATACCGGACTGAGCAGCACAATGCAACGGGAGGAGAGTTTTGGTTCTGCTCGGCGCTCGTGTTCAGCACAGCCAGCGCGAACAGACAATCTCCGCATACCATTTCTGCTGTGAGCAACGCACCCACACACATCCAGCCACACTCACTACAGCATATGTATATGCATTCGCTCACTCACACTGCACTCTCATGCAGAGGTACACACGCATATAGCACATGTGCTCTCCAACCGGTGTATACTCGTCCCATGTGCCTGACGGCACCCTCCACCGCCATGCCGCTTGACGTTCTTCACATCGTCGGCCTCTTCTGCGTCCGTCCGTCCATCGGCTCCGGCAGTCGTACATTTCATAAGAAAGAGGAAAATGCCCAAGAAAAAACTACATTTTACACCACTCTCCAACAACAACAACATGCAGAGCACCCATCAAGTACGACATTCATCCGACACTCGCTCCAATGGCACACTAAATGCGCTACTTGCTGGCACGCATCGCGCCATCAGCTTCCAATACTCTGTACACAGCGCTTACCAGCCTGAAATACCCGATACTTTTTGGTGGCGAACGCACCAAAAAGTGCCACATTTGTTGTGTAGGCAAGCATCAGGCATGAAATACACCGAACTTACTGGCGCGTCGCGCCATCAAGTATGCAGATATGTCAAATTCATGGCTCTGTGTTGGTGAATGCGATGCTTGCTGGCGCGTCGGAACGGGGATAGAGATCGCCGCATAAAGTGCCACATTCATTGGGCACGGTGGTGTCGTATGCGACGATTGCGATACTTGATGGAGCGCCTGCTGTACGGTCGTGGCAGTGTTTAGTGGATGTGTTTACTGTGCTGGCGGGTCGGTACGGAGTCGGAAATCGCTGGCACTGCCGTACAGCTGAGCGCTCGTATATGTCACACTGGTATAGCAAGTATGGCTGCACGTTTGTCCGTGAATGGGTACAGGGCGCGCAAGAATGATGCGTTCGGATGGGAAAATCAATGGATATTTCAAGGAAAAAAATAAAATGGAATTATTTTCTACATAAAAATTTAAAACAAGCGAATCTATAAAAATGAACTATTATTATAGGAATGAGTTGGTGTTACATAATGGAACAAAACGGAATTAGGCTACACGAAACGGAATGAAACGAAGGCTGAAATATAGTGGCGTAGATCGTGACGGTAAAATATACGTTTTTGGATGGAGGGTTATATATGTACATGAAACTGCAGGAATGAAAAGATCCATTTTAAGAAAGAGTTTGAATTAAAACTTAAGGATATGACGGCTTAAACTTAATATGCAAATGAAAAAAAAAAAAATATTCCAAGAAAAATCGCAATTATTTTGCCATCCATAAACAAATTGAAAGCGACTGAATCCATAAGAGCACATGAAACGCGATTAAGACGGTCTGAGATGTGGAAACGAAAAAAATTAAATGGAATGAATTGAAAAAGAATGGAATTAGACAAGCGTCAAGACGTAATGGACTGAACCAGACGTATTTAGTATGTATGTAATCCAAAATTTGGAGAAATTCAAAATTTTTTAAAACAAAGTATGGTTTGAACTGAAACGTTAGGTATGATAACCAAATATAAGACATAAAACTTTTCAATCTCTAAATACCAAGGTACATATATTTCAATAAAAAGGCAAAAATTATATTATAAAGACAAATTTATATTGCAGGAATATATGAAACTGATTTGAAAGGAACACAACTGAGGAGAACTGAAACAGTAAGGAATGAAACAAGCGTAACGCTTGAAAACAAAGTGGATTTTCTCATGTGAAAAACTCAGTCGAACTATTAACATTTTCATTCAATGCTGGGACAGTTCAAAGTCCGTTTGTTTCTCTTTGTTGAATAGTCAAATGAGATCTGGGTAAAGCTACATTAGTTTCACGGCAGCAACTACTACATATTTGGTAAGGAATTATCTATTACGTAAAGAAATAAACCTACAAATAACCCGATTCCTGGGAGAGTAATTCATGAAAGTATTTAGTATGGGAGAAGCACCGGAAAATCTCGTTGTTATTTAAAATGGGTATCTAGTCAATAGGACTGCTTGTCTCTGATAAAAGCAAGATGATAAAGTCCATCACATCTTTCTCAGTGGTAAATTTTATAAGCCACGTAAGAGCATTTCTTAAATCGTTATTGAACCAAAATATCAAGCCATTTCTAAAGCAGCCAACATAGTCGTATTGGCGCATATGCCGTATGTCTGACCCTGTATGGCGAGCAACATTCTGTACATACGCCCGAACGTGTGTGTCTGTATGCACATATTTAAGTTCGGATGACGGTGTGCGCAATATAGCAAGTACGGAAAGTACGTTTGGGAGCCATTCGAGATATGCTGCCATCACCATCGCCTTCGCCTTCAGTTTAGTTTACGTCTTCTCATACTTTACGCTCCGTTCTTGCCATGCTCCCCGCGCCATGACTCGAGTCGACGTAGATATTTTGCCGCGACTGCCGGCCTGTCTGCCTGCCGTCATCGTCATTTGTTGGCTGTTGGCTGTCGACTGCTAGTGACTCTGCTTGCTGACTGACTTCAACTTGCTCGACGTACGAGCAAACACACGCACACATATACAGAAACGCGTATTCACATACACATGCAAAGAGCCTTAAATACAACAACTACTAGCAAGTCTTTTTGAAAACATCGCTTTACACACACATATATATATTCATCTTTGTGACTGGCTGTGTGGCTCCGTACTTTCTGCAGTCCTAAAGCACTTTCTTAGATTTCCGTTCGCTTGTGTGTGTGTGTGTTGGTCGGCTGTTTGTGTGTGGCTCTCGCTGCCGTACTTTTGCTGCTTTGCTGCAGTGTGTTTGCTTTGCTTTATATTAGAAATTGCGCTCGCTTGCGAGCTGCCATACGTGTGTGTGTGAGTGTGTATGCGAGAATTTAAGCTTGCAGCTATTGTAGTGTTTGCCTCCGCGCGCCTTCTTCCGCGTGTACACCCGCGCTCTGAAGCAAACTTTGGAACGATCTTCCCCCTCGCGCATTGCACCCCGCATCCAGCGTCGTCCTTTCGTTTGTGAGACTGTCCTTCCCCAATGCTCACTTGCTAGCGACTTGGCGCATAATGAGTATGTATGTATGTGTGTGTATGGGTGTATATTCATATGTACACACATCGGCTTTAGTTTTAGCTTTAATTTGGAGTCGCTGCGTTTTGTTGGCGCACTGTCCAGCTGCAATGCTTTGGGTTAGTTTCGTGCGCTTGGCCTGGGTCCGCCGACCAACTTGCTAAGCCATGGCATGCCTGACATTCATACGTACGTATGTACATATGCGCACATTCACATATACATACATTCTACGTACGTATTTATAGATATGCTTTAATATACGAGGGGTATGTCGGCGTGATTGCGTGATTTTCAGTGGAAGCGCGTTCGCAAGCTTTAAGACAGAGAACGAACATGCGAAGCTTGCATGTAATTTATACAAAGATTTTCACAAGACTACAAACCCTCGTATGAACAAGTTTAAACTTACTTACATATGTACATAGCCGTGCATAAATTTTCACGAGTCGAGCTTACTTGGACATGGCGCCTGGCATTGAGCACTATCTAACCCACGTACATACTTATGTACATAGTCCTCTTTTATATACATACATATGTATATTGACACAAATACATATGGATGCAACCGGAATTATATCAACCTACTTACATACATTAATACATATGAGTAAGTATGTCAAAGAAAGTAAAGCTCAACTTAATCGAAGAAATAAATTTGAGAAGTCTCCAAGCGTGGCGCTGGTTTAAAATGTCTAAAGCACTCTAAGGAAAGGACCATTGCAATCTTCATAAGGTCATATACTATTGTCTAGAACGCTACTGGAACTGCCTTAACGAGGTCGTTTTCGCTGTTGTGGCGGTTACGTAATCTCCGCATGGGTGATAAGGTTCAAATTGGTTGTCTTATAAAGGTATTCCAGGAAACGTGCAAAGAGGTAGTAACAGCCTCGTCAGGACACATAGCACGCAGGGAAAGACCACTTGATGCTCCTGCGAAAAATATTTGCTTAAAAGGAGTAGATTGTGTTCCTTGACTGGAAACATACTGGCCTCACTACGTAGGTTCAATAGGAGACATCAAGAGGCATTCTATAATGGTGGAGAGTGCTGTATTTTGACACGTCTGAAGCTTCCTCGTCTGCGCTTCACTACAGCTAGACGAACATATGATTGCAGCGTAGCTTTTGAACGGCCAGCCGATTGCCTTGTGTGTTACTAATAACGTTTCTTCTTCATTTCCTCTGGGGGCCGGCTAGCGACTTGAGAATTTTGTTTCGGTTTTGTACTTTGAAGAGTGGAGGAGCACAGGCTGCCAACTGTAAAATCTAAAATTTATCGAAAACATATTGACTTATGAGATAAAGAGACCCAATCGGGACCTGTGCTGAGTTTTTCAAACGAATTTTTCTCAAAATCAGTGTTTTGAAGTGTTGGTACTGACAAAACTATGAAATGTATTCGAAATCTGTAAATTGTGCTACGTTTAGACAGGAGCTCTTATGAGAAATTTATTTAGTTTGTTTTAACCTGAAAAATCGAAAAGTCCCTTTTTTAAAATTAGCTGCTGTTTTGTCAGATTTTCTAATATTCAAACAAGCTTGTCTAAGAATTTGTGGGGTTATAATCCAGTTACAGCTGAATAATAAAGTCGAACTTCCTTATAGCAATTCTCAAAGGGTTAGTTTAGGTTAGATGTCTTATTTAGAGATCGCACTTGAATTGGAGTTCCATACGCAGTCGTTTGTGAAGCCGTTCAAACAGAACTCCTGTATTCGATTCGTGGGTATATTTTTGCACAGATGTTTAATTCCTGTTCCCATCAGTTCGGTGGGATGGCTGAAGTATGAGCTCCCAGTGTTTAAGCCTTGATCTCGCAAACGCGGATTAATCGAAGAAAGCATTTAGTTATTTCCCCCTGATCCGATTTTGTACAGCTTCTGCAACTGGAATCCAATAAGATTCGAAATCATAGAGCATAAAAATGATAGAGCAATAACCTGTTAGAAGAAAAAAACAGGTTTCCTGAAAAAATGTCTATATAGGGAGAACGTAGTGAATAATCATAGAATAGAACAAGTAAGGAAGAGCTAAGTCCCGATGTAATCCTATTTCTGCCTATTTCTGGCCCAATCGGTATGTAAACAAGAAAAATTTATGTATTTGGTACATAGAGCAACCTGAATAGAATCCAGAGCTGCCATTCCACCAAAAATAACGGTTTGGTGTGGTTTGTAGGCTGGTGGAATCATAGGTTCATATTTCTTCTAAAATGTTGCTGGTGAGAACGTAACCGTCAATGGCGACCGTTATTGCGTCATAATAATCGTATATTTGAACCCTGAAATTGAAGCTCGTAATTTCAGGTTTCAAACAAAACGGCGCCACTTCCCACACATCGCTACATTCAATGGATTTATTGAGAGAATACTTCGATGAGCAGATAATTTCACGTTTCTAGCCGGTCGATTGGCCACCAAGATCTTGTGATATCAAACCGTTAGACAAAACATCACGCGTGTCATTCGCCAATTACCAGTCGAAATGTTCGAAGGAGTCACCGAAAATTGGACTCAATGGATAGATCATCTGAGAGGAATTTGTGATTAAGACGAAGGTCTAGACCTACTCCATTCATATTCAGCGCGAAGCCATTAATATAATAAGCTCTAACAAACCTTATTATATTAAGGGGGTATTCTAGTCTAGAAGCATGAGTTTCAGGTAATTTTTAAAGTGTCGTAAAAAAAGGCAATTAATATTTTTACTATCCATTTTTTTATTAGTTATTTATTAATTTTTGAAGAGTACAGCAAAAAATTAAAAACTAAAAAAAGTAAAAAATTTCAAAAATTATGAGCTGACGAAGTGGGGGGTCTCTAAAAATTTCCATGTGACCATGCCCATGATTTCAACCCTCCTAGTTATCTGAAACCAAAAAAAAAAAGATTATTAATCTAGAATAATGTCGCAATGGTTGGAACTACGGAAAAGTGGGAAAGACTTTTTTTCACAAAATGGCGACTGCCTGAAAAACATTTTTTTTTATCACTAGAAAAAGTCGAATTTTTTAAAAATAATAAAAATTAAAACTTTGGGATGGGGCTAGTTCCAACCATAGACAAGCCTATAAAGAAGACTACAAAAATTTCAAGTAAATCGGTCCAGTAAAACCTGAGAAATCGTGGGCATCGTTCCGAAAAAGTCAGTTTTGAGAAAAACGCGTTTAAAGTTTCCCTAATGTCTTTTGTTTGATTAGTTCCGGCCGAACCAGTTTGGATTCCGGGTCAGAAAAATGCCTATATCTCCGAAAATACGAGGTGTGTTCAAAAAGTATCGCGAATCGTAACTGACAGTTTTCTTCGATTGCAGGGGCGGTCAATAAGGAATATTACTTGCAAGTTATGCGCAATTTGCACAAAGCAATCCGCCAGAAACACCCGGATTTGTGGAAGAACAAAAATTGGCTTTTGCACCACGATAACGCCCCTGCTCACACACATTGTTGCTTGTGCGCGGCTTTTTGGCCAAAAACAACACATTAATGATGCCGCAGCCACCGTATTTACCAGATCTGGCCCCTTGTGACTTTTTTTTGTTCCCTAAACTGAAGAGGCCCAAGAAAGGACGACGTTACACTTCTCTTGACGAGATAAAGACGGCATCGAAGGAGGAGCTGAAGAAGATAAAAAAAAAAAAATGATTTTTTGAAGTGCTTCGAAGATTCGAAAAACCGTTGGCACAAGTGTATAATATCTCATGGGGATTACTTTGAAGGGGACAAAATAGATATTCATGAATAAATAAATAATTTTTGAAAAAACACAAAATTCGCGATACTTTTTGAACACACCTCGTAATTTGAATTTCGAAAAATCCTCTTGTACACATATTCTTGAATAGTTAAACTTTGAAAATATAAAAAAAAAATCGATTTTTTTAAATTTCTAGACTAGAATACCCGCTTAGGAATATCTTTATATGAATCATAATATAATTTCACAAATATTTGGCATTCAACGAAAGGAGATTCAATCTTATCTGTTCAGTTAATTTTGCAAAGATATCTTAACATGAAATCTTTCTGTTAGGTATATGTCAGATAACTGTAGTATTTTTGGTATTACTAATAGTAATAATAAGTAGTAATTTACTATATCCCTGCGGGATAATGGTTCACGGCTTACATTTTTCTTTGAAGAATGGCTTCGAAGAAAATTCTATGTAGAATTCTTCGATTCCAGGTAATGCATAAAAGTAGCTATGCGGCTAAATTCTACTGCGTTCATATTTACAGTCAATACGTTTGCAATACTCGTATGTAGTAAACAACAAATAAAAATTGATGAAATCAAAATTATAAGTAAATATTTTCATTATTGCGTCAAATCGTCAAGCATTTGAAGAAAATTTGCAGAAAGTTGGTTGTGTTTAGGTGAGCTGCTATTTTAATTAAATATTTTAAATATACTAAAAACAAAAGAATATTCTCGAAAAGGCATATAACAAGACTAATTAAAAATGAAGAAAGTGAAGCACTTGCATGCGTTACTATTTGGCAAATTTTTCGTGTTTTTATCATTGATGGAAATTTATGTATATGTAATTACAAACGATTTCAACTTGTTTTGTAGAATGTATAAAAGTAGAAGGCTTCACCGGATCGGAGTATGCTCACCAAATTCAAAAAGGCATCAGACTCGCCAAAGGCCGTTTCTCGTTGCTTGGAAAAAAAACGAATAGAGACTCAGCCATAAAATTAAAAGAAAACCATTCCTTTTTATGCATAAATACTTATTTTCCTAACGAAATACATATGTATGTACATGTACTTTCATAAATAAAGCAAAATTAATATGTAATTTTTTCTATTCTACTATTGACCTTGACATAGAAGAATTCTTCGTTAACTGTGGCATCGAAGAATTCTTCATTAACTGAGGCATCGCTTGCTTACCAATGTCTACTATATCTCGCTGGGATATTAGTAACAGAAACAGATTCTATCTTAGTTTCATCAACCTATCTTCAACCCTATAAAAAGAGTAAAGCCAAACGGTTAAAAAACCTGATACTATTTATATGGTAGCTAGGACCGAGATGCACCGTCACTCAATTAAATTAATGTACCTCATGTATTGGCCGATACATACCGCATAACGTCAGACGGAGGTTCCAAAATCTTTCTATTATTATCAAGGAAACATTTTCCCCGAATTTCAATAATATATTTCACAGATTGACGATATTTTCGTCAGCCACAAGCTTTATGTGTATACTGGAAAGGAGAACAATCAGATGGAATTTAAATTGTGTTAATTGGAAGTAGGCGTGGTATTTGGTATTCATTTATAAGATTTCTGCTATTCTCCGACCGCAGGTGTTTTGCGATTCAATATAAAATTACAGTTTTGTATCTCAATTTGTGGCTTAGTTATGAAAGTTTATAGGTTCTCTATAAATAGTGTTTTTTGGGCATAGTAACGGTCCAGTCCCGCCTTCTCATAGCATCAAGAAACAGGAGAGGCAGACGAACTAACAGTCACCCGGATTTCAACTCGTTCCCAGATCCTGAAGATTTATACATATATACATACCATATATAACCCTATATTTATCTCGATAATTTTTAGGTAAACAAAACTTTCATACCAACACTATGTTGCGAGGAATTTTGTTGCGTTACATAAGGGGGTATTCTACTCTAGAATTTTGAAAAATTTGATTTTTTTTCATATATTTAAAGTTTAGACCCTTAAGAACATATCCTCCAAAGGATTTTTAAAAATTAAAATTATTTTAAGAGCTACACTTACTTTAGTGACGCATTACCTAGCCCGGTAGGTAGGTAGATTCACTTTTTTAAACGCGTTTTTCTCGAACTTTTTTCCACACGATACCGGCATGATCTCAAGTTTCATACAACCGATTTACTTGAAATTTTGCGGGAACCTTTTTTATATAATCCTTGATCGTTCCTACCAGCATCGTGTCAAAATTTTTGTTTTTAATATTTTAAAAAAATTCAGGAATTTAAAAAAAAGCGTAAAAAATGATTTTTATTTTCAGGCAGTCGCCATTTTTCAAAAAAAAAATTTTTTTTCGTGTTCCCGGACTATAACAGCATCCTTACTGATTAAGAATTTCTTTTGATTTTTTTTTTCAGACCATCAGGAGAGTCAGGATCAATGTCACGAGGATGCGCCATTTTCTTACACATGTCTCCGCCCCCCTCTAATTATTTTAATTTTTAATATTTTTTTGTAAAATTTTTTTTCTGTATTCTTAAAATATCAATAAAAACACCATAAAAAATGGATGGTAAAAATATTTTTGTTTTTTTAAATAAAATTCAAAAAAACTGCCCAAAATTTGATTTCTAGACTAGAATACCCCCATAATGTCGTCACAGATAATTAATTTAACTCATATTAATAGAGAGTACCGGAGTAAATTGTATTGTATAGAACCATTAAAACTATACTTATACACCTGGGATCCGTCAGTCAAGAGGTTAGATACATTTGAATATCGTGTACACAGTAGAGCTATATCTCTCTGCGAAGGACTAATTGATTACCTTTATACTTTTATGTGGCACTTTGAATAAACAAATGTATGTAGTTGGATACCAGACCTCTATTGGTAGACATTTTGCCGAGTTTCTTCCACTATTCATGGTGTGCGCCTCGATTTGGGCCGACATATACATACATATGTACATATGTAGATGGATCTAAATGTTTTAAGCGGAATTTTTAAAGTAAGTCAGAACAATAATCGAAGTCGTGTTTTAGAGAGCACAAGCATTTTCTGCTCCCAAAGCTCTTGTGTAAAGGCACATACCCACGACATTCTTTGGGCCATATACATATGTACATATGTATGTATGTATGTACATACACGTACTTTACGTGTAGTCGGATATCACTCTTAACAACTATTGTTCGATACTCAGAATAATCATTTCTAAGGCCCTTATTTGACGAAAGAAGTACATCAAGATTTTATTAAAAAATGTTTGAAATCCATAATTTTTAATTAAATATAAACATGTACATATATACATATATACAACATTAATAAACATACATATGTACATGTGTTTGTAACCAAGTACTTGTGTCCCATTTTGCATACGAACTGCCTTGATATTTAAGCCGTATTTCGTAGCGAAGGCCCGCCCTCGCTATTTTCCAAATGCTCTGAAGTGGGTGAGGTTGAAACTATTTCGACTATTTGGAAAAAGAAAAATGTCAATTGTTTTCTAATTGTTTCCATGGAAATTTTAAAGTGAGGCAGAAGTAACGGCAACACAATGCGCGTCGCTGCGGCAGCAATTAAGCGAAAAATGTGATGGAGACACACTTGAGCGCCTCTAAAACATTTCCAAAATTGTCACATTCCAATCGATGCTGCTGGTGATGGTGCTGGCGATGACGATTGGTTTGGCCACCGCCACTTTGCCACCGGCAACGCAACCAACATCTACGTGTATGCATGTGTGGGTGTTCGTGTAGTTGTACTTGGCACACGCTGTCAGCGAAAAGTTGTTGCTTGGCAAAAAAATTCATTTCAAGCGAATTCCAAAAGAGCAAACAACAACAGCGGCAGTTACTAGGCTGCAAGGCATGTCGCACGCCCATGGCGAAGTGACGGGTGCCGAGTGAGCGGAGCACGAGCGTGTGCGAATGTGTGCGTGTTGAAGTGGCATGCATGCGGAATGAAGGATTTTCAGAAATTTGTAGACATCAGCAAAAGTGTCTGTAATGCCGAGTATGAAGTATGCATGCCTTGAGTGGTGCACCCAGCCGCACACAAACAGCAACACACATTGGCGATGCGCTACGCAATTCTCCATTCTCTCAAGAATATACAACAAGAAAAGACCTAAGCATTTCCTGTGATTTAAGGCAAAAAAGTGTCGCTAATAGAAATTGGAAAAACTGCATACGCACACATGTTTGAGCACGTCCGTTGTGCCTTGCACTTGAAACTTTAAGAAATGATTCGAATTGCTCGGCAAAATTACACAAATGTGTGGTGCCGAAAGGAAAACTCAAGACAACACTTACATAATTACGGAAAAAGAGTGTGCCTACGTGTGATATAATTGACTTAACTGCATTTTCTATGCAAGTATCTCCTCACACACATCCACATACATACATATGTAATTGCAATGAAGAGCTCTAAGCAAATTGCAGTCCGGCATTGAATATTGCGAATAAACCTGATCTATTGAAATCACCAGCCCGAACTCATCGAAAGCGTGTCTGTGAATCTTATTTTAGCTGCTTGACGTCATTCAGAATTGTCAAGGGTAAGAAAATATTTCAACACTTCAAACCACTATTGTAATATTAGGATCGTTTAATGTGCGCTGGCAGCTTGGGTTCTAAATATGGATCTCGCGAGAGCTTAGCAAGAGTTGTGCAGAAACTAGCTGCGTTGCTCCTAGATTATTTTGGCTTGGAACGTATGATAGTAGGGGATCCACTGAACTACTTGCGCTTAGCAAGGGTCATCTCAGAGAAATAGTAAGAGTTTCTACTGGACACTGTCCAATAGACGTACACGCGGTAAAGCTAAAAATCTTGTCGGACGCAATGAAAATGGTGTATGGAGGAATAACTCTACCATTGTCCAGCTTTCACTAGACCAAGGTTGAAGTACCTCGGTAGCAAAAACTTCAGAGAATCAGGCGAATTAACCAGAGTTGATATAAACCGCCTCAACATATTGCTGATAGGATCAAACAGTTTTGTCAATTTTAAAAGAAAGTGAAAAATATATAAAATGACTGTATTTACCGTCTTGAAGTATCGATTTTATACGAATGAGCCTGAAACTCTTGAACTTCTAACGGAAACATACTTCCTAGAATATCTCAGGAAGAACTTTCTGATTTGAGTCCATATGTACGACAAATTTAGATGCTATCAAAAGCAGTTGACTTCTTTACAAATAGATATAGTCAAAGAATATCGGCTGACATGTCTTGTAATTCTAAAGTGTTCTAGTTATCCAAATCTGAGCTTGATATATCGCTGACCTTACGCTCAAAGGTCTTCACGAAGTATTTGGCATCGCTGCAATCAAGCTACATTTATCCAACTTGTTTGAGTGTCCGGTCACAGCGGATTCATTTGAGTCAGCATTGCCGATGAGCTTGCTAAAGAAGACACCCTTACACCAGTTTTATCAGATTGACAACGAATCTTTACTGCGCTGTTCTCTTGCACTGAAGTACTCTCACCAATTTTCAAGCTTTTTATAACGAAATCAACAGTTTCTCCGGTTATAAACAATTCTTAAGCAAATAGATATTGTAATAGGAGAGTAATAGATTTCACTTATATCAAACTTTGGGAATTATTGGGTAGTCGAAAAAGTCTTTTCGTATTTCTAATCAAACTTCAACTTATTTGTACCATTTTAGTCAACCACTTTTTCCATTTTTCCGCTAGACATTATTCCATCAGTGTAAAACTTTTCTGGGATCTTGGCGAAAAACTGCGACAAGTAATTTTCACAGGCTTCTCTTGAAGCCAACTTTACTCCATTTAGGAAGCTCTTCATTGACATTTTTGCCGAGTCATCAAAGATGTGTGTGATCTAGCGCTGTCCTATTGGAAGACGATCTGTTGATCAGTTCGAGCCGTTTTTTCGATTGCTTGCTTGCTTTAATCTCATCAGTTGTTGACAGTAAAATGTAGAATCAATCAGATGGGTCGATCAGAGCGAGATGCACTGTCGCATCGAAATTTCCAAAACGGATGCGAGCGAATCATTGTTGTGCTACCCGAACTGATACAGCATCGTCTCCGTAAACTTTACAAATTTCATTGGTGGCTTGCGTAGAATGCTTCCCTTTTTTATACAAACATTTCAAAATATTGCTAATTTCTTCATTATTTTCACTCATTTTTGAAAAGCTGTAACTTTTTTCAACTTCCCTGTATTTAATTTTTTTGGGCCAAAGAGGCTTGAAATCTCACCTTTCCAACACTATATGGTATGACACAATGTGATTGATGGCACTGGAGATATACGACTGCAACGACATTTATTGACAAAATACGAAAATACTTTTTCGACTACCTAATATTTCTATTAACACATATTTTACTAAAAATTATAAAATATTCGAAAATAAAGAAACGTGGAGGAAGCACTTTGATGATTTGGGGCTGCAACACTTGGTGGAATGCCATTTTTACTAAACCCTACTGTTATCTCAATATTTCAAAAAATTAATAATGTTCTTTGTGAAATACCTTCCGAGAACATAACCATATTCGATCCGACTATTTGGTATGGAGTCCAACACGTTATTGTTGATCCTGCTAATAATGCACAACTGGCTAATCAAATGGCACCAACAATGAACTTCTACGGCCCCAAAGAGCATAACTCGGCAACATGTCTCTCAGTCTCCCAACTACTGTTTAATCTCCGTCACCATATACATATGTAGCAAATGATTGTACGATGTTGATAGCATAGTCTCTCTTCTCATCTGAAAGGAGCTTGATTGTCTCTCCCACTAAATTCACAGCGACCATATTCAATAACAGGACGAAGGAGTACAAACTGGATCTTAATATCTAAAAATTTAAATTCGATTGCTAACAACCTGGTTGCTGGGATGTAGTGGTGGCCTGAAAGTAGTGAAACGCTGACGATGAAACTTCAGTCCCTTTAAAATTCAGCACTCCGTATCATTATTTCTTCGAGGACGGCCTTACGATAAAGGAACGTGAGTTGGACATTCAACAAACTTTAGACACGCAATGACCACAATTTAAAGTAGATCCATCAATACTTTCATCGAATCCCCCCGATAAATGGCGTACTTAGAGTTAAACCACCAGGTGAAGTGCTTGAGTTGCTCAGGTTAAAATCCTACCTCTCCAGAGTGGACTCCGATATACCAAATATACATACATAGTAAGTCAGACGTTCAATAAGCTCCGCATGACGCTAACCAATTCCTTTTATGCTCAGCGAACCCCATTCATCTAAGACCCCTTCTCTTTGACCCGACCCTGTCGAACCGTAGATTTCCTTCCAAATTGAGCCTTACCCAAAAAGCCGAGCAAATACAAAAATAACGATATTCAAATACTATATAATCGAGTTGATAGTTTTGGGTATAGAGTAAGGATTCAATATATATTGTATTACCTACTCATATGTAGTAGACGCTTTCTATAGAACTTCTTTAGACTTTAACGCTTCCTACAAATCTGAGGAAATGAAGTTAGGCTTGCATGGGAAGGACAAATGCATTAACATATGGGAATGAAAATATAAGAAATTAAATCGATTTTACTACTCGGATAAACTCCCTCTGTATGTATGCACGTACATATGTACATAAGTATGTAAGTATGTACATATGACATATGTATATTTGCCAGTAAATGCTTGTTGAAGTCAAAGGTTGCAAGAGACACCAACATTTACCGTATAATTTTACTCTGTTTAATTTTCAACGTTTTCAACTTCGAGAACAAATAACCTTAATGGAGCGTATACGCAGTGTCGCAGCAAAACATCAAGCAAAGCAACGCAAGGCAAGGCAAAGTGCCACAAAGGCCATCAAACCTCTACTTCCAGCGCCACCTTAGTTTGTTTGATTTTCGTTCGTCTTAACGAGAAGTTTAGCTGAAATAAATGAATGAATAAATGGATGAAAGGAATGCAATTTGCCCTTTGCCCCAAACACCCTGCATCACCTCAACTCAAGGCACAACTTCTCACTCCTAGACCTAGACGCATGCACACACTAACATGCACATGCTGACATTAACACACATACATTAGCGCTCGGTGTTCGTCCATCGCACAGTGGTGCCGTTCCACACACTTTTTTGTTTGGAGGGAGTACAATTTTTCGTGTTAAGTGTTGGTGTTTATACAACTTGTGGTGTTTATAAATCAAGAATACAGACTTTAGACTTCATGGAATTATTTAGACTATGCTGACAGATTCAAGAAAGTAGAATCTTTAAAATATTTCTCGTATATGATAGATTTCAGAGGATACTCTCTTGTCACTTAATTTCGACGATTTCTCATAATATTAAACTGTCTGCGGTCGTTGCAGTCGCGACTTAGCTCTCAGGTCACTGCCGACAGAGTCTGTTGTGATTTACGTGTGTACCTGCCTGCGAAGGCCTAACCTCACGGTGCTTTTTATTTCTAGAAGCACGTAGATCAATACAATGCGTTGATCAGCGCCCCAAAGTTCCAATTGGTTCAGGTGGATAGGGACACCCTAGCCGCCTTGGTCGGATACGAGGCCGACCTAAAACCTCTGTCGTACTATAGGTCCGGCACCCGGCTACAATTCGACTCCACATTGGACAAAATGCCATGCTTGCATTTATTTTCAAACCACAGCCACCACGAATCTCCACAAAGGGCCAAATTCAATGAGCAGATTGGAGTAAACTCTAAGGGCAAACTGCTCCCCGTGGTACCAGGTTATAGTCGCTGCTTCAGTCATAACTTCGAAGTTGTAGATACTTTCCTTAATTTTGGAACCAGCATTAACACCAACAACAAAACCAGCCTCGAAATTCAACGCAGAATATCTCTTGCCAACAGGTGCTACTTCAGATTGAGTAAGCAAATGAAAAATAAAGTCCTTCTAAGGTTTGCCATTTCAACATGGAAAGATATACGATCCAACAACGAGTCGAAATTATTAAAATTTACTACCGAAATTCGGAGTCAGTGGCCTCAACTTTAAGAGCGCTACGCCCAACTTATGGTCGTCATAATCATCCTGTCAGATCAACAATTGAGCGTGTAGTGGAAAAAGTTTAATCCAAAGGCGCAGTACAAAATGTTCCCACGCCAGTGAGGCAAAGAAGTGCTCGTAGTGTTGAGAAAATTGCTGTCGCTAGCGCAAATCAGTCTCTCACACGTCGTTCTAAAGCCTTGGGCATCTCATTCCTGAGGTGGTTGTGGCGAATTATGCGAAAATATCTTGGCTTACAAGATCAAATTGGCACAAGAATTGAAGCCCCTTGACCACCATCGACGTATGTCGTTGAGTAACAACTTGAAAATGATCTGAATTTTCATCTAAAAATCATCTTTACAGATGAAGTTAATTTTTGGCTGAATAAGCGTTATTAGTCCTCATAAATCACCATTGCATTAAGAAAAAATTACTGTTTGGTGCGATTTATGGGCCGGCGGCGTCATTGGGAAGCGGTACCTTCCGTGATGATCAAGACCGACACGTTACTTTGGATGGGAATCGCTACCGCTCAATAATAACCGAATATTTTTTTCCCGAATTGGATGATATGGATATGGACAATATGTGGTTCCAACAGGACGGCGCCGAAAGTCACGCAGCGAATTTCACAATCGACTTATTGTAGAGTTTGGTGAACATGTTATCTCACGAAATGGCCCAGTCAATTGGCCGCTTCGGTGGTGCGATTTGATGCCGTTAGACTATATCCGTTGGGGCTACGTCAAGTCTTTGATAATGAACTTCGTACGAATATCGAAGGTGAAATTGCAGAATTATCGGCAGATTTATGCTTGAAAACCGTCAAAAATTGGGTTCAGCTTCTGGACTTCTGCAAGCGTGTCCGTGAAGGCCAAAAGAAATCGAGTTCCATACATAATGGCATCGAATGTACTGTACTTTCACAGGAATAAAGAATTTCATTGATATCCCAAACCGTTTTTGTTTTATTTTATAGCGCTCTGACTGAAAAAATCGATATATGGTGCAAAGGCATGAAAAACTGATGAGGCGGCGTTACGAGTTTTCGAGAGAAAGGTTCTGCGAAATATTCATGGTCCTTGCGTACTGGCAACGGCGAATATCGTATTCGATGGAACAATGAGCTGTACGAGATATACAGCGACATTAACTACGTAGGTCCCATAGTTCGAATGGATTAAAACCATCCATCTCTGAGAGTATTCGACGGAGTACCCACCGAGGAAAGCACAAGAAGAAGAAGACCTCCACTCTGTTGGAAAGACCAAGTGGAGAAGGATCTGACTACACCAGAAATCTCCAATGCTATACTTAAACTTCTCACATAAACAACGAATGTTCATAGGATTGTTTTTCCTCACCGACATCCCACAGTGCATCATCGACTTTTACCCCAACAGCAAAATTCTTTTCCATTTCACCCGAATGAAAAATTGCTCTAGCGGGAATTCGATTTTTACATGCGAAGCGAGTGAGAAAAGTTACTATGTACTATGGATGTATCCAGATGTACATACATGCATGTGTGTGCGTGCGAACTTGTAGCAACGAAGTCAGCATCGTATTGAAAGGCAAGAAAGCGAAGGTAAAGCAACGGCGCATTGAGGATCCAAAGGACATCATTGTTTGCCTTGCACTTCCCTGTCACACACTCGCAACGCCGTATCGCCACACACATACCCCTACACGCTGAGATTGCGTTCGCTGGCGGTGGTTGTGTGTGGATGCAGCATTGCTGGTGAGTGTTATGCTAAGTGCCGCTGGGAAGGTTTGCCCGACGCTAAAGCGAATTTATCTAAGCTGTGCGCACCGGGACTTTGAACGGTATTCCACGTGTGCGTATATACATTCATAAGTATGTATGTAAATGACAAAGTACACACGCAGCGTCATTCATATTACAAGCACACGCACTTACGCAAGAGTCGACTTTCGCCAAAGGCCAGGCGATTCTATGTGCGTTTATGATTTTGAATTAATTCTATTTTTCCACGAAATTTAAAAACAAATTTCTCATTAAAAAACTGCACAACTCTTTGCTCGGTATAAGATACAACCAATATTTTTCGGGAGATTGACCTCTTTCGAAGTTAACCCCAAAGATCGAAAAAAAATTGAAAAAAATTGTCAATAATTATACTATGAAAGTTGGACATTCCGGTGAATAGAAGTTTTATGACACTATTTTAAATCTGAAAAGAAAGGATTTTAACTTAAGGGGCTATACCAGTGTGACGCATGAAAAATTAGGCGATTTTCGTGAATAATTTTTAAGAGAAAGTATGCGATTGAATATCTCGAACTTATTTGAACGTAACAAGGTATATTTTTCTTTTCAAAAGGGTTGAAAAAGGACGGAGTTATGGCCTGTCTTCGGAGGTGCCAAAAACAAAGTGCCCCAACTGCTGGCCTGATTCCGGGCGAATGAGCTGCTGAAACAAAAAATTTATTAAATTTAAAGATATTTCCTATACAATGACCCACGATCTTTGAAAAATATCAAAAATTAGCAAAATGGCGTTTTTGAAAAAAAAATCGTTTTTTTAGGTAAAAAATTACCATTTTTTTAATGCCAAGTTGACAATTTTCAATCAATCAAAAAGATCGTAGTTCATTGTATAGTAAATGTAATCAAAAATACTCAGTTTCAATTTGAAGTCGATCGGTCAATTTCTGGTTGAGTTCTGATGCCAGCAATTCTGAAAAATACTATTTAAGATACGACCTTCCCGATTTCACACGATATTTATAAGAAATATAAGTGTCACACTGGTATAGCCCCTTAACTTTCAAGATTTGGCTCGTGGTGAATATCTGGTCAGTTGTTGTAGTGGATAAGTGTTTCAGACAATTTAAAATATATCATATAGTAAGTCTTTGATTCATATTGTTACTAGCTCAAATGCTCAAGTCGAGAAAATTTGAAAAAATATTATATAACAGTTATAATAAAAGCAGTTTCACCAGTCGTATAATGTATTACAGATATTGAAAAGTCCTTGAACTGTCTGAGATATCGCGGTTCAAGCAAAAAGTCTCTACCCGTGGCTTAGCCTTAGCAACTAACCTTATCTAGAACAGTGTTTAAGATTTAAGACTTTTCATCCAAATGTTCTTATCCTCAAAGTGATGCTAATTCTTTTATTTTTGTTTAGAAAGGGATAAGTTAATTTAAAGCAACGCTTTCTATTCTTTTATCAATCTGGCACTTCCCGCTCATGATATGATGACTAAAACTTTACACGCCATACTTGCCGGCTGTTCCATCTTTCCCAGGCTCAAAAAGTGGATCGTGCCAAATTTTTAACGTTTGAAAGTCTCAGTTTGGTGGACTGTTTACTAACGTGTACACATGTACAAGTATTATTTTAGATGGAGTCTTTTTAGTCCCTAAAGCAGTTATTCCAGAGGCTTTTTAGCCCATATGGTATTCTTAGCAAAGATTGAGTTCATTGAAAACTAAATAATAAAACTAATAAAATAATAATAACAAATGTAAGTAACTTTTAAAATGAAAAGGTTTCGAAACATTGTTTCCGCTCTCTAATTGAGCCTGTCAAATTGAAAGTGTTTGAACTAAGTAATGTCATCTTTACATAATAAACAAGATGGCGTTATGTGGATAGTATGGTAAGAACCGAGTGAATGCTTTGCATTAAACTGGGTCGATTTTTTTCTATAAAATCGCTTATGCTGGAAATGTTCTACGGATCATTCTGAATAACTTTATCTAGGAAACTATTGGTCTAATACAAGGAGCGTTCCAAAGTAAACAGGACTTTAAAAAAAGAAGAAATGGGTTTTCGGCAAAATCAATTTATTTTATTCAATACAGCTTTTTGTGTGGTTCTAAAGCATATCGAACGAGTGTTTTAGCTCGTTGGCCGGTAAGGCCGCCAGTATGCCGATGCAAGCCTTTTGAATGGCCTCTACGTCTGCATAACGCTTTCCTTTCATGGGCAAATGCATTTTTCCAAAAAGGAAGAAATCGCACGGTGCTATATCAGGTGAATACGGGAAGTGGTTAATGGTCAAAATGTGATTTTTGGTCAAATAATCGGTCACAAATACGGCTCACCAAATGCTTCAAAACTTCAAGATAGAATACCACATTAACGTTTTGGCCGGGGGAACAAATTCTTTATGGACAATACCCTCGGAATCATAAAAACAAATCAGCATTGTCTTCACTTTTGACTTCTCCGTGTGCGATTTTTTGGGTTTCGGCTCGTCCAGTGCCTTTCATTTAGCAATCGGGCGTTTCGTATCAGGATCATATTGGGAACACCACGTTTCGTCACCAGTCACAATAATGTAAACAAAGCTTTTATCCTTTTTGATCTCTTTAATGATGTTCTTGGATTTTGATCGGCTCACATGTTGATCACCATTTATGTCCTCATGACCACTTTGAAAACGTTGAAACCACTCATGCACTCCGCTACGGGATGGGCAATCATCGCCATAAACTTGTTTCATTAATTGAAACGTTTCGGTAAAAGTTTTACAAATTTAAAAAAATTTAATGTTGGCTCTTTGTTCGAAACTCATTTTCGCACCGATAATACAAACATAATGACACTTAAAACGCAATAACTTCACTTCCAATCAATGAGATATCATGAAATTCTCACTGGACAATCGATAAAGATAGCAGATTCTAATGCACCAGTCAACATATAGATAGTTTAGTGGCCTCGAAGATCGTGCGCAGCTGCACAATTTTTTGTGGGGTTATGGCAAATCTTTTGTCTACGCAAATTAGTCTGAGAGGTACTACGCAAATTAACTCCTTGGAAGGTAATATTCGGAGTGATGTTGCTGGCATAATTAGTCTAAATTAAAGCTAAACTCGTAGGCATAACATTAAATTATATGTGTTTGTTTTTTTTGAAAATCACATGTGTAATAAACTTCCTTTATATTATTTTTATATTTGAACTGCACATAGTTATCGCTTAATACATTTTTATATTTCATCAAAATATTTTAATTTCCAACAAAAAAATCAAACAACAATGAATACTTCCGCATCAACCATTTCTCAAAAAGTGCCTTTAAAGTGTATACCCTTTCATCAAAAGTTAAATTATAACTTTTCAAACCCAATGACTATATTTAAAATATTGGCAAATCTATAAAACGTGAAACTCAGCGAACAAGTTTTCCTGATTATTTATAAAATCGATCCATTGTTCCCCTAGCCTTTTCATAAATAGTTTAATAATTTAAAAATGTGAAAACTACGTTATAAGTTTGTGAGTGTGTATGTTTGTTACTTCTTCACAACTGAACGGCTGGAGCGATTTAAATAAAATTTGGTGGGGTGTTAGCTGATATCCTGTATTAAACAAGTGTCTCATTCCCATGTGAAAATCTATGAAAATGAATTCTCGGATAACATATGGGAAATGGCCCAAAGGATAAGGTGCCACAGGCAAATCTGCGAGACCGAGTTGTAACACTGGCACTGCCCGTGCCAGATAGACGAGTTTGCTCGATCGTCATTCTAACGGGTGATTTTTTTGAGGTTAGGATTTTCATGCAGTAGTATTTGACAGATCACGTGGGATGTCAGACATGGTGTCAAAGAGAAAGATGCTCAGTATGCTTTGACATTTCATCATGAATAGACTTACTAACGAGCAACGCTTGCAAATCATTGAATTTTATTACCAAAATCAGTGTTCGGTTCGAAATGTGTTTCGCGTCCGTGTCCGATGAGCGATGAGGCTCATTTCTGGTTGAATGGCTACGTAAATAAGCAAAATTGCCGCATTTGGGGTGAAGAGCAACCAGAAGCCGTTCAAGAACTGCCCATGCATCCCGAAAAATGCACTGTTTGGTGTGGTTTGTACGCTGGTGGAATCATTGGACCGTATTTTTTCAAAGATGCTGTTGGACGCAACGTTACGGTGAATGGCGATCGCTATCGTTCGATGCTAACAAACTTTTTGTTGCCAAAAATGGAAGAACTGAACTTGGTTGACATGTGGTTTCAACAAGATGGCGCTACATGCCACACAGCTCGCGATTCTATGGCCATTTTGAGGGAAAACTTCGGACAACAATTCATCTCAAGAAATGGACCCGTAAGTTGGCCACCAAGATCATGCGATTTAACGCCTTTAGACTATTTTTTGTGGGGCTACGTCAAGTCTAAAGTCTACAGAAATAAGCCAGCAACTATTCCAGCTTTGGAAGACAACATTTCCGAAGAAATTCGGGCTATTCCGGCCGAAATGCTCGAAAAAGTTGCCCAAAATTGGACTTTCCGAATGGACCACCTAAGACGCAGCCGCGGTCAACATTTAAATGAAATTATCTTCAAAAAGTAAATGTCATGAACCAATCTAACGTTTCAAATAAAGAACCGATGAGATTTTGCAAATTTTATGCGTTTTTTTTTTTAAAAAAGTTATCAAGCTCTTAAAAAATCACCCTTTATGTAGAAGTGCCAAGGAATTACACGTGGAATGCATCACGAAAAGAATGGAAACGTCGCGTGCAAGGCGCAGGCTTCGACGGTTGGCCTGGTGTGAAAGCCCCAGATATCTTGGCTAGAATTTATACCGTACACATAACACACTTTGAATGTACACAATACAGTTGCTGTTAACTAGATTCCGAACACCCACCAGTTTTCAAGCGCTCAAAATCGTAAATGTGCAGGAAAAGGTCACACGCCGAGATCATGTAAAGCGATGGGGCTGCTTGAAGTTCACGGCCACTGGGACTAAACGATCGGCGAAGCCATGTTGTGCCATTCAGCGACTATGTTGAAAGAGCTCTTTGTGATTATGATAAGTGTGGATTCTTCAGCCCCCGGCAATTTGGAACAAGTATAAAAGCAATTTGTCAAAAAACATTGCTCGTCGATACCAAGGGATATACTTAACCAACGTTGATATAGTTTTTAACGGAGCGCTGAAACTTATTGAGGATACAATTTTTGCCTTGGTTTAAAAATTAATGTCCCGTTTCAGTATGCCTGCCCCAAAAGAACGGAAGAGCTGTCCACTGATTTGGTCAGATAGATTGGTTATGACAATGAGGCTTTGATAATTCAAGTCAACCAAACAGAGTCACAGTTACCACCGGAGCAAAGGCAATTTCAATTTAATAACAAGCCGTGTTGCTAGAAGACAAGAGGGTACTTTTTCTTGGGCGCCCCAGGGACATCGGTAAAACCTTCTTGCTGAGCTTCCTACTGGCACAGTTGCGCAAAGAAAAAATACTTGTGCT